>JAWDJE010000008.1:31059599-32259599 GCA_035047345.1 Bradypodion ventrale | reverse complement strand
AACCCCAATTGAGATTTCCCTTTTAATATCAGAGGGTGGGCTGGATTTGATCCCCTCTCCTGGGTCCCATGAGTCTGGAAGGTTTGGGGGGACCCAAAGATTTGGGGGAACTCAAGGCTGGCCCACGGAAAGGATTCCCCCAAAGCCACAACAACAAACAAAACTTTTAAAAATAAATAAATTATTTAAATAAAAATTCCTTAAAACAAAAAAACACAAAAAACAATCAAAAACATCCAAAAATACACAAAAACAACCAAAATAACACCAAAAAACAATACAAAGTAAACAAAAATAAAAATTTCCAAACACACACAGCACCCAGCCAAACACCACAAAATCCAACCCCCCTCCCCCACAAAATAAAGAAAAACAGCCAACTCACCAGCACACGACCTCACTCCACGACGACCGGAAAAGAAATGAATAAAGAAAGAGACTACTTACCAGAAGAAGCTCCACCCAGAGGCCACGAGAGAAAAAACAGTCAAAATACAAGATAACCCCTACCAGCCCCACCTGCTGGCCACAACAGTAAAAACAATTCAAAAAGACACAACAGCCCCACACAAAAGGCCCCAAGAGTAAAAACAAGTCAAAAACATAACACAAAATCACAATTTTACACAAATCACAAACATATGTCAATAAAATAAAATAAAAACTATTCAAAAATCCTGTGCTGAATTTTAACTCAAATAAAAAACAAAAACATCTAAACACAGTTTAAAAACATCATTGTAAAAACATGTACTTTCACATTTTTAAAATTATTACCTATGGTACAACTATTAAAAAAATACATACTAAAACATTATTTGGTTAAATAATTTTTTTTATAAAAAGTATATCATCCTTTGTTCTTTTTTTAATCCACTAAACCAAAACACCAAACAAAACTGATCACAGTTTATAACAGCCCACCAAAAAAATGTGTATAAATAAAAATTTTAAAATTTCAATTATAGACTAACCTCTTCTTTACAAACATTAACAACAAAAAAACCCCCCTTCCAACACCATTAAAAACAGCCCGGCAATGGCGGGCAGCCTCTGCTAGTATTTTTATAATACAACAGCTGTTGAATGATGTTTTGTGTGATGTTTGTTTATTTATTATTCACCATCGCGAGTAGTGCTTGCACTAAATCTGGCAGGATATAAATGAAATAAATAAATAAATAAATAAAATCAACTCAGAGATTCAGGAAACACAGTCAAGTTTAAAGGCTTGTCTTTCTCTTCATTAACTGGGGAATTCCTGCTACCTACAAGAAAGGAAGATAAATTAGTCAGAAGTTAATTTTTATCCAGCAATTAGCACTCTAAATCTATTTTAATTGGAATAATGCCAAGTCCAGTCAAAACACACAGATGTTTTGAGTTGTTGCAGGAATCCAAGAGTCTTTTCTTTATCACATAGTAAAACAAAGGAAAGATTGGAAGCTGGGTGCTGGTTTACCTCTCTTTTCTGACACTTTTAGCTTCTGCTTAGATCTTCTCTCCATCCCCTCTATCTCTCCTGCATCTTACTTTTTTCTGAAGCATTGATTGTACATCTTTCCCTTTTCTTTTTTCTTTGCTGTTAATCCTTGTGATAGACTTCTACGTATATCTTTCAAGTTTTGGATGTGAAAATAAGGGAAATCCAGCGGCGCTGGGCAGTTGCTGAACCGGTGCGAATGCGCAGTAAAGGTTTTGCCTTTTCCTTCCAAATGAGGCACCATGGGGGCTGTAGTTCCTGGCCCATTTTGTGCCAGTGCACGTGCGCAGAATGGGTTTTGGCTTTTCCTTCAACGCAAGGCACCATGGGGGCTGTAGTTCTTGGCCCATTTAACACCAGTGTGCATACGCAGTATGGGTTTTGCCTTTTTCTTTTGTGCAAGGCACCATGGGCCCCCCATTTAAAAAATATATATATATAGAATACAGGAGATTTACGGGAAATACAAATACGGGATGATGGCCGGAAAGAGGGATAAATAACGGGAGTTTCCCGGCCAATACGGGAGACTTGACAACTATGCTTCTACAGTTTTATTTCCCTGAATATTCTTCAACACTTCTTGAAACTTTTGCCTGAAAATTAGACTTCTGGATATTCATACTTAAAATTAAATAAAAGCCAAGGTTCTTACAACTGCAATAATTTAGTGTTAAAATGGGATAGCCAAAATGGTGAGGTGGATAGAGTGATGGTCTAGGACCAAGGAGGTCTGGGTTCAAATCCATGCACACCCATGGAAACTCTCTAGAAGTGTGGAACTGATAAAAGCACCCCTTAAACATCTTGCAAGCCTCATTAGTCAAGTCTAGCTTGAAGGGAAGGAAGTAACAGCAACGTTGTAGTTAAGATGCTTAACTTGTCAACAGAGTGAGATCCCTGCTCCTGCCAACCTAGTAGTTCAAAAGCAAGAAATTGCATGTAGATCAAGAGTGGCCAAGGATTTTGTACTGAGGGCTTGACCACACACCCTGGTCAGCTGAGCGGGCCAGACCACCCTGGAAGTGGAAGTGGGTACATTTATAGCTGTCATAAATGTGCCCACTTCTGCATTTATGACAGTTGTGGGAGCATTTACTCTTGCGTGGGGGAGAAGGCAACAGGTCTGATGGAATGTCATCATGGGCTGGGGCCGGCCCAAGAGCTGTAGATTGGGAACCCCTGATGTAGATAAATAGGTACCACTTTGATGGGAAAGGTTACATCATTCTGTGCACTCTAGTGTTTATTCATGTCTGCCACATGACCACAGATACATCTGCAGATGCAGACAGCTCTTTGGCTATAAATGGAGAAGGGCACTGAACCCTAAAGTCAGAAATAATTAGCTTTTGAGCAAGGGTGACCTTTACCTTAGCAACAATGTATTACACACATATTACATGGCATTTTTTGATTTAAGTAGGAATCCAAGAGTCTTTTCTTTATCACGTTGGCAACGCTGCTGCTCCGAACCCAAAGGGGTGCTCGCTCCGCTTCCTTGGCTCGCGTTTGGAGAGGCTTCGTTCGTGGGGCGAGAGGAAGAAGATGCCGCTTCCTTCCCGCGGCGGCGGTGCCTCCTCCGCAGCCATGCTGCTGCTGCCCCCCTCGTAAAGGAGGCTCTGCTGCTGCTTCCCCGTCACTTTTATCTCCAGGAAGAGGAGGAGGAGGAGGAGGAAGGGGTTTGCGTGGTCGAACATGGCCGGCGAGCCCCAGAAGAAACCGCAGCCTTTGTCGGCGCTAGTGGTGGGGCACACCAACGGGCTCACCAAACCCACTTCCCTGGCGGCGGCGGCGGCGGCAGCCGGAGTCCGAAGCGGAGCGGGCGCCTCCGGGGCCGGAGGAGGAGGAGGGGCGGCGTCCAAGAAATTAGTGATCAAGAACTTCCGAGAGAGGCCCACTTTGCCAGATAATTACACTCAGGAAACGTGGCAGAAGCTTCATGAAGCAGTCGGAGCAATCCAGAATAGTAGATCCATTAAATATAATCTTGAAGAGCTCTACCAAGCTGTTGAAAATGTTTGTTCTTACAAAGCGTCACCTACACTCTATAGACAGCTCAGACAAGTTTGTGAAGATCACGTGAAAGTACAATTACTGCAATTCAGAGAATATCCTTTTTGCTCCCGTCTTCATCCCAGCTCCTGCCAACCTAGCAGTTCGAAAGCAAGAAATTGCAAGTAGATAAATAGGGACCACTTCGGTGGGAAGGTAACAGCGTTCCGTGCGCTCCGGTGTCTAGTCATGCCTGCCACATGACCACGGAAACGTCTGCAGAGGCAGACAGCGCTGGCTCTTCGGCTTAGAAACCGAGATGAGCACTGCACCCTAGAGTCGGATACGACTGGCTTTCGAGCAAGGGAAACCTTTACCTTAAATGCTTGATTGGTTACTTTAAAATATGATTATAATGTTTCAGTGGTGGGCACCAGTGGGTTCGTACCAGTTCGCTAGAACTGGTAGCAGAAATTCTGGCTGACCCTGTCCATTCAAGTTTTGAAATAAAGTACCGGTAGTCCTAATTCGGGGGCAACACAAGACTTTACCCCTGGCCACACCCACCATACCATGCCCACAGTATGGTAGTAATTTTTTTGGAGCCCACCACTGATAATGTCCTCTTGCAAGATGTTCAGTTTTTTTATTTGATGGAATAGTTGTCGTCGTCATCCTTTATTAACTGTTTAGTAATCTGACCATATCATGTTAAAATAAAATACATGAGATAAAATATGATTACAGTTGTTGTTGTTGTTGTTATTGTTGTTGTTGTTGTTGTTCAGTCACATAGTTAAGTCCAACCCTTTGTGACTCCATGGACCTTCGTGTACCAGGCTCCTCTGTCCTTCACCATCCTTCTCAGCCCATTCAGATCTACACCCATTGCATCAATGATGCCATCTAGCCACCTCATCCTCTGCTGCCCCTTCTCCTTTTGCCTTTGATCTTTCCCAGCACCAAGGCCTTCTTTAGCGAATCCTCTCATCTCATTAGGTGGCCAAAGTACTTGAGCTTCATCTTCAGCATTTGTGCCTCCAATGAGCAGTCAGGATTGATTTCCTTCAGGACTGACTGATTTGTTCTCCTCACAGTTCAGGGTACTCTCAAGAGTCTCCTCAGCACCACAGTTCAAAGGCATCTATTCTTCTGCGCTCAGCTCTCCTTATGGTCCATAAGGACAATAAAACAGGATGAAACCAGGTTTCCATAAGGCCTTTGGAGTCCATCCCCCATCCCACCCAATTGGAGGAAAAATGCATTACAAATCTCTGGTTGTGCATTCTTAAAGAAGGCAACTAAGCGGAAATGTCCACAATGAGAATGGAGGAAGGGTTCAACTGGAGGGCTCAGATCATCAGCAACGCATATCTCTATTAGAGAACAAACCACGTATCTGGCCTTGTTACTGAGCTCAGAGTATTGCTAAGTTTCTATCCTTGAAGATAGCTGCTTGGAGCCAGCGGCCTGGTGGATAGGGGAGCCCTGGATCAATGGGCACCAAAGGCTGCCTGAGAAGCTTTCTGCACCTTGGAGGACTGGGAGGGGCACAGGCTGGAAGGCCCTGTGGAGGGTGAAGAAGAGCTGGAGGTGGCAACCCAGACTCTTGTTTCCAAAGGTAGCACCCCGCCACCCAATGCCTGCAAAGGAGCTGGTGCTCAAAGGTGACTGAGAATCATAGAACTACTGGGTTGGAAGGGGCCTTTTAGGCCATTGAGTCCAACCCCCTGTTCAATGTCCCGGTTTTGTGGGAGAGAATTATGTCAACCCTCATTACAAGTGCAAATTAAAATCATTATGGCTAGTGTTTAACCTGTCCCTGATGTAGCTGTTTCTCTCTAATGCTCCGTACCCTGGTTGTCTTCCAAGCAAACCTGGCAACAGCAGTGGTCTTACCTGGCAGAGGAGACACCATGATCACATATCAGCATATCTAATGGCCAGAGAGCTGTACATCCACTGCAGTGAATCTCTTCTGACAATGACATGGCAAATGTGTTCTGGATGCATGTACAGTCAGCAAATATCTGATATTTAGCGTAAGCAGAAGCAACCAAGATTTAAGAGGGGTCATGTATGTTGTGATCAACACTTGACAGTTATGTGACAATTGAGGTACAACAGCAGGCAGAAAATCTCCTGTTACTTCATTTGCAGTGGACTCCTACACATGTTTACACAGAAATAAGTCCCTTTGACACTTCAGCTGGTTCATTCATAAACAGCCATGGCATGTCTTTTTAGTTTTTAGGTTAGATGCATCATCCCTCCACTTTGAGACACATGGAAGAGAGAAATAACTTCAGCAACTCTCAGGAACTGTCTTTTTAACAAGAGATCTCCTAAAGGAAACAATCAAGAGCAGAAATTTAAGAGAACAAAAATAAACTCACCATGAACAAGAACATCTGTGATAGAAAAACATGAACATTTTGTTTTGATTAGTTTTAAATAAATTTTCACACTCAAAATTGCACAAGTCCTTATATTGAAGATAGAATTATTATTATTTTTTAAAAAAACATCAAATTGGGGAAAATCTGAAACTGACAGATTTGCCAATCCGAGCTGGGATATCAAATTCTTAATGAAGCAAGTTTGGATCTTTCAATTTTGAGCAAAATTAGGTTTCTCACTTCTGTTCTGACAGATTTCTTATCTATACAGAACGAAAGCATATAAGACATAGTCCTTGTCAGGTTGAAAATGACTGTAGTTATGAAATCTGTCTGGTGTAAATGGAAAAAAAATCAATTTTGATTTGTGTGTAAAGAATTTACCTAAGGCTGCAAAGTCCTTCCCATTCTAGATGGGTAGGTAAAGGTAAAGGTCACTCTTGTTCGAAAGCCAGTCGTATCCAACTCTAGGGTTCAGTGTTCATCTCCATTTATAACTGAAGAGTCAGTGCTGTCTGAGTCTGCAGCCATATCTGTGGGCATGTGGCAGGCATGACTAGACATCGGAGTGCATGGAATGTTGTTTACCTTCCCACTGAAGTAGTACCTATTTATCTACTTGCAATTTCTTGCTTTCAAACTGCTAGGTTGGTAGGAGCTGGGACAAAGACTTCACCGTCTTAACCACTAAGCCACTGCAGCCCCCAAATAACTTATAGTTCAAAGCAAAATAAATGGTTCCCATCATCCCCACCTCTCGTCCAACGTACATCGTGGCAACAGAACAGAAAGCTCTGATCTTCATATCTTCCACAGCAGGTGAAAATGGAGGCAGGCAGTTAAAACAGCTGAGCTGTGCCAAGGATCTAAAAACAGCAAAAGGCCATGTACCAGTGAATTTTTTTACAAGCATGGATTCCAGCCGTAGATATATAAAGAGTGCTCTATTACCACTCTGTTTATATCTTGGCTCCTCATTTTACACCTTCCCCCAAGGCATGTATTGAGTTCCTGGTCCATGATTTATCTCTCTGAGATGCTAATGGATAAATAATTTTCCCCACTTGGGTGGCAGCCCCACCCCTTTCGCCCACACACCGTTTAGACTACATGCAAGCAAGATCTTGCCAGAGTCTTGTGTTGTGAGACTCTCAACAAAAGATGGGAGGCCGAGGACAAAATGGACACAGGAGGGGAAAGTTGCTTTATGGAAAAGTACTTCAAGAAAAGTAATTTTTCAAAATTTGAAAAACAAAACAAAACCCTACCTTAAGAGCCCTGGTGGCGCGGTGGTTGAACTGCTGTAGTGTAGCCAGAATGTTGTGAGTTCCATCCTGACCAGAAAACAAGGTTCATTCAGCCTTCCAAACATCTGAGGTCGGTAAATGAGAACTCAGCATGTTGGGTACAAAATGCTAATTAACTTATGAACTGCCCAGAGAGTGCACTAAATGCTATGGAGCAGTAAATAAGTGCAGCAACAACAACAACAACAACAATAATGCCCTATGCCCTATGCCCATATAGCATGCCCTATTCTATATGCTTCCTTGGTCTCAATACAAACACTTCCTTTTAAATAGCCGAAAGCACCTGGTTATGATAGAACACAAATCAGGCAAGTCAGAAAGTGTTGTTCAGGTCTTTCCTGTTGGCTCAGGCGATGGCTCATAATGCGTCCATTAAAGCAGAATTAAGGTTATGCCTCACTGCTATAATTTATATTGGAGACATTTCAAAGTTTACCACCAGGAACACACTTCTAGTAATACTGGTTTTGATTACAAAAGGCTGGGAGAAACTAGACAGAAGCTAAGCAGGCAAGTGTGTTTTTAATGGAGGTAGACCTTTGGCATGGCATCTGCTTTGTTTTCAAATTTATTGAAGTCTATTTTATTTAATTGATGCCTTTATGTTTTATGTTTTAATCTTAGTTTGAAAGCTGCATTTTTTGCCACCTGCCTTTACCACTGGCTTTTGCTGGCCAGTGCCGGCCCGAGGCAAGTTTTAGGGTGATGCGAGATCCAACTATGGCGCCCTCTTGGTCACCCCTAATATATGGGGTTAAATTAAATTACTTGGTGAAACTTTTTTCCTTTACCACTGCGGCGCCCCCCTGGGAGTGGGTGCCTGGAGCGACCGCTCTGTTCCCCTTATGGTAGGGGCGGCCCTGTTGCTGGCATAGTCATTACGACGTGATGTGTGAGAGGATAGCCATGCACACCAGTATGTGACCATTGGCCATGGCCCAATGGAAATGTAACAAACAAATAGCTCATCAACCAAATGCATCACTTTCCTATTTTTTTAAACATTTCCATAACTACAGCAGCAACAGTTAATCTAATCACCAGTAATTATGTAGTTGTATAGCTCCTGCCAACCTAGCAGTTTGAAAGCAAGAAATTTCAAGTTGATAAATAGGGACCACCTTGATGGGAAGGTAAACAGCATTCCATGCACTCTGGTGTTGAGGCATGCATGCCACAAGTCCACAGAAATGTCTGCAGATGCAGACAGCACTGGCTCTTTGGCTATTAACAGAGATGAGCACTGAACCCTAGAGTTGGATACAACTGGTTTTCAAGCAGGGGTGACCTTTACCTTTACCTATAGGTTTTGCTGCTTAAACCAGGATTTGGACGGAGTAGAAGACCAAGTGTAGCAAATTTGGGGAGTGAAGTCTAGGAAGGAAGAATAGAATGATAAACAGAAACCATCTATAATGGAAGAATGGTAGGATGATGCTCACTTTTCACAGTTGGGAAGTGGGGAGCAAGACTGTTTCAGATTCTTGATGAGAAAGAAGCAATCTTTTTAGAGTGGGTCAAAGCAAGTTCCTTGGAAACACACCTGCTATTTGATCACCAACCACCAAAGCAGAGACTGAAATCAAGGCATAGCTTCCTCACAACTTCTGCCTCTCCAACCAGCCCCCACAGACTGTCTTAGAACTAACTGGGCAAAACCACATGACTTATGACTTTCTACTGCCTGGCCAAGAGTAACCATGGCCTGTGTGGGAAGCTTTAAACAGACTACTTGCAGGGATAAGAAGATCAAGGGCTAATCTGAAAAAGATGACAGCCTGTGTGAATGTGGAGGAGTACAAACTATCTCCCATAGGATACAATGCACACAATGTTGAAGGAGAGTTTTGAGAGTACCATGGACAGCAAGGAGAACAAATAAGTCGATCCCAGAAGAAATCAACTCTGACTGCTCATTAGAAGGTCAAATAGTAAAGATGGAGCTAAAGTACTTTGGACATCAAATGAGAAGACAGGATTCACTTGAGAAGGCCTTGAGGCTGGGAAAGGTGGAAGGCAAAAGAAGAAGGGGGCGGCCAAAAATGAGATGGCTAGATGGTATTGTAGATGCAATGGGCACAAAGCTGGGGGGGGGGGGCTGAGGAGAATGGCGAAGGACAGAGGTGCCTGGCGGGCAATGGTCCATGGGGTCACAAAGGGTCGGAATTGACTGTGCGACTGAACAACAAAAACACAATGCCCCCCAACGTGCATGTTGTTGATGTGGCCCAATATTGGGCAAATGTCATCTACCCCTTAAAATCTATTTTATTTTTAGATGTGTTAAGTTTAGCTTTGTATGTTATTGTACACTGACCATCAGCCTCTGAGACGAATAAAGAAAGAAAACCCTATCCCACTTATGGTCACTTGCAGTAGTATCTCAATGGGAGTTTATTTAATAATAATTATGTGCTGTCATGTCAGTTCTGACTTACAGTGACACTTTTTAGGGCTTTCTAGGTAGCAAACACACAAAACTCTTTTACCAGTAACTTCTTCTTGGGGCACCATGGGACTGGGCAATGACTCACAGACTGCATCCTCTCCCAGGAGGCATGGTGGAGAATTGATTTATCCAGCCAGCTGGGAATTTATTAAGTTTGTTCATATATTTATTTAGCAGTATTTATTTGGCTCCACTTCCTGTTCAACTAGAGCAAGGCTGAGACAGGGAGTGGAAAGGAACTTAGGCAAGAAAAAGGGTAAAAGAATGAAACGGATTTCGAAAACTTGAGTGTAAATAAGACATCCTGAAGCTGTGCCGGTCAAGGACTGTAATAAAGTGATTTGAATACTGAAGCCAAGGGAGATGGGGAATCAGATTGATTAGAAGAGTAAAATTATAAGCAACTATATCAGCAAGTCTAGTTTCAAGTAAAGGGTAAGTAGCTGGGAAAGAATGACCAGGATTCAAAGAATCGTGAAGTCATGGTAGCTTTGGAATTGCTTTCCAAAGAGCGGTATCTGCTACCATATGGCTTCACAGGCTACTTACTTACTTACTTACTTACTTACTTACTTACTTACTTACTTACTGCCTGCCTGCCTGCCTGCCTGCCTGTCTGCCCACCCACACACCCTATATCTCAAGATCTCAACACAAGGACCAGCCATCATCATCATCATCATCATCATCATCATCATCATCATCATCATCATCATCATCATCATCATCATCATCATCATCATCATCATTCTTTATTAACTAATCAGTCATCTGACCATATCAGGTTTAAATGTAGTGGAATACGTTAGACAAAATCTAATAGCACTGCACAGAATAGAAATACAGTAGGATAAAAATAGTTTGATGCAATAGGACTGCAGTGGCTCAAGTTGTTAAGACACTGAACTCACTGACTGGAAGGTCAGAGTTCGATTCCCGAATACTACATGACGGAGTGAGCTCCTGTCTCTGTTCCTGCTCCTGCCAACCTAGTAGTTCGAAAGCAAGAAATTGCAAGGAGATAAATAGGTACCACTTTGGTGAGACACTAAACAGTGTTCCATGCACTCAGGTGCTGAGGCATGCCTGCCACATGTCTACGGAAACATCTGCAGATGCAGACATTGCTGGCTCTTTGGCTATAAACAGAGATGAGCACTGAACCCTAGAGTCGGATACAACTGGCTTTTGAGTAAGGGCAACTTTTACCTTTACCTAGTTTGATACAATATCAATAAAATGAAATATAAAACGTACCTAATAAAACCATCGATAAAATCCATTACTTTTGCATGCAACCCTTATCTGATCAATAAACATCTTAGCTTTTGAATAGCCCCAACTATAAACTTCATAGTTCTAAAATTTATTTGTGCCTGAAGGAAGTAAGTTAGTCTTTTATTAGAGTCCCAGTATTTCATTCTAACTAATAATGTGTGTGGACTCTTATTATACTATATAATTGACTAGTAAACAACACTTGATCTTATCCAAAAAGCGGAGAAACAACCATGTCCCATATTTTGAGAGAACATGCATCTGTGGAACATCAGAAATAGAAAATATCATGCATATCCTGTTTACTTGACCGTATTTGTATCCTTTATTAACTGATCAGTCATCGTATTAGGTTAAAATGTGATAAAATATATTAAATAAAATATGATTACATAACAAATTAAACAAATTAAAAGTAGAATGGTACAATCACAATAAAATGAGGTATAAAATTTATTCAATAAAATTATCGATAAAATTCATCACCTTTGAATGGAACCTCTATCTGATCAATAAAACATCTTTTCTTTTGAATGGCCCCAACTATATACTTGACAATTCTAATATTTACACATTTAATTGTGCCCTGAATAAAGTATGCTAATCTTTTATAGTATTAGTATTTTATTGTGTCTAATAATGTCTGTAGATACTGGGCTCTTATTGTGGCAAATTGACAAATTGCAAATTGAACATGTGCAATAGTTTCTATTTCTGGTGTTCTACAAACACATGTCCTCTCAGAGTATGGAACGTGGTTAAATCACCCATATCTAACCATAGAGTCTAATTTCTCAAATCTTGCTCTTGTAAATGCTGTTCTATGATACTAAGTAAGACCCATTGTCAAATATATCTCATTTTAAAAATATTTTTTAATTATTGACCAACCATTCTTCTTTACTTTCTCTATTTCTCCATCAGTTGTTGAGGTAGATACATAGTTTATGTTCTGGTACTTCTAGCGGCCTCCACCTTCGTTATTTGGTGTTCTTGTAATATGTCTTTGGTGTTGCCTCTCTACCTTCCTCTGGTTCTGCCTTGTGCTCTTTGTCCTCTTCATATATATATCTTCTAAGACAGGGGTGTCCAAATTTTTCAGATCGTGGGCCAGTCACATGGTTCAGCAGGCTGGTCACGTGGTTCAGTGGGCCGGTCGCATGGTTCCTCCCACCGGATGTGGAAGTAAAATGCGCCTTGCAATCTGTTTTGCAACAGATATGTTTTGCAATAGGATGGGATAGATTTTAGGCTGCCTAAACCAGGGGTGCCCAAACTACGGCCCACAGGCCAGATCTGGGCCATGAAGCCAATTCATCCGGCCTGCGCTGCCCTCATCGCTCCCGGAAGCAGAAGTAAAATGTGCCCATATGGGCACATTTTACCGCTCCCAGAAGCGATGAGGGTGGTGTGGGCTGGATGAATTGGCATTGGGGCCTGGATCTGGCTCATGGGTCATAGTTTGGGCACCCCTGTTCTAAGGTATGGAACTCCAAGAAACCCAAGACATTCTCTCCAAATGGGTAAACCAATTTATTTGTTGCCTTTGTATATAGTTTAAAATTGGTTGTATTACAGTTCTAATTTTGCCTTGGCGGTGCAGTGGTTAAACTGCTGTCCTGCAACCAAAAAGTTGTGAGTTTGATCCTGACCAGGGATCAAGGTTGATTCAGCCTTCCATCCTTCTGAGGTCAACAAAATGATTACCCAACATGTTGGGGGCAAAAAGCTAATTAACTTCTGAACCGCCCAGAGAGTGCACTAGGCACTATGGGGTGGTATATAAGTGTGATTGCTTTGCTTTTGCTTTGCTACTCCTGATGTATCTCTTCTAGTCATTCCAGCAGCTTTCCTTAGACACCTCATTTCCCTGGTGACCAACTTTTGTTTATGTTTTGTTTTGTTTGGCACTGGTGACATAAGGTGGGAATGAATATGCTTTGTATAAAGTATTTCTTTGTGATGGTTAGTATTGCATTATGTTGTAATGTTATAGGCCAACAGTCCCAATATTTGGTTGGCTTACTACACTGTATATTTTGCCATCTTCAGTAAATGTTGTTTCTAGGCATTTGAACTCTGCCACTTGTTTTATACTTGTTCCCTCTATTACGATATTTAAAGTATGCTGTTTCCTTCCAATTGCCTTTACCTCAGTCTTTTCTTTACTGATTCTCATATATCTTTCATTCTTGGTTCATTAAAGTACAGTAATGTGTTGCTGTAATTCCTTAGCTAAACATTTATATTTCAATGACCTAATCATTGTAAGTGACTCTATACCACAGGGATTCTCAACCTGTGGTCCGCGGGCCAGATGCAGCCCACGGCACCCACCACCTCCATCACACCAGGAAGTGCCATGTGGTGGAGGAAGGGCAAAATGGCCGTCTGGTTCCCGAAGCTGTCTGAGGGAGCGTGACCCGGCCCCCGGATTTAAAAGTTTGAGAACTCCTGCTATACCGGTTTGAGTGTTAACATCCAAGACTCTTTGTTTAAATGTTGTCCTAGCCTGCTCACTATCTGGTGTCAATTGTTTAACTACAAAAGCAAGACTAAATCTGTACCCAGCCCAGGGCTGGATATAGTTCTGATGATGTGCAGAGTATTCCATCTGAGAGTCTGACAAACAGAACATAAAAATCACAACTAATGAGAACAGATCTTTGAAAATACCCAGAATCATGCACTCAGCCTCATTACCTACAGTGTAGTTGCCCTTATGCCTGAGAGAGAATCCAGTTCTGGGACCATATTTGACTAACAGAATCCTCTCCATGTTTGGTTACATGCAAATCACATGCAAATTATATCCCAGATTGCAACAGCATGAACAGGTGTCATGCTGTAGATAAGACATGTAAAACATTATCTGTGCCTCATTTAGACTTCCTAGAACTTTTGCTTTTCTGGCTGAGATAAGGGAGCTCAGAAAGATAATATTCTCCCTTGACTACAGGGAGGGAAAGAATAAGACTACATACACACCTAGAGTTGCCATAATTCTCTCCCACAAAACCAGGACAGAAGTATGCATGACAAAAATGGGAGGGTTATCAACAAAATAGCCTTTTTAAAAAACAAACATAATATAATGACAGTTATAAAACACTTTCATGTTAAATATATCAAAACATAAATGAATTTATTTACAACAGTTAATTCTTACCATAATATGATCTGTTGTGCTTCTGAGAAGTCGCATCATGCTCAACTCTTAATGTCCTCAGTTCCAGGAAACACACTGATTGCACTTATCAGGTGGTGTGAGGCGAGGACGTTAAGATGTGTCTCCAGGTATACTCCAACTTCAATGTGGCAAGAAATCACTCATTTGATGGCGAGAGTTTGGATTTTTTTTTAATGGTGTGTTATAATACACAATCAGTAAGTTTTAAACATCTGGGACTTTAACATGATTTTTATTGAACTGACCAGGACAATTTTTCTGACCTTGAATCCGGGACAATCCCGGTGTTCCAGGACGTATGGCAACCCTATACATACCTTACAATAACGCTTAATATTTGCATAGGGCTTCTCATGGGTTCCGCATACACAGGGGCAGTTCCATCACTAGATGGAGTCAGACAGCAGCTGCAAGTCACAGTTCTGGGGTGTCACAAAAGGCCAGGAAAGTACTGTTTTTAAAATACCTGTATATATTTTAGTGCCAAAAAGATTGGGAATAAATCACTTGACTGACTGACTACTACATATCTTCAACTGGTGTTGCAGAGAAGACATTTGCCAGTTTGCCTTGAGCAGCAAAGTAACTTGAGTTAGCCTTACTTTTACATTATCTAATTGTCATCCTTCCCTGGATCTGGTAAGGGAAGTCTGTATTTAATATATGAGATTTAAAGGAAGGGGCTAAGAGGCTCAATTGGCTAAGTTGCTAACTGGAAGGTGGGAGGTCAACAGTTCAATTCCTGAGTACTGCAGGACGGAATGAGCTCACGCCTTTGTCCCAGCTCCTGCCAACCTAGCAGTTCGAAAGCAAGAAAATGCAAGTAGATAAATAGGGACCACTTTGGTGGGAAGGTAAACAGCGTCCCGTGTTCTCCGGTGTCTAGTCATGCCTGTCACATGACTAGAAGCAGACAGAGCTGGCTCTTCAGCTTTGAAACAGAGATGAGCACTGAACCCTAGAGTTGGATATGACTGGCTTTCAAGCAAGGGAAACCTTTACCTTTACCATTAAGAGTAAAGGTAAAGGTTTGGGTTACAAGGGGAGGGGGCTATTCTTTTTCAGCAATGTGGTTCCTCAGGCTTTCATTCAGCATGGTCTCATTTAGGAAACTAGGAATAGGACCCAGTTTTGTTAGCGTGAAAGGTGGGTTCTCTCCCATTGAGGTATTTCTCATTTCCTGTGGCTACAGCCCATTCTTCCTGGTCAGTTTGCCCATCCAAGTCCAATCCTGCTTAGGTAAGGTAAAGGTTTCCCTTGCTCGAAAGCCAGTCGTATCCGACTCTAGGGTGCAGTGCTCATCTCTGTTTCTAAGCCGAAGAGCCAGCGCTGTCTGCTTCTGCAGACGTTTCCGTGGTCATGTGGCAGGCATGACTAGACACCAGCCCGCGCGGAACGCTGTTTACCTTCCCACCGAAGTTGTTCCTATTTATCTACTTGCAATTTCTTGCTTTCGAACTGCTAGGTTGGCAGGAGCTGGGATGAAGACGGGAGCTCATTTCCGTCTTGCAGTACTCGGGAATCGAACTGCTGACCTTCCGCTTCCCAGTCAGCGTCTTAGCGACTTGAGCCACTGCAGTACTTCCCAGTGCAGCTTCCAAGATAAAATGAGATCAGGCCAGGAGAGGCAGGTGTACACTCAGGGCCGTCCTTTCTTGTGGCTATGACTGCTGCTTTTCATACTTGCTCAAACCTGAGGACCATCTTTTGCCCTATGAACTTGTAACTTCACTGCACCACTGACTGCTTGTCTTACAACCTATAAACATAGGGCAGTGCTCATTTCTTTTTGCAGGCATAACTAGACATAGGAGCACACAGAACACTTTCCTGCTGAAGTGGTACCTATTGATCTACTTGCAGTTACTTGTTTTTGAACTGCTAGGCTGGCAGGAGCTGAGAGCAATGATGGACACTCACTCCATTGTGCAACACTCTGGTCTCAAACTGCTGACCTGCCATCAATCTCAGTGTCTTAACCACTAAGTCACCGTGACCCTGCTCTAAATTTAGAATTTTGATTGAACCAATTTAGAATTCTTTTCTGTTTTCTCTCCCCACCCCCTCCACTGCTGCCATAGTTCCCCCTCTTCATCCTGATTGATCTGTGGGGTACAGGAGCAGGCTTCCTACTGGCTTTGACTCTTTTGCCTGCAGTTGATTTAGAATCATGTTGCATTGGTGCCTGTCTGAAAATCACCACCTGCCTCCAGCCTACAGCAGAATTGGTAGCTTCAAAGCCTTCTCAAGAAAAGGGAAAAAGCACCTTGCCTGAGAATTCTGTCAACCATGCTAAGACTATTCCAAAGTTCAATGAAGTGCTAAGGAAGTATGCTTACAGTATGTATTTCTTATGTAATGTAGGAAAAGGTGGGGCATAATGGCCCCTGCTCTGCCCGGCACTCACACCATCAGTGCAGGGATGGGAGCTGTTGCACCTGCGGATGCCATTGCTTCCCTCCCAGCCCCGCCTGGCTGGGAGGTAGAAAAGATGCCCACAGCCACGGAGGACTTCCCCACTCTCCCCAGCACTTGCACCATCAGCATGGGGATGGAAGCCGTTGCACCTGCAGACACCGTTGCTTCCCTCCTAGCCCCGCCTGGCTGGGAGGTAGAGGGGATGCCCACAGCCATGGAGGGCTTCCCCACTCTCCCTGGCACCATGGCTATAAGAACTTTTGCCATGGATGCCGACACCAGTTCCGGGCTCCTTCCCCAGGCCCTGGCCATGCTGCCACTTTGAATTTCCCCCCTCCCAGCCCTGAATGGCTGCGGGGAGGTGAAAGCAGCTGTAACTGGCTCCGCAGCTACCTGGAACTTTGCTGCTCTCCCTGCTGCCTATACCATTGATGCAGGGATGGAAGCGGGCGCAACTGTGAACGCTGTCGCCTCCCTCTTGGCCTGCCCAGCCGGAGGATAGGGAGAGATGCTGGGGGCCACCGGGGTGTTCTGTATTTGGGGCTGGGGAAGGGATAGACAGTTGCCCTATTATATTAAATTGTACTGTATTTTTTGCTTTTTGCTCTTATGTCAGATATTTTGATGGAACCAATTGTATTGCATTGTGATGCTTATTTTTGAATTTTTGTATTGCTGTATTTCTATTGTAGTATAGTATTGATTTGTTGTGAGCCACCCTGAGTCAGCGTAGGCTGAGTAGGGCAGGATACAAATAAAAATGTATCTATTTATCTATTTAGGCCAGTGTTTCCCAAACTATGTTCCGTGGAACACTGGTGGACGTCAATTCCCAGAAGCCTAAGTCAGTACATTGGCTGATCAGTGCTTTGGAGAATTGACTTCAGCTTCTGGGATTTGATGTCCAAAACCCAAAGATTGGGAAATACTGATTAATGCTCTGTCTTTAGCTGCGATTTGCTACCATTTTATCTGGATCTATGAATGGTTGGTTTTTCCTCTCACTTTTTCCGATGATGACACACAACTCAAAATGTCCTTTATTGTGTTGCTCAGTGTCTACTCTTGCATTAAGAATGCTGGTAAGGTTTAGGATATTGGCATATTCTGATTGACTTTTAATAATTATAAAGTATCAAGTTTACTTTACCTAACCCTACCGGCAATGGGAAAAGCCATCCTATAACCAGAATTATTTAGGAGAGGAAAGGTATTTAAGGCAAGATGAAGATAACCTGGGAATCTAGAAAGTCAGCATGAGGAGCCAGGAGGTGAGGATGGAAGAAATGTGTGCTGCCTACAGAAGAAGTGAATTTAGAAGCAGGTACAAGGCAGGGATGTCCTTTGCAGGCGCACCCCCCCAATGATGGACTCAGACACAAATGAAAGTGGATAACGGCATGGGCCACATTTATTGATTCAAGCCCTAGTCCGAATTATAAATTTCTATTGGTAAAACGACCAATCATAATTCTTAAGGCAAGCAGGCCGAAGTAACACTGGTAAGGTACCACCCAAAATTGCCAACGGCAATTGTTACAATGTATCTATTTGTATCAATTTGTTTGTTGATGACAAACAAATTGTTGACCGTAGTCAATATCTAACTAATGACCCCACCCTCTGACGTGTATCCGTAAAATCAGGGGGTGATTCCAGCTGTCTAGTGGTAACCATCACCCCCTTGCCTGGTTCGTCGTTGACTGGACAACGTTTAAACAACTTATGCCTATCTAGTGTTGTCCAGTCAATTGCGAACCTGCCGGATACCTGTGGGTCATAAATGTTTACCTTACCAGTGCTACCCGCCAATGTGACCAAAGTCAACAGCAGCACAGAACAACCCTTATATCAAACCATAGCAACAGTGTGGGATGGGCGAAAAAGCCAGGACTCAAGGGCCAATGCGAGTCCCAGCCAAAAATTCCCACCCGGCCCCGAAGCGACCAAGAAATCACACTGTTAACTAGGGAGGGGGTGGAGGGGAAAAACTTCTCCGCTCCGTCGGTTCGCCAAAATGGCAGCACGGCTGCCTCATGGCCAGCCCTTTTATTAGGGTGCTGGCCACGCCCCTAACTACCTGGATGGTTTCGTCCGGTGGGGGGGGGGCGCAAAGAGCGCGGCGGCCATTTTGGCGCCGCACTTCCATTGCAGGCGCACCCCCCCAATGATGGACTCAGACACAAATGAAAGTGGATAACGGCATGGGCCACATTTATTGATTCAAGCCCTAGTCCGAATTATAAATTTCTATTGGTAAAACGACCAATCATAATTCTTAAGGCAAGCAGGCCGAAGTAACACTGGTAAGATACCACCCAAAATTGCCAACGGCAATTGTTACAATGTATCTATTTGTATCAATTTGTTTGTTGACGACAAACAAATTGTTGACCGTAGTCAATATCTAACTAATGACCCCACCCTCTGACGTGTATCCGTAAAATCAGGGGGTGATTCCAGCTGTCTAGTGGTAACCATCACCCCCTTGCCTGGTTCGTCGTTGACCGGACAACGTTTAAACAACTTATGCCTATCTAGTGTTGTCCAGTCAATTGCGAACCTGCCGGATACCTGTGGGTCATAAATGTTTACCTTACCAGTGCTACCCGCCACCCGGAGAGGCTTCAATAAAGGCTCGACGCCCCCCCCAAGACCGTCAGCTCGGTCGACAGGCCTGCTCGCCAATCACCCAGCAGGAGGTCCATACCTCCTCGCGACAGATGGACCCCATCCCCCGAATAAAGCCCAAAGTTTTGCAAACTAATGGCGGGATGATGACTGACCCGCCCCCAGCCCTTGGTCGAAAGGAATCGGGCGACCGCCCTGTTCACCATGCGCCGAGCGCGGTCCAGGGCCTGGAGGTCGAAGCCTCCCCGATAAGCGTGCCGTGGGACCATATCTGACCAAACAAGGGTTGTGGCGGGCCATACGTAATGTAAGTAGGCGAGGTCCGCGCAAATCGCATGCTTCAGCGATAAGCCAGTGACCTGACCCAAGTCATTACCCCCAAGGTGCATGATCAGAATGTCGGGCGGGTCGGCACTCCTCGACGAAAAGAGGAATGGCAAAAGCTCCCGCCACAACATACCGGGCTTACCGTGCCATGTGAAATGTGCGTATGCACCGAGTCCCAGTCGGGGTCCCCAATCTGTCGCCGCAGCGTAACGCGCTGCCCTGTGCACGTAGCTATGGCCCACCAGCCATACTGTCACTGGTGTGATACGACACCCAGGGTCTGTCAAGGGAAAAAACAGGGAAGGAGAGATACATGGTGACTTAGACGGTACTCACGGTGGGAGTGGGCGAACATAAGACTGGAAACAATGTGTGAGTCCCACCTCCCCATGCTGCGTATGTCAGCCCCGGAGTACCCATAAGCAGCCGCAGTAGAAGCCGCCCCAATTCTAAATGAATGGGTGCCGTAACGGGCCCCAGGGAGGCCGACTCTGGCCAGTGCCTTCCCAGTCACCTTCCAAAACTGAAACTTAGTGAGGGGAGACCCATCTTGGTGACAGAAAAACGGGCCATGGTGCGTGCCACGCAGTGCAAGGAAATCCTGTAGGGCACCAACCGGACAGATGTCTGCCAATGAACATCGTAGCAGTCTTACTCCACTGCCTACGCCATGCTGATCTGTTTTAGAGGAGCGTATCCTCAACTGAGCCCAATCATTGCAAACATAGACATCTTCGAGTTCCAGTGCCCTACGACTTGCATCCGCCTTAGACAGCATCACAAGCTCGCTGATGCGGAGCGCTCCAAAAAAGGCCACCGTTGTAGCCGCACGAAACAGGGCTGCCTCATACCTATCGAAACATAGGTCATGCCAGCCTCATGCCAGTTGGGTAAGTACCCCAGGGAAATTGGGTGACGGTCGTCCAGGCAACGCCCACGTTCCCGCACCCACCCCTCCAAAACATGTCTCACACGGAAATCAGCGGTACTGTCCGCATGACCCCCCACCTTGGCCATAAAAGCCAGCGCTGATAGCCTAGATGCTATGGTGCGTGGTGCCAGGCCCTGGGCGTGCAGGTAAACCATAAAACGGAGGATGTGGGCCACTGGTATCGGCCAGGTATCTGGCAAGCAATATTGGGAACAAAAGGTCCGAAATGAAACCAATGCGTGTTGATACGCCTTACGCGTGCGTGGCGCCAATGACATGCCTATCGCCCGGTTCACTTCTCCTTGCCAATGGTCCATATCTCCTGCGACAGTGGCGAGGGAAATTCCTCCGCATCCGGAGCCAAGGCACGGAACCGGGAGATCTGCAGGCGGGACAAAGCGTCGGCAATATCATTATTCACCCCCGGGACATGCCTGGCTCTGAACAGTACATTGAGGCGCAGGCTGTGCAATACAAACTGGCGCACAAGATCCATGACCCTGGGAGATTTAGAGGTCTGTGAGTTGACAATGTGGACAACAGCCACATTGTCACACCAGAAATGCACCACAGAGTTGGCCCACTCCTCACCCCATAGCATCAAAGCCCCCAGTATGGGAAAAAATTCCAAATATGTGAGATCCCTCAGGCCCCCGTGCCTGACCAGGCTGGTGGCCATCCACCATATGCCCACTTCCCATTGAAGTACATCCCATAACCCAGGGATCCCGAGGCATCAGACTGAATTTGAAATTGGGGCGAAGCCAGGAGGTCAGACCTCCAAAATGAGATCCCATTGAACTCCCTCAAAAACTGGAGCCATACGTGCAGATCTGCCCTGATGCCCCGTGTCAGCCTCACCCTATGATGGGGCCTGGACAAGCCTGCCATGGCGTCGCACAAGCGCCGAGCAAAGGCCCTGCCAGGTGCGACCACCCTGCAAGTGAAATTGAGGTGGCCATGTAGCACCTGCAATTCCCGAAGGGATGCCTTGCGCTTAGCCAGTAAATCCGATATAAGGGCAACTATCCTTGCCACTTTGTCTGCGGGCAACCTAGAAGCCTGCGCTATCGTGTCAATTTCCACCCCCAGGAATATTAACTTATCAGACGGGCCTTCGGTCTTTTCGGGCGCTAAAGGGACACCGAGTTCCTCCATTAGCGTCTGAAATGTGTTGAGGAGACGTGTACACGTGTCCCAGCCCCGTTCACCCCCGAATAAAAAGTCATCCAGGTAATGGGCTACAGACCGAGACCCTGACCTACGGACAAATGCCCACTGCAGGAAGGTACTGAAACGCTCGAAAGCCGAGCAGGATATGGAACAGCCGAATGGCATGGCCTTATCAAAATAATATTCACCCCGGAATTTGAAACCCAGCAACTCGAAGTCACCCGGGTGCACAGGCAAGAGGCGAAACGCCGACTTAATGTCACACTTAGCCAACAATGCACCCGGGCCACACGAGCGCACCATGCGCAATGCCTGGTCAAAGCATGTATACCTGACAGAACAAAGGTCATCAAGGATAGCATCATTGACCGAGTGGCCGGCTGGGTAGGACAAATGGTGAATCAGGCGGAACTCGCCCGGGGACTTCTTGGGCACTAGTCCTAGCGGAGACACTTTAAGGTTGGGGAACGGGGGAGCGGGGAAAGGGCCGGCGACCCTGCCCGCAGCAATCTCCTTATTAATGCTGGCGGCAGCCACCTCCTCCCTTCCCCTAAGTGACAAAACGTTAGGTGCATCCTGCGGTGACCTATCCCCCGTGAAAGGAATACGAAAACCCAGTTGAAAACCCTGAAGGAGGTACACAGCGTCCGCTCTCCTCGGGTACGATGCGAGCCAACGCTCCAGCATGTCGACATTAATTGGGGAGGGGGCCTTTTGGTGAACCCGCTCCTTCCATGGCAGTCTTGCCTGTCCCTTGTCCGCCCCTGTATCCTCCTGGCCTGGGACAGGCGGAGGCAGCATGCGGGCCAGAACAAGAGGGGCACTCATGCTTGTACATGCAATTTTTCTTGTTGCAAAAACCATTGGACGAGAAGGTCCAGCACAGCAGGCGGGCTGGAACCCCCTGCCCCACCACTTGGCGGGGTACCTGTACTGGGGCCGCTCGTTGGACCGCATGCCCACAATGGTATCTCTCCCCAGGCGCCGGGCGCGTGGGGGTCATATACAGAAGCCACAGCTTCTGGCAGGGCTCATCCCACCTCATCTCTGGGTGCAGCGGAATTCTCATGCGGAACTCTTCGTCGTAAGCCAGCCATGACGGACCCGGGAAGTCGACCATGGCCCGGTAAATATTGTCCAGATATTGGACCATGGGAATAGCCAAATCCGGCCTAGCCCTAAGGTAAACGGCCATGTAAATCAGGTACACTGGCAACCAATTTGCCCACGTGCGTGGCGGCTTACGACGACGTGCCTGCTCCTTGTCCTTCTCATCCAGCCCTTCCCTCTCTTCCTTGGTTGGCTCCCTATTTAGAAGTGAGAAGATATCGACGTATTCGCCCCTCCAAATCTTCTCCTTGGTAGACTGGGCCAGATGGTCCCCCAAGGGCAGGGAATACCCTGCTGTTGGCAAAGCCGACACCGGCACTGAGGGAACTACGGGTAAAGTAAAATGAGCCTGAGCCAGTCCGGGGATCCCCAACACATTCCCCAGCATATTGGGGGCACCCCCCCGCCCCAAGCCCTGTGTCATGGGCAAAGTCACTGGGTGGGCCGGGGGCCATTGGGCCGCCGTGCCACCCGAGCGAGGCCAAGGCCATTGAACAGCCCCCCCCATGAAGTCAGTTGTGTGGGTGCATTAGCTTGGACTGCATACTCACCTGCTGCACCCCTGCGGGCCGCCCCCACCGGGGGTTCCGGCCCGCTGGGGGCGTCGGAGCTCACGGCCGAAGCTGAGCTCGTCGACGGAGCCAAACCAGCACCAGACTGCTGCATCTGTGGGGTGGGGAGCTGCGAGGCAGTGGCCACGACCGGCCCACATGCCTCAGGCAGCTCAACCCGACCCATCGCCGGCCGTTGTTCGGCGGCCAAAGGGGGCACCTGAAAACCTAGAGATACCCCTGTCTGGTTGGCCCTCGCCAAGGATGCTTCGAGGGCCGCAACCCGGGCAAGGAGGGCCTCTACGTCGACATAGGGCCTGGCCCCGACAGGGGGCAATTGGGCAACCAGCCCATAATTCACGGGTACCTGTCCAGGTCCCTGGGCCCCAGGGGTCAGATAAGGCCAAGAGCCCACGCTCAGCCCCTGGGAAGCCGTAGGAACGCCCTGTAAGGGCAGGGAACCCAACCACCCACCGTGGCTCGCACCCCCCATAGGGAACTGCGCACCCGGGCAAGACGGCCCCACCGCACGAACCATGGCAGGGGCCGTGGTCGCCGTTTGCGGGAGGGCCGAGGCCCCGTCCGGGGCCGAGGGTATGCTCCGCGCATCAGGCCAAGGAGCTACCGATCCCATCCCACCGTTCCCGGTGGGGTCCGCTAGAGGTGGCTGCGGAACGGGCGCAGTCGCGGTCCTCCGACCCGGCTGACGCCTCCGCGCCGATCGAGCCACGTTCGCGGCTGCCTTCTTCTTCGAGGGCATGGCTAATTAGCTAGGAAGCCTAAAACAAAAAGAGAAAGCTGCCCGAAAAGGCCTCCTCCAAGAAGACACGAGCGACGGAGGTAAGGAGGAAAAACTTCTCCGCTCCGTCGGTTCGCCAAAATGGCAGCACGGCTGCCTCGTGGCCAGCCCTTTTATTAGGGTGCTGGCCACGCCCCTAACTACCCGGATGGTTTCGTCCGGTGGGGGGGGGCCCGCAAAGATCGTGGCGGCCATTTTGGCGCCGCGCTTCCATTGTCTCCAATTTTGTTTATTATGGCACTGGATTTGTTGGCAAAATCCATAAGGGAAGATAAAGAAATAGAAGGGGTTCTAGGTAACAAGATAAGTTTATATGCGGATGATACTTTGATAATAGCTAAATACTCCGGGAAAACACTGGATAGAAAACAAGTGCAGTTAAAGGACTTTGAGGAAATGACAGGTTTGAGAATTAATTGGGATAAATCAGAAATGATACTGTGTAATATGTGTAAGGAAGAACAGCAAAGGATAAAGGGAAAGTGCAATTTACAAATTAAGGTTAATTTGAAATACTTGGGGATAAATATTTCAAATAAATTCGAAGAGCTTAAGAAATTGAATTACGAAAAATTAAAAAAGAAATTAAGGATAGAATACAACAATTACAAAAATTGAAGCTGTCATGGTTTGGAAGAATTGCAATATGTAAAATGATGTTACTACCAAGAATCAATTTTTTATTTGATGCCCTTTCAATTCAAATGAAGGACAAAGAAATTAAGGAGTTCCAAAAAATGATAAATATTTTTTTGTAATGGGGGGAAAAGGCCTTGATTGGCAAAAAATTTTGGTATTTATCCCAGAAGGAGGGGGGATTAGGGATACCAAATTGGTGACATATTATCAAGCTTTTCAAATTAAGAATGTTGTGAAGATCTTGGCTAGACAAAGGGTACTTTGGGAAGAAATTGAAATGAAAGAGTTTAGTCATATAGGAAAAAATGGTCTTTCTAGGAGGGAGTATGGAGAAAGTAGTTATTAAAAATAAATTGATGAAGGCAACACTGGGAATATGGGAAAAAAGTAAAAAGGGAATTGGTACCAGATTTTTCACCAATTATTGAATTGGAGGATATGGCAAATTTCCCAATAAAAATTAATAAAAGGATTAAAGAAGTACTTGACGAAAATGGAGTTTTTCTGGTGAGAGACTGGATACAGGCCTGTAGAGACAACGAGAGGAAAACAAATCTATATGGGCAATTGAGATTGAATTGGTTTCAGATAGGGATGGTAAACAAGTGGAATAGTAACTATATGAAAGAAGTTGGACTAGAAAGAGGGAGGACTGAATTTGAAGAATTAATTTTAAAAATAAGAAAGGGACAAACAGGAATAAAGGGACTGGTGGGTAAAATATGTATAATGATAAATAAGGAAGGTAATCCACAGGAAGAATTGAAAGCAATTTGGGAACAGGATTTGAAGATGAAGATAGAGGACCAGAATTGGACAAATAAATGGAAGAAAAGAATTATGAGAACTATATCTGTCAGAGTCAAAGAACACAATTATAAAATGTTGTGGAGATGGTATTTGACACCAATGAGATTACATCAGATAGATAATAAGAAAGACAAAATGTGTTGGCGGTGTAAGAATGCACTGGGTACATATGAACACATGTGGTGGAGTTGCAACGTGGTAAAGGATTTCTGGGGGGAAATTGAAAATGAGATAAGCGAAATTATGGGTGAAAAAATAAAGTTGGGACCAAATACCATCATGCTGACAGATGTGGAAGGTACAAATTTAAGCAAAGATAAAAAAGAGTTATTAGAAATAATGATGACAACAGGGTAGATTGTGTATCGCTAGAAAATGGAAAAATGATGTGAATATGAAAATTGAGGAATGGTACAAGGAAATGTGGGATCTAGCACTGAATGACAAATTAACATATGAGATAAATGTTAAAAAGGGTATTGTGAAAGAGAATAGATTTTGGAATATTTGGCAAGCATTTGTGGATTACTCTTTGAAAGGCGATGAAAAGAATAGACCTGTACCCGATCAAATGAGTTTTTGGAAAGGAAAATAGAGTGAGACTCTGGTTTTTCCAGGGCAGTTTATAAAGCACTGGGTGTTTAATTCTTATTTCTTTTTATTATTATTATTTTTGAAATTTTCCAGTATTTTACTTTTTTATTATAGTATTCATGACTTAGAAGTTTGACTTAACAGATATATTAAACTGTGTAGATTTTGAAGTGAAATTAGACTAGGTTTAAGTAATAATAAGAATAAATATTAAAAACTATTTGGATTTTTGATAAAGATACAAGAAATAAGTCATAATCAACTGGCATTTTCCAGAGATGTTTATTCTTGTCTTTTTTACTTTTATCATTATTTAGTTTTGGTATTGTATAGGTATGAAATTAGTTATAAATTGTCTATATTTGTTCACATTTTTTATGTATGATTGTCATTTTTTTTATTATGTTGTAATATTGTTTTAAAAATCCAATAAATTTTTTTTAAAAAAAGAAATGTGTGCTGCCTATTTACAAATCTCTTCATTTCTCTTCCAGGAACCAAAATGGGGTCTATGACATCACATGATGCCTTCGTCCTTGCTGTCTACCTCTTTGCTTTCCTGGCCGGCCTCCCGGCCAACCTACTGGCCTTCTACACCTTCCTGGCAAAAGTGCGCAAGAAGCCAGCCCCCATAGACATCCTTTTGTTCAACTTGACTGTGTCTGATGTTATTCTGCTGCTCTTCCTACCCTTCAAGATGGTGGAGGCTGCCTCAGGCATGACATGGCCTCTCCCAGACTTCCTCTGCCCACTTACTGGCTTCTGCTACTACAGCAGCATTTACATCAGCACCCTCTTCCTCACAGCAATCAGCGTGGAGCGCTACCTGGGTGTAGCCTACCCTATCAAGTATAAATTGAACCGCCGGCAAAGCTATGCCATAGTGGCCAGCTTTGTGTTCTGGCTGCTGGCCTGCTCCCACTGCAGCATTGTCTACATTGTCCAGTACCAGATGCCAGAACTCAATGAGACGGACCCCAACTCACCCAACGTCTCCAAATGCTACGAGAAGTTCTCCTCCAATCAGCTCCGCATTCTCCTCCCTGTCCGGCTGGAACTCTGCATTACCCTGTTCCTTGTCCCTTTCTTTGTCTCCCTCTTCTGCTACGTCAACTTAGTCCGTATCCTGACTTCCTTGCCCAACATCCAAGCCCGCAGAAAGCAACGGGCTGTGGGGCTAGCGGTGGTTACTTTGCTCAATTTTGCCATTTGCTTTGCGCCATACAATATCTCCCACATTGTGGGCTTCATTCAGAATGAGAGCCCCTCCTGGAGAGTCTACGCCTTGCTCTTCAGCACCCTCAATGCTTCCTTAGACCCGGCAATATTCTATTTCTCCTCCACCGCCATCCAGCGAACCTTTGCCAACTGCTTTACCATTGTGGGATGCAAGCTCCAGGCCTTGATGCCATCGTGTTACCAGCTTTGTTTGCCCTGCTGTGAAGCTGAAGGAGATGGCAGTGGGATCAACAAATCCTCTTTTTCTAACAAGGTGGAGCTGCCTCCTGAATGGCTTGGGAGAGAAATGTAGTGCTTTGGAAGTCTTTTTTTGACCGCACCTTTGATTGTAAAGCAGAAAATATTGTCCATATGGGGTAAGGAAAGCTCTTCTTCCTGGTGAATCTCTAGAAGTTCTTCATAAATTTTCAGACTACCTCATGAGAAGAATGTCTTGGTAGAGTCTTCCCCATGGCTGATGGAACTCTTCTTATTCTTGGACAAAATGGCGAACTCCAAGAAAGTGCTAAATAGGATGGTTGGGTGTGTTTAGAAAGAAGGCCAAGGCTATGAAAGGAATTTTCCCTGCTTGGACCATGCAGCAATCCCAGCAGGCAGAAAAAGATTAGAGAAGGGAGACCATGTTTGTGGAACTAAACCCAGTGTTTCCCAAAGTTGGGCTAGGGTCCACAGGAAAACTTCAATTCCCAGAAGCCTAAGTCAGTACATTGGCTGATCAGTGTTTTGGGGAATTGACTTAAGCTTCTGGGAATTGAAGTCCAAAAACCAAAGGTTGGGAAACACTGAACTAGTCATTTCAACCATCTGCTGACTCATTTGCTAGAATTGGATGGTTGATTTGTACTTTGTAGCTGATAAATTTCAATTTGGTCTTTAACTGCTTGATTGTCTTTGTCGGACATCAACCACTGTCTCTCCAGATTTGATTCCTGTTATCACCTTGGGCTACTGCATGCCTTCTGCTAGCAACCACACTGTTTTTGGCATGTACTGGGGAAATTCAGAGCTCAAACCTCCTACTTCTAGTCAAACATTGACATTTCTACAGCAGCGTTGTTATTCTTTGTACAGATTACAGATCCCTTCTGGGCAGTAAATGGGATGATAGGTTTTAAAAGCAAAATAAAGCAAAATACAATCCATTGTTATTAAGTAAATCAGGAAGGCACTCTTGCCTGCAGCACCAATAAAGAAGGAGACTTTGTTTTTCCTTTTTCAATTGCCAAGGCTAGGTTATACTGACCTTGATAGCCCTTTGTTCATTGCTCATTCCAAATTTGGAAAACTTTTCTGGGATTATCCCTCCTGTCCCATGACTGCATCATTTGGTAAATTATATGATTAATTGCCTACCTACAAGAGGAAGGTTGATAACCATATGTTCTTAATTATTTTATGGGTTTGCCATATAATCATGGGTTCTCTGTGTATGAACTAAAGAACACTTCTATTATCAGAGCTTGGGTGAATTATCTGGTGGTACTACGTCTCCCAGAATCCCTATGGTTACTGATCATGCTGCTTGAGATGTTCTGGGAGTTGTAGATCAACAAGGGGCTGTGGTGGCTCATAATTTTTCCAGGCTTTGTTTATTATAGAGACATATTGTTGGAGGAAGTTTAATTTATTCTAAGACTTGTGTCAACACCCTACTTCCAGGTTGGAAATTTCTTCATTCACGGAATTCCATGCATACAAAATTGGCTTGAAGCACAGATGTGGAACATGTGATTGTACAGGTGTTATAGGAAGGAAACCCTAGCCAGGATTGCCTATACTGATGGATCATGTGAGTTCCAGTCCAGTAGCATCCACGTGGCCTCAAGCACAAGAAGTTGGTGGGTTCGAAGTTAATGTAGCAGTGAATTCACTTTGGGCTTTTTAAAACTAAACTTTCAAAGACCTGTCCATGGTGCTGAAGCTATTTTGGGATTAGGGTCTGGCCATTTAGATAAATTTTGTAAGGTTTGGACTGAACGTCCAAGTGGATTCTGAACCTAGCCTTCACCAGACACTAGTTTTCCTTCCCTGGCCTAAAGACCAGAATAGGCAGAGAGCCTACATTTTCCAGCATCCATACAAAGATGCAATGGATCATCTGAGAATTCTAGCTAACCCACAGCTGCAAATTTGTTTTCTCGATATAATATTTAACCTTTTAAAAATATAAAAACAATAAGACTAGAATTAAGAGATTCGTGTTTATACTGTAGTGAATGTACGGTCCACAAATCCATTTTGCTGGCTGCCTGTGCTTCAACCCTTTGTCATCCCTAGTTAACACAGAGGGAGTTTATCTGGATTCAGCATGCACCAAGTTGCACAGCACATTATTTTGCCCTGCTGATGCATGGAATGAATGACTGGAACATCTATTTGTTGTCATATTGAATGTTGGTTAGTTTGAGAAGAACTTGAACCTCCAGAAGGGAGATGGCTATGCCTGATTCCTGACCTGAAATGACTGGCCTGCTGTGGAATGTATGGAGCAGCATGTCTAGTTATGAATAAAGTAACTTATTTATTAACCCAACACTTTTCTTCTTTTTGTTACCTCGTGGAAGGCTCCTTTCCAGAGAACATGCTGGAAATTTAAAAGAATGCTAAGAATCTTGATTGAGTGAACTTTGTTCAAGCTTTGCCCTCATTGTCCAATCATGTGTTTCTACCAGACATTTGAAGATTACTGTTTTGGATGATAACCTCCAAGAATACCTGGGTGACTTAGTTGGCGGATTCTGGAATCTGTAGTTTAAACATAATGTGATCACTGGGTTTGCAATCTCCAACCACAGGGTTGAAAGGGACCTGGTAAGTTTGTTTGTTGGTTAAATTTACTCTAGTTCTCCTCCAGTAAGGTAAAAATGGAATACACAGATCTGTTCATCTTCACTTCTCCTGTGCAACACCTCTAGGAGATACACTAACCTCTACTCAGAGTGTAGCTATCCACTTACTGAACCTGAAACAGGACATTGAGCACAGCAGGACCTCCAGTAGATGCATGCCCACCTACTTGAAATCCTCCAGTAGGGAATTGCTTTTGCAATGATTTGGAGAGGCAAAGGGAGGCACAATACTGTTCCTAATCCTGAGTTTCCCGTTTCTAAATTAGAAATTTATTAAGGCTCCCATTTCTAGCAAGCTAAGTCAACATTTTAATTAACTCAGATAAACAAACTAGAAGCTATTACAAAGTACAGGTAAGCCAGGTAAGTCTTACAGAGACAGATATGAACACACATTCATTGGGAGAATGTTATTAACAGAGGGTTAATGGATAACAGTAGCCAAGTCTTACAGGGGTTCAAGAAGATTGTGACTCTGTCACTCTCTCCAAGTGGATATGGAAAAATCCTTAGGAAACATAACTTGAGAAACATGTTCAACCTTTTAATATCCAGTACTAATGTGATAGTGGATAATGGGCCATGCACAGATGAGTACATATGTTTTATGCCTGTGTACCCATAGAAACAAATGTTCAAGGGATCCTTGTTCCTTCCTGGGGGAGGAAGAGGAAATATTTTCCTCCCTCCCATAGCAATTGGAGGAAATAAAGTGGAAATCTGTGTGCCGATGAAGTGCCGATTTAAGAACTGGCAGAAGGCAGACACTCCTGGGAGTATACACAAGGACCAGGGGTGTTCCTAAGGTCTTGGGATACTCAAGTTGTGTGCCATCACATTCATGAGCATTGTCAACTTTGGTTTACTGGGAAAAGTTTGGCAGGGCATGGTCTAGGCTCTATTAGTCCTCTCAGCTTTGGATCTTAGGATCAGTAGAACTCTCAGAATCTTTAGCCAATGACCAAATTGACTAGGACTTCTGGAAGCTGAAATCCACCAATATCTGAGGACTCAAGGTTAGGAACTGGTGGGTAGGTTACATTGAGATGTTCCACCTAGCCCAGCTTTGCTAACCATATCTGGCAATGGCTCACTGGGACTGCAGTGCCTCCATTGTTAAGAAGCTCGCCTTGTTAGCTGGAAGTTCAGCAAATTGGCAGTTCAAGACACAAGTACTGCATGATGGATTGAGCATCCGTCTCTGTCCCAGCTCCTGCCAACCTAGCAGTTTGAAAGCAAGAAATTGCACATAGATAAATAGGGACCACTTCAGTGGGGGAAAATCTTGGGGACATGAAAGGAGCCTCAACCGGGCGTCCCCTCAGCAGAGTTCCTCCAGCAAAAATCCTTTCAACCCAGAAAGCATGTTTGCGTGCTTCTGACACAATTTTAAAAAATGGTTAATTGCATTTTCACAAAGGATTTTTCTTCCTTAGCCCTTCCTCAAAATTCTAGGGACCGAGGTTGTGGCACTGTGTGTGCAGAGTTATGGATCCTCCTAAGTCATTATTGTTTTCTTTAATGAAAGGCTGCTGTTGTAATCTAGTGGTAACAATATTTTTGTGTCAGAAATTATCCTGGGTTTGAAAGGGTTGTATGGTTGTATGTCAGCCTGTGTGGGAGGAAGGGGACAGAGTATGCAAGGGAAAGTACTCCAAAAATGAAACAAGGGGAAGAAAGACTGGTCTAAAGATCCAAGGAGCTTCTGACATGCAGCACAACTCTGATATCACCCTAGAGTTGCCCACTGTGGCTTCCATTTATGTTCCTCTTGTGCATTTGTAAAAGAAGTTAATATTATAAAAATGCAGTAATCCATTTCTTCTTTCCTTCATCTGAAGAGTGCCAAACTTAACTAAAGCTATCTCTGGGGTTTCTCTCCAGGTTTACCATTAACTTTATATGGAGAAACCATGATAATGGTTGGAGATTCAACCAAGGCTGTCTCGATCCATGTCATTAGATAAGCAGCATGGGCATACACTATAATTACAGCCTTCAAGAGCTGAGCTTGTGTACGTGGAAGCAGCAGCTTCATGCATGTTTCTGCTTTGTCCCTAGCTCGAAGTACAACATGTACAAACAGAGATGTTGGCTCAGTGCAGCCACACCAACCTTTGTCTGACTAGAACAACTGATTCCACAAACAAAACTCAGCTCTGGAGTGGACAATTTGATCACAGTGTTTTGCACTTAGGACTTACTGTGGGCACATTGTAAGGACGATAGAAGTGACAATTGAGGATGCTTTGATGATATATGCATATATGATTGCCGCTTTGTGCACATGAAAGCAAACATCATGTCCTTAGATTGTCCACAGATTGCTGACAGGAAGACCTGGTTGTCAAGATCAGCATCTTAACAATCAAGCCACCGCAGCATATTTCTAATACAAGAGTTACCCAGCTAAACTGGTGGGTCCTCATTCTGTTCAGGCACTGTATTTATGAAGAAGCCCAGTGTGAGACCCATTGAGAGCAGTTCTGTGTCTGAAAATGTGGGTGTCAGATAATCCATTCCCTTGTAATCTGAATTTGAAATGCAAAAATGGATAGTGGGGAACAACCTTGGAGCATATGGAGATAGGCTTTAACCTGGCCCTTGCCCTTGGGACTCTCCCGTTCCTGGTGAGCGACTTTTACCAGCCGGCCCTATGGAACTTCCCCAAAGACTCCCAAACTTAGGAGGCCTAAATGCCATCCTGCATATCCTGCCACAACCTGCCTGGGGCTTACCTGTATTGACAGAGCCCAGCAAGTGTTATGGAGAGTATCGTATTAAATGTGGTAGCATGTGGATTATGGTTTAACTCTTGTCTCACCCCCTCTCCCAAAGAACAGGCATTGTTGATGAAGTAAAGAAGTTTATTGTTCTCGAAACATATTGTAGAAATAACAGTTCTTCCGTTGGTTCAGGATACAGATGTACAGCATACAAAAAATATACTAATCAAAAAGGACAGTTAGGGAAATCTACACTCTGGCCTTCCCCCAGAAACAAAAGGAAAACCTGACTTATCAAAGTAATCATAACTAAGCTTGGGTTGGAGTCTGGACTCAGGCGAGTCTCCCTCTCCCTTCTGAGGTGTCACTCTCAGAAACCCCAAACTCTCACTCTCTCCCAAACCCATGTGCCTATAGGAAAGACATGAGCTTGGCCCTCCTAATTAGCATACAGCCAAATAGTGTCCAGGGTTTGTATAAACAACCACTGGTTCTCATAACAAATGTCTGGTGTTCTCAGGCTCTGGATGTTGACGTAAACGGACATTCCAGACCTGAGGAAGAAGGCATAACATAGGTCTGAAGTTTTGAGAAGCTTCTTCTAAGCCCACCTGCTTGATAAGTGCAGCAGAAAGAATTATGAGGCCTTTGCAAAGAAGCAAAGCTACATTCTAAGACAGTTTAAAAACCAAAGAGACTCCATGTTGAATAACTTGTGACCCATTTTATCACACCCTCATGTGAATCTCTGCAAGTCATACCCCAATGGTTCCATTGCACGTACCTCACCCCCCCCCCCCCGTGGATTGTAGCCCAGAAAAGAAACATTTCCAAGCATTGTTTCTATGCCATACCTGAGCAAATTAATCATCAATTCATACAGGTTCTGTCCTCTAGCGCATTTGGTGATCAATTTGGGGCTTTCAAATTCGTCCCCACTTGGTCCAGAGAGACAGCTGTGCTCATTTCAATTTTATCTGTACCCTGGATTCGTTTTATAAATTTGAATCACCAGCCTTCTAGTAACCTACAATAAAAAACCAAAACGACTTTACTTTTTTAAAAAAATTGCACTGATGTACATAAAATTGTGGTAGGTTAGTGGTTAATATGCTGAACTTGATGACTGGAAGGTCGGCAGGTCAGCAGCTTGAGACCCGAGTGCTGCACGATGAAGGGAGCTCCTGTATCTGTCCCAGCTCCTGTCAACCTAGCAATTCTAAACCAAGAAATTACAAGTAGGTAAATAGGTACTACTTTGGTGGGTAGGTAAACAGCTTTCCGTGCACTCTGGTGTCTAGTCATGCCTGCCACATGTCCACAGGAATGTCTGGAAACACAGGCAGAGATGGCTCTTTGGCTGTAAACGGAGAAGAACACTGAAACCTACTGTCGGATATGATTGGCTTTCGAGCAAGGGCAACTTTTAACTTTACATAAAATTTGGAGACAAGGACTCTAAGTAGGTGTATCCTTTTGGACAGCTTTCATATTAGACACTTAAAATGTGCTTTTCCCCCAAAAGAAAGTATCAAGAATACAAAGCAATTTATACACCGATCAAATCAAACCATCTGAAAGTGAGACATAAATTACTTTCTAAAATCACATTGCTTCAACCTAGACCACAGTCTAGTTATGATTTGGACTCATATAGATCAATATGAATCATATTGATTCTACTTAGAATTCAGACCAAGTTTTCTTTGTTACAAGAATACTGTTTAGAGCAGAGTTGTTATTGCTACACCATTTGAAAGAGATAAATCTCCCCCCCCCCCCCAATTTACTACAAATCCCTCAGAAATCTACAAACAGACTCAGGTCTATCTGTTATCTCTGGTCTATAGAGAGAGTTCATGTATTGTAGTGGATAGAGTATTAGGATGATTAGGATCAGGAGAGACTGGGTTCAAATCCCTGCTGAGCCATGAAAACACACAGGGGGAGGCTGTGAAAAACCCCTTTAAATATCTTAGATACTTTGGAAACCCTACTAGAGTTGTCATAAATTAGAATTTACTTGAGTACACATGACGTAACATATTCTACATGACCATGCTAGTCTGAGACTGCAGTGGATGTCATAAACACAAGAGGGCATCATCATACTGCAGCTAGTCAAAGAAACTCTTAAGTGTGAAGTTCTTGGTTGGACTGTGGTGGCTCTAATGGTTAAGATGCTGAACTCACTGGCTGGAAGGTCGGAGTTCAATTCCTGGGTACTGCATGATGGAGTCAGCTCCTGTCTCTGCCCCAGCTCCTGCCAATTAGCAGTTTGAAAGCAAGAAATTGCAAATAGATAAATAGGGACCACTTTGGTGGGAAGCTAAACAGTGTTCCAGGCACTCAGGTGTTGAGGCATGCCTGCCACATGTCCACGGAAACATCTGCAGATGCAGACAGTGCTTGCTCTTTAGCTATAAACAGAGATGAGCACTGAACCCTAGAGTCGGATATGACTGGCTCTTCTGAGGGAGAGACATTCCGGCAGGTAGGAAGTCCAAAACCTTTTAGGGGCTCATAGGCCCCTTTCAATCCAATTATTCTATGATTCTGTGTTGGAAGGTGTACATCTGCCATAGGATGGCAAGGGCAAAACTTACATATCACAGGAAATGGAGACTGGATCTTATGAGCAAATCTTAATGATTTCCAATGTCTTTTCCTTGCTAATGCAAGAAAATATGTCACATTCCTAAGCGAAGCTGAGAAACACATTTATGTATCATTACGGAGTAAACCTAATACAATTCAACAGAAAGAGACACATGGGAGAATATGAAATGAAAGACTGAACTTGCTTAGGGAGCCTGAAAAGAAGAGTTCACAAAATGAGAAATTATGGGGATGTGTGCCAAGGTTATTTCTAACATCATCAAAAAACCATGCATCACCTGTGAGGAGAATGATGTTTCTCCAGTGCATGAGAGGGAAACAGCAAACCTTTGGCCCTCTGTATGTGACTTAGAGGTCAAGTCACCAAGCTTGATGACCAAAAGGTTGGCAAAGCTTCTTTTGGACATATGGTGAAGCATAAATTGCATGCACACAAATGCTGCATCAATGGATTTCTCCACATCCACAAAAAATTTGTCCTGTATCCAACCAGCCCCATTTTACTTGGTTATTCCTTTTCCTTCTTACTTTGCTTTGAAGTGTATGAAGTGACTTCTGGATTTCTTTTCTTCCATATCTAGACCAGATGTGAAATAGCCAAAACACAGCCACCTTTGGTGAGTTCATTCTGCTGTTCCTTTGGCCTGACCTAGTGTGAGAAAGATCATCCAGCATAAAGTGACCATTACCCAAAGTATGCCTGATTGTGGTTCAAAAATACAACAATCTTTGAGGAGGCTCTTTCTGTGTACCCCATGTGCAGGTGATACCCTGACAGATCAAAACAGCAACATCCACACGTGTAAATATAATAAGTTAAAGGTTTATTTTCTAAACTTGTATGTTAATGTTTGCATTTGCCTGAGTTTTGATTATGATTTCTTTAGTCATGTTGTGATTTGTCCTGAATCCCATTCAGAGGCAGAAGGTGATATGCACGTCTGACAAATGAATTAAAAAGTAATAGTAAACAGAGAGAACATCACCTTATTCTTCATCTGAGGCAGATAATGTGTGACCGCTTTCTTTATTGGTTTGTTTCGGTTTTCCCAGTCCAGTCATTGTCCAGATGTGTCAAGCTACATCTTGAGTCATCTTTAGTCAACCAGATGAACAGCAAGGTGGGATCTAAGGTGATAAAAGTTGTTCCCTAGTGCATCCCAGTTTGGAAGGCTGACCAATCTAGTGGAAAAAGCACTGGGGACTTGGGTAGCTTTTCCAGACCCATGATGCTTGTCCTACACTGGAAATCAAGGAAAAGCCACTTCACCAAATAGGTGCCTGATACTTAGTAGGTCTTCAAGCCAAGGGAAATTCTACATTTTCTTGTAACTTCTTTTTCTCACCACACTTTTTGTTGTTTTGGATAGAGCCTTATGCCAGGCTGGTGACAAGCATAAAGAAATTCGATCATATTTCCCCAGCCTTGGCTGGCCTTCACTGGTTACCTGTTCCTTACTGTGTGAGATACAAGGTGTTAGTGTTATCATTTAAGGCAGGGGTGCCCAAACAACAGCTGATGGGCTGGAACAGGCCACCTGATGGTAATTCATCCGGCCCACGCCGCCTTTGTCACTCGGGCATGTTTTACTTCCACTTCCGGGAGCGACAAAGGTGGTGTGGGCTGGATGAATTGCCATTGGAGGTCGGATCCATACCACAGGCCATAGTTTGGGTTTAAGCAGAGAAAATGGCAGCCTAAAAATCTATCTCATCCTGTTGCAAAACATATCTGTTATTTATCTGTGCACCACCCAGAGAGGAAAATATCCCAAATGGGTGGTATAAAAATGCAATAAATAATAAATAAATAGACAAGGAAGAAGCTGAAAAGAGAGAGAGAGAGAGAGAGAGAGGACATAGCACAAGGGCTTCTGTGTGTCACCAGGAAGATTTTTAAAAATATATTATTTATTAGGGAAACAATTTAATATAAGGGGAAGGATATAAAAGGAAATGATACAAAAATGTTGGCATGGGAGCAGTAGTGGAAGCAGATGAGTAAATGTGGCTGGGGGGGGATTATTGATTTACAAGGGGACTGAATAAACTAATACAGATCTTCCTGTGGTCTTTCCACCAAGAGATGTTTTTCTCGTAACAGGAGCAGCCTTACTGCTAAGTGCAAGTTGCTAGGTTCTCTACCCTGGAGATGATGCCTATATCTTTAACTGCTTGAAGTTATTACAGTTGCCAGACAACTACTGTTATACTGATCTGGCAAACAAAGCCGTGTGTGGTTGAGATTAGCAGAATAACACAAGAGCAGCCTTGCTGGAACAGGCCACAGGAGCCCATCCAGTCCAGCATTCTGTCTCACACAGTGGCTCACCATTTGCTTCAGGAGATTCCCAAGCAGATGCCTTCACCTGCTTAGGATTCCCTGGAAATGGCATTGAGAGATATCCTGCCTATCTCTCCAACCCGGAGGTTGTCCTTAGGTATCCATAATTATAGCCATGGATACCCTTGTCCTTCATGAACTTGTCTAATCCTTTCTTAAAGCTGTCAAGACTGACAGCTGTCACCACTTCTTCTGGCAGGGAGTTCCATAGACCAGTGATCCTCTGGCTGAAAAAGTACTTTCTTTTATTTGTTTGAGAACTAGTACCCGAAAGTTTCATGGAGTGCCCCCTGAGAATATACTCATTTAAATCTCATGGCCTTCAAGAGAGAAATAAATAAAATAAATAAATTTCGTGTTGGAAATTACTCTGGGTTGAAAGGATTTTTGCTGGAGAAAATCCGCTGAGGGGACACCCGAATGAGGCTCCTTTCATATCCCCAAGATCCGTCATACAGCGCTCTGGTATCAAACCCTGGCCTTCCAGTCTCCAAGCTCAGCATCTTAACCACTTAGCCAGTGCAGTGCTGCTCAAGAGAGAAGAAAGGTCATGATTGATCTGGCTTGGAAAGACCTTCCTCTGAAGCTTTGCTGGAACTGATTCTGTGTGTGACCATGGACACATTCATGGACAGAGAGGGGAATTGTTATTGTTATTGTTACATGTCATAGATTTTACAGACAAGTGATAATTAATTACAGCAGAGTTTAGAGAACTAATCTGGTTAGCCTGTTTCAGCAACAACCATAAACAAAATGTTGTGACGGCTTTAAGACTGACAAACTTCACACCAGAACTAATTCGTTTATACTTAGATGTTTATTATTTATGCACTATTTTCACACAGACGCTGTTCTACCCTGTGAGGACAACGGGGATGGGGTTTAACATAATAAAACAGATTAACACATCTAGCAAAACCAGAGCAACCCAAGAAGCAGAAAATGCATCATTAGCAAGACAGGGAGGTAAAGGGTAAAGGTTTCCCTTGCTCGAAAGCCAGGCGTATCCGACTCTAGGGTTGAGTGCTCATCTCTGTTTTCAAAGCCGAAGAGCTAGGGAAAGGCAGATTAAAATTAGCAGCACCCAAACGCCTGCAGAAAACAGTTTCGTTTGAAGACAGTAGGGTGTATTCGTAAAATTGGCACACTACTTCTGCATTAGTATTTCTAAACTACGCGCTCACTTCCAAGATGCGACTCTTGCCTCTCCCATTATTTTCGACGTTGTTGGCTTTCCCACGTGTTCTTCCCTCCGTTCCCACAGGCGCGATCAGGTTGCGTGTTTACTCCCAAGTAAACACGACTCGCTCCCGCTGTGGTCAGCGCGATCCCTCTCCCAGGAACTGGCACACGGGATCGCGTTTCAGACGCGCATCAGCCTCTCACCTGAGAGAGGCAACGACGACGTCCCGAAAACCAAGGGGACGTGACTTCCGAGTAAACCTACCTGGGCTTTGCATCACGCTCTCCTCCTTCTTCCGGAGCGATCCTACATCTGTGAACAGCTGGAGGAGCCAAGCGATCTCTAGTATCCTTGCGAAGCCCCGCCCTCTTTCCTTAGCTCCGCCTCCCCTCTCTCTTTTAGTGAAGCGGACCGGTCGGGGTCGGGGTTTCGGTGGTTGCCTGTCGGCGGGCGGATCGAGTCCAGAGAAGAGCAAAGAAAGGGACGCATCGCTGGAGAAACATCTGGACCACCAAACGATGCGATAGACTTTCCATTTCTCAGGGCAGGTAAGTGCCAAGAGTTTGTGTGTGGGGGTATGTTCAAAAATCTTTGCTGAGGAGCCTAGATCAGCAGAGCAGAGGTCCTCCTGGCTCACTTGTCCACAAATTGGGATGGAATTGCCAACCTTAAGTTGAGTCTGTTTCAGGTTTTCCTAGGCAGGAAATACACACAAGTGGTTTGCCATTCCCTTCTTCTGGGGCTGTCCTGGGATTTTGCATCTTGCCCAGGGCTGCACAGGTTGGCTCTACTCACAGGAGGCAGGAGAGGGAATCGAACTTGACTTGACACCTAAGCCACTGACCTACCCAATCAGGTCCATAGACAGTTTGGAATGAATGCAGGGGAGAGAGAGATCTGTGAGCAAAATGCAGTTTTTTTTTAAAATGCATCAACATTACCATTCCTTTCTGAGAGTTCAGAGATAGCCTCTGGCGTGGGTAGCTTTTCTTTCTTTGCCTATGAAGTAAATTTAGGCTGAAAGGATGATGTCAGGGTGAAGGAACGATTTAATTGTCTTTGATGAGCAGGTTGATTATCCAATTAATCATATTTGTAGGACATTTGAGTTCAAGTCTCCACATTGTGTAATCTACCACGCCCACACATTAAATCTCTCTTGGATGTAGCTTTTGTTCTTTCTTGGAGAGCATCTCCATAATTGTTGTCTAAGGTGAACCTTCATATTTTGTGTCATGAGAAAGACGCTTCTGGTGACAACCCCAGGACTATTTAGGTCCATATGAAAGCATTTTGTTCTGGCATTTTTAAAGCCATGTTAGCAAAAAGAACTTTTCCAGTTTCAGGATGTAGAGAACTCCTTCTGATCATCCTTCCTGGCATTCTAGGGACTGCAATTTTAAAAAGCAACTTTACCAAGCTCTCCATTTGTTCATAGCATGATGTGAACTCAGACCTGTGAATCCTTAAATCAAGATTTCCTAACCATGGGTACTTAGATTACAACACCTATCATCTTGGATTATCAACAACACTTGCCAAGACTTCTGTGTAGTCCCCACATTGTCTGGAGACTGAAATTTAGGAGAACATGGTTGATTCCTGCCAAGAGAACAGGTACACACAATTTCCTTGCCAAAGTTGACGTAATCATGTAAATCAGTGTATCCCAATCCTTGGGTTTTGGACTTCAGTTCCCAGAAGCCTAAGTCAATTCCCCAAAGCACTGATCAGCCAATGTACTGACTGAGGCATCTGGGAACTGAAGTCCACCAGTGAGGCATAGGCCCTACATTGCGAACCTCTGCTATACCTTGATTTCTGTTTACCATGATAGGTCTCCATTTCTAATCAAATGCAACTGTTGATCACTGGACTTTTCTGTCTCCTTCTTGAAAGCGTGATTTCTTCTTTTATTCCTTGTATGTGAAGTCAATCTGAGCTCCTTACCCCAGGATAGTGGACTAATCCCAACATTTTAGGAGCTTCTCTTGCTCACTGTTTAACCCAGGGAAGTCCAAATACTTACATTCAAGTTGATTTAGGGATGGGTGGAGATGTAGCTTAGTGCCAGGGCTCAACCTACTATTTTGTCTTCATTAGTAGGGCATTTCTGCTGTGGAGCATATAAAACCACGGCTGGTAAAAAAATATATTATTTTGTACTATGACTTACAAAATACCTGAATTGTGTTGGCTAGGGAATGATCGTATCTGTATTCCAAAGAAGGTTTTGTTTTCTACACAGCTGTGTAAGGATTGATTCTTTTGATTCCTTTTTATCTTTTTAGAGATCATGTGGCAGGGTAGGGAACTTGGTAAGATGTTAGCAAACAGATCTGAACCCAACACTGGACAATTAATGTGTCTGTGTGTCATAGTTTGTGGAGCATAGTCCTCTACTGGAGGGTCTGTCAGAGGGCAGTCCTCTGTTTAAGAAAAGAATAATCTGTTTCAAAGGTAACCAGCACCCTTTGGATCCTTTTCATTCCCATGATCCACAACCTCCTCCATGGTGGATGGGTCATATGGCCGGTGTGGTCCAGATATTTGGAGTTTACTAGGTTGTCAGTACAACTTTACTTGGCTAGCTGCTTGCTCAACATCCAGTGATGAACTTGCCTCTTTAGACAAGGAGAAAAAGGGGAAAAACATTACAATTAGAGAACTTATTCTTGTTCTTCAATCTATCTCACCCAGTAGGGGTGACACAGCCTTCCAGATGTTCTGAGATGCTGACTCACATAAGACATGACTGGCAAGGTTGGTTGATCTCTGGTGATGGGCACAAGTACATCTGGAGCGCCTCAGCTTCCACATAGCAGCTTTAAACCATTTCCTAATATTTTATCTTGACTATATTAATTGTCAGGATGAGCTCCTTAGCTTTTTTAAGTGAAAAGTGGTACAACTTGAAAGATGCATAATTTGAAATGGGAAGAATGATTTGTCTCATATCCTAAATATTTAAGGTCTTGAAATATGAAACAGGGAGACAAGAGGGAGCCATTCTGCATCCTGAGATGCTCCATTCTCAACAACTCATGAAAGTAGAGCAAAACAATCACACTTATATACCTCCCCAAAGTGCCTAGTTCACTCTCTGAGTGGTTCACAAGTTAATTAGCATTTTGCCCCCAACATGCTGGGTACTCATTTTACTGATATCGGAAGGATGGAAGGCTGTGCCAGCCTTGATCCCAGGTCAGGATCAAACTCACAAACCTTTGGTTGCAGTACAGAAGTTTAACCATTGCACCACCAGGGCGTAGATGAAGGAAAATCTTTGTGTCCATCACTGCCTCGAAATCACAGCTCATGAAGGGAAATCTTTGTGTCCATCACTGCCTAAAAATCACTGAAGGAAAAGAGATACATGAATGTGCTTAACATAGCAGTGATAATGAAAGTGAGGAGGAGGAGGAGGGCACAGTCCAAATCCACCTGGTTTAGCTTTGTGCAAACTAGAGCATTAGTCTGCAGTAGTTATGGTTATGTTGATGAGCAACATAAACAGAAAGATGGCACTCGATTTATATCCCAGTTGTGGGTTTCCCATTGTGATGCCATCCCTCAACTTACTGCCCAGCAGGTAGCTTGTACTACAACTCCCATCATCTCCAGGTAGCATGTCTATTGGCCATGTTGTCTGGGGATTATGCATGCAGGTTTTGGATTACAGGAGGAAGTTGTAGTCTTGCATTTCTGGCTGGTGCCATGTCAAGGAAGGTTGTAAGGGAAGCCTCAGTGAGAACAGCTTGGGCACCAGATGATTGTGATGGTTGTGTTGATAGTCATAACGTTGATGATTTATTAGTTACATTTTATCCTTGCTTCCTCAAGATCCAGTATGCATGGTTTTGATTGTTTTATGGTTTTATTATGCTCATAAACATCCTAGGACTGGGATAAGTCATTCTGTGTGTAAAACAAGACTTTCCAGTCGGACTCTGGCATTGGTGAAGTGGTAAATTTTTGGAAGTTTCGGAACTCAACAGAATGATCTCTGTAGCCTGCCGCCCCCCCCCCCCCCCCATCCCTGGAATAAGGAGAGACTAAAAATACAGGCATCTTAGCCAGTCCATAGCAAGAAAGGAGGAACACATCTTTTATAAAGGTAATGGCTCTGGTTTGCCTAGTCAAGACCAAACCACTCTCAAATATTTTGCACTACTTCTTCTTCTATATCCAAATCTGAATACTGTATTGGCAATCATCATGAGAATATAATGCAGTGGTCTTTCATCTGCCTTTTGCATTGCAGCGTGACACCCATACCACTGATCCAGTTCCACGAGTCACTTTCTGGTCCTGAGCCCTTTTGGCCACACAAAGTCTTCATTGGCCCCAGGCCAATATTGATGAAGCTGCTGCCCTCCATCAAGATGGATTCAAATGGGATTTAATCCACTTGGGGACCATTGCCATTCTCTGTGGACTTTGGCACCCAAGGCCATTAGTTGTCAGGTTAGTTAACCGCTGCCTGACACTCGGTGTTGAGTCGCTGGCAGTACGGTCTACCATACCATTATCATAATGGTATAACCTGGACAGACTGGATTTTGCACTACAAGTACTAATTGCAATAATAGACTGTTCCTGCGAAAATCCATTTCTTCTCCAGGTACACTGAGGATTGTAGCTATGTTGAAGGAGTTGTTTGGATGATGTCAAAGGCTCTGCTAATGAGAAAGTCCATGACACCATTGGAATCCAGACAAAATAGTATCCCGGCTTTCTGTTTGCTGGGGTTCAACACAGTTGTCCTCCACAAGTGGAGATGGGTTATGGATTATGATTCAAGCTGTACAGCTTCCGTGTGTAAGAGATTTCCCAGCTGGCAGAGGAACCTGCCATCTCCTGGCTACTGAGGTTAAAAGCCATGTTGTTAAAAGACTTTTACAGACTTGATGTGTTTACCCTTCCTGAGAACATAAGACGTGTAAGAACATTTGAAAGGCCAGGGAAGACTGAAAGTGTCCTACCTCTGTCACTGGAGTGGATGTAGAACATCCCTGCTACTAGCCACCGATGGCCCTAAGCTCCTTGGATTTATCACATCTATCTCTTCCCCCTCGAAACTAACCACATTGTCACAAGACATCATGATTATGTTGTGGCAGTGAATTCCACCAATCCATAATTATTTATATATTTGTTGCATTTATACCTTGTCCTTCTTCTAAGTGAGCTTTCCTCCCATCTCACTTTCACATCACAACCACTCTGTGAGGTCAAGGTCAGAGAATGAAGTTGGCCTAAGATTCTTGCATGTTCATAGATCTAAGGTTATAGATTCTTAATCTTGGGTCCCCAGATGTTCCTGGGCTTCAGTTCCCAGAAGCCCTGATCAGTTGGTGTGTTGACTTGGTCTTTAGTTAATTGAAATCCAAGAACATCTGGAGGCCCAAGGTTGAGAAACCCTATTCCATCACTGTAACCATTTGACAACACTGCCTTTCTGCAGTATGATAATTTATGTTCTTCAAATTTATCTAGCTACATCTCACACTATTCAGTGTCAGTGGATAATCCCATTTTCTAGTAATAAGATGGAAGGAGAAAAGCTTTTTATCTATGCAATTTTCTTGGCCAAAAGGGACTATGAGTATCTGTGTCATTCTTCTCTACCTGGTGACTGCTCAGTGTTTGTGTTACAATTACCATCATTCCAACAGCTCAAATTATGATGTTGACAGTAACATCTCCTCTGGCAATGGTATTCTGTGTAGTCTTTATCCATTTCCAAAAGAGTGGGACAAACAAGCTTCCTAGGATCGCTATTTTAATTGGTCTGTGTGAGTGATTCTAAATGATTCAGGGTATGGTATAGTGGATTGAGTGATGGATTAGGACTGAGGAGGCCTGGGTTTGAATCCCCACTCAGCCATGGAAAGTCATTGGGGTTATGGAACTGGTAAAACAGCTCCAATAAAATCTTGCTTACCTCGAAAGTCCTAGTAGGGTCAGCACCATAAATTGGTTCCAACATGATGGCACATACTGTTGGGCGTATGATAACCCTTGTATTCTCTAATCTATAAATCAGGACAGAATGATGATTTCTAATAATGTGCTGTTCTCACTGTCTTGTTTTTAGCAAATTTATTACCTCTGTACTTTTACACAGATTCTGGGAATGATGGCATGCAGTCTTAGCAGACAATGACTAAAGCACAACTCAAAAGAAAAGATGCTCCCCCACAGCTATTAAGTCTGATGAATCTCCCTATTGTGTCTGTTCTCAGAGGAGAGTAAAAACAGGCAATTAAAGAACAATTTACCGAGAAGCATGGTGACGGTAATGACCACACTATATCAAATGAGATCTGGAAAATGCAGATATCTGGTGCTAATGGAAATGACAGGCAAGACTAGGAAACGTCATGTGGACAGATGGGGTTCAAGAGCCTTTGATTTGGTTCATACTATTTGCCCAAAGCTGGTCTCTTCCATATATATTGAACTCAGTGGAGTAGAGGAACCAGGGCTTGTGAGATCAAACTGCCAGGACTGCCTGAGTAGCAATGACGATGACTTTTTGTCCATCTGATTCTTCAGAGCTTAGCTTACATCAGTGTTTACCGACCTTTTGTTTTGGACTTCAATTCTCAGAAGTCTAAGTCAATTCCACAAAGCACTGATCAGCCAATGTACTGTCTTAGACTTCTGGGAATTGAAGTCCATTAGTGTTCCATGGAACATATTTTTGAAAACACTGGCTTAAATCCACATAGTAGCTGAGGGGGAGAAATGCAATTTCCTAGGAAGATAAGATAAATCTTTATTGTCATTGTCCCCTTGCAGGAACAACGAAATTTCTCGGTTGCTATATATCAACTCGAATAAGGCATACCCCTTAATTTAAAACAGCTACAGAAACACCAATTAAGATAGTACCATACAGTACAATTTAAAAAATTTAAAAACTTCAAAACTTTAAAATTTCAACATTTCTAAAATTTTAAAAGTCTAAAATCCTAAAAATTAAAAATCTAAAAGATAATATTGTCGCAATCTAAGCTTGTTGTAACATTAAGTCTTTGAGGGTAGCTTGATTCCAAACGGGCAATTAAGAGCCATTATGAAAAACTTGTCTATGATTTTTTTAAAAAAAATTGTGTCAGAAGCACACAAATGAGCTTTATGGATTGAAATGATTCTTGCTGGAGGAACGAGAACAAAAAGTGCTAGAAGACTGTCTTCTAGCTTTCTCTTGCTTCCACAATCCAGTCTTGAAAACAGAATTATTCCTTGGCAAGTTATCTAAAATGTGCAGTAAATAGTGGTGTGTAATCTAGAAGCTGTACTTTGAATGGCAACTTTTTCCAACTCTGCAGATAAGGAAACATTATGTAATGGTATAAGATCAAGATCATTAATCATCATCAAAATGTTGACGCCTTTTTTGTGAAGATCTTTGACTGGAGAACTGTGTCAAAGGCCCTGGGGGAGATCTTGACTCTCAACAGATGCTTCTTTAGGTGTTGGTCACGCAACAGAATCATGTCCTTGGGTCAAGGAGGTCTCGGCTAAAGCGCCTGATGAAGTTAGATGGAGTACAGCCTGGCTGGCTCCGCAGAGGCAAAAGCGCATCAAATCCTTATAGCTCCCAAGAGGTTTCAAATATGCCCTGGCTGGTTCTTCACTGTTGATTGCCTGGACGGTTATTATTGCCTCTTAAGAACAAGGTAGGAAGTGAAGCATGGGAGCAACAGGTTGCCATAGCCAAGGTTGACCCTTCCATTAGATAATAGAATTGCTGAGTTGGAAGGGGCTTTTTAGGCCATTGAGTCCAACCTCCTGCTCAATGCAGGAATCCAAATCAAAGCAGATCTGACAGATTGGTGGTCCAGTTCTCTCTTGAATGCTTCCAGCATTGTAGTGCTCACCACCTCTCAAGGCAGTTGTTTCCACTGCTCTAACCATGAAGATGTTTCCCCCCTAATGTTCAGCTTATAACTAGCTTCCTTTAGTTTGAGCCCATTATTACATGTCCTGTACTCTGGGATGATAGAGGACACATCCTTCCCTTCCTCTTTGTGATTATCTTTTAGGTCTTTGAAGAGTGTTATCATCTCCCCTCTCAGTTTCCTTTTCTTCAGGATAAACAGTAGAGCAGTGGCTCCAGCAAGCAGATGTAGGGAGGTGGCAGCAAAGCAAGAAAGGAAATCATTGTATGCCATCCAGTTTATTTCCTGACCCCTAGGAGAGATGATATGGCCAACAAGTGTACCCAGAGATTTACACTAATAGAGAGCCCCAGATGATATTAACTAAGATTTCCCTGGCAGTAATGGAAGACTAGGATCTAGTAATAAATAAAGTGATGTCATCAGTATATAAAACTGTCTTATATCTTTATTTTTCACATATTAATCATGAATGATTGCTATTTTACCTATGTACTTGCATATAGTGAAACAGGGATGAGAGCAACTTGTGGTAACTCTAGGTATTAGTGACTCAAGCTATATCTTTCTTTGTGGCAGGCATTCACAACCTACGGCCCATGGGCCAGACCCAACCACCAACACCAATTCATCTGGCTCCCAAAGCCCTCGCTGCTCCCGGAAGCAGAAGTAAAATGCATGCTGCGCATGCACAGAATGCTGCTAAATACGTTCTGTGCATGTGCATTGTGCAATTTTACTTCCCAAAGAAATGCATTGAAAACCATAATACTTTAACCGAAATGCAGCTCTCCAGAGGAATGCATTGAAAACCAATTAATCCGTTCTGATAAAAATTCCATTAACCGAGCCACTATTTTCTATGGGTTTCCTTTTGTTATGCGATTTTATGTTAACCGAGCCATTTGTTAACCAAAGTTCCACTGTAACTGCCATGTATCCTTTTAAAAATAAAAATAAAATAAAAAATTTCCATTGGTGATCATTCTCAGTCTAAGAAATTGTCAAATCTAGTGCGCTGAAAGGGTTTGGTGTCCTTCTAGATATCTTTTGAGCTGCACCTTCCCTCAGGCTTAGGCATGATTCCCAGGGGTGAAAGATGATGGACATTTGTAGTTCATCAAACATCATGAGGAACATGTGTTCTCTGTCTCTAATTTCATTGGTCCCAGGGGATGGATGGGAAATAGGATGATGGATTTCACCTACCATAATTGCATCAAACCTGGTATATATAATGCCACCCCGGAAGCAAATCAACTCAACTAGGCTGCTGGGCGACTCAGAGAAAATATTATTCCCCATTATCTGGAATAAAGCAACATGCCGCAGCAATTTCCTCTTTCTTGAGCAAAGGTGAATGCAGGCCAGCCGCCCTAGGGAGCATCAGTGGGCCATCTGTTCTGGCAGAATCACATCTTTGTCACTTCTGATGGGTATCGCTCTCCATTGCAGGCGCACCCCCCAATAAAGGACTCAGACACTGGTAAAAGTGGATAACGGCATTGGGCCACATTTATTGATTCATGCCCTAGTCCGAATTATAAATTTCTATTGGTAATTGACCAATCATAATTCTTAAGGCAAGCAGGCCGAAGTAACACTGGTAAGGTACCACCCAAAATTGCCAACGGCAATTGTTACAATGTATCTATTTGTATCAATTTGTTTGTTGACAACAAACAAATTGTTGACCGTAGTCAATATCTAACTAATGACCCCACCCTCTGACGCATATCCGTGAAATCACGGGGTGATGCATGCTGTCTAGCTGTAGCCATCACCCCGTCGCCTGGTTCGTCGTTGACCGGACAACGTTTAACCAACTTATGCCTGTCTAGTGTTGTCCAGTCAATTGCGAACCTGCCGGATACCTGTGGGTCATAAATGTTTACCTTACCAGTGATACCCGCCCATGTGACCAAAGTCAACAGCAGCAACAGAAACCCCTATATCAAACCATAGCAACAGTGTGGGATGGGCGAAAAAACCAGGACCCGAGAGCCAATTGTGGGTCCCAGCCAAAAATTCCCACCCGGCCCTGAAGCGACCAAAATATCACACTGTTAACTAGGGAGGGGGTGGAGGGGAAAAACTTCTCCGCTCCGTCGCTTCGCAAAATGGCAGCTCGGCTGCCTCATGGCCACCCCTTTTATAAGGGAGCTGGCCACGCCCCCTAACTACCCGGATGCCTTCGTCCGATGGGGGGGGGGCCGCAAAGAGTGCGGCAGCCATTTTGGCTCCGCGCTTGCATTGCAGGCGCACCCCCCAATAAAGGACTCAGACACTGGTAAAAGTGGATAACGGCATTGGGCCACATTTATTGATTCATGCCCTAGTCCGAATTATAAATTTCTATTGGTAATTGACCAATCATAATTCTTAAGGCAAGCAGGCCGAAGTAACACTGGTAAGGTACCACCCAAAATTGCCAACGGCAATTGTTACAATGTATCTATTTGTATCAATTTGTTTGTTGACAACAAACAAATTGTTGACCATAGTCAATATCTAACTAATGACCCCACCCTCTGACGCGTATCCGTGAAATCACGGGGTGATGCATGCTGTCTAGCTGTAGCCATCACCCCGTCGCCTGGTTCGTCGTTCACCGGACAACGTTTAACCAACTTATGCAGAAGAGATTAAGAAAAGATGGAAAGAGTACACAGAGGAACTCTACAAAAAGGACCTCAACACCCCTGATAACCACAATGATGAAAAAATTGAACTTGAGCCAGACATTCTGGAGAGCGAAGTTATAAAGGCCCTAAAGAGCACTGCAAACAACAAAGCTAGTGGAGATGATGGTATCCCAGTGGAATTTTTCAAAGCTCTAAAAGATGATGGTGTCAAATTACTACATTCAATATGCCAGCAAATTTGGAAAACAAAACAGTGGCCACAGGATTGGAAAAGATCAGTATACGTCCCAATCCCAAAAAAGGGCAATGCCAAAGAATGCTCAAATTATCGAACAATTGCACTCATCCCACACGCCAGCAAGGTGATGCTCAAGATAATACAGGATAGACTTCAGCAACATGTGGAGAGAGAACTACCAGAGGTGCAGGCCGGTTTCAGAAGAGGTAGGGGGACTAGAGACCATATTGCCAACATACGCTGGATCATGGAGAAAACAAAGGAATACCAGAAACAAGTTTACTTTTGTTTTATCGACTACACTAAGGCATTTGACTGTGTGGACCACAACAAGATGTGGCAAGTAATTAAAGAGATGGGAATACCAGAGCACCTCACATGTCTCCTGAGAAATCTGTACATGAACCAAGAAGCAACAGTTAGGACAGAACACGGAATGACAGAGTGGTTTGGAATAGGAAAAGGAGTAAGACAAGGCTGCATTTTATCACCCTGTTTATTCAATCTATACACAGAGCACATAATGCGCAATGCAGGGATGGAGGAATCACAATATGGGATTAAAATTGCTGGGAGAAACATCAACAATCTGAGATATGCAGACGATACCACCCTAATGGCAGAAAGTGAGGAAGATCTAAGGAGCCTCTTGATTGGATTGAAGGAGGAGAGTGAAAAAGCTGGCCTGAGACTCAATATCAAGAAAACCAAGATAATGGCAACAGGCCCCATCAGTTCCTGGAAAATAGATGGGGAAGAAGTAGAAGCAGTGACAGATTTTACATTCCTTGGATCAAAGATCACTGCAGATGGGGATTGCAGCCATGAAATAAAAAGGCGACTGATTCTTGGGAGACAAGCCATGAGAAACCTGGGGAACATAGTGAAAAGCAGAGATATCACATTGCAAACAAAAATTAGAATAGTCAAAGCAATGGTATTCCCAGTGGTAATGTATGGGTGTGAGAGCTGGACCATTAGGAAGGCTGAGCGCAGAAGAATAGATGCCTTTGAAATGTGGTGTTGGAGGAGAGTTTTGAGGGTACCCTGGACAGCGAGGAGAACAAATAGGTCAATCTTAGAAGAAATCAACCCTGACTGCTCATTGGAAGGTCTAATAGTAAAGACGAAGCTGAAGTACTTTGGACATCAAATGAGAAGGGAGGATTCGCTTGAGAAGGCCTTGATGTTGGGAAAGGTGGAGGGCAAAAGAAGAAGGGGGAGGCCAAAGATGAGATGGCTAGATGGGATTGTAGACACAATGGGTACAGAACTGGGAGTGCTGAGGGGGATGGTGGAGGACAGAGGCGCCTGGAGAAAAATGGTCTATAGGGTCGCAAAGGGTCGGAATCGACTGTGCGACTGAACAACAATGCCTGTCTAGTGTTGTCCAGTCAATTGCGAACCTGCCGGATACCTGTGGGTCATAAATGTTTACCTTACCAGTGATACCTGCCACACGGGGAGGCTTCCCAAAAGGCTCACCGCCCCCCCCAAGACCGTCAGCTCGGTCGACAGGCCTGCTCGCCAGTCCACTAACCAGAGGTCCATACCTCCCTGCGACAGATGGGCCCCATCCCCTGAGTAAAGCTCGTAATTTTGCAGACTGATGGCGGGGAGGCTAATGACGCGTCCCCCGCCCTTGTCGAAAAGGAACCGGGCAATAGCCCCGTTCACGGAGCATCGGCTCAGTCAAGAGCCTCGAGGCCGGACGCCCCCCTGTAAGCGTACCGCGGTATCGTGTCCGACCAATTGAGGGACGTGGCAGGCCACACATAATGTGAGTAGGGCAGGTCACTGCAAACCGCAAGCTTCCGCGATAGGCCAGTGACCTGTCCCAAGCCATCGCCCCCAAGGTACATAACCAGGACATCGGGCGAGTCAGCATCACCAATGTAGAAAAGGAATGGCAACAGTTCCCGCCATAACATGCTGCGCTTACTATACCACCTGAGACGTGCGGATGCACCCAGTCCCAGTCGGGGTCCCCACTCTGTCGCCGCAGCGTAATGCGCTGCCCTGTGCAGCGTAATGCGCTGCCCTGTGCAGCGTGACGTGCTGCCCCATGCAGCGTAACACGCTGCCCTGTGCACGTGGCTATGGCCCACCAGCCATACTGTCACCGGTGTAAAACGACACCCAGGGTCTGTCAAGGAAAAAAGGGGGGGAGAAACAGTGCAGTGACTAAACTGGTACTCACGGTTGAAGAGGGCGAACACAAAACTGAAAACATTGTGATCCCCACCCTCCCATGCGGCGTATTTCAGCCCCGGAGTACCCAAAAACAACTGCAGTAGAAGCCGCCCCTATCCTGAACGAATGGGTGCCGCAGCGAGCCCCAGAGAGGCCAACACTGTCTAGTGCCTTCCCGGCACCCTCCAAAATTGAAATTTAGTAAGGGAAGACCCACCTAGGTGACAGAAAAACGGGCCATGGTGCGTGCCACACAGTGCAAGGAGATCCTGTAGGGCACCAACCGGACAGATGTCTGCCAAAGAACATTGTAGCAGTCTGCTCCACTGCCTACGCCGTGCTGATTCGTTTTAGAGGAGCGTATCCCCAACTGAGCCCAATATTGTCCAGACAGACATCTTCGAGTTCCAGTGCCCTACGACTTGCATCCGCCTTAGACAGCATCTCAAGCTCGCTGATGCGGAGCGCTCCAAAAAAGGCCACCGTTGTAGCCGCATGAAATGGGCTGCCTCATATCTATCAAAACAGAGGCCAGGCCAGCCCCAGGCCAATCGGGTAAAAACCCCTGGGGAAATCGGGTGGCGGTCGTCCAGGCAACGCCCACGCTCCCGCACCCACCCCTCCAAAACATGTCTCACACGGAAGTCAGTGGTACTGTCCACACGACCTCCCACCTTGGCCATAAAAGCCAACGCCGACAGCCTAGATGCTATGGTGCGAGGTGCAAGGCCCTGGGCATGCAGGTAAACCATGAACCACAGTACATGGATCACTGGGATCGGCCAGTCCTGGCAGCCGGAATTGGGGGCAGAATGCTCTGAAGAAATGAATGCGTGGTGATACGCCTTACGCGTGCGTGGCGCTAGTGACAAGCCAATCGCCCGGTTCACCTCTCCTTGCCAATGGTCCATATCTCATCCGGGAGTGGCGAGGGAAATTCCTCCACATCCAGGGCCAAGGCACGGAACCGGGAGATCTGCAGGCGGGACAAAGCGTCAGCAATATCATTATTGACCCCCGGGACACGCCTGGCTCAGAAGAGGACGTTGAGGCGCAGGCTGCGCAACAGAAACTGGTGCACTAGGTCCATGACCCTGGGCAATGTGGAAGTCTGTGAGGTGACAATGTGGACAACAGCCGCATTGTCACACCAGAAATGGACGACCAAGTTGGCCCACTCCTTGCCCCATAGCATCAAAGGCCCCAGGATAGGGAAAATTCCAGATACGTGAGACCACGCAGGCGACCCGTGCCTGCCCAGGCTGGTGGCCACCCACCATAGGCCCACTTCCAATTGAAGTACATCCCATAACCCAGGGATCCCGAGGCATCGGACTGTATCTGAAAGCGAGGGGAAGCCTGGGGCTCAGACCTCCAAAATGACACCCCATTGAACTCGCTCAGGAACTGGAGCCAGACAAGCACGTCTGCCCTGATACCCCGGGTAAGTCTAACCCTATGGTGGGGCCTGGATAATCCTGCCATGGCATCGCACAAGCGCCGAGCAAATGCCCTGCCTGGTGCGACGACCCTGCAAGCGAAATTGAGGTGACCATGTAGCACCTGCAGTTCCCTCAGTGATGCCATGCGCTTGGCCAGCAAGTCTGAGATAAGGGCCACTAGCCTCGACACCTTATCCCGCTGCAACCTAGAAGCCTGGGCTACCGTGTCAATCTCCACCCCCAGGAATACTAGCTGTGTAGATGGGCCCTCGGTCTTTTCGGGCGCTAAAGGGACACCAAGTTCCTCCATGCATCTGAAATGTGTTGAGGAGACGTGTGCACGTGTCCCAGCCCCGTTCAGCCCCGAATAAAATCATCCAGGGAATGGGCTACAGACTGGGACCCTGACCTGCGGACAAAAGCCCATTCTAGGAAGGTGGTGAAACGCTCGAATGCCGAGCCCGAAATGGAACAGCCAAAAGGCATGGCATCATCGAAATAATATGATCCCCGGAACGGGGGTGCAGGGACAGGGCCAGCGACCCTGCCCGCATTAACAGCAATGCTGGCAGCAGCCACCTCCTCCCTTCCCCTGAGGCACAAAAGGTTGGGGGCGTCTTGGGGGAACCTACCACTCATGAAAGGAATACGGAACCCCAGTCGAAAACCCCAAAGCAGATAAACTGCATCTGCCCCCCTCGGGTACAATGCAAGGCAACGCTCCAACATGTCCACATTAATCGGGGAGGGAGCCTTTCGGTGAACCAGCTCCACCTGAGGCAGTCTTGCCAGCCCCCTGTCCGCCCCTCCCTCTGCCCCGCATCCCTCCAGGCCTGGGACATGCAGAGGCCGCATGGGGGCCAGCACAGGCGGGACACTCATGTCTGTATTTGCAATTCTTCCTATTGCAGGAACCATTGTACGAGAAAGTCCAGCACAGCAGGCGGGCTGGAACCCCCTGCCCCGCCACCTGGCGGGGGACCTGTGCTGGGGCCGCACGCTGGACCGCATGTCCACAATGGTATCTCTCCCCAGGCGCGGGGCACGTGGGAGTCATGTACAGAAGCCAAAGCCTCTGGCAGGGCTCATCCCACCTCATCTCGGGGTGCAGGGGAATCCGCATATGGAATTCCTCGTCATAAGCCAACCACGACTGACCCGGGAAGTCAACCATCGCCCTATAGATGTTGTCCAAATACTGGACCATCGGAATCGCCAAACCCGGCCGGGCCCTGAGGTATACCGCCATATATATGAGGTAGGCCGGCAACCAGTTGGCCCACGTACATGGTGGCTTGCGACGACGTGCCTGCTCCTTATACTTCTCATCCTGCCCCCCCTCTCTTCCTTTGTGGGCTCTCTGTTGAGGAGGGAGAAGATATCCACATACTCCCCCCGCCAGATCTTCTCTTTGGTGGTCTGGGACAAATGGTCTCCCAGAGGTAAGTAATACCCCGCTGTCGGCGAGGCCGACACGGATACAGCAGAAACTGGGGGCATCTGAAAAGGGGGCTGGACTAACCCTGCCACCCCCAAAACATTCCCCACAGGGTAAGAAACACCCCCCACCACGGGGCCCTGGGTGGTAGTTGACGTCACTGGGTGGGGCGTCATCGGCTGGACCGCCGCACCACCCGCGCGAGGCCAAGGCCATTGAAAAGCCCCCCCCAACGTGGCCACGTGTGTAGGTGCACTAGCTTGAACCGCATACTCACATGCTGCACCCCCATGGGCCGCCCCCACCGGGGGTTCCGGCCCACTGGGGGCGTCGGAGCTCACGACCGCCATGGAGCTCGTCGACGGGGCCTGACCCGCACCGGCCTGTTGGTTGGGGAGCTGCGAGGCAGTGGCCGAGGTTGTGCCACGCGCCTCAAGCAGCTCGACCCGTCCGGTCACCTGCCGCTGCCCAGCAGACGACGTATCGAACTGTACCCCAAAAGGGGCCCCAGGGTGGCTAGCCCGGGCCAGGGATGCCTCAAGGGCTGCAACGCGGGCCAGTAGAGCCTCCACGCTGACATGGGGCAAAGGGCCAGCCGGCCCGCCCACTACAGGCATGAGTACAGGTCCCTGTACCCCGGGGCCCGAATAGGGCCACAACCCCAAACCCGGGCCCGGTAGGGCCGATGGAGCAACCTGCCAGGGAAAGGGACCACACCACCCCCCAAGGCTGGAGGCCCCCTGAGCGAGCTGCGCCCCTATGGAGGAAGGCCCAGTGGAATGGGCAACACCAGGAGCGGTGTCCACCGCTTGCGGGCCGAGGGCCGCAGCCGCTACTGGGCCCGTGCGTGGGCCCCCGGTCTCCGGCTAAGGGGGGATTAAGCCCATCCCACCGGTCCCGGTGAGTGCAGGCAAAGGCGGCTGCTGGGGAGGCGCAGCCGCGGTCCTCCGACCCGGATTGTGCCTCCGAACCACACGAGCCGCGCTCGCAGCCGCCTTCTTCTTCGAGGGCATCTCAGCCAAACGACGGGAAGCCGAAAACGAGAAAATTCAGCAGCCAAGAGGCTTCCCGGTAAAGGTAAAAGCGACGGAGGCAAGAGGGGAAAAACTTCTCCGCTCCGTCGCTTCGCAAAATGGCAGCTCGGCTGCCTCATGGCCACCCCTTTTATAAGGGAGCTGGCCACGCCCCCTAACTACCCAGATGCCTTCGTCCGATGGGGGGGCCCGCAAAGAGTGCGGCGGCCATTTTGGCGCCGCGCTTGCATTAGCTGCTTTGGGGAGCTTTGGATGGATAGGCTGAAGAAACAAAGCTGGCTGGCTGGCTGGCTAGCCTTTTGCACAGGGTGGTGTGATGATGGACCTGGGAGAAGGACTTGTTTAGTGTGCAAAGCCAGGGAGTGATGATAGGTACCCGCTGTCTATTCCTGCTGCCCGGGAATTCTCTGTTTGCCCCAATGAATCAGGTTGCATCCGTAGGGATATAAATAATACTTCCAAAACTCCTTCTTGTTGGTTTGGTCTGTCACAACTTGACAAAAGGTTTTCCAACCCCATAAGATCATTTGTCTCTAGGGCAAGAGTGAGGTTTACCCCCACTTTCCCCTACTACAGTCTCTGTATTTTGCACATCTGTGCAAAACCACTATCCTTTTTTCCTGTGAGAAAAGCACAGAAAGGATAGGAAATTCTTCTATGCGAACTCAACTACATCACATTTTTAAAAATTCTATGAAATAACTTGAAAGCAATTATTGCTTTCGAGTTTTCTACAGATGTGCTTGTGGGTGTCCCATTCAGATTCTCTTCTTCTTCTGCCATATCTGAATCTGAATATTGGCGATCATCCTGGCAATCAGCCATGAAGACTATCCTGTGAATATAATGCCTTGTGCATCACAGCATGGCACCCATACCACTGATCCAGCTCTGCAAGTCACTTTCTGATCCTGAGCCCTTTTGGCACACAAAGTCCTCATCAGCCCCAGTCCAGTATTGATGAAGTTGCTGCCCTCAACCAAGATGGGTTCAAGAAGGATTTAATCCACTTGGGGCCATCACCTTCCCCTGTGGACTTTGCCACCCAAGGCCATTAGTCTTCAGGGTTGTCCATAGTTAACCACCACCTGACACTTGTTGTTGAGTCACTGGCAGTATGGTCTACTCTATTACCAGAGCAAGATAACCTGGCCAGAGTGGTAATGCATTCCTAGGAATATAAAATACTGCCAAAATTTCTTCTTGTTGGTTTGGTCTGTTACAACATGACAAAAAGTTTTCGACCTCATAAGATCACTTGTCTTCAGGGCAAGAGTGAGGACATCAACAAGCACAACTGTAGAAAGCTCAAAAGCAATAATTGATTTTAAGTTATTTCATGAGGTATTAAAGGTGAAACTCGGAATATTAGACTATCTTGCAAATGTTCATTCAGTTCAGTAATGCAACTTAAAAGGTGAAACAAATATATGAGCTAGACTCATTACATGGAAAGCGAAATTATTCAAGCCTTCCTTTGTTTTAATATTGATACATATGGCTTAAAACTTATGAAACCCTCAACCCCACAATCTCATGTACCCCATAATCATCACATAATCTCATGTACACTGTACACCATGATCATCACAATTATAACAAATTAAGGCATGACATATCTCGCTTTGCATGTAATGAGTCTCTCACATATTTGTTCCACCTTTTATGTGAAATGAATGAACATTTGCATGATATTCTAATTTTCTAAGTTTCACCTTTAATTCCTCATGAAATAACTTAAAATCAATCATTGCTTTTGAGCTTTCTACAGTTGTGCTTGTTGATGTCCCATTCAGATTTTCCACAACGGGAGAATTCCTATTGCTAGCACTGTGAAATATCTGCCAGTTTTCAGTGGCAAGGTGAAGAATATGTGCAAAAGCAAGACAAGCAGGGATTTAACCACCCATGCATCACATCTGGAGAGGGAAAAAAACCCACAATTTCCTATGCATCACGTTGGAAGGGAAAAGTGATACAATCTTTGGCAACTGGACAATTTGTACATGCTAGAAATGGCATGTTTCAGTACAGAGGTCTGCATTCCTGGCTCTCCAGATGTTCTTGGACTTCAATTCCCAGAAGCCCAAGCCAGCACACCTGCTGATCAGAGCTTCCGGGAATTGAAGTCCAAGAACATCTGGAGAGCCACGTTTGCAGACCCTTCTCCAGTAGATTTGCCATCAGGGATGGTCCTTGTTTTTCTCTTTACCTGTCTTGGGACAAATATATTTAATTATCTGTTTGATTGGGTTTATATCATTCATTTCTCAATTGAGCAATATGCAGCACACATGGCCACCCATTCCTGATCTTTTCATTCATCCTGTTGGGAGAAAAATACATTAAGTGTGTACATTTTCAGGAGAAGCTGGGTGGGGAAGAGAAACCATCCATTATGTACTGTTTTCAAACAAAACAAGAAGAGCTGTTGTGGCCCATTAAAGACCACAGAACAGAAATTTGAGGACAGCACCTGATGGGAGAGGACTGTAGGTTACAAAACATTAAACTAAGAACCACTTAATTAATATTTAAGGTGCAACAGGTACTATTGTTCTTTATAGAGAACAATACACACAGCCACACAACTCCTATTCAGCACTGTATTTCTGATCTAAAGCTACCTGGATGGCTGAGTTCATTTGGGTATCTGACTGCAGAACCAGAGGTTGGGAGTTTGATTCCTTGTCATGCTTCCAGCGAGAAGGACCAACCTGTATAGCTTCGAGAAAGCTACACAGTCTCAAGGCAATGTAAGAAGAAGAGAATGGGAAATCACCTTTGTGTATTCTCTACCTAGAAAACCCTGAAAATTGTCACTCTAAGTCAGAATTGACTTGAGGCACCATTAGTGTTATTATTATGGGTGGAATCCATCGTCTGTCAGTCTCTCACTCACATGCACATTCTCTCTTACAAACATCCATCCATCCATCTGAATTTCAAGGAGTCATATAGTTCATCATCAGAGTTAGAGGGTACATCTTGTCTCCATCCATGACCTGTCTATGCAATGAGGTGTATATGGCTCTCTTCTTCTTTCGTCCTAATCAAACCCTGGACTGTCAGAATGAAGCCACTTTCTTGGCTTTGTCATTGGCCAAACTTAAGTTCTCATCGGTGCATGTTTCTAGCAATAATCTGGCAGCTCAGTAACTGAGTTGGAGTCTGAATCTCTTTGTTTCCACTTTATCTTCATAATGACTCTGTCCTTGTGGTCCAAAGCAACCTGTGGTAAAGCAGGGATTAAAAATCTCAACCTTAATTTTGACAGTCTTGTACATGCTTCAATCTGCACAATGTGCATTATTTTTTTGTCTTCATGGGATGTTTTATTAGGGCCAATCTCCTGCAGTGTTAAATTTGTGTAGACATACAGTATACATACCAGAGTGAACTCTTGTTGATTCTTGTGTCAGCTTTAAAGACAAACAGAGCTGGGCGCTCTTTGGATGAATTGAACAATAACTTCCATATTTCTGAATCAGGATGACAAATGGATGGGCTGGTCTAACACATTTATTATGTCTTAAGACAAGCATAAGCAACCCAGTACTCTCTGAACATTTTGGAAAGCAACCGCCCTCATCACAAAATGTTAATTATACCTGCTGGTGCTTATGGGTGCCATAGGCTAAAAAAAATCTAGATAGCCACAGATTATTGCTCCTATAATTGCAGGCTGTAATATTTACACCATAATGAATTGGTTAGGCTTTCAGAATCAGCAAGGATCTCTGTTGATGAAACATTTAATAGGTATGTATGTTTTAATACTCAACAGCAACAGGATTGCAGATATAGCCTGCAAGGATGGGGAGTTTAGTCATTTCTCCATCCAATCCTGTTTTGCAGACATCTGCACTGGTTGGGAATATTACTTTGACATTTTTGTTTGCCCTTTCCAGGTTTATATGAAACATTTGTACGCTCTCAATGATATAAAGTTCTCAGAACAGCCTGTAGCAAACAAATGTAAGCAGGATGTAGATGCAGATTAAAGCATAGCACTGTAGAATCTGAAGCAACGTAAAATACAACAAGAAAAAGTGAAATTCACAGCGCTCAGAATCAAACACAGAGATTTTCAAACTGAAGGACTGAAATTGACATTATTTCTGAGGACAGGGCATGATTGGCATAGGGAAGATGCACCAGCCCCCAAATTTTGGGACAGGGCACACATACATGAGTTTATAGTTAGTTTTCTTTCAGAATTTAAATATGTAGAACAAAGTTTGCCCCACACAACTAAAACGAAGCAGTATTCCCCTCCCCAAGCTATTACTGTAGCTAGAATGCAGAGAACACTTGCTAAATTTTGCAATCTTGCACAGTCTCTGTCCCAGCTCCAGCCAAACTAGCAGTTGGAAAGCAAGAAATTGCAAGTAGATAAATAGGTACCACTTCGGTGGGAAGGTAAACAGCATTCCGTGCACTCTGGTGTTGAGGCATGCCTGCCACATGTCCATGGAAACGTCCGCAGATGCAGACAGCACTGGCTCTTTTGCTCTAAACAGATGAGCACTGAATCCTAGAGTTGGATACGACTGGCTTTTGAGCAAGGGCAACCTTTATCTATCATGCAGCATTGTTTGCATGGTTTTGCTTAATTTGCATGAAAAGCTGTTCTGTTATTCTGGGTGTGGCACAGTATCTCACACTCTTTTGCGGGGGCAAAGAGTATAATTTTGGGATTCCATGTCCATGTGTGTATGACCCAAGGTTTGCATTCTTGAGAGGTACTGAAGAGTAGGCATCAAGTCACAAGCTTCTTCTTCATCTTCCATGTCTAGGTCAGATGTGAAAACTGCCAAAATGAAGCCACCTTTTGGTGAGTTCCTTTTGCCTGACCTAGTGTGAGAAAGTTTATCTGGTAACACAAGGTTGCCCTTACCAGGGTACGCCCAATTGTGGTTCAAAAATACCACAATCTTTGGGGAAGTTCTTTCTGTGTACTCCAAGTCACAAGCTTGTAAAGCTGCATACAAACCATAAATATTAGAGGACCTGGACTGGGTTCAAAGTGATCTTGAGCCATAATGTGTGTGCAGAAGCAGACATTAACAACAGCAGTAGCAACAACAATCTTAGAACTGCAGAGCTGGAAGGAACCCTAAGGATCATTGTCTCTTGCCCTTGTTGAGAATTATGTGGAGAATTGAACTCCCAAACAGACAGCTAAACCACTGATCTATCAAGCAGCTAGCTTTGTGCAACAACAGTATTCTGTGTTTTAGTTGGCTCAATAAGGCTATTGCTCAATTGTGTACAGTATTATGAAACAAGTCATTATTCTTTTGGAGACTGACATATCGCTTAGCATGGCAGCTATTAACAGTGTCTTTTATCATATGTCAACAAATGTGCTATTACTTCATGCAGCTGATAAAATTGAGTCCGGTTTGGGTGCCTCATTTACTGTAGCTGATTTCATTAAATTAATGACAAAGTTGACCCAACTTCCTTAGCAGAAAGAATGTAAAAGAGTAAGGCAATGATTCCCAACCTACGGCCCACGACACCATTCCAACTGGCCCATTGCCGTCTCCCCCACATTTGGGTAGCGAGTGTGTTTAAGTCAGCCAGAAAATGTGCCCACGCATGCGCAAACACACCTGTGGCTGATGTAAATGCAGAAATGGACACATTTCCGTCAGCTGTAAATGTGCCGACTTCTGCATTTACATAAGCCACGGGTGCGTTTGCGTGTGCGTGGACACGTTTTACGTCAGCCGTAAATGTGGCCACTTTCACTTCTGGGTGTGTGGCCCAGCCCACTCAGCTGTTCAATGGGGTGTGGTCAGGCCTACTGTGCAAAAAGGTTGGCCACCCCTGGAGTAAGGTGTCCAAGTTGTGCTGCAGAGGTGATGTATCAGGAGAGAGATAAATCTTTGCTCATCTCATTCTCATTTTGCAAAAAAAGAAATATGTCTCACTGTCTACCAGACTTTTTCTGAGAAATCTTATTAGATTCACTAGAAGGGTGGGGTATTTTTTTTGTACAAAACTGCAGAAATAACATAAATTGTACATAAATTGTGTATACCTAACGGAACAGGTAGTAAAAATTGTAAAGCGTTAGATGGGTTTTTGATATCTTTTTGATCATTCGGTCAGGCCTATTATTACCTGCTCTCTCTCTCTCTCTCTCTCTCTCTCTCTCTCTACTTTACCTAAAAAAATGAAAACCACAAAAGTTTAACAAAGAGACATTTTGCAGAAATGATGAAAGTATTGTAAACTGTCAGTAAGAACAGGCAATGCTAATTTAAGTAGATCATGAATCTAACTTAGTATAAGGCTGTTTTTACATATTGGTTGCTAGGATTTAGCAGCAACAGAGGAAAAGTATACATTCACTGTTTGTCTGGGCTACATCTTTAATGATTAGGTAAAGGTAAAGGTCACTCTTGCTCGAAAGCCAGTCATATCTGACTCTAGGGTTTAGTGCTCATCTCTGCTTATAGCCAAAGAGCCAGCTTTGTCTACATTTGCAGAAATTGAGTTGATATATACCAAGGCTGGTACAGTTCAAAGTTGGTAGTATGTTTGTGTTAGACAAAGGTGGATATTGTCAAGTTAACAGAGGAATAACATGGGCTAATAGCTTTGTGGAACTATTTATAGAATTAACCTCCAAATGATCTAGACATTTCTGTTTCCTTCCTTCTCATCTTATTTCTCTCAGCTTGATCATGCTTGGGAACTGGCCCTCCTTCAACCCAAAAAGTTAGGAATTGCAGGCAGTGATGCACTGCAATATTTTTTTTACCACCTACTCTGTGGGCTGGCCAAATCTATGGGTGTGGCCAAATTTGTGGGTGTGTCCAAACATCCTGCATTGTAGGCTATGGAGGTGGGCATGACCAACCAAGTGGGTATGGCCTGTGGGGATTTTCACTACCGGTTCTGCAGAACCTGACAGAACCTGCTGCAGTGCACCACTGGTTGCAGGTGAAAGGGGTGGGAGAAGGAATACATGCCCAAAATGAAATGCCAAGTTCTACCAGCTGGTTTTCACAAGGCCAGTTTGCTTTATCCAAACACACAACTCTTGTGCTGCATGCTTTTGTAAACCACAATCCCCTTGTTGACCTTTCCTGGGAAAGATGCCAAGAAGGAAGAAATTATCATAGATCAAAGCTGAGCCTGGAATAAACTTCTTATCATAAGGGGTGGGAGAGAGGAACCATCTCAGTGAGAAAGAGTAATGGAAACTGGAGTACAGTGTCAAATTAATTGTACTGGTCCTTTGTTCACATTTGTCTTCTTCCTTGCAAATCTCTGTCTCACCTTCCACACCATGTACAAAACAGGAACTCAAAACGTTCTTCTTTATTTCATAGTAGAAAACTGAGTGTGTGTGCTAGAGGGGCAATTTCACTGAAATTTCTCCAAAGATGAGGCTAGAGGTAAAGATGTTGTTGTTGATTTTGTTGTTCAGTCACACAGTCAAGTCCGACCCTTTGCTACCCCATGGACCATAGCATGCCAGGCTCCTCTGTCATCTGCCATCCTCCGTAGTCTGCCCAGATCTATGCCCACTGCATCAACAATGCCATCTAGCCATCTCATCCTCTGCCACCACCTTCTCCTTTTGCCTTTGACCTTTCCCAGCATCAGGGCCTTCTCCAGTGAGTCCTGGATATCATCAGGATTATCATAACTAGAACTGAGGGGGCATGCAGTTTGTAAAGAGAAAATAATGGTACTTGTCCTATTGAGGTTGGGTATATGACCATCTTACAAATAGCCAATTGAATCAATAACCAGATGTGACAGCTCTGGAAGAAAGAGTGTAGAAATCAAGGGCAGGACTTGGAAAAGTTCCTTTTTTTTTGGACTCCCACACCCAAAATTCTCAAGCCTATGTGTCCATCCTGTACTTATCAAGAGTCTCATGGAGACTATATTTCACTCTTGCCTTTGTTATTCCATGCTATGTATTCACCTTGCCAGTATTTTATGCAAATCTTTGGAAAACATGCCCTAGCCTTCCTTGCTGTCTAGTCAGCTTTCAGATTCTGGAAAGAGAAGTAAGAAAATGTTACCTTCCTTCCTATACCAACTGCCTTTCATGTGCTTCCTTTTTCCCCCACAGGTGGCAAGCCTCCAGATGTCACGTAGTTATGAAGCGCGGGGTCTCTACCTTTCCATCTATGTGTTCACCATACTCACTGGCTTCCCCACCAACCTGCTAGCCCTGTATGCTCTCATCCAGAAGCTGAAGACCAAGGCGACTCCCAATTCCATCCTCCTCCTCAACCTCACCCTTTCTGATCTCTGTTTCCTGGCTTTCTTGCCCTTTAAAATATCAGAAGAGATTTCAGGCCACTGGACCCTTCCCGACAGCCTTTGTCCCCTCAGTGGACTCTTCTACTTCAGCACCATTTACAGCAGCACACTGTTCCTCACGGCACTGAGCGTGGAGCGCTACCTGGGCGTGGCCTACCCCATCCACTACAGGCTGAGGCGCCACCTGTCTTATGTGGTGGTGGCTAGCCTTGGCCTCTGGGTGTGTTCCTTTGCCCACTGCAGCATTGTCTACATCACTGAATTTTACCCTGGAAACTATTCTTTGGTAAACAACTCCTGTTATAAGAACTTCACCGATGACCAACTCGCCGTCCTTCTCCCTGTCCGCCTAGAACTTGGCATTGTTCTTTTCCTCGTGCCTTCTTTGATTACCTGCTTCTGCTACTTCGGCTTTGTGAGGATTGTCATCACTTCAGCTCACATCCAAAGGAGCAAAAAGCGGCGCGCTGTTGGTTTGGTGGTCGCCACCTTAGTGGTCTTCATCCTCTGCTTTGCGCCCTACAACTTCTCCCACATCTATGGCTTTATTGAGCACAACAGTCCAGACTGGAGGGATGAGGCCCTTCTTCCCAGCACTTTTAATGCCAGTTTGGATCCTCTTATCTTCTACTTCTCTTCCTCCGCTGTGCAACGTTCATGTTGGAACTTTCTGAGACGAGTGGAGCAGATTTTCACTTTGCCTCCATTCATTCAGAAGCTTTTCTGCCAACAAACCCGGACGATAGGGAGAACGAATTCTATAGAATTGGTTACCTGTTCAAAACTATGAGTTTCCCAGACTTCCGTCTCGCTGTCACGTGGACAGCACACAATGGGGTTCTGGAATTACCTGGAGAAGTTCAAATCCCCCAGCCCTTCCATCTTATATGTTGAAAGAGTAAACTTTCCCTTGGAGAAGGGATTTGCAAAATGCAAGTCCTTTACTCTGTTGAGAGACCACATCCAGCTTTCTCACAGCTTTGTTTTTGAAACCTAGACATAGAAATGTGAAACCTTTGCTCCTCTGTATTCTTGTTTGGAATGCAACCTGAAGAGGGAAAAAGCTAGTTTGGTTATGATAAGCAGAGGGAAGGCACTCTTCTTCTCAAAGAGTTGGGTGGTGGTTGTGAGCATGTTGACCTCTTTTGACTGGTACTCCAAATGTTCGAGAAGAAGAATTGAAGCATGTAATTCCTATTTTTGCAGAATGGTTACTAATTATTTTGCTGCCTGAGACAAACAGCATGATAGTATTTCCACCCTTGCCCATACAAAAGGTTGGACTGAAGAAGCCAGTTTAGGGCTTCAAAGATGGGTTTTGTGGGACATATAACTTTGTTCTTCAACAAAGAGAAATAGTACGGTGGGAACCTGCCCCCTCTCTTTGTCCAGTGATATGCCTGGCCCTGTTTTCTTGGTCCTTCTTAGTTTTAGGTCATTTGGGGAACTAAAGAGAAATTGGATGGTTGCTCATAAGTTAATGACAGAGACACCCCAGGGACATGTAGGAAGGTTGTTACTAAGTAAAGCATTTGCAAATTGCAATGACTTCTAGTAACAGGAGGAGCTATTGAGGAAGATGTGGGCAGAGAAGAAGTTAATAACATTATGGCAAGACAGAAGGGAAAAGTGAGAAGGAAATTGAAGGCAATTTAGAAAGAGAGAAGGACATTCAGAAATTAAGTTTTGTCCTAATCTGGCAAAGAACATTGTGAAATGTGACTCGTAATTGTTCCGCCTGATGGCACTCTCATGTGAAAACAAGACCTCAACGTTCCTGTGTTTGCACTGTGAAGGAAGATTTCTTTTTCATTTAAAAGACTTCAGATCTGGGTCTTTGCTTCTTTTCTTTTAATTTATTTTAAATGGCATTTGTAAGAAAGATTTATTAAGCTGTTAAACTGTGCTTGTACTGTGATACAGTTTTGCACTAAGCGACATTACCTACCTCATGTGAAGGGCCATTAGGAGAAAATTGAGGTGAATGCTACAGCTCTTAACTTGGAAATTATGAAAAATAAAACACTTTGGAAAAATCTTTGGCATTTTAACATTGAGGTTCACGGTATACCATATCTGACAAGAGCAGTCAATGGATATATTTTCATGCAGTGGGACTTTTCTTTTAGGATCAGCAAATGCTAGAACAAGGGTAAGGAATCTTTTTCTTCAGGTCCTGTATCTGATTCTGAATATTGGCTATCATCCTGGTGATCAGCGATGAAAATTTTGCTGGGAATAATATAATGCATTCGTCTTCCATTTGACCTCTACATCACAGCATGGCACCCATATCACTGATCCAGTTCCACAAGTCAATTTCTGGTCCCGAGCCCTTTTGGCACACAAAATCCTCTTTAGCCCCAGGCCAGGATGGATGAAGCTGCTGCCCTCCATCAAGATGGATTCAAGTGGGATTTAATCCACTTGGGGACCATCACCCTTTCCTGTGGACTTCACCACCCAAGGCCATTAGTCTTCAGGGTTGTCAGGTTAGTTAATCACCGCCTGATGTTGGGTCGCTAGTAGTATGGTCTACTCTATTACCATAGCAGGATAACCTGGCCAGATACCATTTGAGGACTATATTTATTTATTTTATGGCACATTCACATTACAATTCAATAAAAGTAAAAATACCTAAGAGGTAAATACAAGATATCAAATGTGAAGTATAAAATTATAGATATGCAGTCATATTGGTTGATTTTATTTTGCCCAATTTATAAAGAGTATCTGCATATCTGTCAAGGACCATGTAGCTCGGGGGGCGGGGGGGGCATCAAACTACAGCCCACAGCACCATTCCATCTGCCCCACACTGTCCTTGCTGTTCCTGGAAATGGAAGTAAAATGTGCCCATGCATGTGCAAAATAATGCCGTAAATGACCCATGGCTGCCATAAATGCATTTACAACAACCATGGGTGCATTTTCGTCACCGTTATGTGCACGCATGGGCATATTTTACTTCTGCTTCCAGTGGGAGGAACCATGTGACCAGCCCATGGCCCAAAAAAATTTGGCACTCCAGATATAGATTCTGTTCAATGTCCATATTGCATGGGACTGGTCAAATCCAGATGTAGGGCAAGCTTCAACACTGTGGGGGGGAAATGTCCAACTAGTGTTGTTTCCACATATTATGGATGATAAAATCATCTTCTACAAGTGCTTTAGCACTTGAGATGGCTGGATGTCTAGATCTCAGTCTGTTTCACTCCAGGCAGGCTATGTAGCTCAATATTGGCATCTGAAGATTATCAATAACCTTTCAGTATTCTTGAAAGATGGCATCTTTCCGTCTTACATCCGGGGGTGGTATATGACTCAGAACAGGCAGCCAATATGTGGAAGTAAATCATATTGTCCCACTAACAATGTACATTGTCTCATACAATTGTCAATCCTACTTGTGCGTGAACTATTAAGCCACACTAGGGCACAATAATCTGCTGTTGAGTACTATATACCAACCAGAGTGCAAATACTAGTAGCATATTTGTTAACGAACCCCAGTTAGTGCCGCATAATTTGTGTGAGATGTTATTTCTACTTCTCAGTTTGGCAGCAGCCTTCCTAAGATGTTCTTTGTGAGAAAGCATCTTGTCTAACGTGACCATGATTTATTTGGGATGCACATTGTGATTGAGTTGATTTCCCTTAAATCTTCCATTTTTTAAAAGCTCTCTGCCTGCTGATCTATTACAAAGATGGAAACATGTCACTTCCATTTTAGTTGGATTAGCTTGTATCCTCCATTTATAAACATATTGTTCTGTTAATTAAGGATCAAATTCCTTGTTAGAGATGTTCTTGAGGTCCGTATTTCACTGATGGGGAAAGAGGCAAAGGAGTCAGAATATTTCTTTAGCTTAAAGCTGTTATAGTCAATAACTAAATTGTGCTGTCCTGGTTCTCCTCTTTCCTGAAGGGCGGGACCCAGTTGGTGTGGTTGGAGGGTGAGATGTCCAGCTCTAGGACCCTCAAATATGGGGTGGCTCAGGGCTCGGTGCTTTCTCCTCTCCTATTTAACATCTACATGAAGCCACTGGGGGAGATCATTCGTTCCCATGGGGTGCGGTACCATCAGTCCTCGGATGACACTCAGTTGTACATCTCGGCCCGTGGGAACTCCAGCGATGCTGTCAAAGTCCTATCTGGATGTCTGAAGGCTGTGGGGGTCTGGATGGGGGCCAACGGGTTACAACTGAATCCTAGCAAGACTGAGTGGCTATGGGTTCGGGGTCCTATACCATTCCGGGAGCTGCCATCCTTGGTCTTGGATGGAGCTATTTTGCCCCAGACAGACCCAGTGCACAACTTGGGGGTCCTCCTGGACTCGTGGCTGCTGCTAGAAGAGCAGGTGGTGTTAGTGGCAAGGAGGGCCTTTGCACAACTTCATGTTATATGCCAGTTTTGCCTGCTCCTGGATAGGGACTCCTTGCTTACGGTCACACATGCCCTGGTCACCTCCAGACTGGACTATTGCAATGCTCTCTACATGGGCTGCCCTTGGCGACCATTCAGAGGCTGCAGCTGGTCCAAAATGCAGCATCCCAGGTAGTGAAGGGGTGTGGACGTTATGCCCATGCCTTGCCCCTGCTCCGGGAGCTGCACTGGTTACCGGTTTGCCTCTGAGTGCAATTCAAGGTGCTGGTTATGACCTTTAAAGCCCCATATGGTAGTAGGTTGGGATACCTAAGAGACTGCATCACCTTGAGGACATCTGTCCATCCAACCAGAGCAGACCGGAGGGGGTCTCTAATTGTTCCATCAGCCAGGGGGGCCTACCTCCCTGGCACAAGAAAAGGGGCCTTTTCCATCTTCGCTCCGGCCCTTTGGAACCTCCTACCAGTAGAACTACAGCTGCAGATGGAGTTGCTGCCCTTCAGGAAAGGAGTTAAGACCTGGCTGGCGGGGCACGTGTGGAGCCCCTGCTTGTTGGCTCTTATCATGAAATGTACCTTCTTCCTACCTCTTGGGGTGGGTGGGATTTTTAATGTGTGTGTGTGTGTGGGGGGGGGTTAATCTGTTTTTATGTGGGTTTTTAAAGTATGTGAGCTGCCCTGAATTGCACAAAAAATACCCAGTATGGTGTATTAGTGTAGGACTCAGGAGATAGATGAGAGCTTAGGAGAACTGGGTTCAAATCTCATTAGCCATCCAAATCCATTGTGGAGTTGGTCCTGAAAAAAACCACTTTAATTCCTTGCTTGTTCGTCCAGTTCCCTCAATGCGCTGGATGAAGAGGAGGAGGAAGGGGAGGGAGGGAGAGGTTTGGACTAGTCACTGTGTTCTTCCGCGCCACCCGCACCCCTTTTCACCAGCGGCTGAGCCTTTATGATGCCGGAACTGCTCTTTGCCATAGAGTGGTGAAACCTTCGTTGTGGTTATGTGGAGTGGTAGCCAGGAGCCCGGGGAGCCATGCGGTGACCACCGGGTGAGAGGAGGGTTAGCATCAATGTTTGGGGTCGGTGGCAAGGGTGGGCCAGGCTCCCTCCCTCTGCTCTTCCCACCCTTGCCAGTAGATAAATAGGTACTACTTCAGGTAACAGTGTTTCATGCACTCTGGTGTCTAGTCATGCTTGCCATATGTCCACGGAAACATCTGCAGACACAGACAGCACAAGCTCTTTGGCTGTTAACCGAGATGAGTACCGAATCCTAGAATCAGATACAACTGGCTTTCGAGCAAGGGTGACCTTACCTTGTTTCAAAGCCGAAAACCCAGTGCTGTCTGCTTCTGCATTCATTCACTCACACACACACACACACACACACACACACAGAGACAGATTGCATTCAGCACAGTTTGTTTAGAAGGAGCCAGTTTTAGGAAGGAGGAAAAAGGAATGTCATTTGCAATCCTCAATGCCTAATCTATTTTCTTTATCTAGCAATAGTTGTGCAGATTGGAGTCTGGGCTGGTTAATTTCTCCAGTTTTGTGTCTCCTAGTTTCAGCACATTGCCTACAATAAAGCAATTTATAAGTTGCCAGCTGTAGGGGAGGTTGAGAAAATACGGTTATCATAATGTGATAAAGGCTGTGCAGTTCTCTCCTGCAGTTGTAAAACAAAATGAAGGCAACTAGCACTCAAGGGTTGGAGAAGGATTGGTGCACAAAAAGAGCACCAGTGATGGAGTTGAATGTGTAGGTACTATGGCAGGGGTGGCAAACCAATGGCACACGTACCATAGGTGGCACTCGGAGCCATCTCTGTGGGCACCTGTGCAGTCACCCCAGCACAGATTTTGCCCCACCCCTCAGCACAGCAACCCAATAGGAGTGCTTCCTCCCTCCCCCAGCACAGTGTTCACCCTACCCCTCTGCCCAGCAGCCCAATGGGAGCACTTCTCCCTCCCCCCAACACAGTGTTCATTCCACCCCTATGCCCAGCAACCCAATGGGATTGTTTCCTTCCTCCCCTGTTGCTGTGTTGGCACTTTGCGATAAATAAGTGGGTTTTGGGTTTCAGTTCGGGCACTTGACCACTAAAAGGTTCACCATCACTGTACTATGGGAATGACTATCAAGCTTGTGGAGAGAACAGCTATTACATATGGGAGAATACTTCCAACTGATGGCTTTGAATTGAACATTTGTGGTTCCATCATGTTTCTAGTGCTGAATCATCATTGCAACCCATCTCTTCTATCAGGTTTCTGCAATATTTAAGGCCTACAGTTCCATGCTGGGAATAGGTTTAATCTGTTGAATATGGCCAAGGAGGATTTAATTCCCTTCATTTCTGGCAAGCAGCTACCAGCATTCACTCATTTCTTCCTGAATGTAGTAGAAAGATCTTGATTTGAAAGGAGAAAAAAAAGAAGAATATTAAAAAACAATTCTATCCACTTATAAGTTGCCCCTTCAAAAACTGAGTCCTTTAAGTATAACCCCCAAAATGTATGTCTAACAATTCCAAAATGGAAAAAAAATGCACCCCAGACTTCAGCTTCCATAGATTCTGTTCAATGTCCATATTGCATGGGAGTGGTCAAATCCACCTGATTTCTCTGAGTTGTAGGGCAAGCTTCAACACTGTGGGGGGAAATGTCCAAGTAATGTTGTTTCCACATACTATGTATGCTAAAAACATCTTCTACAAGTGCTTTAGCACTTGAGATGGCTGGATATCAAGATCTCAGCCTGTTTCACTCCAGGCAGGCTATGTAGCTCAATATTGGCAGCTGAGGATTATCAATAACCTTCCAGTATTCTTGAAAGATGGCATCTTTCTGTCTTACATCCGGGGGTGGTAAATTACTCAGAACAGGAAGCCAATACGTGGGAGTAAATCATATTGTCCCACTAACAATGCACATTGTCTCATACACTTGTGCATCAATCCTACTTGTGCGTGAACTATTAAGCCACACTGGGGCACAATAATCTGCTATTGAGTACTATATACCAACCAGAGTGCAAACACTAGTAGTTTTGGAGTAAAGTAGAAGAATCACACTTCATTCAAAAGACACAATACTCTTTTGAAACAAGGTGTGTCCCCAGCCTCTTGTTTTAGCAAGTAAAAAAATAAATCAAGCGCCCTTATCACTGGTCATGGGGCTGGTACAGTATATTCCTTGGCTCAATCATGCTGTCTCTTATGTAAAATATAACAGGGTGAAAACTGATGAAGGGAAAGGAAAAGTTAACATGGAAAATGGTGAGATTTGTGTTCAGCCTGCAGCTTTGGGTGGTAAGGAGTTCCATGGATGAAACCTTTCCAGATTTGGATTTGCCTTTGAAAAGGATCGCAGGAGGATCAGGTCATGCTTAAGTGGGATCAAGGGAGAAGCATCCGATTTTAAATGTTTCTTGGAAGCTTGACTACCCTACGTTCTCCTACAAATGGACCTTGAGCTTGTTTGGAGGTTCAAGCAGGGGAGCGCAGCTATCGTATACCCTTGACCGAAGAATGGTACACTCCTTCTATCTGGGACTGTCATCCTCTTCTACCGAGCGAGCAGCTTTGGAGGGGCGCACATGGAGCGGTGAGGGAGGAAAGGGACACCCGCCTAGCCAGCCAGATCAGCCGAATCAGCCCTGGCAATCAATGGGGTGACAGATGCCACAGCCAGATTGCCCTCTCCTTATTTAACACATTTTTAGCAATTTTAACCACAGGCGATCTTTTATTCTCCTTCGCTATAATATGTTACCCTTGGCTTTTAAGGAAGGACTTTTTAAGATAATTCCTTTACAAGAGCGTGTCTGCTTGTGTCAGTCCAATAGGATCGAGACGTCGGAGCACGTACTCATGGAGTGTCCATTATATGATAGCCTTAGAAGTGAACTTTTTTCTGCATTTCCTCAGCTGGTATTTAAAAACAATCAAGTGTTCAGAGAGCCATTGTCTGATAAGACAAATGCCCTGATGGCTGCAGTGACTAGATTTGCTTGGAGGGCAACCTGTATACATAGAATGCAAGCGCGGCGCCAAAATGGCCGCCGCGCTCTTTGCGGGGCCCCCCCACAGGACGAAGAATCCGGGTAGTTTATGGCGTGGCCAGCTCCCTTATAAAAGGGGTGGCCACGAGGCAGCCGTGCTGCCATTTTAGCTAAAGCGACGGAGCGGAGAAGTTTTTCCCCTGTGTCTCCGTCGCTCCTTACCTTGCGGGAAGCCTTTTGGCGGCGAATCTTCTTTTCGGCTTCCCTCTCCTGTGATTGAGATGCCTTCGAAGAAGAAGGCAGCTTCGAGTGCGGCTCGAGCTGTGAGGAGGCGCAACCCGGGTCGGAGGACCACGGTGGCACCTCCCCAGCAGCCGCCTGTCCAGGCCCCCGCCGGGGCCGGCGGAATGGGGTCCATCGCCCCTTGGCCGGACACGGGGGATCGGAATGCGGGCGTGGCAGGGGCTCCGGCCCGCGGCCCGCGAGCGGTGGACACCGCTACTCTCTCTGCCCATCCTGTTGGGCCTGCCTCTCTTCCTCCTGGGCCTTCTAGCCTGGGCGGGTGGTGTGGTCCCCTACCTTGGCAGGTTCCTGCACCGACCCTACCGGTCTTCGGTGTTGGGCAATGGCCCTATTCGGGTCCTGGGGTACAGGGACCTGTACCCGCGCCTGGACTTGGCGGGCTGGCCAGCCCTTGGCCCCAGATCGACGTGCAGGCCTTACTGGCCCGCCTTGCGGCCCTCGAAGCGTCTTTAGCTCGGGCCAGCCAGGCTGGGGCTCCCTTTGGCGTCCCTTTTGCGGCGCCGTCGGCGGGAGGACAACAGGCGGCGGGCAGGGTTGAGCTGCCTCAGGCGGGTGGCGCGGCTTCGGCCACTGCCCCGCAGCTCTCCAGCCAGCAGACGAGTGCAGGTCAGGCCCCGGTGATGAGCTCTACGTCGGTCGTGAGCTCCGACGCCCCCAGTGGGCCGGAACCCCCAGTGGGGGCGGCCCACGGGGGTGCAGCATGTGAGTATACGGTACAAGCCAATACACCTGCACACATTGCTTCTATGGGGGGAGCTTTTCAATGGCCTTGGCCTCGCTCGGGTGGTGCGGTGGCACAGCAGCCGGCACCCCACTCGGCGACGGTAACTGCCACCCAGGGCACCGGGGTGGGTAGTTTTTCTTTCACTGCGGGGAATGTACTGGGGGTGGCTGGGTTAGCTCAGGCCCCTTTCCCGGTGTCTGTGGTGCCTTTTTCGGCCTTACCAACTGCGGGGTACTCCTTGCCACTGGGTGACCACTTGGCACAGGCCACCAAGGAAAAGATTTGGCGGGGGGAGTATGTAGATATCTTCTCACTCCTGAACAGAGAGCCCACCAAGGAGGAAAGGGAGGGACAGGATGAGAAGGATAAGGAGCAGGCACGTCGTCGTAAGCCGCCACGTACCTGGGCCAACTGGCTGCCGGCTTATTTAATTTACATGGCAGTGTATCTGAGGGCGCGGCCGGAGTTGGCTATTCCGATGGTCCAATATTTGGACAACATATACAGGGCAATGGTTGATTTCCCGGGCCCTTCGTGGCTGGCTTATGACGAGGAATTCCGTATGCGGATTTCCCTCCACCCGGAGATGAGGTGGGACGAGCCGTGCCAGAGGCTTTGGCTTCTGTACATGACGCCCACGCGCCCCGCGCCAGGGGACAGATACCATTGCGGACATGCGGTCCAGCGAGCTGTCCCAGCACAGGTTACCCGCCAAGTGGCGGGGCAGGGGGTTCCAGCCCGCCTGCTGTGCTGGACTTTCTCGTCCAATGGTTCCTGTAATAAGAAGAATTGCAAATACAGGCATGAGTGTCCCACCTGTTCGGGCCCCCACGCAGCCTCCGCCTGTCCCAGGCCTGGGGGGACACGGGGCAGAGGGAGGGGCGGACAGTGGGCTGGCAAGGCTGCCACAGATGGAGCTGGTTCACCGAAAGGCCCCCTCCCCAATTAAGGTGGACATGTTGGAGCGTTGGCTCACAGTGTACCCGAAGGGGGAGGATGGGGAGTATCTCCTTCAAGGCTTTAAGTACGGGTTCCGCATCCCTTTCATGGGTGATAGGTCCCCTCAGGATGCCCCCAATCTTTTGTCCCTCAAGGGGAGGGAGGAGGTGGCTGCTGCCAGTATTAGGAAGGAGTTAGATGCGGGCAGGGTCGCTGGCCCTTTCCCTTCACCCCCGTTTCCCAACCTTAAGGTGTCGCCCCTAGGCTTGGTTCCCAAAAAGTCTCAAGGCGAGTTTCGCCTTATTCATCATTTATCCTACCCAGCCGGCCGGCCGGTCAATGATGCTATCCCTGATGACCTTTGTTCAGTCAGGTATACGTCTTTTGACCACGCGCTGCGCATGGTGCGCTCGTGTGGCCCGGGTGCCCTGCTGGCCAAGTGCGACATTAAGTCGGCCTTTCGCCTCCTGCCGGTGCATCCGGGTGACTTTGAGTTGCTGGGTTTCAAATTTCGGGGCGAATATTATTTTGATAAGGCCATGCCTTTTGGCTGTTCCATATCATGCTCGGCCTTTGAGCGTTTTAGTACCTTCTTAGAGTGGGCTTTCGTCCACAGGTCAGGGTCCCGGTCTGTAGCCCATTACCTGGATGACTTTTTATTCGGGGGTGAACGGGGCTGGGACACGTGCACACGTCTCCTCAACACATTTCAGACGCTAATGGAGGAACTCGGTGTCCCTTTAGCGCCCGAAAAGACCGAGGGCCCATCTACCAAGTTAGTATTCCTGGGGGTGGAGATTGACACGTTAGCGCAGGCTTCTAGGTTACCGGAGGATAAGGTGTCCAGGATAGTGGCCCTTATCTCGGAGTTGATGGCCAAGCGCAAGGCATCACTGAGGGAACTGCAGGTGCTACATGGTCACCTAAATTTCGCTTGCAGGGTGGTCGCTCCGGGCAGGGCTTTTGCTCGACGCTTATGCGACGCCATGGCAGGGTTATCCAGGCCTCACCACAGAGTTAGACTTACCCGGGGTATCAGGGCAGACATGTTTGTCTGGTTACAGTTCCTGAGGGAGTTCAATGGGGTCTCATTTTGGAGGTCTGACCTCCTGGCATCCCCCAATTTTCAGATCCAGTCTGATGCCTCAGGATCCCTGGGTTATGGGATGTACTTCAATGGGAAGTGGGCCTATGGTGGGTGGCCACCGGCCTGGGCAGGCACAGATCGCCTGCGTGATCTCACATACCTTGAATTTTTTCCTATACTAGGGGCTTTGATGCTATGGGGCGAGGAATGGGCCAACTCGGTCGTGCATTTCTGGTGTGACAACGCTGCTGTTGTCCACATTGTTAATGCACAGACTTCCAAATCGCCCAGGGTTATGGACCTAGTGCGCCATTTTGTGCTGCGCTGCCTGCGCCTCAACGTTTTGTTCAGAGCCAGGCATGTCCCAGGGATTAATAATGATATTGCTGACGCTTTGTCCCGCCTGCAGATCTCCCGGTTCCGTGCCTTGGCCCCGGATGCGGAGGAATTTCCCTCGCCACTCCCGGACGAGATATGGACCATTGGCAAGGAGAGGTGAACCGGGCGATTGGCCTGTCACTAGCGCCACGCACGCGTAAGGCGTATCAACAAGCATTTAATTCTTACAGGGCATTTGCTGCTCAATTTCACCTGCCAGAGACCTGGCCTATGCCGGTTGACCATGTTCTGCGGTTCATGGTCCACCTGCATGCTCTCGGCCTCGCACCTCGCACCATAGCATCCAAGCTCTCGGCGCTGGCTTTTATGGCCAAAGTAGGGGGTCATGTGGACAGCACCTCTGACTTCCGTGTGAGACATGTTTTGGAGGGGTGGGTGCGCGAGCGCGGGCGTTGCCCGGACGACCGGCACCCTATTTCCCCAGGGGTTCTTACCCAGTTGGCCCGGGGCTGGCCAAGCCTCTGTTTTGATCATTATGAGGCAGCCCTTTTTCATGCAGCCACAACGGTGGCATTTTTTTGGAGCGCTCCGCATCAGCGAACTTGTGATGCTGTCTAACGCGGATGCAAGTGGTAGGGCACTGGAACTCGAGGATGTCTATGTTGCCAAAGACTGGGCCCAGTTGAGGATACGTTCCTCCAAGTCAGATCAGCATGGCATAGGCAGTGGCGTAAGACTGCTACGGTGTTCTTTGGCAGACATCTGTCCGGTTGGTGCCCTACAGGAATTCCTGGCACTGCGTGGCATGCACCATGGCCCGTTTTTCTGTCACCAAGATGGGTCTCCCCTTACTAAATTTCAGTTTTGGAAGGTGACAGGCAGAGCCCTCGCCAGGGTGGGCCTACCAGGTGCCCGTTATGGCACACATTCATTTCGTATTGGGGCAGCCTCTACAGCAGCTGCTTTTGGGTACTCCGGGGCTGACATACGCAGCATGGGAAGGTGGGGCTCGCAATGTTTTCAGTTTTATGTGCGCCCACTTCCACCGTGAGTACCAATCCAATCACCTTACCTTCCTTTTTCTCAATTTTTCTTACAGACCCTGGGTGTCGTGTTACACCGGTGACAGTATGGCTGGTGGGCCACAGCTATGTGCACAGGGCAGCGCGTTACGCTGCGGCGACAGAGTGGGGACCCTGACTGGGACTGGGTGAACACGCCAGTCTCACATGGCATGGTAAGCCTGGGATGTTATGGCGGGAGCTGCTGCCTTTCCTGTTTTCAAGCAGGAGTGCTGACCCGCCTGACATTCTCATCATACACCTTGGGGGCAATGATTTGGGTCAGGTCACCGGCTTATCGCTCAAGCATGCGATTTGCGAGGACCTTGCCTACTTGCACTACGTCTGGCCTGCCACAACCCTGGTTTGGTCGGACATGATCCCGCACCATTCTTACAGAGGGGGCATTGACCTCCTGGCCCTTGACCGCGCTAGGCGCGCGGTCAATGGGGCGGTGGCGCGGTTCCTTGCCGACAAGGCTTGGGGACGGGTCAGTCGTCACCCCGCTATTAGCCTACGAAATTATGACTTGTATGCAGGGGATGGGGTCCATCTGTCGCGAGGAGGTATGGACCTCCTGTTGGGTGATTGGCGAGCAGGCCTGTTGACCGAGCTGATGGTCGGGGGGGGGGCGTCAGGCCTTCTTTGAAGCCCCTCCGTGTGGCGGGTAGCACTGGTAAGGCAAACAGTATGATCCACAGGTATCCGGCAGGTTCGCAATTGACTGGACAACACTAGACAGGAACAAATTAGTTAAACGTTGTCCGGTCAACGACGAACCAGGCGACGGGGTCATGGCGATAGCTAGCCAGCATGCATCACCCCGTGATTTCACGGATACGAGTCAGAGGGTGGGGTCATGAGTTAGATATTGACTACGGTCAACAATTTGTTTGTTGTCAACAAACAAATTGATACAAATTGATACATTGTAACCAATTGCCGTTTGCAATTTTGGGGTGGTACCTTACCAGTGTTACTTCGGCCTGCTTGCCTTAAGAATTATGATTGGTCGTTTTACCAATACAAATTTATAATTCGGATTAGGGCATTGAATCAATAAATGTGGCCCGATGCTGTTATCCACTTTCAATGTTGTCTGAGTCTGTTATTGGGGGGGTGCGCCTGCAATGCAAGCGCGGCGCCAAAATGGCCGCCGCGCTCTTTGCGGGCCCCCCCCCCACAGGACGAAGAATCCGGGTAGTTTAGGGCGTGGCCAGCTCCCTTATAAAAGGGGTGGCCACGAGGCAGCCGTGCTGCCATTTTAGCTAAAGCGACGGAGCGGAGAAGTTTTTCCCCTCCACCCCCTCCCTAGTTAACAGTGTGATATTTTGGTCGCTTCGGGGCCGGGTGGGAATTTTTGGTCGGGACCCACATTGGCTTTCGGGTCCTGGCTTTTTTGCCCATCCCACACTGTTGCTATGGTTTGATATAGGGGTTCCTTTCGTTTCTACTGTTGACTCCGGTCACATTGGCGGGTAGCACTGGTAAGGTAAACAGTATGACCCACAGGTATCCGGCAGGTTCGCAATTGACTGGACAACACTAGACAGGAACAAATTAGTTAAACGTTGTCCAGTCAACGACGAACCAGGCGACGGGGTGATGGCGATAGCTAGCCAGCATGCATCACCCCGTGATTTCACGGATACGAGTCAGAGGGTGGGGTCATGAGTTAGATATTGACTACGGTCAACAATTTGTTTGTTGTCAACAAACAAATTGATACAAATTGATACATTGTAACCAATTGCCATTTGCAATTTTGGGGTGGTACCTTACCAGTGTTACTTCGGCCTGCTTGCCTTAAGAATTATGATTGGTCGTTTTACCAATACAAATTTATAATTCGGATTAGGGCATTGAATCAATAAATGTGGCCCGATGCTGTTATCCACTTTCAATGTTGTCTGAGTCCGTTATTGGGGGGGTGCACCTGCAATGAGGTTAGGTTGTCTCAGTCTAAGATCAACAGTCAATAAGTAGACAAGCAGATATTGAGCTTATTCCAGCACTTTTATGGTATCATACTCCATGCCCAGAGGTTACTAGCTTCTGTATTTTGGAGTACATATAGGCAATTTTTAAATTAATGGTCAGCTGTAACTTAGGACTTCATTAATATACCCTGGCGATTTTATAATTCTAAAGTTTTGGGTTAACGACAATAGTTTTAATTCCGGAATTATTTGTAACTACTCATTGAATATGCTGGAAATGGATACACCTGTGATGTTGCTCTCAAACACTAGTTGGTTTTATTTGTTTGAATTCATATTTACTGTATCTGGCCATCGGCCATAATAAAGAATTTTATTTTATTTTATTTTATTTTATTTAAATGTTTCTTAGCCACTTGGAGGTCCATTTAGCAAGAGCAATCAATCAGCCTCCCATTCAAGAAGGAGAAACTTGATGTCTTGGCTCTGGCTAAGAATATTAAGACAATCTCCTGCTCCATTAATTGTTTCTTGCTCAACTCCCCCATTTTATAACAATGGACCTTTTGTTTCAGCTGCTTGTACACAGAGGGAGGAGGTAAAGATAATGTAAATCAATAATAATCAATTAAACTGTGTGCGTTCTACATATTAGCAAAATTTACTAATATTCCTTCCACTTTAATGTCCTAAATGGCCTAGTAAAGCTGACTGCATTGTTTGTTTTACTGGGTTAAAATTTCAAGAACATTAATCATCAGATTGTTCATGGTTGAGATATGGCAATCTGGTGCGCATCCCACAGTCTTGTTTCCAAGTTTAGGTTCATGGACCTCAGTAGAATTGCTTGTAATCTTATGATTACTCTTGAACTCATAACCTCAGTTCTTCCTGAGAAGAAGTTGGCCCAGGATCTCTAAGGTGTGTGTGTGTGTGTGTGTGTGTGTGTGTGTGTGTGTGTGTGTGTGTGTGTGTGTGTGTGTGTGTGTGTGTGTACACAGAGCTTTACAGAAATGTCTAAGAAGAATCATGGAAGAAGCATTTTAGTCAGGCAGGCTGGCATTCACTCTTGGCTTCATTCCTGCGAGCTTTCAAGAGAGAGATTAAGCAGTAATCCCGAGTGGATAAATATATATTTAGCTGTCAGGGACCAGACTGCTGGGTGAGGACAAGCCCTAATGAGATGAGAATAGGGCAAAGCAGAAGAAAGAAGGAAATGTGAAAAATTTCAAAAATGTTCCTTGAAAAGAAGCAGTAGGGTTTTGAAGGGAGTAGTAGGAGATGATGCCTTAGATGAGTGCTGGGTAATATGTAGCCTGGTACCAAAGGTACTGAAGGGGCTTAGTGGTTAAGACCATGAGTTTGATGATCAGAAGGTCAGCAGATCAGCAGCTCAAGACCTGAGTACTGTGTGATGGATTGAGCTCCTGTTGTCTATCCAAGCTCCTGCTAACCTTGGCAGTTCGAAAGCAAGAAATTGCAAGTAGATAAATAGGTACCATTTTGGCAGGAAAGGTAACAGCATTCTGTGCACAATGGTGTCTAGTCAGGACTGCCACATGAACAAGGAAACGTCTGCAGACACAGACAGCACTGGCTCTTTGGTTGTAAATGGGGATGAGCACTGCCCTCTAGAGTCAGATATGACAGGCTTTCGAGCAAAGAAGACCTTTACCTTACCAGAGGTGGCCATAAGAGGACTACAGGGATCTACATACAGTCATTCAGCTTGTAGGGACTTGAGGTATCCAAAGTTTTTTTTGTGGAAGATAGGAAGGTGGAGGCGATAGCTTCCCTATTGGGGCATGTGACAGAAGTAGATCTCTTCTAACAATCTACAATACTGAAAAACTGAGTTAAGGATGGGGAAGCCTTTGGATAGACCCAACAATTTTAACAAAAATAGAGTTTGTACCCAGTAAGGTTTGCTGTGAGAAGAAACACACCTCATCTCTAGAACGCACACATTTGCAAAGTTTACAGTCCAGATATGTTCTTGTTAAATGTCTTATTCTTGGAAAATTTCAAAGTTTTATCATGCAGAGAAATTCCAACAAGCTGCTCCTTGGCTAGATGGGATTTCTTGACATCTCTGCCAGAATACTTTAGTTTGATTCCCTTTTCTGTTTCCCAGAACCCAGGAATTGTCAATTCCTCCTCAGTTGCTTTTGATTACAGCAAAATTTCAGAAATGTTCCCAAAGATTTCCCAGAGATCAGGGAATTTTCTGCAAGATTTCTCTTCTGGCTGATCTGGCCATGCAGAAAACACAAAGACAGAAGAATTTTTCCCCCCTTGGCTTATAGGACAGAGAAAGAAGCATCGAGATTTACCTCTAACTTACAGTCTGTTTCAAACAAATAAGATGCACACACAAAAGGTGTAGGTGTTTAAATGGAAAGCTAAATATGTGCCCAGCTGGGTAGAAAAAGTGTAGAAGCATGCTTTAATCTAATGAGTGGGAGAAGATGTGTATTTTAGGTAAAATGTGTAAACAAATGGCCACATTAAGGGAAAGAAATGTGGGAGGGAAATGTATCCCAGTGTCAATGAAGAACGTGAGCTTCAGCACCTGTTATGAACCAGGGAAAGGATTGGTACATAGGTAGGATTTTAAGAAACTCAAGGAAATTGAGATAGAGATATTTTCACATCCTTACAATCAGCATATCTTGTTATATGTTTAGAGTTTATGATATTTTTAATGGATTTTTTAAAACAACAACAACAGCAACGGTGGCACTTTGTAAATAGATTCACTGATACTGGCCAGGTATTCCTGTCATGGTAATAGAGTAGACTATACTGCCAGTGACTCAATGCTGAGTGTCAGATGGCAGTTAATTAACCTGACAACCTTGAGGACTAATGGCCTTGGGTGCCGAAGTCCACAGAGAAGGGTGATGGTACTCGAGTGGATTAAAACCCACTTGAACCCATATTGATTGCGGGCAGCAGCTTCATCAATACTGGCCGGGGGCTGATGAGGACTTTGTGTACCAAAAGGGCTCAGGACCAGAAAGTGACTTGTGGAACTGGATCAGTGGTACGGGTGTCACGCTGCAATGCAGAAGGCAGATGAAAGGCCACTGCATTATATTCTCAGGATAGTCTTCATGGCTGATTGTCATGATGATTGCTAATACAGTATTCAGATTTGGATATGGCAGAAGAAGTGTGAAATATTTGAAGGCGGTTTGATCTTGACTGGGCAAACCAGAGCCATTACCTTTATAAAAGATGTGTTCCTCCTTTCTTGATATGGACTGGCTAAACTGCCTTATTTAGATTTGGCTGGATATCTCGCTACAGTAATAGAGTAGACTATACAGCCAGCAACTCAATGCCATGTGTTGGGCGGTGGTAAATAACCTGACTCCCTAAAGGGGCCAACAGCTAGGACCATATGAGCCTTTTTTAGGTGGGGTGATGGTCCCCTCAGTGGAGAAAATGCCACCGGAAAGCATCATATTGGGCCTGATGGCAAAATGAGCGGAGGAGGAACTCTGATTCACAATGGCCATGGAAGTGGAAGAGGCTATGCCAGATGGACTGGCTGTGAAGGCACACCTTGTCCATATCCTCAAGGCTGTGGCAGTCCATTGTGGTCCCAGTATGTCTCATTTCATATGTGCCACAGGAGATGGCTCCATTATCATAGTGTGTGGGTCACTTCATGGCAAGCTGGGATCCACCTTAAACCAATTCATGGCAATGGCATTCTTCCTGCTTCAGGAAAAAAATGCATTCTCGGATACGAGTTGCAACCGATGTCGACAAGATTTGGATATGGCAGAAGAAGAAGAAGCCAATAGAGTCCATCAACTGATGGCCTTTGCAGCAACTATATAGACAAATGGATACATAGACCCAACATCTGAATTGTAAGACATACGTTTCTGCTCTTTCAATTCATTTTATTAGCACACTGTGCTCTGAACATTACAAGACAATAGATTCAGAGACACCTGTGCATCTATATGAAATGACAGTATGCAAACACTATAGCCAATACAGTACAATATTTTCAGATTTAAAAAAACAACAACCACAAACCTCACATGGTTTATTGGAAATAATAAATGTGAAACCTTCACAATTACATGTTTAATTTTGTCTATGCAACAGTACATTTACAGTTTCATTTTCATGTTAAGGTTTCTGGTTAGTCTTCCGATCATGTACATTTATAGTAAATACCAAGGAGAGCCTTCTAAACTGGTTTCACTGTTCCATTCAAGTTACACAGGCCTCCGTCATGAGAAGGCATTTCTGGGGCGAGATTGCAGGATTTGTTGTGGTTGTGTACCATGAGCAACTGGAGACTTCCTTGACTCTTTTTTGCAGCACTTCACACATACTAGGGAAGGAGAGATAAAGAAGACACGTAGAAAAGATGAAAGTATTCATATGGTAGAAGTATCAGAGACAGAATTGCTAAGCCCCCCTGCTCTTGTATATAAAACAACGGCTCACTGATGACAAGGGTCAGTAAATAATCAAATTATGTGTCCCCAACTTTCCTTCACTGGGGCTAGGTGGGTGGGAATAGGCTGACATTTTAAAATTTTGCTTGTTGCACAACTACAGTTGCCCTCTTTTGAACTAGTCCCTTGTCATCTCACTACTTTTGTCACTAGTGTAGTTGGCAATCATCCACAGTCAATTTGGGTTGATCTTCAGGATGTGAAAGAGGTTCTTCACCTGTAAGCCAAGCCATTTGGTGAGCCTGCAGCACAACCTAAAGATTTATATGACCATAAAATTGTCAACCGCAATGTAACTAAAGGCAATTGAGAAGTCCCATAGATGTCAGCTGGATTTACTGTTCCCATAATTTGTATCAGTATTATCTGAATTTGCAATGATATGGATGTTAGCCCAGTCCTCAAAGTGGCCAGCTGGAAAGAACATTCAGCTCTTGTGTGAGAAATGCTGAATCTGTTTAACTTCTGTCTTTTATGTAACTAACTACAGGAAAAGACCTCTATCCTCCTTTGATTCTGGTCACTAAGTAGGTTCATTAAAACACTCAAAAGTTTTCCACACAGTTTCCACACAGATCTAACTGACCATTTTGCCCAAAATGACTTACAGACCATTTGCCTCTTTCTTAAAACACTCTTTCTTTTTCTTCTTCTTGTGCCGTATCTAATTCTGAATATTGAAGATCATCATGGCAATCAGCTAAGAAGACTGTCCTGAAAATATAATGCAGTGGACTTTGATTTGCCTTCTGCACCACAGTGAGACACCCATGTGACTGATTCGGTTCTGAAGGTTACTTTCTGGTCCTGAGCCCTTTTGACACACAAAGTCCTCCTCAGTCCTTGATCAAGATGGATTCAAGTGGGATTTAATCCATTTTGGAACCATCACCCTTCCCTGTGGATTTCGCCACCCAACACCATTAGTCCTTCAGGATTGTCAGGTTAGTTGACTGTCACCTGACGATCTGCATTGATTCGCTGGCAATATGGTCTACTCTATTACCATGGCAGGATAACCTATCTGAATGATGAAGTCTGAAAATTTACCCATTGCAGCAGTATCAGATACACAAGATGATCATGTCATAGAAGAAACAGACTATAGGGAGGAATGACTCATCTCTATACCTAATGTGAGAAAACCAGTGAAGATTCCAAAGATTGTCCCAATCTTCATTAGATTCAGAACTTCAATCACAGTAGGAGGAAGGGAGGCTGGATGTTGTGGCACTAGAAGGAGGAGAGTCTGTGGTTTATTAGCATAGAAAAACAATCCACCCCCCCCCCCCCCCAAACGGCCAGGGTACTTTCCCCTTACAAACTGTTAGATGCTACAGCTATCAGATACACAGCTGGGAAGATGAATGTGGCCACCATAACCATCTATGTAGACCAGTGGTTCCCAACCTTGGTCCCCAGATGTTCTTGGACTACAGCTTCCAGAAATCTTGGCCAGAACAGCCAATGGTGAAGGCTTCTGGGAGGTTTAGTCCAAGTACAAAATATTTTGTGGGTGTGAGGAAATTATAAGTGAGGGGGGTGACCTCCCCCCCAATCCAATTAAGCATGAACAGAGTTTAACAGCCACTCATCACACTGAGTGGCAGATGGGGAGGAGAGAAGATAGCAAATTGTGCTAGGGTAATTGAATGAAGCATATTGGATTAAGAGGGTGGCAATATTTTGTTGCAGGTCCAAGGTGACTACATTAGCAACAAGTTAAGGTAATGATCCAGATGTAGGACTACCAGGTGCAGAATCTGAATCAGGATGGATAAAGTACAGCCAAATGTTTTTTTGGCTATTCTAACCACAGATTCCATTAGATACCCTGATCATACCTGTCAACCCGCGGCTCCGGAAAAACAGAACCCGCGCAGATCGTTTTACCCCTTCCACACGTGCATGGAAGCTCTATGCCGCTTGCGTAGGGGCTGCGCAAGCAGCGTAGCGCTCCCACACATGCGTGGAAAGCGTTTTCCCCCCACTGCCAAATTACGGGGTTTTGGCAGCGCGGGGCGGGTTATGACGTCAATCGACATCAAATTACGGGGTAATCCCGGCCAAATCAGGATAGTTGACAGGTATGACTCTGATCCTTTTGCCCAAAAGACAAAACACTGAATTATTACACTTGGAAAGTTACTGAAATGGTGATTCAAAGTTTAAATGGGTAACAGAACCTGAAGGGAAGGCTGCCCCTTAAAAATAAGTTCATCTTCTTTTTGTACATTAGCACAAGCTCTAGAAGTAGAAAATTGATCCCTCAGGATTTACCAAAGTGATTTATCTCTGATAAAAACCAATTTTTGGAGATGTTTAGTATTATATTTCATTTTCAATGCCAAACTCCAAAAAAATTTCCCCAAATTACAAAGCAAGTAAAAGAGAAATAGAAATGCAGAAGAAGATACATTTACCTTTGCATTTCAAAATACTGTATGTTTCATTTGTGTTCTAATAAAGGGTTTAATAATGGTTCGTGATGAATGAATGAAGCATTTTAGAAGTTATTGTGTTTGGAATATTGTGCCTTTAAGTAATGTAACACTCGAATGAGTGGATATAATAACCACCAGCTGTAACACTGTAACCTTCTGTATCAGGACGCGAGCTAGTGACCACTAGGGGGCAATAGCGAGCGCCCAGCTCACATGGTTCCAATTCCCCAAATACCTACAGCGTGGGAAGATTCCCGCCGCCACCTCACCTGGACAAGAAGGGCGTGACGGGGAATGACGTCACGCAGACAGTAGCCAATGGGCTATTGAGGAGCCACATTCAAATGTATAGCCACAGTATATATTGAGCTGTTCATCCGCCATTACCATATGTTCCCCCGGACCATCATGCAATAAAGATGTGTTAAGCCAACCTTTCGGCTGTCTCTATTGTCTTGGTTCTCATACACTAAATTGGCGACGAGGATGGGATTATGGATCCCCACGGAATCAAGACAACGCAGGCTGGTTTCAACATCAACAAACCGGAAGAATGGGAGCTCTTCGAGATGGACTTCCAAAGCGCACTAATGGTGTCCGATATCTCAGACGAGGGGAAAAAGAGGGCCATTCTCATCAGGATGCTCGGGTTCTCCGCCATGAAGGTATTGGTGGACCTGGTGTCTCCGAAGAAGGTGAACAAAGTGCCGGTCAAGCAGCTCCTGAAAGCGATGCGCGACCATTTCCAGCCCTCGGTTTCAATGTTTTCGGCTCGGGACGCGTTCTGGAAGAGAGTCCAGGCGCCTGGTGAGTCCGTGGCTGTCTTTGCAACGGCCCTCCGGTTGGCCGCCGGCCCATGCAAGTGGGAGAACCTGGAAATCGCCCTCAGGGACCGCATGCTGTGCGGCCTGTGGGACGAGGAGGTTCAGCGAAAGCTGATGAACAAGGAGCCGCCCCGATGCTGCAAGAGGTCATGAAGGAGGCACAGGCGGCGGAAGCCACGAGGGCCGGGGTTAAGGGGTTCAGAGCAAGGCCCCCCACAACCCGACAAGGCAGTGGGCTCGGTGCAAGCGGCCAGGCGGGCACCACACTCCTCCATGGAGAGCAGCGAGGACGAGGACATCCGGAAGGTGCGGAAGGATGGCCAGTGTTGCGATGGCTGCGGGGCGGCCCATGACCGCATCAAGTGCCCATTCAGGAAGGCCGAGTGCCACAACTGCGGGCGCCGAGTCCACATAGCCAAGGTTTGCAGACGGCGGCGCAGAGACCAGAAAGGCTCAACAGACTGCTCACCGAAAAACCAGGAAGGCGTCTGGCCCTCGAGGAAGCAGGACGGCGTGGGCCGCATCTCCAACGACAGCGACGACGACACAGCAGTCCACAGCGTGTCCTTAGGACACCCACGTTATTTTGTTGAGGTACTGGTGCAAGGGGTCCCCGTTAAGATGGAGATAGACTTGGGTTCCTCATATTCAATCATTTCCCAGAGGGAGATTTTGGGAATTTCCCCCAACGTGCGGCCCAAGCTCAAAGCACTGAGGTCTACGCTGCGGGACATGCAGGGAAATAGCATTCCGGTGTTGGGGGTTGGAAAATTCAAGGTCCAATACAAGCAACACGCCACGGAACTTCCCCTGGTTGTTCTCAAGGGGGGAGTTGTTGCCTCCTCGGGACTCAATGGTTTAAGCCCCTGGGTTTGTTCATTGGGGGGGGGGGTGCATGCCGTTGGGACTGACCCAATACAGGAGGTGTGTAACGCGCATCCCGAAGTGTTCAAGAAGGGACTCGGAAAATTCAGGGGGCCCCCAGTTGCGTTCGACCTGGACCCGGAGGTCCGCCCAATAAGACTCAAACTGCGCAGAGTGCCTTTTGCACTTAAGGACAAGATAGAGGCGGAACTGGACAAATTGGTGGGCCAGGGGATCCTTGTTCTTGTTGATTCCGCGGAGTGGGAAACTCCGATTGTAACAGCGCTGAAGGCCAACGGGGAGGTTCGAATATGCACTGATTACAAATGTACCATTAATAAGGCAATACGCCCAAATGCGTATCCGGTGCCGGTAGTCAGCCACCTGTTGGCCAGGGTACATGGGGGAAAGTGTTTCGCAAAGCTTGACCTGGCGCAGGCATACCAGCAGCTCTCGGTAACCCCAGCTGCAGCTGCTGCGCAGACGATAGTCACTCATAAGGGGGCATTCCAGGTGACGCGCCTACAGTTTGGCGTGAACTCGGCGCCAGGCATCTTCCAATCGCTCGTGGAACGCCTCTTAAAGGGTCTGGAGGGGGTCTTGCCATACTTTGATGACATATTGATAACGGGGGGGAGTGAGTCAGAATTGGCTGAGAGGCTAGACAAAGTACTGACGGTATTTGAAAAGGCGGGGTTGAGGTTGCGGAAAGACAAATGCGTCTTCTTCGCAAAAGAGGTTGAGTTCCTGGGTTTTCGGGTAACCCCTGCAGGCATCAAACCCTCCGAATCAAAGGTGGCCGCCGTTCAAAATGCTCCTTGCCCCACCTCCAAGCCTGAATTGCAGTCGTTCCTGGGGCTCTTAAACTTCTACCATTCCTTCCTGCCTAGGAAGGCGTCGGTAGCAGAGCCGCTTCATAAGTTACTAAAAAAGGACGAGGCGTGGAAATGGGGCGAGAGCCAGGAGAGGGCATTCAATGAGCTGAAACATCTCTTATCCTCAGACGCCATATTAACCCATTTTGACCCCAAGAAACCAGTGGTTCTGATATGTGAAGCATCCCCAGTGGGGGTGGGGACGGTTCTGTGCCACGTGTTGGAAAATGGGCGGGAGGCCCCGGTGGCGTTCTACTCCAGGTCCCTGTCTAAGGCAGAGCGCAACTATGCACAGACAGACAGGGAGGCATTAGCGATAATTGCTGGGACGAAGAAGTTCCACGACTTCCTCTATGGCCGCCCCTTTACCATCGTGACTGACCACAAGCCCCTGCTAGGCATTTTTACCGCAGACAAGCCCACGCCACAGATTCTGTCCCCTAGGATGCTCAGGTGGGCCATTTTTTTAAACGCGTACCAGAAAGCGCTGGTGTATCGCCCTGGAAAGGACATAAGCCACGCGGACACCCTGTCGAGGTCACCCCTCCCCCACACAAGCAGCCACATGTGTGAGGTGGAACAAGACCACCAAGTGCTCATGATAGAGGTCCTAGATTCACCCCCATAGTGCCCGCAGAGATCGCCAAGGCGACGGGCAAGGACAAGACGTTGGCCCTGGTCAGTTCTTGGGTGCAGAAAGGGTGGCCAACGTCCTCCCCGGTGGCGGAGTTTGCCCCATTTTTTTAGGAAAAAGCTAGAACTGTCCATGGAGAGGGGGTGCCTCCTGTGGGGCCAGCGGGTAATCGTCCCTGAATCCCTGAGAGCTAGGGTGCTTAAGCTGCTGCACGTCAGCCACCCTGGAATTGTCCGCTCCAAGGCACTGGCCAGGTGACCCAGTTGGATGCCGATATTGAGCACATGGTGGGCACTTGCGAGAATTGCCAAAGCTCCCGGCCCGAAGAAGCTCGACTTCCGCACAGGGAATGGGATGCGGCAAAGGGGCCGTGGTCCCGCGTGCACATTGACTTTGCGGGCCCTTTCAGAGGATCGCTTTTCCTCCTCATAGTGGATGCTTACTCCAAGTGGTTAGAGGTTATCCCAGTTGCGAACACCTCCTCAGCCGCAACAATTAAACAATTGCGCAGGGTGTTCAGTTCGTTCGGTATACCCGACACGCTTGTTAGCGATAACGCTAGTTGCTTCACATCCGCTGAATTCAGGGCATTCACCAACATCAACGCCATCCAGAACATCACCTCCGCGCCTTTCCACCCAGCGACGAATGGCCAGGTAGAACGCCTCGTGCGTACCACCAAAGACGTGCTGAGGCGCATGGGCCCCGGGGATTTAAACCTGCAGTTGTGCCAGTTTTTGCTGGGATATAGGGTGACCCCCCTAGCATCAGGATACTCGCCCGCAGAGCTCCTAATGCGCAGAAAGCTGACTACAGTACTGACCAGGCTAGACCCTATGAGGGTGGAAGACACTGGGAGGAACATCGGGTTAGCGGGCACAAAGAGTTTCGAAATAGGCGCCCCAGTCCATTGCAGAAACTACACTAGCGCAGGGCCAGCCTGGGTTCCGGGCGTAGTCATTGGGCAGACGGGTCCCGTGTTGTATTGCGTAGAGACCAGCACAGGTCTACTCTGGAGGCGGCACGCGGACCAACTCCGGTGCCGGGTCTCCGGAAACCAGAGCGCGGACAGCGCGGAACAGGATTCAACGTTAGGGTTCTCCCCCACCCGTTCAGCCCAAGGGGGAGGAGAGGGGGGCCAGTGGTCCCCACCAAGGGGGGAAGGGAATAAGTTTGTCCCCATAGATATCCTGAGGGATACCCCCAGATACCCCAGAAGATGATTTTGAGTTTGAGTTACAAAACTGGGGGGGGGGGTTTCGGAGTGGTCCCCCACCCATCCAGGCAAGAAGCGGGGTTTTTCGTTAGCCCCCAGTGCCCCCGGTTTCCCCACAATGGAGTTTACCCCTACCCCGAAAGCCGCGGAACTGCGGCAAGTCGCTAACGAGTCTCCCTCTCCCATTGCAGGACAAGAGACCAGGGAACACAGAAGTGATAGCGCCCCCGGGACAAGCCAGCCAGCCTTGCGCCCAAAACGCGCTTGCAATAAACCATATTGGATGAGAGACTTCGTCTCATCCCAAGGGGGAGGGATGTTGTGTTTGGAATATTGTGCCTTTAAGTAATGTAACACTCGAATGAGTGGATATAATAACCACCAGCTGTAACACTAACCTTCTGTATCAGGACGCGAGCTAGTGACCACTAGGGGGCAATAGCGAGCGCCCAGCTCACATGGTTCCAATTCCCCAAATACCTACAGCTGGGAAGATTCCCGCCACCACCTCACCTGGACAAGAAGGGCGTGACGGGGAATGACGTCACGCAGACAGTAGCCAATGGGCTATCGAGGAGCCACATTCAAATGTATAGCCACAGTATATATTGAGCTGTTCATCCGCCATTACCACATGTTCCCCCGGACCATCATGCAATAAAGATGTGTTAAGCCAACCTTTCGGCTGTCTCTATTGTCTTGGTTCTCATACACTAAAGAAGTGTATGTGTGTACTGAAGTAGAAGAGCAGACACTTTTGTGTCCTGTGTATACACACATACCTACTTGTGACCCCTGTGTTCACAATTCTGTCTGAGTAATCCTCATGTTCCAAAAGGAATTCTATGATATTTCAGTACATTCCTTCTTGCTTTACTAGCCAGAAAGATGAACATGCAAATGTGATGAACACCCATCTCTTTGTGTGTCCTTTCTTTAAATAACTTTGGGTCTTCTTTGCTTAAATGTTAAGATAAATACTTCATGTCTTCTTGATGAATTTTAAAGCAGTTTAAGTTAATTTTACTTTGCCAATAACACAGTTCTCAAAGATAAGGGCAATGTTGAAAAAGAAACCAAACATGGTTTGATTTAAGAGGGTAAACTTTCTGCAAACAAGAAAAAGGGAGGTTCATCCTCCTCCCCCTTCCGTATCCAAATCCGAATCCAAGTATTGGTGATCATCAACGCAATCGGCCGTGATGACTGTCCTGAGAATATACTGCAGTGGCCTTTTGTCTGCCTTCCACAATGAGGCATGACACCCATACCACTGATTCAGTTCCCCAAGTCACTTTCTGGTCCTGAGCCCTTTTGACACACAAAGTCCTCATCGGCCCCAGGCCAGGATTGATGAAGCTGCTGCCCTCCATCCAGATGGATTCGTGGGATTTAATCTGCTTGGTGACAACCATCCTTCCCTGTGGACTTCAGCACCCAATGCTGTTAGTCTGCAAGGTTGTCAGGTTAGTTCACCGCTGCCTGACACTTGATGTTGAGTTGCCAGCAGTATGGCCTACTCAATTACTTATTTATTTACTTATTTTTTATTTATTGAATTATATCGCCGCCCCCTCACCGAAGTGACTCTGGGCAGCTCACAATAATTACAAGATTCAAGTATAAAATGTCCCCATAGTAATAATAAAATAATAGTGGGATGTCTGGCCAAATCTAATATCACCTTTAAGCTTAAAAAAACTTAAAATACCCTCCCAACAATACAACAGCTTAAAACTAAATCTAAAAGCTATCCATAGCAGGATAACCTGGCCAGACACTGGAGGTTCATTACTGGAGGGAAACTGCTGCCTTTTACTGTCAGGAAGCAAAATGTTCTTCGGGCTGACCTGAGAAAGTTCTGCAAAATTTTTAATCCCCACTAGGGGTCAGATGTGTTCTAAGCAATACTGGTGTCTCTGCTTCTACTCACCATAATAGTATTGAACATGTAGTGGTTTCGGCAAGGAGGGATGCTTTACGGTACAAGTGTAGATTGCACTGTGGTCAGGATTGGGCAGGTCCAAAAGGCAAGAAGCTTGGAGCAATCCAGTGGGCTCAATACAATTTTGATGGAAACATGGTAGCTGGTGTCCTTCATGATGCCATACAAGCCACACTTCAGCTGGATAGAAGCCGCTAGTTCTACAAATGAGAGTCCATCTTGACATTGGCTCATTCTGAAGTTGTAGGAAGATGGTTGGAGTGGAAGGACGGGCTGTGGGAAGTGGGAAAATAATCATAATTTCCAGTCACATTTCCCCTCGCTAATTTGTAAATCAGTCCTTTGTCCGGGCAGTTCCTCTTCTCCATTTGGTAACCATTATTATTATTATTATTATTATTATTATTATTATTATTATTATTATTATTATTATTATTATTATTATTATTATTATTATTATTATTATTATTATTATTCCGTGTCTAGGCCAGATGTGAAACTGCCAAAATAAAGGCACCTTTGGGTGAGTTCATTCTGCAGTTCCTTTTGCCTGATCTAGTGTGAGAAAGTTTAGCTGGCAACACAAGGTTGCTGTTACCAGGATACATCTGATTGTGGTTCAAATATACCACAATCTTCAAGTAGGCTCTTTCTGTGTAACCCTGCTTCGATATATCGACTCCAGATTTTGATGACATTATGTAGTTCAAAGGATGTCAATCAGCAAAATTCAAGTTAATAGTTCTCTAGTTTGAACAAGCCTGTGAGTCCCACCCACCACCTGCATAGTCCATGTGAAATTTCGAAGAATATTCACAATTTTATGTGTGTTGTGTGAGTTGCTCACATTGTTCTTCCATTGGTTAATATGCTGATGCTCTGCAAACTCCATGTGCCCTGTTTTGTTTTGTTTTTTACAAAAACATAATGCATTCCCCTGCATAGTTTCTAAACATGTAAATTTAAAAAAAAATAGCACACCTTATTGAGAAAACCCGTGGTACATGATTATTATTAAATTCTGCTGTTCAAAGCATCTTGTAAGCTCAAACTAATGGACATTTGACAGAAAATACAGTTGATCCCTCACCAAGTGCAAGAACTGTGATGTGGGGAAATTTGAGTCAGAAAGTGAATGGGAACTAATTTCTCAGCCAGCCGGCCATCTCAATAGCCGTTCTATGAACAAAATGTTGGACTAGATATGTTTGAACTTGCATGGCTCTCCTTATGTTCATAGAATATATCAAGCCTCTCGCTAGTCTCCATAACCAACCATCTCTACCATCAATTGGCCTAGAAGCAGTTCCACTTAATGCAAGGGAGGACGAGGAGGAGGAGGAGAAAAAGAAGATCACATCAATTTCAAAAACAAAAATCATTCTGCTCATGCGATATTTTTGACTCACCAATATGTATACATGCTGAAGGAATAGGAGAGAGAGAGAGAGAGAGAAATGGAAAAATCAAAATATTGTGACATTTCAAAGACCAATGGATTTATTTAAATGTGAACTTTCATGGATCAAAATCTATCTCTTCAAGGGTCATCATATTTTTGCTATTTTGCACTCTTCCCTCCCTACTTCATTTGAATCTTTAGCTTTTTTTTCCCATTGCTTCAATTTTGCCAACATGCTGACAGATTAACATGGTGACTTCTTTACAAATCAATTATGGATACATGGTCCTACCAATTCTCCAGCAGGGGGCAGCAGTGAGACAGTATAATGACCTTCCTAGGATTTGTCTGTGAATGAACTCTACAACTTCCCCAAAGAGTATGTCATTTCACAGCAAGGACAAAACAGGTAATTGCCCATCTCTTTATTTCCAGTTCTGTGGTTGAGTGGCATTCTCCTCTAACTCTAGGGTAGAGATCTATTCTGAAAGAGTTAGGAAGCAAAGATTTAAGCATTTATTCCACACATAGGAAATCCTTATATTTATGTGGCTTGCATTGTGTTGCAGTGTGGAGGGGTTATAGAATCAAACTATGCACACCTTGAAAACCTTGAACAGGTAAGAATTGGCACAATTAAAAAATACAGAAAGTTAAAAAAGGGTTGCCTTTGCTCAAATGCCAGTCATATCTGACTCTAGGGTTCAGTGCTCATATCTGTTTATAGCCAAAGAGACAGCATTGTCTGCATCTGCAGACGTTTCTGTGGACATATGGCAGGCATGACTGAACACCGGAGTGCACAAAATACTGTTTACCTTCCCTCCGAAGTGGTACCTATTTATCTACTTGCAATTTCTTACTTTCGACCTGCTAGGTTGGCAGGAACTGGGACAGAGCCTGGAGCGCACACGAGTCGAGCTGCTGACCTACCGACGTTTCCAGTTGTCATGTTCAGCATCTTAACCAGGGTGGGAAAAAAACCCACAAAAAAACCCAGGCTTGCAACTTGAAAAGAATGAAGATTGCAGGTGGAATTTGAAAAAACTATGCAACTAAAGATAAAATCATGTCTGTCCATTTTTACTCTGCATGCAATGTCTCACTGCATGAGCTATTCATCTTCCCCATCTCTTCTCCACCATGTTTCTGAGCTCTGAGTGCCAACCAAAGTCTCATTTCCTTGAACAAGGTTGTCTTGGGCTGCTTGCAAGCTTGAGGCTGAATGGTGCGAGCCAAGTGTGATAGTCACAGCACAGCTAATAGAATTGTGGCCAATTTCCCCCATTCCTCAGATCAAAGGCAAACAGTAGGCAGAAAGTCAGCAGTGAAACAAATTTGACCACAGTTTTTGGGGAAAAGAAAGACAATCACAACTGGGAATATATGCTAGAGGAAAGGTGAGGAGCCTTAGAGCCTGAGGCTTAATTTGGCCCTCCTGAGGTACCAATCCTGCCTTCTATGGCTCCTCAGGTGACCACAACCCTTTCTCATGATACTGCTTTGATGCAGAATGAGAAATTTTATGGAGGCATCTTCAACAACAGTTGTCTCCAGAAGACATCATTGGCAAGATGTTGAGCAGGGTGACTACCTGGGTCACGATGTCCAATTATGTAGCCGGGGTCATCTTGGAACTTAGATGTGTGGAGAGATTGAGAAGAGGGCAGCCAGAGGCATAGAGGAGGAGGGCGAGTAGCCAAATTGGAGGAGGGTTTTTAACAGCCAGTCTGCCCTCCCCACGAAGTAATGCCTGACGGCGGTTCCGTGGGATGGCAGGGCGGATTGGGAGGTGGTTTTAGTGGGTAAAAATCCCACACTCTGTCTTTTGAAGATTTCCACCTGCCCTAAAAATAACAACACACACACACACACACACACACACACACACACACACACACACACACACACACACACACACACACACACCTCTTGCTAATGCTACTATTACTGCTGCTGTTGCTACTATTACTATTAATGCTATAGGATAAAGTAGACACCTAGGTCACACAGATTTACCCAGCTGCCCCATCAGTAACTGGTTTCTCTTACCATATACATGGAGTTTTACCCCATTGCCACGCATCTCTCCATGACCCCACACCATCACTTTGCAGGTGTAGCATCCAGCATCCTCCAAGGAGACATTGGTGATGACTAAGCGTCCTTCTCCTGGGCTGAGGAAAGAGTTAGGGTAAGCCAGGCTGAAGCGATGTCCTGAAACCACCTCAGATTCTGTTTCCTTTGGGCCTCTGAACCAGGTCATGGCCCCTTTGTCTGAAGTGGTCTGCTCAGTCTGGATGGAGAAGGCACACTTCAGTGTGATGGTGTCTCCCATGATGGCAACAACCTCCGATGAATCTTGCACCACAGAGTAGTTGGCATTGAGGGCTGAAAAGACACAAATGGAAGGCAACCAAGCGAAAGGTTGTGTCAGCCCAATGGATGCGTCTTGGTCATATGCAACTAGCATTTCATCAGTTAGTCACAACTGCCTATGGAAAATTGCACAACCTTGCACAACACTAACAGGGTTCTGGTTGTCAGAGATTACTACAAGCTTTCCTATTAAATCCCCTCAGGTTTGAGTCATGCTAAATTTTTAATAGAAGAAAAACTTTTATTTTGTGTCACACCTTCAACCTAGTAACTTCCTGAGCTTAGAGACGGAGTCGTAACTGTGGCATCACAGTCAGCTTTGGAAATATAATTGTGGCAGCAGTAGATGTGGCCAAAACATATTACTCATCCCTGATCTAAACCAAGGTCAAAAGTCAGAGTGTTTCACTTCAGAAAGGCTCATGTAGATCTCTTCCACTGACTATCCTAGTCCCTGACCTGAAATTCTCAAATTTAATTATAGATATATATCTGTGGAGGGTGCTAAAAATGTATACACATATTAAGAATTGTTATCTATGTCTTACTTTTTGAAGTTGAATTGAATTACAGTAGCAATGTATAGTGTGACATTCACTCAAAGGATTTAAGGCTTGTCACCATATGATGTCTGGATGCTGATCATAACCACTTCGAGCACCTCTTGTAACTGCAGAAGTCAAATGTGTCTTCTGTTATCAGTATATATTGAGTACGACAATTTTAATACTGGTTTTTCCTTTCTTAAAATGTGCATATGTAAATATTAAATAGTTAGTTAGTTAGTCATCTTTTGAGTAAAACCTGTTCTGCGCCTTCTGGAAATATGCACAGTATTTCTTGCAGATTTTTCAAATGTGTCAATGTAGTCCAAGAGGGACATAAATCCCAAGATGTCTCATTCTTGCAGTCTAGTGCAAGACATTGGCCCAAGTGGATAGTGAGGGCTCATTCATTGCACTTGTCCTGTGTTTGGTCCAGGAGGTGCAGAGCAAACAAATCCATGATAAAAACTCATCAGGACAAAGTTTCTCACACTTTTATGATCTGCAGGTTTGGGAGAAAGACCAAAGTTTTAAAAATAGCAGGATTTTTTTTAGTAAATAAATTATCTTGGGTGGCTCGTCTCCCCTATAACTTAAATCAACCTGCTGAGTGCTGGTTAGTGCATACTTGGAGAAGGCTGGTAGAATGCAAAGAAGCATAGGAAGAAAGGAAGAAAGGAAGACGTTTTAGAGACTAGCATCCTCAACAGGAATTTCATCATGATCTCTAGGACTCACCAGTGGACATGTGTTGAATGCAGAGGAAGAAATACAATCCCAGCAGGAGGGATTCTTGCTCTGGTCTCATTCTTTCAGGAAGTTTAACTTTGAAGTTCAAAAAATGTCTGCTCTCTTCTTTCCACCTTTATCACTACAATTTCTGGAGAAGCTACAGAGACCAGAGCTTCACGTGAGAGGAAACCCAAGAGTGGATCTGAACGGGGCTGGCCTGAAACTGTTTGTTTGTCTGAAGAATAGGAGAAAATGGTACCTCCTCCAGTGGTTTTTTGATAAACACGCAACTCCTGCAAGCACCTATGTTCTTCTTCTTTTTTGTAAAAGTGCAATGAAAATAAAGAGGCAGCAATAATTTGCTGTCCTTTTGAGACATTTAAGAATGTGCTTGCTGAGCCAACCAATTATCTCTATTTAAAGCTTCGTCTGTTTGTGCTGTCTATGTGTTCCATTCCAAGGTAAGAGTCACATCTTTAATGCTATCCATTGTGGACTTACAGATTTGGCCACACTCAACTGCTGCAACACAGAAACCACCAAAGGCTTTTAACTGGTTTAATGTGAATCCTAATAAGGTCCTCTCCTTTCCTCCTGTATTGAATGCCCCAGTTTTAATTCTTTGCCTCTTTCTCTTTCTGAGAGATCGCAGGCCAATATATCTAAGAGACATATGCAACCGTTTCACACAATTGCAGCTCAAATGAACAAACACAAAAATTATCTTTGTGCCCTTCTTTGTATGGCACATTGCAAAAAGTTTGTAAATTTCCAAAATTTGTGAAATTTCCAAAATTCCACAAATTTGGAAATTCAAACCTATTATTTTCATTTTCACATTTATTCATGTGTTCTACCTGTCTTCCTCATTTACTCCATTATTCCTAGTACATTTTGTGCATATTTTTCATTTGTGAGAATCTTCCCTTCTGTGCACATGTTTCATCTATGTTTTACTCATTCAGAAATTCTCCTTTCCTCAATTGGGCAAATTCTTGAGCCAAGGTTAAAGTGATCATCGAATCAAGGTTAGGGTAACCACATGATCTATTTTTTACACTGAACAATCCTCTAATGGAAGAGATGTCAGGAGAAAATATCTTTTGAAGGTTTCTGCCATTTGAAGGACAATCTAGTCCTTTAAATCCAGACTGATTTGCAAATAATAAATATATGGAGAGAAATTGCACCTTTGAAGTTGCCCATCCCAAGTGAGTGCCTGCATGGTGACCTAGGCAGGTACACAGTTACTAGTCATCTTCCACGCCCAGTAGGATGTAGAATGGTTCTGTTTTACTTCTTTTAAAATGATTTCTAATGTTATATCTGTAGATGTAAATCAACATATGGAATTTAGACAAGCTAGACTTCTCATTCAACCTCTTTTTGTGTCTTTTCTTGATGATATATTGGTGAGCAACCTAGAAGACTATCCCGTTTATCTACAGGATAAAATGTCAGATTAGGATTTCAAATCCTGGGTTCATATCTCTGCTTGGCCACAGAAACATCCCAAGGGAGCAGCGAAGGTAAACCACTCCTTGAACATTGTACATACAGTACTTACAATCACCATAAGTCAAAAGCAACGTGAACATACATAACAACAGGTAGATACCCTAGGGCAGTGTTTACCAATGTTAGGTCCCTATATGTTCTTGGAGTAAAGCTCCACAGAAGCTTTTACCATTGGCTGTACTGGTCAAGGTTACTAGAATCTGTAGACTGAGGGCACCTGGGGACACAAGGCTTAGAACCACTGCAGAATTTGTCTTCTTGAAACAAGTCTCCAGAAATACAAAATGTCTGCTTTCAATAAGATGTTGACTCAGTCAAAATTAACTTCTATCTCTACTCTCTCTACATCCCAGTTTGTTGGAACCTTCTCTCTAACAATGTCTTGAAATTTGTCTTCCATGCTTCCTGTCTTTTTATTCATATGTCATGACATTTAGGGTGCCCTGGATCAACGTCCACTGATTCCACTGTAAAGGATTTTATCTTGGGTGGTGTTAGAACCCAAACGTACCATATCTCATTGCTCTCTCTTGTCTCCTCCCTTGGAAAATGCTAAAAGGGTGGAGATGCTAAGCATTCAGCTAGGCCTACAATTGTTTCATAGTAACACCTTATCAGTTATTATCTATACCATTGCTTGGCACTTATCAGGATATTGAGCTATGCACATAGGTAACAGGTCATAAACAAAGTTGATGTTTCTGTCCATTGGGCCTCAACCATCACAGCAAGGTCAATGTTGAGGGTCAGCATCAGTCAACCAATGCTTCAGCAATATTCTTGCTGTGGATCACCACAGATTGTCCCCTAACTCACTGTTCCCCAACCTTTGGGTTTTGGACTTCAATTCCCAGAAGCTTAAGTCAGCAAATTGGGTGATGTGCTTTGAGGAATTGACTCAGGCTTCTGGGAATGGAAGTCCAAAACCCAAAGGTTGGGGAGCACTGTACTAGTAGCTGTATCTCATGCTGTAGCCACTACTCATCTGCTCTGTTCCTCGCATACTAAGAAGGAGATAATTTCTCAAAGGTTTCATAGGTGCCTTCCAACTCAATCATTCTATAATTTTATAATTCTATGTGCAGAAGATGGGGTGGCTTCAAGAGATGGGGTGACTGAGGATTTGTGGGTACCTCAGCCAACAAAACATAATTATTTGTTTATTCAAAAAAATAAACTAGATAATGAAGAAACATAACAGAGCAGATTTCTGGATATATGCAGGGGTAACTGACAGAAACACAATATAAAAAAGATATAGTAAAGAAGCAAGAAATTTTATTTTGCCTGCAGTGGCCTGCGTGATTTTGAAAGTTGTATATGAACTGGATACTCAGTGCGGAATAAAGGATAGAGTTCTGGACTAGGACTCTGAAGGCCAAGATTAGAATTCCCACTCAGCCATAGAAATTCACAGGGTGTGGAACATACAAAGGTAAAGGTCTCCCTTACTCAAAAGCCAGTCATATCTGACTATAGTGTGTGGTACTCATCTCTATTTACAGCCAAAGAGCCAGTGCTGTCTGTATCTACAGACATTTTTGTGGTTATGTGGCAGGCATGACTAGATGTCAGAGTGCATGTAATGCTGTTACCTTTCCCACAAAAGTGGTACCTATTTATCTACTTGCAATTTCTTGCTTTCAAACTGTGAGACAGACTTTGGGAGTTCACTGCATTATGCAGGACTCAGGTCTTGAACTGCTGACCTGCTGACCTTCCAGTAATCAAGTTCACCATCTTAACCACAAACTGTTGGGTGGGCAGGAGCTAGGACAGACAACGGGCACTCACTCTGTCGTGCAGCACTTGGGTCTTGAACTGTTGACCTGCCGACCTTTCAGTCATCAAGTTCAGCATCTTAACCACTGAGCCACTGCACTAAGTTCTTAGAAAACATGAGCTGAAATTAAAATCTCACTCTGATTTTAGCACAGAACTTCCCCCACCTTGCTTCGCTCATAGAATGTCCACTCTCTACTTTGACCACTGGAGTAATTCTGTGAACTGTAATCCAAAATGTAGCTTCTGAAAGTGTTTTTTTTTTGTGCATTCTGTTTATGACATCAATGGGCTAGACAACTGACCAAACCCCTGTTGGACATCAGAGATGTCCCCTGTCTTCTTTGCTTTCAGCAATTACATACATGTCCTAATAACCTAGTTAGCTGTATTTCCACTTATCTAGGGCACATTGGGGCATTTCCACTAACTGTTGTGCTTTTCTGACTTGAGTGCAAACCAGAAGACCTAATGCACCTTGGCTTTTGCTTTCTCATGTAGAGCAGTCATTGTGGGGTCAGGCTGTTGGTCTAACCTAGATCTTTTGTGGTGAGCTCATAAGCCATCTCAGACAGCCTGGATCCCAGACAGAGCTCCATCCATTATGAGATGGCTTAGATCTGGTTACAGATAGTACAGCTGCACCGATTATTCTTTGAAGCCTGTGTCAGAACCACATGGCGGGCCTGAGGTGGAAGTTTATTTATTTATTTATTTTGTTTGACTTTTATCGCTGCTCCCTTGCCGACTATAGGTGGCTTACAGTCTAACCAATAAGAATACTAAAATATAAAAGCATCCCCATAATAATAATTAAATTCATAAAAGCATTGAAAATCACTAAAATACCCCTCCAAATTCACAACAGTTAAAAACTAAAACCCACATGGCCATTCATATGAACGGGGGGGGGGGGGCACTCCATAGGCAGCACCCCACACCCACTGGGCCAGCCAAGTTTTGACGCCTTTTCTAAAGGCTAATAACTCTGACTGGAGGTGTAGTTCAGTTGGCAGAAGGTTCCACAGGGCTGGAGCGGATCCCAAAAAAGGCCCTCCTTCTAATGCAAGAGAGGTGAGCCTCTCCAGCCATTGGTACCATTAGGGATCCCCTCCGGTCCACTCTGGTGGGATGGGCAGATATCCTTGGGGTGACGTGGTCTCTTAAGTAATCTAGTCCACTACTATGTAGGCCTTTAAAGGTAAGTTGCTGAGATACATGAGTTAGGGGAGGGGTGGCCAACCTTTTTGTGATGCAGGCCAGACCATGCCCCCTGAGACAGCTGGTGGGCTGGAGGCATGGTTCCTCCCACTGCTTTTGCCACTTCTGGTAGCGGCAGCGGCAGTGGGTGCATTCATGGCATGTTTTTGGTTTTCGCCACATCCGCTGTTTCCTGTGGCAACAGGAGTGAGGTCCATGCATTTTTGCTACATTTTCATTGTGGTTTCAGCACTTCTGGCAGTGGTGGAAGTGGCGGGGTCCTTATTGTGGGCCGGATTAATTGGCACCATGAGCCAGCCCTAGCCCAAGGACCATAGGTTATCCACCCCTGAGCTAGGGCAAGGTTCCTCAAACATTGGCTCTCCAGATGTTCTTGGACTTCAATTAACAGAATCTCTGATCAGCAGGTGTGCTGACTTGGTTTCTGGCAATTGAAGCCCAAAAACATCTGGAGAGCCAAGCTTGAGGAGCCCTGAGCTAGGGTGACCAAATGCAAAGGAGGACAATGCTTGCATTTAAGGTGGGAATTCAACAGATTCAGGGACTGTCATGGCTCAAGTGGTTAAGACGCTGACTGGAAGGCGGCAGGTCAGCAGTTCGATACCCAAGTACTGCACAACAGAATGAACCCCCATCTCTGTCCCAGATCCTGCCAACCTAGCAGTTCAAAAGCAAGAAATTGCAAGTAGATAAATAGGGACCACTTCAGTGGGAAGGTAAACAGTGTTCCATGCACTCCGGTGTCTAGGCATGCTTGCTACATGTCCATGGAAATGTTTGAAGATACAGACTGTCCTGGCTCTTCAGCTATGAAACAGAGATGAGCACTGAACCCTAGAGTTGGATACGACTGGTTTTCAAGCAAGGGTGACCTTTACCTTTATTCAACAGGTTCAAAATCCAGTCTCCCCTCCCATTTAAATTTCCAGTTAATCTTGTTGTCAGTATCATATCAAGTGGGTGATTTCATATCAATAATCCAAACAAATCTTACACCTTATCAGTGTAGGTGTTGTCATCCACCCACGATCTGTGCCTGACCCTCCTACAGGCTTTTCTCTTTCACATCAACCTCCAAGAAATCTTAACTGGTCTCACCCAATGTATGTACATTGATTTCCGTCCACCTTAAGCAAACAAGAATCCCAGCCAGATTGGGGCTCCTTAGGTGAACCCAACTTGCTGTGTGCCTGTATCTTTCTTATGTGCCAGAAGGAAGTAAACCAGGAGCCAACATGGCTATCCAAACTTATACAGTAAAACCCCAACGTACAAATGCCTCGCGTTACATAAAATTCGATTTACATAATGATTTTATGCTAAACTAGCAGAGGTTGACCGGCTGTTTTAAATGGTGTTGGAAGGTTTTTTTTTGTTTTCTTTGTATTTTTTGGTGTTATTTTTAGTTGTTTTTGTGTATTTTTGGATGTTTTTGATTTTTTGTGTTTTTTGTTTTAAGGATTTTTATTTAAATAATTTATTTATTTTTAAAAGTTTTGTTTGTTGTTATGGCTTGGGGGGGTTCCTTTCCGTTGGCCGGCCTTGCTGGCCGGGCCGCGGGAATCCCCATGCCACTTCAGGTGGCGTTGGGGGGGTCCTTTCCGTGGGCCGGCCTTGGAGAGCCATCGGAGAGGGGGTTTCCCCCCCAAACACTCCATTTTTAAAGAGAAGTAACCACTTAGTTTCTTCTCTTTAATAACGGGGTGTCCTATGGGAGGGGGATCCCCTCTCTGCCATGTCCCCTGTCTCTGGAAGGGTTGGGGGGACAGACCCCTTTTGTCCCCCCAAACCTTCCTGAATCATGGAACCCAGGAGAGGGGATCGAATCCAGCCCACCCTCTGATATTAAAAGGGAAATCTCAATTGGGGTTTCCCCTTTAATATCAGTGGGAGGGTTGTGATCGTCCTCTCCGCTGGCTTCCTTGGGTTTGGGAGGGTTGGGTTGACAAAAGGGGTCTGTCTCCCCAACCCTTCCAGACCCAGGAGAGCCATCGGAGTGGGGGATTCCCTCCAAAAAAACTCTGTTTTTAAAGAGAAGTAACCGCTTGGTTTCTTCTCTTTAATATGGTGTGTGTGTGTGTGTGGAGGGGAATCCCCTCTCTGCCAGGTCCCCTGGGGTCAGGAGGGTTGGGGAGACAGACCCCTTTTGTCCCCCAATCCTCCCAACCCCAGGGGAGCCAGTAGATTGGGGGAGCGCAACCCCACCACCCAGTGATATTAAAGGGGAAACTCCGATCGGGAGCTTCAAGCGCCTTTGGGGAGGGGGGCTTTGGTTCTCACGGCTTGGCCTTGCTGAAAGCGAAACCCTTTTGTGGTAAGTAAAGTCAGCAGACGGAGCGCCGTCCGATGGCTTTGGTTACCTGGGAAGGGGTTCACTTTCAAGCTGCGGCCAGTGCCTTTTCCCCCCTTGACCCCCCCCCTGTTTTTGTTTTCTGTGAGGCACTGTGTCCGGCTGCGGTGGACTTGCGCTCCCGGTGTGTTTTTTATTTTTATTTTTCACTCGCCAGCTTCCTCAGTGTTCTGCGCACTCATGGTGCGCAGGACACTGGGGCTTGTAGTTTGGCATTTGCGTTTTCGGCTTGTGCGTCGTTTCTTTTCCTGCAGTTTCCTTTTGATTGGCCGCGGCGCATTTCCGAACGTTCCTTTGCTCATGCCTCTCAGCCTGATTGGCTCTGGCACAGCGCAAGAAATGTTGGGAAATGAAGTTGTTTCCCTTTTTTCGTGTTTGTGGGGCTCTTGCCCCACTGGCGCATTTCTCAATCCTTTGTTGACCTGTGGACCCAGTTCGGGCATGTGCACGAATGGTCAGTGTGGGCTAGTAGGGCCTGGCTTAGGATCCTATGTGAAGTTCCAACGGTTAATGCTTGATTTTATAGGTATAGATCCATGTCCCGATTTACACAATTTCCTGGTGTAGTTTTACACAATTTACACAATTTCCTGGTTTGGCACTTCCTGGTGTGGTGGAGGCGGTGGGGGGCCACATGAAATGGTGCCGCAGGCCGCAGGTTGAGAATCCCTGCTCTACTTGCTGTACCCCATTTATATATAAAAAGTGCAATATTCCTCTCACTGGCACCTGACCTTTCCCTTTCAATAGGACAAATTCTATAAAATTTCCCCGTATATTTGTTTTATTAAATTTATTCACTTTTAACAGTCCTGTGGACAAGCTGATAGGGAGAAGTAAGTGCTGAGTTTTTCTAAGGTGTAGCAGCTGGACTGGGTCCACCGAAGTTGGCCCTGCCCTTGATAAGGCTTAGTATAAGTAAAACCTCAGACTCACACTGATCATCAGACTCGCCCAGAGTTGAAAAGAGAAGAGAAAAAGAAAATAAAGCAAAGATGAAATTCCAAGTTGTAGCTGCATCTCTTGTCATCTGCCTGTTATCCCTAAAGGGTATCAGAGCTGCCCCAATGGTAAGTGTGAACATCACTGCTTATTATAGAATACCTGGTAGTTAGGGGATAAGGTTGTGTGTGTGTGTGTGCAGGTGGTTCTAATAAAGCTCTGAAAAGTTTCTCGCTATTATTTCTTTTTATTTGAACTACCAATCCCAGAATTCCAAGTCAACCAGGGCCAATGCTGATAGTGATTAGGGGATTCTGGTACTTGTTGTCCAAAAAGAACCTTGCTATGCCATGATTCAGAGAGAGAGAATTGACCCGAATCTGGGATTTTGTAAAGTGTTCAGATCCCTGAACCATAAGATTTGTCTGCAGAAATGGGCAAATGGTTCACTTCATGTCACCGAGATCAACATAACAGGAAGAGATGTTTTTGAAAGGATAATTTCCTAAGAATAAGAACTGCAGAGCTGGAAGGGATCCTATAGATCAGTGATGGTGAACCTTGGCACTCCAGGTGTTTTTGGACTTCAATTACTAGAAGCCCAAATCAGCACTCCTGCTGATCAGGGCTTCTGGGAATTGAAGTTCAAGAACATCTGGAATCCCAAGGTTAGCCATCATGGCTATAGGTAATTAAGCCCAGCCCCCTATCAAAGAGACACAGCAGAGAAAAGAACACTAAACCAGATACCTAAACCACCAAGCTATCCAGTAGTTCATACATGAGCAATAAATCTTATTGTTTGCTAAATTTATTTCTTCTGAGCAAGCCTTCTTCATAGTCTCAGAAGCACTGATTACACCACCTTTACAATTTCATAACTGGGTTCTAGAATTCATTGCAGACCTTCTAATGCAGGAGTGGCTGATCTTGGTGCCCAAGGTGTTCTTGAACGTCAATTACCAAAAGCCCAAGTAAGCACACCTGCAGATCAGAGCTTTTGGGAATTGATGTACAAGAACACCTGGGGCACCAAGGTTGCCCCTCTTTTTTCTATTGTATACCCCTCATTATGGCTGGACACTAAAGCATATCAATGGGAAGGAAATTCATCTGGTTTGGTTCTGAGTAAAGATGTTGCAGAATTAACATCTCCAGTCATCAACTGTGTCTTCCAAAATAAATATTAATAGAAATAATCATCTCCTCCTCCTCCTCCTCCTCACTGTTTGGGTGTCAAGGGAAATACAAGTTCCTTGCTCTGGCACTTCTAGTAGTATCCACTGGCATTATTTGGTGTTCCTGTAATATTTCTTTGATGTTATCTTTCTAACTTCCTTTGGCTCTGCCTTGTGCTCTTTGTCCTTCTTCTCTTTTTCACACATGTCTTGCATGGTGTGGAATTCCAAGACATTCTCTCCAAATGGGCAAACCACTTTATTTGTTGTCTGAAATATAAATAAATATTTATGCATAAGTAAATACTGTATATTAATCCCTATCGTAGTGAGGTAAAATGTACAAAACTACAGAAAGCCTATTCCACAATAAGAACAATGTGTAATTATGTACAAAGTATTTTAGAGGAATAGACAGAAACATGCATCCATTTTTAATAGGGAAGGGCTCTATTGTATAGTGTTGATGACGATTTTAAACTGTAATGGAAAAGCAGGTGAAAATGCAAATCAAGCAGCATCAACATCAAAAACATCATTGCCTTCTCTAGCCTTTTTTTGGGGGGGTGAGGGAAAAAAGGATACTTTCTCCTCTGTAAATCAATTAAAGTGTTTTTATTTAGGTACCCAGTGTTCTTGGTTCATAACCTTAATGGACATTGGGCTAGAAGAAAAGAGAAGATTCTTCTTGGGATAATTGGAGAAAGGACAGATTTACTGGAGAATGAGTAATTTGGTGGAAACAGGTCACTATCTCGAGTGTTGACTCCTCTGGTGTCCACTTGATATTGTGGGCCTACTAACCCAAAAATTCACCTCCTGTAATGAGCCTATGCTGAGCTGCCAAGTTCATCCTCTGGGACATGGTCTCTGGGGCACACCAAGAGACCTTTTTGCTTAAGGGAGATAAATGAGATGGCATGTTGTACAAAAGCCAAATTGGCTAGCCACTGAAATGTAGTTCAACTGTGATGACTGGGCTGCATCCTCCATCACCTCAAAGTCAGTAGGCTATCTTGAGAAGCATGCAACAGATTGTCTATCTCAAGGTTTCCAACCTAAGGCCCATGGGCAGAATCCATCCCATGGTGCCATCTTACGTGGGCCCCACCCCTTTGAAGCTGTTGGGACAAAATAACCACCCCCATCATGCAAGCAGGGCAAAATGGCCATCTGGTCCTCGAAGCTGACTGAAAGGGCACGACCCGCTTTATTTTCTTTTTTCTCTCTTCCCTGGCTTGAAAACAAAGACAAAAACAGTATGGAAAAGAGGTGGATGGAGCTAATGTGTTCCCTCTATCCATGCAAAGTGCACTTGCTTTAATAATATCTGAATCAGGCTTTAAAAAAACACCCACAAATCCATAACAATTCCTCTTGTATCATTTCTAGAATGGTGGCAGCTTTGATGGAAACAGAGCTGGTGACGGCAGCTTTAACAACAATGGTGTAAGTCGTGGAAACCTACTTTTCAAAATCACCTGCCACTTTTTTTGCATGAAGCCTGCCCGCCCTGTCCTTCATCTTGCAATTGATTATCAGCCAAAGGTTTCAGATCATAGAGTAGATTGAGTGTCACCCTGCTGGAGCCTCCAAATGTTCTTGGAAATGTTACTAAGGCTCAGTAGTAAACTATTCTCACTTTAAAGTTTAGCAGACTTTTCAGTCAATTCAATACCATTTCATGCCAACAAACTAATGGTAGCTAGTCAATTTGTTTGCTTCTTTGTTTTTCCCCCATAAAATGTAGGGATGCAATTTATTTTGCAGCCAAATAACAATTTCTCCTCCAGATTAAAACTCTTTCCCTCCTAATTCAGAAGTAATACCACAGCATATTGCAGGCGCACCCCCCCAATAACGGACACAGACAACATTGAAAGTGGATAACAGCATAGGGCCACATTTATTGATTCAATGCCCTAGTCCGAATTATAAATTTGTATTGGTAAAACGACCAATCATAATTCCTAAGGCAAGCAGGCCGAAGTAACACTGGTAAGGTACCACCCCAAAATTGCCAACGGCAATTGGTTACAATGTATCAATTTGTATCAATTTGTTTGTTGACAACAAACAAATTGTTGACCGTAGTCAATAACTAACTTATGACCCCACCCTCTGATGCGTATCCGTGAAATCACAGGGGTGATGCATGCTGGTTAGCAATAGTCATCACCCCATCGCCTGGTTCGTCGTTGACCGGACAACGTTTAACTAATTTATTCCTGTCTAGTGTTGTCCAGTCAATTGCGAACCTGCCGGATACTTGTGGGTCATACTGTTTACCTTACCAGTGCTACCCGCCAATGTGACCAAAGTCAACAGTAGGAACACAAAAAGACCCCTATATCAAACCATAGCAACAGTGTGGGATGGGCAAAAAAGCCAGGACCCGGAGCCAATATGGGTCCCAACCAAAAATTCCCACCCGGCCCCGAAGCGACCATAATATCACACTGTTAACTAGGGAGGGGGTGGAGGGGAAAAAACTTCTCCGCTCCGTCGCTGAGGTAAAATGGCAGCTCGGCTGCCTCGTGGCCACCCCTTTTATAAGGGAGCTGGCCACGCCCCTAACTACCCGGATTCTCTGTCCTGTGGAGGGGGCCCCGCAAAGGGCGCGGCGGCCATTTTGGCGCCGCGCTTGCATTGCAGGCGCACCCCCCCAATAACGGACACAGACAACATTGAAAGTGGATAACAGCATAGGGCCACATTTATTGATTCAATGCCCTAGTCCGAATTATAAATTTGTATTGGTAAAACGACCAATCATAATTCCTAAGGCAAGCAGGCCGAAGTAACACTGGTAAGGTACCACCCCAAAATTGCCAACGGCAATTGGTTACAATGTATCAATTTGTATCAATTTGTTTGTTGACAACAAACAAATTGTTGACCGTAGTCAATAACTAACTTATGACCCCACCCTCTGACGCGTATCCGTGAAATCACAGGGGTGATGCATGCTGGTTAGCAATCGTCATCACCCCATCACCTGGTTCGTCGTTGACCGGACAACGTTTAACTAATTTATTCCTGTCTAGTGTTGTCCAGTCAATTGCGAACCTGCCGGATACTTGTGGGTCATACTGTTTACCTTACCAGTGCTACCCGCCACACGGAGGGGCTTCAAAGAAGACCTGACGCCCCCCCCAGACCGTCAGCTCGGTCAACAGGCCTGCTCGCCAATCACCCAACAGGAGGTCCATACCTCCTCGCGACAGATGGACCCCATCCCCTGCGTACAAGTCATAATTTTGTAGACTAATATCGGGGTGATGACTAACCCGTCCCCAAGCCCTGGTGGCAAGAAACCGCGCCACTGCCTTATTGACCGCGCGCCTAGCGCGGTCAAGGGCCAGGAGGTTAACGCCCCCTCTGTAAGAATGGCGCGGAACAATGTCCGACCAAACCAGGGTTGTGGCAGGCCAGACATAATGCAAGTAGGCGAGTTCCTCGCAAATCGCATGCTTGAGCGATAAGCCGGTGACCTGGCCCAAATCATTGCCCCCCAGGTGGATGATTAGAATGTCAGGCGGGTCAGCACCCAGGCCAGAAAAAAGGAAAGGCCGCAGCTCCCGCCATAACATCCCAGGCTTACCATGCCATGCGAGACTGGCGTGGTCACCCAGTCCCAGTCGGGGTCCCCACTCTGTCGCCGCAGCGTAACGCGCTGCCCTGTGCACATAGCTGTGGCCCACCAGCCATACTGTCACCGGTGTAATACGACACCCAGGGTCTGTAAGAAAATTGAGAAAAAAGGCGGTAAGGTGACTGGATTGGTACTCATGGCGGGAGTGGGCGCACATAAAACTGAAAACATTGCGAGCCCCACCTCCCCATGCTGCGTATATCAGCCCCAGAGTACCCAAAAGCAGCTGCTGTAGAGGCTGCACCAATACGGAACGAATGTGTGCCATAACGGGCACCTGGTAGGCCCACCCTGGTGAGGGCTCTGGCTGTCACCTTCCAAAACTGAAATTTAGTAAGGGGAGACCCATCTTGGTGACAGAAAAACGGGCCGTGGTGCATGCCACGCAGTGCCAGGAATTCCTGTAGGGCACCAACCGGACAGATGTCTGCCAAAGAACAACGTAGCAGTCTTACACCACTGCCTACGCCATGCTGATCTGTTTTAGAGGAGCGTATCCTCAACTGGGCCCAGTCTTTGGCAACATAGACATCTTCGAGTTCCAGTGCCCTACCACTTGCATCCGCCTTAGACAGCATCACGAGTTCGCTGACGCGGAGCGCTCCAAAAAATGCCACCGTTGTGGCTGCATGAAAAAGGGCTGCCTCATAATGATCAAAACAGAGGCCTGGCCAGCCCCGGGCCAACTGGGTAAGAACCCCTGGGGAAATAGGGTGCCGGTCGTCCGGGCAACGCCCGCGCTCGCGCACCCACCCCTCCAAAACATGTCTCACCCGGAAGTCAGAGGTGGTATCCACATGACCCCCCACTTTGGCCATAAAAGCCAACGCCGAGAGCTTGGATGCTATGGTGCGAGGTGCGAGGCCCTGTGCATGCAGGTGAACCATGAACCGCAGAACATGGTCCACCGGGATAGGCCAGGTCTCTGGCAAGAGAAATTGAGTAGCAAATGCCCTGTACGAATTGAATGCTTGTTGATACGCCTTACGCGTGCGTGGCGCTAGTGACAGGCCAATCGCCCGGTTCACCTCTCCTTGCCAATAGTCCACATCTCGTCCGGGAGTGGCGAGGGAAATTCCTCCGCATCCGGGGCCAAGGCGCGGAACCGGGAGATCTGCAGGCGGGACAAAGCGTCAGCAATATCATTATTAATCCCTGGGACATGCCTGGCCCTGAACAAGACGTTGAGGCGCAGGCAGCGCAGCACAAAATGGCGCACTAGTTCCATAACCCTGGGCGATTTGGAAGTCTGTGCATTGACAATGTGGACAACAGCAGCATTGTCACACCAGAAATGCACCACCGAATTAGCCCACTGTTCGCCCCATAGCATCAAAGCCCCCAGAATAGGGAAAAATTCCAGGTATGTGAGATCCCGCAGGCGACCTGTGCCTGCCCATGCCGGTGGCCACCCACCATAGGCCCACTTCCCATTGAAGTACATCCCATAACCCAGGGATCCTGAGGCATCAGACTGGATCTGAAAATTGGGGGATGCCAGGAGGTCAGACCTCCAAAATGAGACCCCATTGAACTCCCTCAGGAATTGCAACCAGACAAACATGTCTGCCCTGATACCCCGGGTAAGCCTGACTCTGTGGTGGGGCCTGGATAACCCTGCCATGGCGTCGCATAAGCGCCGGGCAAAAGCCCTGCCCGGTGCGACCACCCTGCAAGCAAAATTAAGGTGCCCATGTAGCACCTGCAGTTCCCTCAGGGATGCCTTACGCTTGGCCAGCAATTCCGAGATAAGGGCCACTATCCTGGACACCTTATCACCCGGCAACCTAGAAGCCTGCACTACTGTGTCAATCTCAACCCCCAGGAATACTAGCTTGGTCGATGGGCCCTCGGTCTTTTCGGGCGCTAAAAGGACACCAAGTTCCTCCATTAGCGTCTGAAATGTGTTGAGGAGACGTGCGCACGTGTCCCAGCCCCGTTCACCCCCGAATAAAAAGTCATCCAGGTAATGGGCTACAGACCGGGACCCTGACCTGCGGACGAAAGCCCACTCTAGGAAGGTACTAAAACGCTCGAAAGCCGAGCATGATATGGAGCAGCCAAAAGGCATGGCCTTATCAAAATAATATTCCCCCTTAAATTTAAAACCCAGCAACTCAAAGTCGCCCGGGTGCACTGGCAAGAGGCGAAAAGCTGACTTAATGTCACACTTGGCCAGCAGGGCACCCGGGCCACACGAGCGCACCATGCGCAGCGCATGGTCAAACGATGTATACCTGACTGAACAAAGGTCACCAGGGATAGCATCATTGACCGATCGGCCGGCTGGGTAGGACAAATGATGAATAAGGCGAAACTCACCTAGGGACTTTTTGGGGACCAAACCCAGTGGCGAGACCTTAAGATTGGGAAACGGGGGTGCGGGGAAAGGTCCAGCGACCCTGCCCGCGTCTAACTCCTTTTTAATGCTGGCCGCAGCCACCTCCTCCCTTCCTCTGAGGGATAAAAGGTTGGGAGCATCCTGAGGGGACCTATCACCCATAAAAGGGATACGAAATCCCTGCTTAAAACCTTGAAGGAGATACTCCCTGTCCTCCCCCTTTGGGTACGATGTGAGCCAGCGCTCCAGCATGTCCATCTTAATTGGGGAGGGGGCCTTTTGGAGAACTAGCTCCATCCGTGGCAGCCTTGCCAGCCCACTGTCCACCCCTCCCTCTGCCTCGCGCCCCCCCAGGCCTGGGACAAGCAGAGGCTGCGTGGGGGCCAGAACATGTGGGACACTCATGCTTATACCTGCAGTTCTTTCGATTGCAGGAACCATTTGACGAGAAAGTCCAGCACAGCAGGCGGGCTGGAACCCCCTGCCCCGCCGCCTGGCGGGTAGCCTGCGCTGGAGCCGCTCGCTGGACCGCATGTCCGCAATGGTATCTATCCCCCGGGGCAGGGCGTGTGGGTGTCATATACAAAAGCCACAGCCTCTGGCACGGCTCATCCCATCTCATCTCGGGGTGGAGGGGAATCCTCATACGGAATTCCTCATCATATGCTAGCCATGAGGGGCCCGGGAAATCGACCATCGCCCTATATATGTTGTCCAAATATTGGACCATGGGAATAGCTAAATCCGGCCGCGCCCTCAAATATACCGCCATGTATATTAAATAAGCGGGGAGCCAGTTGGCCCAGGTACGCGGCGGCTTACGGCGGCGTGCCTGTTCCTTGTCCTTCTCATCCTGACCCTCCCTTTCCTCCTTGGTGGGCTCTCTGTTCAGGAGTGAGAAGATATCTACATACTCCCCTCGCCATATCTTTTCCCTAGTGGCCTGTGCCAGGTGATCACCCAATGGCAAGGAATACCCTGCCGTCGGCAAAGCCGAAAAGGGGACAGCCGGCCTGGTAAAAGGGGCCTGAGCTAACCCAGCCACCCCCAGAACATTCCCTGCAGTGTAAGGACCAATGCCCACCCCAGTGCCCAAGGTGGCAGTCGTCGTCGCCGGGTGGGTCGCCGACAGCGTGGCCCCCGCACCACCCGCGCGAGGCCAAGGCCATTGAAAGGCCCCCCCTGGATTGGGAATGTGTGTGGATGTACTCGCTTGCACCGTATACTCACATGCTGCACCCCCGCGGGCCGCCCCCACCGGGGGTTCCGGCCCACTGGGGGCGTCGGAGCTCACGACCGACGTAGAGCTCATCACCGGGGCTTGACCCGCACCTGGTTGCTGGCTGGGGAGCTGCGAGGCAGTGGCCGAAACCGCGCCACCGCCTGCAGCAGCTCGACCCTCCCCGCCGGCTGTTGTCCTCCTGCCGACAGCGCCTCAAAAGGAACCCCGAAGGGGGCGCCCGCCTGACTGGCCCGAGCCAACGATGCCTCCAGGGCCGCGATGCGGGCCAGCAAGGTGTCCACGTTGACCATGGGCAAAGGGCCGGCCGGCCCGCCTGGTCCAGGCATGGGTACAGGTCCCTGTACCCCGGGACCCACATATGGCCATTGGCCAGCACCGAAGCCCGGCAGGGTTGGTGGAGAAACTTGCCAAGGCAGGGGGCCGCACCACCCCCCAAGGCTAGAGGGCCCAGGGAGAGGCTGCGGCCCAAGAGGAGTAGGCCCGACAGAGTGGGCAGGAGCAGGAGCGGTGTCCACCGCTCGTGGGCCGCGGGCCGGAACCCCTTCCGCGCCCGTACTCTGATCGCCCACTCCGGGCCAAGGGGCAATAGACCCCATTCCGCTGGCCCCGGCCGGGGCTGGCAAAGGTGGCTGCTGAGGAGGCGGCACCGCGGTCCTCCGACCTGGGTTGCGCCTCCTAACAGCGCGAGCTGAACTCGAAGCTGCCTTCTTCTTCGAAGGCATCTCCTCCGAAGCAGAAAAGGGAAGCCGGCAAGGCAGAATCGCTACCAAAAGGCTTCCCGGTAAGCTAACGAGCGACGGAGACACAGGGGAAAAAACTTCTCCGCTCCGTCGCTGAGGTAAAATGGCAGCTCGGCTGCCTCGTGGCCACCCCTTTTATAAGGGAGCTGGCCACGCCCCTAACTACCCGGATTCTCTGTCCTGTGGGGGGGGGCCACAAAGGGCGCGGCGGCCATTTTGGCGCCGCGCTTGCATTATTTCTACTGAGTGGAAGGGAATGGGCACATAACAGTTAGCTTTGCTCCAGATGGCTCCCCAAAGTCCAGTTTGATCATAGATGGCATCCAGCTGGGGTAATTTTCCCAGTATGTTGATTAGAATGGACTGCTCCCCAAGTGCTCAAAATGTGATCTATTTCCCCATACAATCACATTCAAAATAGACGTAGCAAGTCAATCACTGTATCTACTCAGGATTGATTTCTTTCATAACCTTTACATTTGAAGAAATGTGTCGTTCAATAATTGCAAGCCATGTATTGCTGCTCATAATTGTAGTTAGCCATTCTTAATTCTTGACTGTGTGTCTTTTGTTCTGCGTTACAGAACTCCGGGTATGAATTTGCACAAGTAAGTACGAACAAGTGTACATTGGGGGTAATCTGGTTCAATATTGTATTCAGCAGTTCTATTTCATTTCTTCTTAGTTTCTAAAAACATTCTAATTAAAAATCGGATAACACAAAGACTCGTGGAACCAAGTTTTAGCATTATCTGGGGTTCTACTGTATTGTGTTGATGACAATTTTAAGCCGCAATAGAAAAGCAGAGTGAAAATGCAAATCAAGCAGCATCAACATAAAAAACATCATTGCCTTAGCTATTCTTTTGGGTTTTTTGGTGTGTGTGTGTGTGTGTGTGTGTTTTCATGTCAGAAATTACTCTGGGTCGAAAGTTTTTTTTGCAGGGGATGCCCAAATGAGGCTCATTTCATGTCCACTGTCATGCAGCTCTCGGGGAATTGAACCCTGTCATTTCTGCCTCCAAGCCCAGTGCTTTTGGATGAGAAAAGGATACTTTTTCCTCTGTAAATCAATTAATGTAATTTTTGGTGGGTACCCAGTGTTCTGGCTTCATGAAAGGAGCCTCCTTCCGGCATCCCCTGAGTGGAGTTTCTCCAGCAAAAATCCTTTCAACCCAGAGTAATTTCTGACACAAAATGTATTTGATTACCTTAATGGACATTGGGGTAGAAGAATAGAGAAAGTTGTTCTTGGGATCATTGGAGGGCAGATAGATTTACTGGAGAATGAGTAATTTGGTGGAAATGGGTCACTATTTCCAGTGTTGACTCCTGTGGCGTTCACTTTATATTGTGGGCCAACTAACCCAAACTGACAATCCCAGTCTTCCATGTGCCACGAAAACTGTTGCTTTCTATTTTCCCCAATGGAAATGTTTAGCATCATATCTAGCACAGATGAGGGATACAATCTTCATGAGGAACCTCTTCTGAAAGGGGAGTACAGTAGACACTTGCATAACGACATTACTTAGTTTCCCAAGTAGCGTTGCTTAGCGATTTTTGTTGTTATGCATGTTTCTATGGAGTTTCCTACATTACGACGTTTTTAGCATCATTGTCCAGTTATTTTAGCATTGTTGTCTGGACAACGACACTAAAAACGTTGTTATGTGGGGGAACACGTGGTGCATAATGACGTGTTGTTAAGCGAAAATGATGCTATCCAAACGCGTTGTTATGTGAGGGTTGACTAGTTGCTTGTTTTCCTGCCCCCTGGTGGCTAAAATATCACAGCTTCCTCCTATGCAAAACTCTTTGAAAGTGACATTAAGGAAACTGAATTTGTTGTTTAAATGATTACCGATGTCTAATGGCCATCAATCCATCTTTCTCTGATTGGTAAACATATATATTATATTTTGGCAAAGCAAGGCCTTAACTTTTACAGCCAGCTAAAGAGCAGCCAAGGTAGGATGTTTGTCACGGCAGAAGATTGTGTTGCTTTAAGTATAGAGAACCACATGAACTGCTGATGTTGATTCCTTGGAGGACTGATTCACATTTAAAGAGGTGTCACCCAAGGCACCCCCTTCTTTCATTGCTGGGCCTTTGGCTGCCATTTTAAATTTTCTAAGAATGCCACTAATGCTAAACTTATTTCTTTGTCTACTATGACCATGTTTCCTAATGCTATGCAGTAATTGGGAGATCTAGAAGTACTAGCTCAGCCACTTGCTCATTTTGGCATCTGGACTCTCAAAGAAATGGGCAGTGACAGAGGTCCAGAGAGGAGTGCCTCCAATATCTTTGGCTGCTCTCTGTGTGAGTTGGGATGTTGGCTTTCCAGGGTTCTCATTCACCAAGAGAGGCCCTACAGATAACAGATGTCTCCCCCTTGGATCCAACTTTCTTAAGAGAATTATGAAAATCAAACAAATAAAAAAACAGAATGGAAAAGAGGTGGACGGAGCTAATGTGTTCCCTCTATCTATGCAAAGTGTACTTGCTTTAATAATGTCTGAATCGGGCTTTAAAAAACCCCCCACAAATCCATAACAAGTCCTCTTGTGTCATTTCTAGAATGATGGCAGCTTTGATGGAAACAGAGCTGGTGACGGCAGCTTTAACAACAATGGTGTAAGTAGTGGAAACCTACTTGTCAAAACCACCTTCCTCTTTTTTTCCTTTTTTTTTTGTATGAAGCTTGCCCTTATCTCTATCTGGCAATTGGTTACCAGCCAAAGGTTTCAGATCATAGATTGAGTCTCACCCTACTGGAGCCTCCAAATGTTCTTGGAAATATTACCAAGGCTCAGTAGTAAACTATTCTCACTTTAAAATTTTGCAGACATTTCAGTCAATTCAATACCATTTCTTGCCAACAAACTAATAGTAGCTAGCAGATGTGTTTGATTCTTTGTTTATTTAATATAATGTGATGCAATTTTTTTGCAACCAAATAACAATTTCTCCTCCAGATGAAAACTCTTTTCCTCCTAATTCAGGAGTAATACCGTGGCGCATTATACCCATTGGGTGGAAGGGACTAGGCACAAAACAATTCACTTTGCTCCAGCTGGTCCCACAAAGTCCAGTTTGATCATAGATTGGCATCCAGCTGGGGTAATTTTCTCAGTACAGTATGTCAATTGGAATAGACTGGTCCCAAGTGTTCAAAATGTAATGTATTTCCCCATACCATCACATCTTAAATAGACTTAGCAAGTCATTCATTGGACCTACTGAACTTGATTCCTTTAATAACCTTTACATTTGAAGAAATATATCTTTCACTAATTGCAAGCCATGTATTGCTGCTCATAATTGCAGTTAGCCATTTTTAATTCTTGAATGTGTCTCTTCTGTTCTGCATTACAGAACTCCGGGTATGAATTTGCACAAGTAAGTATCAGCAAGTGTGTGTGGGGTGGGTGGGTGGGTGGGGTGTATCTGGTTCAATATTTCATTCAGCAGTTCTATTTCATTTCTCCTTGTTTTCTAAATACGTTCTAAATGGCTATGGGAATCTTTTTAACAAGCTTAAATACATATTTGTGCATAAATGAATACATATATCCCTATATCAGTGATGGACAACCTTTTAGAGACCAAGTGCCCAAACTGCAACCCAAAACCCATATACTTATTGTGAAGTGCCAACACAGCAACAGGGGAGGAAGGAAATACTCCCATTGGGTTGCTGGGCAGAGGGGTGGGGTGATCTCTGTGCTGGGGAAAGGCAGGAAGCACTCCCATTGGGCTGCTGGGCCAGAGGGGCAGAGCAAACTCTGTGCTGTGGAGACTGCATGGGTGCTCACACAGAGGGCTCTGGGTGCCATCTCTGGCATGCTGCCATAGGATCACCACCACTGCCTGATATTAATGAGGTGAAAAATACAAAAAGACGGAAAACATTTTCTGCAATTAGAATAATATGTAATTGTGTACAAAATATTTTAGAATAGACAGAAACATGTGTGCATTATTTAAAAAAATGTTGATTTTTTAAATCATAACTTGATGCAGAAAAGCAATGTAGCAAGGCATAAGGAAAATGAGAAAATAATAGAGCTTAGTTTGATTTAAGTCTCAATTTTCATGCTAACTGTATTGTCTCCCTCAATATGCTTATTCTTGGTTTTCCTTTGAATTTAATCTTGGCCTTCTTAAAGAGTCTTCAACTGTTTTCCTTCTGGTCTGTTTCCTGTGCGTTTGATTCATTTCCACTAATTAAAAAGCAAAATTAATGGGAGAAGATGCCCTTGCTTGAATGCTACATGTCTAGTAAATTACTGTTAAAAGCATAGGAGCCCTAGGGGCAATAAAGTTGGCAACCCTACTTTTCATGGATTGTTGCCCTATGCTTGATTCCTAGCTTTCTTTATTAATTGCCAGCATCATTAGCTTGTTACATCCTACTTATCTATCTCATCTTCCCTAAACAAATCTATTGTAGAGATTTATACCAGATTTTAATCCCATTAATGCCGTTCACTTTTTCTGGCACTGACTAAGCTACAGAAGTTGCATATCCTGTTTCATACAAACAGGATACTAATCCTATTGGCATTACTGTCTCCTCCTTTGCAGAATGCTGGCAGTTTTAATGGTAACAATGTAGGAAGTGGAAGCATGAATGATAATGGCGTAAGTACATGGGAATCATTTGAGGGTTGAGCTGATGAGGAGTGTACAGCGCTCAGTAAAATATTCTCACCTTAAAGTTTAGCAGAGTCAATCCCTTCCTTTGGTAGATCTTCATTGACATCAATGATCAGATAAAAATTAAAAACAGATTTATGTAATAATAATTTTTAAAAACATTAAAAACAAGTTGAGTATACATTAGGTATAATTAACTCATAGAAGTACAAGTTTAAAAAATAATCATTATACAGTTCCATAATATCATTTCACGCTGACACACTAATGCTAGCTAGCAGATTTGTTTGCTTCTTTGTTTATTTAATATGATGTAGGGATACATTCCCCCTCCCCCGGTGAAATGTGATCAATGATCAGATGCTAAATTGCCTTAGCAAGTCATTCATTGGACCTGCTCAGGCTGGATTTCATTCATAACCTTTACATTTGAAGAAAGGGCCTTCCTCTAATTGCAAGCCGTGTGTTGTTGCTTTTAATTACAGTTAGGCATTCTTAATTCTTGACTGTGTTTCTTCTGTTCTTCATTACAGAACACTGGGTATGAATTTGCACAAGTAAGTATGAGCAAGTATACAGAGGGGTAATCTGGTTCAATATTTCTGGTTTTTTCTTTAAACCTAAACTTAGCCCTCTCAAAGAGTGGCCAACTGTTCTTCCTGCCTGCTTCTCTTGCCTTTGATTCATTTCCACTAACTGAAGATCAAAATTAGTGGGGGAAGAAGCCCTTACTGGAATGCTACATGTCTAGTAAATTACTGTTAAAAGCATAGGAGCCCCAGGGGCAATAAAGTTGGCAACCCTACTTTTCATGGATTGTTGCCCTATGCTTGATTCCCAGCTTTCCTTATTGATTACCAGTGTCATTAGCTTGTTACATCCTACTTATCTATCTCATCTTCCCTAACAAAATTTATTGTAGAGATTTATACCAGATCCTAATCCCATTAATGCCATTCACATTTTTTGTCACAGACAATTAGAAATTCCACATCCTTTTTCCTGCCATCCATACAAACAGGATACTAATACTATTGTCATTACTGTTTCCTCCTTTGCAGAATGCTGGCAGTTTTAATGGCAACAACGTGGGAAGTGGGAGCATGAACGATAATGGCGTAAGTACCCTGGGAATCATTTAAGGTTTGAGCTGATGAGGATTTTACTCTACTTTGTAGTAAAATATTCTCACTTTAAAGTTTAGCAAAGTTTTCACTCAATTCCTTCCAGTGGCATACTTTATTGAGATCAATGAGGAGATAAAACATAAATACAGATTTATTTGATAATAAAAATATTAAATTCATGTTGCATATACATTAGATATAGTGTAATTAACTCATAAAAGTACAAATTTTAAAAATAATCATTATGCAGCTCCATGACACCATTTCATGCTGACAAACTAATGCTAGCTAGCAGTTTTGTTTGCTTCTTTGTTTATTTAATATAATGTAGGGATGCATTTTTGGCAACAAAATAACGATTTATCCTCCAGATTAAAACTGTTTCCCCAATTCAGGAGTAATGCTATAGCATATTATTCTCAGTGAGTGGAAGGGACTATGCATATAAGCGTTAGCTTTGATGAAATGATTTTTGTGGCCAAATCGAACTGTTAATCCCTACAGTAGACACACTGAGTCAGAGAAATTTATGTAACGTTGTGATCAGATGGGGGGGAGGGATAGCACTGAGAAATGTCACCCTTGATGGAACAATTTGCCTTTGAGCAACACTTCTGTCTGCCACTAAATTGCTTTATCTGGTCCCCCAAATTCCAGTTTAAGCATAAATCGGCATCCAACTGGAGTGCATTTCCCAGTATTGTCATGTCAATTGCCACAATATCGATTGCACTAACTACCCAACCAATGCTCAAAATGAGATCTATTTCCCCATACGACCAGATCCCAAGTTGACTTAGCAAGTCATTCACTGGATCTGCTCGAAGTGGATTTCATTCACAACCTTTACAATTTGAAGAAATGGGCCTTCCACCAATTGCAAGTCATGTATTGCAGCTTTCACTCGCAGTTAGAATTCCTTAATTCTTGATTGTGTTTCTTCTCTTCTACATTACAGAACTCCGGGTATGGATTTGCACAAGTAAGTATCAGCAAGTGAAAAAAGGGTAATCTGGTTCAATATTGCAAGTAGATAAATAGGTACCACTTCGGTGGGATGAGCACTGAACCCTAGAGTTGGATACGACTGGCTTTCAAGCAAGGACAATCTTTACCTTTACCTATCATGGACTGAATGGAGAAGCAGGAGAAGACTTTCTCTTGGCTGGCTCCTGCATGGTAGAATGCATTCTCCCTGGATTGTCATCATTTGTCACTTTTTCAACTTCAGGCATGGGCTAGAAGCATTTCTTTCTTTTTCTTTCTCAATTACCTTATATTATTGTCTCTTTTATTGTGAAGCTTGTTTATAAACTTCACTGATTTCATTGGTTTTTAGGATTGTGTTCAGTTTCCTTCCCTTTCAACGATTCTGTGATGGGATTTGCTTTCTTTGGTTGTGTTTATGATAATTTTAAACCGCAATAGAAAAGCAGGGTGAATATGCAAACTAATAGCATCAACATCAAAAACATAATTGTCTTAGCTATCCTTTGTGGGTAAAGGTAAAGGTAAAGGTTTCCCTTGCTCGAAAGCCAGTCGTATCCGACTCTAGGGTGCAGTGCTCATCTCTGTTTCTAAGCCGAAGAGCCAGCGCTGTCTGCTTCTGCAGACGTTTCCGTGGTCATGTGGCAGGCATGACTAGACACCGGAGCGCACGGAACGCTGTTACCTTCCCACCGAAGTGGTCCCTATTTATCTACTTGCAATTTCTTGCTTTCGAACTGCTAGGTTGGCAGGAGCTGGGATGAAGACGGGAGCTCATTTCCGTCCTGCAGTACTCGGGAATCGAACTGCTGACCTTCCGCTTCCCAGTCAGCGTCTTAGCGACTTGAGCCACTGCAGTACCCTTTGTGGGTGGGTGGGGAGAAAAAGATACTTTCTCCTCTGTACCTGATTTGCTGACTTCATAACCTTAATGGGGTAGAAGAATAGAGAAGGGTCATCATGGGATCTTTAGAGGATAGATTTACAGGAGTCATTTGGTGGAAACAGGTCACTAGAGTTGGGATGTAGGCTTTCCAGGTTTCTCATTCGCATAGAGAGGAGATAACAGAGGTCTCCCCCTTGGATCCAACTTTCTCAAGAGAATGATGAAACCCAAACAAAGAACAAAACAGAATGGAAAAGAGGTGGACTGAGCCAATGTGTTCCCTCTACCCATGGAAAGTGTACTTTCCATGCTTTAATAATGTCTGAATAGGGCTTTAAAACCTGCACAGATCCATAACAAGCCCTCTTGTGTCATTTCTAGAACGGTGGAAGCTTTGATGACAACACAGCTGGAGACAACAGTTTTAACGACAATGGCGTAAGTAGTGGAAATGGTTAAGTTTTTATGCAGCAGTAAAGCGGGACAGATTTATAAGTAGCTTTAGTTTGAGTTTGCAAGTTCTCCAAGCCTTTTACTCCCCACTCTAGCTGAGCAATTAAACACTCCACATGATGTTTAGCAACATAACAAAAAGTATTCTTTGCTTACTGTTGGTTGAGATAAATAAACATGTGCTTTGCTTTGTAAAACTTCTTTTCGTAATGGTTGCCATGGGCTCAAACAAAATTGTGATCTTACATATACATGCTTCTGCTTGTAAGGCAAAAATAGCAAGAAGAAGGAGAGATGATAGTAGAGTATGGAGTGAGAAACCCAAACAACACGGCTTAATACATAAAAAAAAACCTTGTTAGGCAACATAGAGGTGGGAAGACAGAAGAATTTTCTATTGGTTAATCTGAGATAGAATTAACATTTACAATCCATTGCATGCTGGGATTGCTCTAAATACTCAACAGAACCATACCTTTCAAAACCACCTGCCATTTTTATGAAGCCTGCCCTGTGCCACCACAGGGTTAGCAGCCAAGGTTTTATATCATATACTACAGTGATGGCTAACCTTGGCACTCCAGGTGTTCTTGGACTTCAATTCCCAGAAGACCTTCTCAGAAGGAGTGCTGACTTGGGCTTCTGGGAATTGAAGAACAAGTACACCTGGAGTGCCAAGGTTAGCCATTACTGATATAGTAGATTGAGTCCACTCTGCTTGAGCCTCCAGATGTTCTTGGGCTTCTACTTCCAGAGGCCCTGCCAGGTGGTGAGAGATCATGGCAGCTGCAGTCCGAAACCTTTAGTGAAGGACACAAGTGCTCAAAGCAAAGGAAACACACCTGCAATAGATCTGTTTTTCAAAACAGAAGTGAAGTCTCAGGTCTAAATCATGAAGTTTCTCTTAGCATCAGAAAAGTGCCCACCTTTGTACATCTCAAGAGTTGCCAGCTAAATAATATTTTGCTAAAAGGCAGGCATTGATTTCCCCAACATGAAAGGCCACCTTAATTGCATGTTTCAGATATTTTGTTCTTGCCCTTCCATATTGAATTCACTTTCTCTTCACAAATCTTTCAAATCCAGATTTCACCTCTATTTCTATAATTCTCTTTACTATTCCAATGTTCTACTTCTGTTCCAAAAGCACTCTATTCCAAATAGTCCTTCTGTTCTTATTCCAGGTTAAAACCTAAGCTGAGGAGGAAAAAATAATAATGACCTCTTTAAATCATGAACATTATGCTTTAGTGAATCTTTGAAAAATATCTTACTGGGAGCTGATGGGTGGGTTATAACTTTGTTAGTATTTTCTTCCATTTCTCTTGAATGTTCCCGAGATAATCTATACTACAAATTACAGGTATGAAGTTGGCTGGCTCAGACATATTAGTGGAGGAATAATGTATTATCACCATTATTTTTTTTGTCTTGCAGAATTCTAACAGTGGCCCAATTGTCTGGGTAAGTAATGATTAACTGGCACTTCTTTGTTAAGACTGAAACCACAGAGAAACTCTGAGGAACAGCTGAGAGGGTTTGCTGTGTTTCTGGTGGAAAAGAAAAGTCTGAGAAATGATGTCACAGCCATCTTTAAATATTCAAAAGGCTGTCATGAAAATGTTGAAACAAGATTATCTAGCTTGGCTCCCAAGGGGAAGGTCAGAAATAATGCAATCGACTTACCCAAAAGGAGATTTTGATTGAACATTAGGAAGAATGTTTAGAATGTTAGGAAGATTTTTCCAGATATCAAAGGTACTTTGAAAATCAAAAGGACTTTCTTGGAAGGTGGTGAAAACTTCTTCGCTGAAAGATTTAAAATAGGGGTTGGATGGTCAACTCTCAGGGATACATTAACTGTGAGTTTCTTGCACACAGGGGGGTTGGGACACCATGATCTCTGGGGTCTTTTCCATTCACTCAAATCTGTGTCATGATTCGTTGCTAAGATACCCCCATCCCACCTCAGACAAGTAATCTGTTGCCCCATGGTTGGAACATTAGATTGTTCTTGCATAAATGGGACTGCCACATCATGTCATCACAGTTGGTTTGTAAGGCAAAGACATAAGAATCTGCCTACTGAAGCCAACCAAGGGTTCCTCCAAGGTTACGTTATGTTCACATGTTCAGGCTCTGTACTCTGACCCTGGATGCTTGCCCTAAAGATCTGATACTGGGCAAGGAAGCAAGGGCCAGAAAGTCATATTAATATTGATATCCTTAAAACAGCCAGCTAAATAGCTCAGTGGTTTAATTATCTGGCTGTGGAGGCTGTGCCTCTAGAGAGAAGAGCCTACTACTACCACCATCACCACCACCACTTCTCCTTCTCCTTCTTCTCCTCCTCCTTCCTCCCATACTCCCTCCCTTTCTTCTTCTTTTCCCTTTCTTAATACAAATCCCAAATCCCTACAGCCAACTGGGGGGATCATGCTGGGGCTATAAGAGTTGTAGTTCCCAGAATTAAAGTTCTCAGGTTCTCTTTTTTTTCATTCCTAGCTTCCTCCTTGAGTGCCTGGATTTTTACAGATGTCTCTTTTCTTCTTTTATAGTATTAGACACCTAGAAACACACAACACAAGCTGCCTGGATGCTTTCTGCCTTGTCATTCCCCGAGGGACTCAATTTCTGCCATTGTCTCGTGGATGATCCCCTCTTGCCAGAGTTTCTGGTCCTTCCCCATCTCTTAACCCTCCAAGCCTCTTCTGCAAATAAAGAAATTTGTTTTCACAAATGACTTCTGAAATCACTAAACATGGCCAAATGGTAGTTGTTCAAATGAACTAGGCTAATACAATGGAGGAGCATTTCTTCATACATTAATCCATTATGCTGAAGGTTTTAAAAACTTGCTTTACAGCCAACATGGTCTTCCAACAAAAAAGCAAACAAACATAATGAAATCCAGGGATATACATGGACACCCAAGCCCTCCTTGGCACACAGATTGAGGCAACCTGTCCTGTCTCCTTACGGCAACTCTCTCACCTGAGTGTTGTCTGAATCAGTGATGCTATTTGTGCAATTCTGGTCCTTTTTGAAAGCTATTTTAAAATCATTTTAAGAAACGGGAGAAATGCAAAAAGCTATGGCACAGGTGTGGGATCTAGGTAAAACTAAAGGTTGCCCCTGCTCAAAAGCCAGTCATATCTGACTCAAGGGTTCAGTGCTCATCTCTGTTTACAGCCAAAGAGTCAGCATTGTCTGCATATGCAGATGTTTCCATTGATATGTGGTAGGCATGCCTTGCCACCGGAGTGAACGTAACGCGGTTTACCTTCTCATCAAAGTGGCACCTATTTATCTACTTGCAATTTCTTGCTTTCGAACTGCTTGGTTGGGAGGAGCTGGGACAGAGACGGAAGCTCACTCTGTCATGCAGCACTTGGGTCTCAAACTGCTAACCTGCCATCCTTCCATCCATCAAGTTCAGCATCTTAACCACTAAGCCTGACTCCTTTGTGGGATCTACACACTGCATCAAATGCAGTAATATAGTACATTATGGTACATTTTAGTTGAGCCCGTATGCTCTATTTTTTAAAAAATGGTCAAAGGTCAGGAGGTTAGGCAATCTGTACCACTACAAAAAGAAATAAGTTGGAGATAGGTGGAAAGACAGACCGTTATGCACCAATTCTGACCTAACCAGTCAAAACCCATGTGAGCGAAAAACTGACAATTCATACACCATCACAAATGTGTGCACACAATTCTAAACGAGGTTGAAAAAAACATTCTAGAAAATAAAACCTACCAAACAATGATGATGTGAGTATATTTCTGCACCATACATTGTGCAAAATGTTTTGACGATCAGCAGAATGCAAGCGCGGCGCCAAAATGGCTGCCGCGCTCTTTGCGCCCCCCCCCACCGGACGAAGAGCATCCGGGTAGTTAGGGGGCGTGGCCAGCACCCTTATAAAAGAGGCGGCCACGAGGCAGCCGAGCTGCCATTTTGTGAAGCGACAGAGAGGAGAAGTTTTTCCCCATTGCTCCGTCGCTCTTACCTTAGCCGGGAAGCTACTTCGGGCAGCGGTCCTTTTCGTTCCTTTTCTTCGGCTTCCCAGCACTTTCAAGAATGCCTTCCATAAAGAAGGCGTTGGCGAACGCGGTTCGCACTTCGAGGAGGCGCCAGCCGGGTCAGAGGACCGCGACTGCGCCCCCCCAACAGCCCCCTTTGCCGGCGCCCACTGGGACCGGTGGGATGGGGTTGGTTGCCCCATGGCCCGGGACTGGGCGGCCTCAGACCGGCCCGGCGGGAGCCGCGGCCTCCGGCTCTCAATCGGTGGCTCCCGGCTCTGGCCCGGTTTATACCTTGGGGCCTTCTGCCCTTGCCCCGCAGCTACCTGCGGTGGGCTTTAACCATGGGGGGTGGTTGGGTTCCCTTCCCTGGCAGGGCATACCTCCAGCCCCTCAAGGGCCGGTACTGGGTTCATGGCCATATTCGGGACCCGGGGTCCAGAGACCTGACCCGGCGCCTATTATCAGTGGGCCGGCCAGCCCTATGCCCCCCATCAGTGTTGGGGGCTATGTTAATGTTGATGCCCTTCTGGCCCACGTAGCGGCCCTTGAGGCTTCTTTGGGGGTGGTTAACCCACCCGGGGCGCCTTTGGGACCACAGGTCGACGCATCGGCTGCCGGTCATCGGCAGGCGGCCGGACGGGTAGAGCTGCTGGAGGCCCATGGGTCGGCGTCAGCCGCGGCCTTGCAGCTTCCCGTGCAACAGTTGCTGCCGTCAGGTACTGACCAGGCCTCGTCCACGAGCTCGGTTGCGGTCGCGAGCTCCGACGCCCACAGTGGGCCGGAACCCCTGGTAGGGGCGGCCCATGGGGGTGCAGCGTGTGAGTATGCAGTTCAAACTAGTGCACCCACACCACTACCTATACTGGGGGGGGGCGTCCAGTGGCCGTGGCCCCATATGGCTGGCGAGGTGGTTCAGCCGCCGCAGGGCCATACGGGTGCGGCACCATCAATCCAGGGCCCCACTGAGGGTGGCACCCTCTGTCCCGTTGGGAACTTACTCGGGGTGGCGGGCTTGGTCCAGGCTCCTTTCACCATGCCCAATGCGGCCTCTGTGCCGTTGTCGGCATTGCCTACGGCGGGGTATTCTCTGCCCCTTGGGGATCATCTTGCGCAGGCCACCAAAGAGAAAATCTGGCGGGGGGAGTATGTGGACATTTTCTCCCTTCTGAATAGAGAACCCACCAAGGAGGAGAGGGAGGGACAGGATAAGAAAGATAAGGAACAGGCACGTCGTCGTAAGCCGCCACGCACGTGGGCCAACTGGCTGCCAGCGTACCTCATATACATGGCTGTGTACCTCAGGGCCGGCCGGATCTGGCCATTCCGATGGTCCAGTACTTGGACAACATATACCGGGCGATGGTTGACTTCCCCGGCCCGTCATGGTTGGCTTACGACGAAGAATTTCGCATGAGAGTGCCCCTACACCCGGAGATGAGGTGGGATGAGCCCTGCCAGAAGCTGTGGCTTTTGTATATGACCCCCACGCGCCCGGCGCCTGGGGAGAGGTACCATTGTGGACATGCGGTCCAGCGAGCTGCTCCGGCACAGACACCCCGTCAGGTGGCGGGGCAGGGGGTTCCAGCCCGCCTGCTGTGTTGGACCTTCTCGGCCAATGGTACCTGCAGCAGGAGAAATTGCCGATATAGGCATGAGTGTCCCTCTTGTGCTGGCCCCCACGCTGCCTCCGCCTGTCCTAGGCCGGCTGGAGCGCGGGGCAGGGGTAGAGGTGGACAGGGGGCGGGCAAGACTGCTGCAGAGGGAGCTGGTCAGGCAAAAGGCCCCCTCACCAATTGATGTGGACATGTTAGAGCGTTGGCTCACGATGTACCCGAGGAGGGCAGACGCAGCTTACCTGCTTGAGGGTTTCCAGCAGGGGTTTCGCATTCCTTTCACGGGGGTCAGGGCTCCCCAAGATGCACCCAACCTTTTGTCGCTTAGGGGAAGGGAGGAGGTGGCTGCCTTGAGCATTATTAAGGAGGTGGATGCTGGCAGGGTCGCCGGCCCTTTCCCTGACCCCCCCATTTCCTAATTTAAAAGTTTCCCCCTTGGGGCTAGTGCTAATGAAGGAACTTGGTGTCCCTTTGGCGCCCGAAAAGACCGAGGGCCCATCTACCAAGCTCACATTCCTGGGGGTGGAGATTGACACGGTGGTGCAAGCATCCAGGTTACCGGCTGATAAGGTGACACGGATCGTTGCACTCATATCCGGCTTGGTGGCTAAACGCAAGGCGTACCTTCGGGAGCTACAGGTGCTGCATGGTCACCTCAATTTTGCTTGCAGGGTGATTGCACCTGGCAGAGCCTTTGCTCGACGCTTGTGCGACGCCATGATAGGCTTAACCAAGCCCCACCACAGGGTACGTCTTAGCAGGGGCCTTAAGGCGGATATGCTCATCTGGCTCCAGTTCCTGAGGGAGTTCAACGGGGTGTCCTTCTGGAGGTCCGACCTTCTGGCTTCCCCTCGTTTCCAGGTCCAGTCCGATGCATCGGGGTCCCTGGGTTATGGGATGTACTTCAATGGGAAGTGGGCCTACGGCAGATGGCCGCCAGCCTGGTCGGGCACGGGTCGCTTGCGCGACCTCACGTATCTGGAATTTTTTCCCATTCTGGGAGCCTTGATGCTATGGGGTGAGGAGTGGGCCAATTCGATAGTACATTTCTGGTGTGACAATGCGGCAGTTGTCCACATTGTCAACTCACAGACGTCTAAATCTCCCAGGGTCATGGAGCTGGTGCGCCAGTTTGTGTTGCGTAGCCTGCGCCTCAATGTGCTGTTCAGGGCTAGGCATGTGCCTGGTGTTAATAATGATATTGCTGACGCTTTGTCCCGCCTGCAGATCTCCCGGTTCCGTGCCTTGGCCCCGGACGCAGAGGAATTTCCCTCGCCACTCCCGGACGAGATATGGACACTTGGCAAGGAGAGGTGAACCGGGCGATCGGCATGTCGCTGGCGCCCCGCACGCGTAAGGCGTATCACCACGCGTTCATCACTTTTCAGGCCTTTTGTGCCCAGTTTTGTGCCCACCCTTATAAAAGGGGCGGCCACGAGGCAGCCGAGCTGCCATTTTGCGAAGCGACGGAGAGGAGAAGTTTTTCCCCTCCACCCCCTCCCTAGTTAACAGTGTGATATTTTGGTCGCTTCGGGGCCGGGTGGGAATTTTTGGCTGGGACTCGCAATTGGCCCTTGAGTCCTGGCTTTTTTGCCCATCCCACACTGTTGCTATGGTTTGATATAGGGGTTTCTTTCTGCTGCTGTTGACTTTGGTCACATGGGCGGGTAGCACTGGTAAGGTAAACATTTATGACCCACAGGTATCCGGCAGGTTTGCAATTGACTGGACAACACTAGACAGGTACAAGTTGATTAAACGTTGTCCGGTCAATGATGAACCAGGCGATGGGGTGATGGCAAGAGCTATGCAGCATGCATCACCCCGTTATTTTACGGATACGCGTCAGAGGGTGGGGTCAATAGTTAGGTATTGACTACGGTCAACAATTTGTTTGTTGTCAACAAACAAATTGATACAAATGGATACATTGTAACCAATTGCCGTTTGCAATTTTGGGTGGTACCTTACCAGTGTTACTTCGGCCTGCTTGCCTTAAGAATTATAATTGGTTGAATACCAATAGAAATTTATAATTCGGACTAGGGCATGAATCAATAAATGTGGCCCAATGCCGTTATCCACTTTCATCAGTGTCTGAGTCCTTTATTGGGGGGTGCGCCTGCAAAGGAGGAATGTAGTTCACAGGGAGCTACTTAGTTATTTCTATGTTTGGAGTTTCCAGGGGGGTTTCAATAATTTTCATCCTTAATAGGCTGACACATGTCTTCAGGAAAATGGCAATCACTGCAACATCTTTTGTGCAAAATATCATGCTTCACTTGGGTGAATTTTTTTACAAAAAAAAAGTTAAAAATTCAGAAATATGGTAACTGCATTCAGTTCTGGGGAAACCTCCATTAATTCTTTGTTCTCATTTGCTAGGAAGAAATAAGTAGAGATTTACACCCTATTTAAGGGCTCAGTTCCTTAGCCTGAATCTTTGGAAGGCTAGAAATTGTTAAAATGAATATCAGACAAAATAGAGCAGAGCCATTAATGCTTTTCTCTTCAGATTATATAATTTATTTTAACTCCCCCATCCTGCTTGTCAACCAAAAAAGCTCTAGTTATTATTTTATTTGTTTGTTTGCTTGCAATGAATTTATTGTTCCAGTCACAGAAAAATGTTACATTGCATTTGCAATTCAGTAAGGAACAGCCTCATTCCTTTGTCGGATAATTGTAATTTTAAATTACTTGTATAGTTTATTGGGATGCGACCTTACTAAATGATGGAGGAAGAATAGCCAATAGTTCATGTTCTGGCTTGTTCTCTCTTTCATGCTCTTGCTTTGTTGTGGTAGTTCAGAGGATGATGGGTGGATGAGAGAAGAAAAATTGAAATCTGTTTCTGGCATTCAATTTTTCCAAGTTAAAAACTTACTATTTTAGTTACTTTCAGGAAACAGTAAAGTTTTTTTCAAAACTGGAATTAGGTAGCAAATGTTTTCTGACCCTGTGACTATAGTTCTCTTTAATTACGGACATGCTCTCTTCAATTACTATAGCTCTCTTTAATTACAGTACATGATACACTGGTGTTTCTATACCTTGAAAGATAACTTGGCCCTCTCATAACTTTTTTTCTGGTCAATTTAATTACTTTTGAAGCATAACTGTCAAGTTCTGCTTTCTGTCCATATGGACATCTGCAAACAGATAGCAAATGTGTGCTAAGGTAGGGTTGTGAATATATACTCCTTTGGTAGATTTTCTTGGATGGTCTCTGGGTGAGATGTAAAACAAAGGAGATGTAAAACAACTGCAAAACACTAGAATGTTTTTTACTGGCTTCAATCTTCATCTAGTATCATCTAGTATCATTAAGCCTGCCCATCTTTTTAATGTGGGCAGTTTTAATGTGGTTAGTTTTTAATAGGTGGGTAGGTATGTTGGGTTTTTAATTGTTTTTAATATGTATGTTTTAATCCTGTTGTGAGCCACCCTGCGTCGGGTTCACCTAATTGGGCGGCATAGAAATTTGAATTATAAAATAAACAAATCACTAAAACCAATATTAAGAGAATGATGCTTGACACCCTCTGAACGGATATGAGCCTCATGTCTGCCAGCTCAGATCCAGTAAGAGCTTTATGGCAAGAACAAACATTATTGAGGGCACACAAGAGCAAAACCCAATTAAAGGATGAAGGAAGGAGCTCACCGGGCAAGGAACATCATTAAAGGAAGCTATAGCTGAGGAACTCAGCTTCCCCTACATCACTTGGAGGACCATGAATAGGCTGAGGGTTGGAGTCCCTAAATGTAAGACCAACACGCTCAAGTCGGGGCGTCTGGTGGACAGCAACACATGGTGTGAATGTGGAGATACACAGAATCCAAGTCATTTACCGGTCTGCTGATTACTGCCAGAAACATGCACTGATGAGGACTTAAGTTTGGCCAATGACAAAGCTAAGAAAGTGGCCTCATTTTAGCAGTCCAGGGTTTGATCAGGACATGAAAGAAGAACACTAACAAATATATATAAAAAGGCAGGCAAGCAAAAATTGTTTGAGGACTGGTAATATTTAAATGGCACCAGGCAGAACCCTATGTTTTGAAGTAGCATCACCATCATTTCTTGAGAACACGACACAGCAAAAGTATTTCTCTACATGATATATTCTTTTTATTGCCACACATTTTGTATTATTATTCCAGGAGACAGAGACACTTTCTAAGAAGAACCCCAATAATTCTCTAAGATCCCATCATCACCTCTGTGGTGTTATTTCTACCATTATCAGTCCAGTTATGGTGTTTATAGCCTACAATCTGTTGCCTCTGATTAACAATGAGTGGGCTGTCTAATCTAGGTGTCGGACTTTGCTCCAGTGGAATTGAGGCAGCCACTGTATAGAAGAGAGAGAAAAAAGACATTTTAAGGAGTTATACAAACAAATATGAATATACATTCATTGAAAAAATGGCAAATGAGAAGCATTCAGTTGTGAATGTGGACATGCCCTGTTAACTCAGTGAATGTCCCAAAGCCCAGGGATATACCAGCTAATGTTAGCCATCACCACTCTTAAAGGTGATTTATTTCCAGGACCATTAGGCAGGGTGGGACAAGGGTTTCAGATCCCACATGTTGGAGGACAAAAATGACAATGTCCACTGCTTAAATGTCCTGCCTTTCACCTCTCTGAAGCTAGATTAGTGAATCTGCTCACCTAGAGGTCCTCAGAGGTGGTGTAAAACACCAACCAATCACTATAGGGAAGTAAAATTCAATGGCTAGTCAAGTTTCCCTTGATGTTTACATGCTGTGAAGTTGCCCTTGACTCATAGCAACCCAATGAATGAGTGATCTCCAAAATGTCCTTTCTTCAACAGCCCTGTGCAGCTCTTGCAAACTCAATCCAGTGTGAATCAGTTTGACTCGTATTTAGTCTTCCTCTTCTGCCGTTTCCCACTTTGTAAGACTCTTTGCCTCCCACTATGTAGGACAGCCTCAGTTTCAATGTTTTAGGCTCGATTTTTCCCTGGAACCTACTGGTGGCGCAGTGGTTAAACTGCTATATTTCAACCAAGGGGCTGTGGTGGCTCTGTGGTTAAGAAGCTCACCTTGTTAGCTGGAAGGCTGGCAAGTCAGCAGTTTGAGACCCGGGTACTGCAATGATGGACTGAGTGTCTGACTCTGTCCCAGCTCCTGCAGTTCAAAAGCAAGAAATTGCAAGTAGATAAATAGGGACCACTTTGGTGGGAATAGATCTTGGGGGCATGAAAGGAGTCTCATTCGGGTGTCCCCTGAGCCGAGTTCCTCCAGAAAAAAATCTTTCAACCCAGAATAATTTCTGATACAAAATTATTGTTAATATTACTTGAACCAAAAGGTTGTAAGTTAGATCCTGACCAGGGTTCAAGGTTGAGTAAGCCTTCCAAGGTGAGTTAAATGAGGACCCAGCATACTGGGGGCAAAATGTTATTTAATGTGTGAACCATGTAGAGAGTGCACCATGTGCTACCTGTATGTATAAGTGTCATTGCTTTGTTTTTGTTCACCTTTCTAGCACTCCGGAATTCTGTAAAACTCTCATCCAGAACCATATTTCAAACAAATTGATTTTTTTCCCCTGCCAGTTTTCCTTACTGTCCATCTTTCACATGCATGCAGGGTGATCAGGAATATAAGAATGTGCATTGTCTTGTGCCTGGTCTTCAAATGATACACCCTTACACCTGATGAGCTTTACACTTGATGAGCTTTACTAATTCCTTCATTGCTGCCCTTCTAAGTTTAATTCTTTCCCTGATTACATGTCTACAGTCTCCATTTGGATGGATGATTGAACTAAAGTGAACAAAATCCTTTATTATTTCAGTTTCTTCCATGTCAATAGTAAAGATGTTTGGTTCTTCTGTTGCAGGGGTTCCCAACCTTTTCAAGCTGGGGGCTGGGTAATGCACTCTCAGTCAGCTTTGAGGGCCAGATGGCCATATTGCCCTGCCTGCATGATGGGGTGGCCAATTTGTCTCAACAACTCCAAAGGGGTGGCCATTTTGTTTCTCAAATGCCATTGGAGGGGTGGAGGGGGCCACATGAAATGGTGCTGCAAGCCTTCGGTTGGGAACCCCTGTTCTGTAGTCATGAATTTTGTCTTGACGTGTAACTGGACCTCGCCGCCCCTGCCCTTGGAATTTGCAAGTGGCGAAGAGGCTGTTATAGGATTGCATTGTGGTATATTATTCTATACTGTTTGGATAGATTGAATTTTGTATATTGTATTACTGTGTATTTACTGTGCATATTGTGTACAGTATATTGTTTATTTAACATGTGAGCTGCACTGAGTTGGGTTCCCTGATTGGGCGGCATACAAGTGCAAAAATTAAATTAAATTAAAACTGCTATCTTGCTTTGATATTCTTTCACTTTGCCTAAAAACACTTCAAGTCATTGCTGCTTTTTGCCATAAGATGGTGCCCTCTGCATATCTTAAATTATTGGTGTTTCTTCCACTAGTTTTCATTCCAACAGCTAAATCTCATCCAAGGAATTTATTCTGTTTACACACTTTATTAGGGAGTCAATATATCTTATAACTGGTCTTCCTCTATCCTGATACCTTCACCTTTTCCTAGCCTTATTGGCTTTTCGATTTCTTTTGTAGGGGTTGGTGCATAGATTTGGTCAGACCTTCATTTCACCTCTTTGTATGTCCGCCACTAAATGTTCTTTCATCTTTAATCTAGCTCCATCATTAGTGACAGTACTATAGGCATGTATCCTTCGCTTTCCCTCAGTAACTGATTGAGTCACTTTCCAGCTCTATCTCTTGTTTCATTTTAGATTGTCTCATCATAGAATTTTTGTGGTAAGAAAGGTTCAACCAGAAGGTCAGCATTTCAAGGACTGAGTGCTGTGTGATGGAGTTAGCACCACTGTCTATCCCAGATCCTGCCAACCTCACAGTTCAAAAGTAAGAAATTGCAAGTAAATAAATAGGCACCACTTTGGTGGGAAGGTAACAGTGTTCCATGCACTCTGGTGTCTAGTCTTGCCTGCCACGTGACCACAGAAATGTTTGCAGATGCAAACAAGCAAAAGTGGCCTTTACCGTTACCAAAAAAAATTAGCTAGAGTGTCACTACCTCTGTCATTAAAGATTCCTCCACTAATGTGCCTTCAGCTCCAGCTCCTGCCCCATTGTTTCACTCCTGAGGTTTCTCTACCCCCATCACCACTGAAACTATCAATTCCCTCCAAATTAAGTGTCTGTTACTATTGAAGAGGATGAAAGCATTGAAGAGGATGAAAGCATTGAAGAGGATGAAAGACCTGCTGCTGCCTGAGGTCTGCTCCCACAGCTGTGGGGAGCTCTGCCCTTCTTTAGTGTTTGGGAATCAAGACAATGGAAGCAGTTGTAGACTAGCCTAACACATCTTTATTGCAGGCATCAGGGCAGCCTCCAACACCAGCGTCCTGAGCCCTCCCTTCCTCCTCCTCCCTATGCCTTGGCCTTGAGCAGGGGCTTAAAGAGAGGCTATGCTGGAGGGGCTTCTCCATTGCCTGGGACTCTGGAGGCCAGCTGGAACAATGGCAGGCATCAGGGCAGCCTCCAACACCGGCGTCCTGAGCCCTCCCTCCCTCCTCCTCCCTATGCCTTGAGTGGAGGAGGCGGGGAGTTGAAAGTTCTACGGCCCACTGGGGGCAATGGGGGGAGATATGGGCCAAAAGGGGGGAGGAGATGGTGGAGGGAGGGAGGGAGAGTTAGAAGGATTGAGGGACTAACTTGCCTGCCAGGGAATAGCGGGAGCTGTCTGTCTGGGGCTGGCTTGGAGGTCCATGGGGATAAAATTAAGGTGACGATTTGAGATGGCTTTGAAAAGCCAGCCCACCGCCGTCGCTACTGCAGGTGGAATGTCTCACCCCAGTGGGTTGAGGGTTCAAGGTAGATTTGAGGGTTCAAGGTAGATTTGGAAGAATGCTCCACCATTTCCATCACCGCCGGAGCCTTGCGGAGGGTGGGGGGGGGAGTGGGTGGGGCGGTTTTATATGGGGGTGGGAGGGAGGGAGGGAGAGACTGCCCGGCCAGCCAGGAAGGAGAGGCAGCATTCTGTCCAAGGCAATCAGGGAGGCTCCGGGGGCCAATATAGAGGTTGTGATGGGCATGGGGCAATATAGCGGGTACCGAGGGGCGGGCCGCACTCGGGGAATGCGGGGCAGATGCTTAGTATCTGTCCCTCATTCCAGTCCCCCGGTTACACCTCTAGGTCCTGAGCAGCTGACTCAGGGTGACCCTGCCCTTAGGCTGCTGCTGATGAATGCCAGGTCGGTATGTAATAAGGCCCCCCTGATACAAGATTCCATTATGGGGGAGTGGGCCAACCTGGCATGTATCACTGAGACCTGGCTGAGACCAGAGGATGGGGTTCCTCTGTCAGAAATGTGTCCAGCTGGATTCAGTATTTGGCACCAGCCTAGGGATGAGGGTAAGGGCGATGGCGTTGCCATCATAGCCAGGGAGTCACTGGGGGTCGCCAGGGCTACCGCTCCACAAATTCTGGGTTGTGAGGCCCTGCTTCTGCGTCTGGGCTGTAAGGGTCAGTTGGGAGTCTTACTCCTGTACCTGCCCCCTTGCAGGGTAAGGAACTCCCTGCCTGAGCTCCTCGAGGCCATCTCAGCGTTGGCGTTGGAGTTCCCTAGACTAATGGTTCTGGGGGACTTCAATTTGCCTTCGGTGGGGACTGGCTCCGAGGTGGCTCAGGAGTTCATGGCTTCCATGGCAGCTATGGACCTGATTCAGGTAATTCAGGGCCCGACCAGGGGCAGTGGCCACACACCAGATTTAATCTTTTTGTTGGAGCGGTGGCAGAGTGATCTGAGACTACGGAAATTAGACATAACACCTGTGCCATGGTCAGATCATTATTTGGTGGCTCTAGACTTCCTGGGTGCGACGCTTCATAGTAGGGAGGCAGGGCCTATTAGAATGGCCCGCCCCTGGCAACTGATGGATCCTGATGGATTCCAGAGGGAACTGGGGGATTTCCCTCTGGATCGGCAACACGATTCGCCCGAGGCACTGGCTAACCTGTGGAACAGGATGACAACAGCGGCCTTGGATGAAATCGCACCACTACGGCCTCTCAGAACTCATGGAGCTAGGTCATCTCCGTGGTTCACAGATGAACTGTGGGAGCTCAAACGGGCAAAGAGACGCCTAGAGCGCCGCTGGGTGAAGACCCAGAGAGACTTCAATTGGACACTAGCTAGAGCCGCTATTAGGGCCTGTCTAGTGGCGATGGAGGTGGTGAGGCGGCAATACTTCACCACCCTTATTGCCTCCGTGGATAATTGCCCAGCCACCCTGTTCCGGGTTACCAGGTCTCTCCTTGGTAGGGGGACCCTGGTGCCTGGTTGGCAGGGGTCAGCTGAGGACTTTGCTGACCATCTAGTGGAGAAAATCGATCGGATTCGCTCGGGGTTTAATCCTGGCATGGATGGGGAGAGTCCGGAGGGAGCTGGAGCACAGTCTTGCCATACCATCTGGGACCAGTTTGATCCAGTTGCCCCTGATGAAGTGGACAGGCTCCTTGCAGCTGTGCGTGCCACTAATTGTCCATTGGACTCCTGTCCCACCTGGTTGGTGAAAGCCTCCAAGGCGGTGACAGGTGGCTGGGTTGGGGCTATGATCAATGCATCATTGCGGGAAGGGGTGTTTCCTGCACATTTAAAACATCCCTTGGTGCACCCCCTCCTGAAGAAACCTTCCCTCGACCCAGCTGTCCTAACCAACTATAGGCCTGTCTCCAACCTCCCCTTTTTTAGGGAAGGTGTTGGAGAAGGCAGTGGCGCGTCGGCTGCAGGGGGTACAGGATGAAGCAGATTACCTGGACCCCTTTCAGTCAGGATTCAGGCCTGGATATGGTTCCGAGACGGCATTGGTCGCACTGATGGATGATCTCTGGTGGGAGCGGGACGGTGGTCACCCATCCGTCCTTGCTCTTCTTGACCTCTCAGCGGCTTTCGATACCGTTGACCACGGTATCCTTCTGGAACGGCTCCGAGGATTGGGAATCCAGGACACTGTGTGGTCCTGGTTTTCCTCATTTCTGAGGGGTCGGACCCAGTCGGTGTGGTTGGAGAGTGAGAGGTCCAGTCCTAGGCCCCTCAAATGGGGGGTGCCTCAGGGCTCGGTGCTCTCTCCTCTCCTATTTAACATCTACATGAAGCCCCTGGGTGAGATCATTCATTCCCATGGGGTGCGGTACCATCAGTACGTGGATGACACTAAGTTGTACATCTCAGCCCATGGGGACCCCAGTGATGCCGTCAAAGTCCTTTCCAGGTGCCTGGAAGCTGTTGGGGTCTGGATGGGGGCTAACGGGCTACAACTGAATCCCAGCAAGACTGAGTGGCTATGGATAAGGAGTTCTGCGTTAACCCGGGAGCTACCATCTTTGGTTTTGGATGGGGCTATTTTGCCCCAGACAGACCCGGTGCGCAACTTGGGGGTCCTCCTGGATTCGCGGCTACTGGTAGAAGATCAGGTGGTGGCTGTGACCAGGAGGGCTTTCGCCCAACTTCGGGTGATTCGCCAGTTGCTTCCACTCCTGGACCGGGACTCCTTGCTCATGGTCACTCACGCTCTGGTCACCCCCAGACTAGATTATTGCAATGCGCTCTACATGGGGCTGCCCTTGACAACCATTCGGAGGCTACAGCTGGTCCAGAATGCGGCAGCCCAGGTGATGATGGGGTGTGGGCGTTATGCCCATGCTTTGCCACTGCTCCGGGAGCTGCACTGGTTGCCAGTTTGTCTCCAGGTGCAATTCAAGGTGCTGGTTTTGACCTTTAAAGCCCTTTATGGTAGTGGGCTGGGTTACCTAAGAGACTGCATCGCCCTGAGGACGTCTGTCCGTCCAACCAGAGCGGACCGGAGGGGCTCTCTAATTGTTCCATCAGCCAGAGGGGCTCGCCTCTCTGGCACAAGGAGGAGAGCCTTCTCTGAGTCTGCACCGGCCCTCTGGAACCTCCTGCCAACAGAGCTACGTCTCCGGACGGAATTATTGCCTTTCAGAAAAGAACTTAAAACCTGGCTGGCGGGTCAAGTGTGGGGTGCAGGTGGAAGGGTAACCTCCATTGGGTGGTTGGTGTAGAAGAACTCCTCCCCATGGTGCCTTTGGATCCTGCACCCCTTGTTTTTAGGGGGTGGGTAGTTTTAACTGTTTTTAACATGTTTTTTTTTAATTTTTATTGTGAACTGCCCTGAGTTGGCTTTGGCCGAGTGAGCGGTATATAAATGTGACAATTAAATTAAATTAAATTAAATTTTTATGACCTATGAACACCCCACCTTAACAGATCCTGCAAAGAGTCCAGTACCATAATGGAGGGTAGCCTCCTGACAGCATTGCTCTCAGTTTCTCTATCATACTTAAACAGCCTATCTTAGGCTGTGCATCCAAGAAGGGATCAGTTTGATTGAACACAAGAAATGACAAGGTGGAATAAATGTGTCTTTAGCCACAGGAAGTGAAATGTATCGGACTGGTTCAGATTACAGTGGTAGCTTGCATAACGAACGCTTCGTATAACGAAAAAATTGCACAGCAAAGCATTTGCTAGGCAATGGCGATACCTCGCATAATGGAATTTTTTTTTGTTATGTGGGTTTTTTTTGTAACCAGGATATACCCGATCAATGGGAACCCTGGATAATTAAATTTTTTGTTCATTATATGGGGCATCTCCCATTTGCTTCACATAATGAAAAATCCTGCATAGCGAAGAGCTCCATGGAACAGTTCCCCCCCCCCCCCGTTATGTGGGGTTCTACTGTATTTCTATTCAGTTACACTACATATATCTGAAAAGTGGAGGAAAGGGTATACTTACCAGTTAGGTGATCCTAACCGCTTACTGGTAAATATAATTCCACTCAGACTCTCCCTCTTCTTCCTCCTAGACAGAACACAGGATTTACAATTTCCTCGCTTTCTCTCTACTCGATCAAACTTGGAATACGTCAAGATAATTTGTCAAGAAGGTTTTTTTAACCCCATGAAATTGTCCTTTTCTAGTGCAAGAACAAGATTAGTATTTTTTTTCCTGTGCATCAAGCTTTCTGTAATTTGAGCAAAATGTCTGTGTGCGCAAGCGATGCATTTTCCCTTTGTGAAGCAAAAGCAGGCACACAGCACAGAAGGACTGGCTGGTATGTCAAAAAGACACAACGCTTCTAAATTGTATTGTATTTTTCTGAAGTGTAATAAGTAATTAAAATTGTAATTGTATTTAGAGATTTTTATCTGTAATTATTTGTTGTATTGCTTTGGATATTGTATATTGTATTGTATATTGTACTGTATTTGATATGTTGTTGCCACCTTGAGTCAGCCTTGGCTGAGAAAGGCGGGGTATAAATTGAAATTGAATTGAATTGAATTGAATATCCGTGCCACAAGACAGTAGCTCTTGCAATTTAACATGGCAGTTTGTGCAAAAATCATGCCTGTGAGCACAAGAACGGGTTGAAATTGAAGCTGAGCAAAAATACATTGCCATTTTGCAGAGAGAGATGAAATTCTGACACAAGAACCATTGAGGTTACATCCTCCCTACTTTTCATACTACATTTCATTGCCTTAGTACATTATTACACTAATAATAATCATCACATGCTGTCTTGTCAGTTCTGACTTATGCCAACCCTTTTCAGAGGTTTCTAGTTACTTAATACTCAGAAGTGTTTTACCGGTGCCTTCTTTTGGAGGAAACTTCTTCTTTCAGGAAGTGTAGCGGGGAATCGAACTCCTAACCTGTAGCTCTGAAACAAAGGGGCCTAACTCACTGAGCTACCTGTATTAGTTAGGATAAAATAGGTAATATCTACTGAGTGTGGAAGTTAAAATTCCCTCCTATGCAGCCCCCACATGCATTCAGGACCTGGCCCAAAAGGAATGAGAAGGTTCTATTGGTCAGCCAAGCGATGGCAAATGTGCTCCAGTTTTTTCACATTCTACCCCTGAATTCTACTTTTTTTTGTCTAACTGTAGTGATTCTACAGTACTGCAGGATGGAAATGAGCTCCCGTCTTCATCCCAGCAACTGCCAAACTAGCAGTTCGAAAGCGAGAAATTGCAAGTAGATAAATAGGGACCACTTTGATGGGAAGGTAACAGCGTTCCGTGCACTCCGGTGTCTAGTCATGCCTGCCACATGCCACAGCACTGGCTCTTCGGCTTAGAAACAGAGATGAGCACTGCACCCTAGAGTCGGATATGACTGGCTTTTGAGCAAGGGAAACCTTTACCTTTACCTAGTGATTCTACTGGAATAATTTCCTAACATTACTTCACGTTTTTGCATTTTTGGTTTGCTCATTTCCTCCCTCTGAACATCCTTTTTCCTCATGGGGATGATGCTCCAATCCATATTTATACTGAATGAGAAAGGTACCATGTTCAATCTGATCAGCATGTGTATGAGCTTTGTAGCCTTATGATACATACCTCCTCCTTCTCCTGCTCCTCATAATCATCATCATCCTGAAAGAGAAAGTTACCACCATCAGTTCCCATACCTTTGGACAGAGCTACATCAGAAGATGGAAATCGAAAGAGAGGAAGAGAAGAGTGAGGAGAAGAATGAGGAGGAGAGGAAGGAGAACACAGAAATGTAAAGTATTTGGCTAGTATCATATTGTTCCTCCCTGTAAACATTATTTTTCATCAAGGGGAAGAAAATCATCAGGTCTTTCTTTCAGGGGGGACTGCCGTGGCTCAAGTGGTTAAGATCCTGAACTCGACGACTGAAAGGTCAGAGTTCAATTCCCGAGTACTGCATGATGGAGTGAGCTCCCACCTCTATCCCAGCTTCTGCCAACCTAGCAGTTTAAAAGCAAGAAATTGCAACCAGATAAATAGGTACCACTTTGGTGGGAAGATAAGCAGCATTCTGTGCACTCTCGTGTTAAGATATGCCTGCCACTGGATGCAGCACCAGAGATAACAGGTGCACGTGACTTGCCGCTCTTTCCCCCCCAAGGCAGGCGACCACTGGTGTTGCGGGGAGGAACCAAGTCCTGTAATAAGGGCAACTCCTTCCCGCCTCTCTCTCTCATTCCCAAAACTGTTCACAATTTGCCCTCCCTCCCTTTAACTTAAGTATGAAATTTTGGTTGCTTAGGGGCCGAGTGGGAATTTTTTTCACCATCACTAATTGGCCCATGTGGTGGTGTTTTTGCCCACTCCACGCTTACGTGGGGGAGAACGAGGTAGACTTGTACACCAGTCACTGTGGTGGTAGTGTGGACGATGGCGATCTAAATTATTCGAAATTGGATTAGGAAGAACAGGGGTTCTTTCACCGGCCAGAAAGACATAGGTGGTGGCAGTGTCTACTGGCTGACGAAGGGGACCCTCATATCTAAAAATTGTGATAGCAGTCTAGGCAGCCTTGCATCACGTGATTGTATGCCATAAGCATCTGACGTGGAGGAGGACAGCACATTAAATAACTAGTTATGAAGATATGGGTAGGCGTGCCCATAAATAACTGGCCATTTTCACACTACGATGCCACATTGCAGGTCATATTAACATTGTGTTCTGTTATATTCAAATAAAGTGGCCCACGTTTTTACCAAAGAAACAGTTGTCTGTCTGTTCTTTGGGGGGATAAAGTGGCAAATGTCCATGGAAATGTCTGCAAACGTAGACAGCATTGGCTCTTTGGCTATAAACAGAGATGAGCACTGAACCGTAGAGTCAGATATGACTGCCTTTCAAGCAATGATGACCTATTTCTTTCAGCCTTATTGTGGCTTAGTGGGACCATCATCCCACCTAAAGGGGCTCATCCATTGGCCCTTTTAGGGAGTCAGGTTATTTACCACATTGAGTCGTTGGCTGTACAGTCTACTTCATTACTGTAGCAGGATGTCTGGCCAGACAATTTCAGCATGTGTAGGAGCTTTGTAGCCTTATGATAATACCTCATTCTCATGTGTGGAGTGAAGGTCATGAAACAAATCATCATCATCATCATCCACAACAAAAACAATAACAACTATCTCATTGTCATCGTCGTGGTCATGGTCATCGTGGTAATGATTGTCATAGTCACGGCGGTGGTGATGGTGGTGATGGAGGTCATGGTCGTGGTCATGGTCGTGGTCATGGTCGTCATCATCATCCTGAAATAGAAAGTTACCACCATCAGTCTCCATACCTTTGGACAGAATTACATCAGAAGATGGAAACTGAAGAAGAGGAAGAGGAGCAGAGGAAGGAGAACACAGAAATGTAAAGTATCATATTGATGCTTAACCAATCCTAGTGTAGCATTGTAGACTCATGGCACTTGGCATATTCATTTCTGTTGCACAAGTGGCAATTTGTATGAGGTAAACACCCACACCTCTGCTTGTAAAAAGGCAAAGCTGGTAGAAATTGTATGATTCTAAATGGCTAATGTGGAAGGATTTTGTTCTCAATAGAATCTCCAAAGTAGATGACACTGAGTTCACTTTACCTAACTTTACCTAAAGGTTTCCCTTGCTCGAAAGCCAGTGGTATCCGACTCTAGGGTGCAGTGTTCATCTCTGTTTCAAAGCCGAAGAGCCAGCGTTGTCTGCTTCTGCAGACGTTTCCACGGTCATGTGGCAGGCATGACTAGACACTGGAGTGCATGGAACGCTGTTACCTTCCCACCGAAGTGGTCCCTATTTATCTACTTGCAATTTCTTGCTTTCGAATAGGGACCACTTCGGTAGTAAAAGCTCTTGGGGACATGAAAGTAGCCTAATCCGGGAGTCCCCTGAGCAGAGTTCCTCCAGCAAAAATCTTTTCAACCCAGAAAGCACCTTTGTGTACTTCTGATGTGATTAATAAAAAGTCCTAATTTTTAATATATATTTTTTTTGTCTAGTTGTAGTGATTCTATTGAAACATTTTCCTGGCAGATTGAAAAGTTACTTTAAGGGAGATTGCTCTCTTGAAAGCTACCAAGGTGCATTTCAATGTACCCAAGGTTACATCGGACATGAAGGGAAAAGAAAGAGAGGGAGAGAAGAGTGAGGAAGGGAAGAAAAAGAAAGAGAGAAACAAGCAAATGATAGCTTGCTGCCCAAAGGAGGTGACAAAATAAATTCCAGAAAAGCCATGGAGAAAGGGAAAAGCAAAGGTACAAACAGGCAACATAGGAGTAGTAGATATGGAATGGAAATGCATTGGAAATACACCGTCCCGCTCCTCTGGCGGGAGCGGGACGGTGGTCACCCATCCATCCTTGCTCTTCTTGACCTCTCAGCAGCTTTCGATACCGTCGACCACAGTATCCTTCTGGAACGGCTCCGAGGTTTGGGAATCCAGGGTACTGTGTGGTCCTGGTTTTCCTCATTTCTGAGGGGTCGGTCCCAGTCGGTGTGGTTGGAGAGTGAGAGGTCCAGTCCTAGGCCCCTCAAATGGGGGGTGCCTCAGGGCTCGGTGCTCTCTCCTCTCCTATTTAACATCTACATGAAACCGCTGGGTGAGATCATTCGTTCCCATGGGGTGCGGTACCATCAGTACGCGGATGACACTCAGTTGTACATCTCGGCCCATGGGGACCCCAGTGATGCCGTCAAAGTCCTTTCCAGATGCCTGGAAGCTGTGGGGGTCTGGATGGGGGCTAACGGGCTACAACTGAATCCCAGCAAGACTGAGTGGCTATGGATAGGGGGTCCTGCGTTAACCCGGGAGCTACCATCGTTGGTTCTGGATGGGGCTATTTTGCCCCCAGACAGACCCGGTGCGCAACTTGGGGGTCCTCCTGGATTCACGGCTACTGCTAGAAGAACAGGTGGCAGCTGTGACCAGGAGGGCTTTCCCCCAACTTTGGGTGATTCGCCAGTTGCGCCCACTCCTGGACCGGGACTCCTTGCTCATGGTCACCCACGCTCTGGTTACCTCCAGACTGGATTATTGCAATGCGCTCTACATGGGGCTGCCCTTGACGACCATTCGGAGGCTACAGCTGGTCCAAAATGCGGCTGCCCGGGTGGTGATGGGGTGTGGGCGTTATGCCCGTGCTTCGCCACTGCTCCGGGAGCTGCACTGGCTGCCAGTCTGTCTCCGGGTGCAATTCAAGGTGCTGGTTTTGACCTTTAAAGCCCTATATGGTAGTGGGCCGGGTTACCTAAGAGACCACATCGCCCTGAGGACATCTGTCCTTCCAACCAGAGCAGACCGGAGGGGCTCTCTAATTGTTCCATCAGCCAGAGGGGCTCGCCTCTCTGGCACAAGGAGGAGAGCCTTCTCTGTGTATGCACCGGCTCTCTGGAACCTCCTGCCAACAGAATTACGCCTCCGGACGGAGTTGCTGCCTTTCAGAAAGGATCTTAAAACCTGGCTGGCGGGTCAAGTCTGGGGTACAGGTGGAAGGGTAACCACCATGGGGTGGTTGGTGTAGAAGAACTCTTCCCTATGGTGCCTTTGGATCCTGCAGCCCTTGTTTTCGGGGGTGGGTAGTCTTAACTGTTTTAACTGTTTTAACTGTTTTTAACATGTGCTTTTAATTCTTGTTGTGAACCGCCCTGAGTTGGCTTTGGCCGAGTGGGCGGTATATAAATGTGATAATTAAATTAAATTAAATTAAATTAAATTCTCAAACATTTAGGCCAGTACTGTATTGTATTGAGGTTCCACCCATCCCACTGTAGCAATTTAGGGTCATGGCCCTTGGAATGATCTATGGGAGGTTTACATTTTTGCTGTACTTATTGTACCATTTTGTGACTCTTACCAGTTCATGGAACTCAGCTAGTAGCTGTAGAAAGAAAGAGAGAAAACCCATTGTTGGTAACTCTTTCTAACTGCAATGATGGAGCATTAGATGAGAACAGGGACAGAGGGTCTGAAGCTTTCAAAACATTGTGGACTGTAATCTACATTATGGCTGACTACTGGTCATGCCAACTACCCCTTGACTTCTGCAAAATACCCTAAAAGAGGAATGCATACCAGTGTCAACATTACAACTACTTACTTCCCATAAAGGTGTTTCCCTATCTTCTCCACTGAGCTTTTTCTGGTGAAGAAAAAGGAAGGCAGTGGAATAAGATGAAGATGAAGTTACTACATATTGCTGTTCCTCCTCCAGATCCACAAAAGGGATAGATTTGCAGTGATGACTAACCTTGGCACTCCAGATGTTCCTGGACTTCAATTCCCAGAAGCCCTGATCAGCAGGTGTGCTGACTTGGGCTTCTGGGAATTGAAGTCCAAGAACAGCTGGAGTGCCAAGGTTAGCCCCCAGGGGAATAGATGGATGCATACTTCATGTGGAGAATGGAGGAGATTTCTGTCATCTTCTGTTTCCATTTAGATTTTAAACATTTTTAGCATTTTACAGTTGGAATTTGACAATGCCGCTTTCAGATTTGGAAAGAGATTGCTTTTTCCAAAATTGAACCAGTTTTCAGGACTGTGGCAGCCATTTTTGTCTGTCAGGTCAGCCCAAACAATGACAATTCACAGGTTGTAAAGCCAGGGGAAGGAAAGTCCCTACATTCTCATAAAATTATTCTTCTAATATATTCTCAGTTGTCACCTGGGGACATAATGCAGACACAAAGACTCAAAGGTCTGACCTGCTTTTGCTTTTATGCTTTCAATTTCCCTATCTCTATCCCTCATTTTATAACATGAGCCTTGGTGAAGGGGTATCAGCTAGAGATGGGATTTTTTTTTATTGCATTGACTAAAAATCCCATAAATTTCCTTTCTGGGAGTTCTACCTGATAGTCACCTAAATGTGGTTCATTTGGGGGGAAAGGACTAGACTGGCTTAACTAGGTTAAGTTCCACATTGTTTTCCTATACATGCTCTTGTGCGAAAGAGCATGGTGCTTGGGTGGAGCCAGCCCTATTTATAGGGTTGGTTCTTAATCTTTGTGCCCTTATAACTCTTGCCTTATGTGAAGGCAGTTCACTTGTCTGCCTGCCCTCAGCACTTGTGTGACTATTTAGGTTGCAACCTTGGGCCGGATGGGAAGTTTTGCTTGGATCCTGATTGGCCTGTGGTTCCATGCGTTTTTGCTCATCCCACACTGGTGTGCTAGGTTTAGTTATGGAGGCTTAACATTTTCTTGGTCACTTTAGTACGGGGAGCACGGGAAGGTTAAGGCATATTGGCTAATTAGAACATCAAAATAATATGCAAATTTATCCAGGAGACTAGTGGTTAAAGTAACAAGACTTAAAATGGCTGTTGGAATAAAGATTGGTGAGCAATTCAGATCCACTGAAGCTGGAAAGCTTGGTAGATAATTAGGGAGAAAATTAATTCAACAGAAGAAGAAAATTACAAAGCTAATTGGATTAGAGTAAATTTATGCTAAGAAAAATTGGATTTATATAATTAAAAAATCTAGTTGCCTTCCTGTGCTACGTGACCTCAGTGCAGAACAGTTTGACACAGGTTAATTGGTTGGTCCATAAATAATGTGGCCCATTGTTTAAAATCCAAAGAAATTGTGTCCGTCTCTTTACTCTGGGGGTGGAGATGCAAAGCAGTTACACTTATGTATTATACCCACTCTCTGGGTGGTTCACAAGGTAAATAGCATTTTTCCTGCAACATTACTGACCTTGGAAGGATGGAAGGATGAGTTAACCTTGAGTCCCATCATGATTGAGCTCAGATTGTGAGCACAGTTTTGGCTACAGTACAGCAGTTTAACCACTGCACCACAAGGCAGTGATGGGCACCAAATTTTTTACTATCACACCGTGGGGCGTGGCCTAACTGGTGGGCATGGCCTAACTGGTGGGTGTGGCCTAACTAGTGGGTATGGCCTAACTGGTGGGTGTGGCCTAATCGGTCTTTAAGGTGCCACAACATTTTTTCGTTTACTCTCTGATATGCTTGCACAGAATAAAATGGCACCAATTCTAAAGTTTTATTCTGTGCAAGCAGATCAGGAGGTAAACAAAACAAAAACACAAAAGCACCTTAAAGACTCACTGCCACCCCACCCCCACCCCCACCCTGGGAAATCCCTTTAACCTCTGCTCCCCTCTACACACACACACACACGGGGGGGGCAATATATTTTTAAAAGATGGAACATTTATTAAAACAATATGTCTATAATTTAAATCAATACAATGACCTTGTATCTTCAATACTGTGTACATTACATATTTCGGCTTTTATTTCTTCCAGCAGTTGTTAAATATGCTAATGGAAAAGTAAGCCTGTATAAATTCATAATTAAATCCATTGCTCTAAGACAGGGGTGGGCAAACTTGTTGACTTGAGGGCCATGTAATAGATGAAGTTGAAGAATGGAAGTGCTGGGTGATTAGCAAGAAATGATTAATGGTTTTTATTCTTTGGCTTCCCCTCTGCAAAATCTTAATAAGGGCTCCTTGCTATACATCAGTTAACAAGTCAATAAACTGGCTCATTATACAGTCTTCAGAAGATACAAAGAGAATTAAGAAATGAGAGATTTGTCTCTGCTCCAAACTAAATCAAAATCATTTTAATTTTGGAGGTGTGTGTGTGTGTTTGACACACACACACACACAGGGGGGGAGGGAAGGAAACAAAAAGACACACTTGCCCAGAAAGCGACACGTTGGTGTGTTCCTTCCTCCCATGGGGGGGGGGGAAGGAGTGCTCACGTTATATGCTTTGGCGTTTCCCTCCTCCTTTAGTCCTTCAGGACCAGTGAGTCCAGCCCTGCTGCTGCTTGCAGAGCGGCTGCTGCTGGTGGAGGTGGCGGCGAGTGCACGCCTGGCCCTGGAGGAAGAGGAGGGGGAGCTGATGTCACGCGCCACCCAGGAGAGCTCACCTGTGCACCCCGGCACCCCTCTTTGCTGCCTCCTCCTAGCAGCAGCAGCAACTTTTGCAATGCCTGGACCTACTCCTGCTAGAAGGAGGCAGCAAAGAGTGGCGCCGGGGCGCGCTGGCGAGCTCTCCTGGGTGGTGTGTGATGTCAGCTCCCCCTCCTCTTCCCCCAGGGCCAGGCGCACACACGGCACCACCTCCACCACCACCCGAGCGGCACCCGCAGCCTCTCCGGAGGATAATGAAGCGCCAAAGCCGTCGGGTCGCCCGCTCTCCCGGGAAGAGGTGGGTGGGGTGGAGAGGGGAGGGGGCGTGGTCAGCCAGGTTTCCTACCGGTCCGCTCAGACCGGGGCGGACCGGCTGATGCCCGACACTGCCACAAGAGCTATATATATATATATATATATATATATATATATATATATATATATATATATATATATATATATATATATATATATATATATATATATATATATATATATATATATATATATATATATATATACACACACACACACACACACACACATTGGCTGGGCATCCTCTTGGTATAGTCTCCCTAATATCAATTGTATCTTTGATAAGGAATTATTATGCAGACATTTTTTTACCCCAGGAGCAATCAGTCGGGAAATTTGAAGCCGGAGACTCACTTGACATTGCTTGTTAGTCTATGGCCAATCCAATTTCTACCCTACTCTCTAAACACTAATCTATGAACCATAGCTTCCATAATTCAGAGTTTGGGGCAAATACTTGCCATGTCAGTATAATTCCATTCCCTGAATGGGACCCCAGATTTTAGAACAGGGGTGTATCGTTATGATGTAACAGGGAAATTACCCACATGATGTCACAGTATGGATTCTTGTGATGTTGGCCCTTTTGGTGTCTTGAAGGATTAAAAAGTCTTGAAGCAGTTGCTCATCCCCACCACCACCACCACCATCCTCTTCTATTCAAGGGGGAGAAAACTGTCCTGTGTTTGTTTCAGTCATGACACATACCTTGTACTCCTGATCAGGGTGAGGATGATGATGAAGTTCTGATGAAGGTTCATCCTGAAAGATAAAGTTTCCATCATCAGTTTGCATGCTGCTTGACAGAAGATTTGGTCACATGGAGAAATATATTAATGAGGGCTGCTCCTGATGCAATCTTTTCTTTGGCAATCACATGGCACATGGCCAAATGAACTCCAGTTCGATCACATTCAATCCCCAAATTTTACTCTTTTTTTTTTGGTCTAGTTGTAGTGATTTTACTGGAACAATTTCCTGACATTACTTTGCATTTTGAGGAAAATCTAGTAGGAAATGGATTGTTGTATTATTCTGTATTTGCTATACTGAACTTGACTTGACTGATATATTGTAATTTCCCTTTTGTTGTAATTTGCAGATATTTGCTTATATATTGTTCTGTATATTTTGTTATTTATTAGTTGTATTTGTGCTCTAATTTGTATTGTTCTGCCACTTTGAGTCTCCTTCAGGATGAGGGAAGCGGGGTATAAATAAAAACTGATGATGATGATGATGCATTTTGGATTTGCTCATTTCCCCCCTCTGAACATGCTTTTTTATCAAGGGTAAGAAAATCACAAGTACAAAAATACCTCGGATAATGTTTGCATCAGATAATATAAAACCACATAACATTAAGCAATCTGGGGAAAAATTTCATCGCATAATGTTATAATCAGATAACGTTCACTAAAGCCTGTGCTGGTTACAATGTATCTATATGGAGTTTTAACGTTATCCGATGCATCCCATAGGATTTTAAACATTATCCAATGCATCCGTTAAAATTCGGATAACACTAATACTTGTGGAACCAAGTTTTAGCGTTATCCAAGGTTTTACTGTATTTCTTTAAGCCTTATTATACATACCTCACTTGAATTGAATTGAATTGAATTGAATTGAATTGAATTGAATTGTTGGATTTCTATACCACCCACTTGACCAAGGCCTACTGAGGGCGATTCACAATCATAGATAAAACAGATAAAACAGAGCTAAGAACCCGCCCCCTAAAAAAGGGTGCAGGTACCGAAGGAACCGTGGGGGCAATAACTTTTATGAAGATGTTCCAAACCACGTTCATCCTGAAAGAGAAAGTTACCAGTAATCAGTTCCCATACCTTTGGACAGAGTTACATCAGAAGATGCAAACCGAAGAAGAGGAACAGAAGAATGAGGAGGAGAGGAAGGAGAACACAGAAATTTAAAATATTTGGCTAGCATCATATTGAAGCTTAACCAAGCCTAGTGTAGCATTGTGGGCTCATGGCACTTGGAATATTCATTTCTCTTGCACAAGCGGTGATTTGTATGGGGTAAACACACACACCTCTGCTTGTAAAAAAGCAAAGCTGGTGGAAATTGCATGAGTCTACATTGTTAAGATGAAAAGATTTAGTTCTCGATAGAATCTTCAAAGTAGATGCCACTGAGTTGCTATGTTGGGACAATTTTACAGCCTAAGGTGATTTGCATTGCTTTTTGATAAATGCTGTCAGCTTAAAATACCAGGACTGTGGTGGCTCAGTGGTTAAGAAGCTCACCTTGTTAGCTGGAAGGTCGGCAAATTGGCAGTTTGAGACCCGAGTACTGCATGTCAGAGTGAATGCCCATCTCTGTCCAAGCTCGTACCAAACTAGCAGTTCAAAAATAAGAAATTTCAAGGAGATAAATTTATTTATTTATTTATTGTTTAGATTTCTATACCACTTTCCTTCCCATAAAGGGAATTCGAAGAGGTTTACAATAATAATGCTAAACAATACAGAATACGATACAAATAATACAAAGCAATATACAAATAAGATACAATAATGTCAAGAGCATCAGCAATACAATATCAAATCACCCTAAACAACATAGCAATCAAAACAGCTCAATAATAACCGGAGAAACAAGAACTCAAAGAGAGGGCCCCGACTCACACCCAACTAAAGAAAGTGGGATAAGAGAAGCCCTTCTGCCACCGCGCCGCCCCTCCTGGCATTTTCGGCCCCGATGGTGTGGGAACAGAAGCCCGGGGGTGTGGTGGCTCAACCAACGCTGGAGCCGGCAAAGTTCCTTCCAGCCACGCCGCACTCCCCGGCTTTTGTAGCCCCGGTGGCATGGGGGCGGAGGCCCGGGCGGCTCACTCACAGCTGAGGCTGGAACCGGCCAAGCTCTTCTTTGCCGCGCTGCCCCTCCCAGGCCACTTCTGAGGGAAAAGATTTTGGGGACATGAAAGGAGCCTCATTTGGGTGTCTTCTGGGCAGAGTTCCTCCAGCAACAATCCTTTCAACTCAGAAAGCACCATTATGGGCTTCTGACACATTTAAAGAAAAAAAAGCTTAAAATACCAATTTATTTACTTCATGTGTTGTTTTTGCTATACTAAAGGTAAAGGTAAAGGTCACCCTTGCTCAAAAGCCAGTCATCTCTGACTCTAGGGTTCAGTGCTCATCTCTGTTTATAGCCGAAGAGCTAGCGCTGTCTGCATTTGCAGATGTTTCCGTGGACATGTGGCTGCCATGCCGAGACACCGAAGTGCACAGAACACTGTTTACCTTCCCACTGAAGTGGTGCCTATTTATCTATTTGCACTTTCTTGCTTTCGAGCTGCTCGGCTGGCAGGAGCTGGGACAGAGATGGGTGCTCATTCCATCGTGCAGTACTCGGGTTTTGAACTGCTGACCTTCCACCTCCCAATCAGCTTAACCACTTGAGCCATTGAAATCCCTATAGGCATCTGCTCTGATTAGAGTAGAGTGCAACATAAGGCAGCAATAAATGTTCACTTTTACATCTAAGTTACTTTTACTTTTAATGATATGTGAAGGTGGCAGGAGTCTTATAATTCTGCAACTCTTTTAATTGTAATTGTTTTTTTAATTGTAATGTGTAGGAATTTGTAGGATTTCTCACCTGCCTCTTGATGGAGAAGAAAACATTACAGTTTAAGTTAGCAGAAACTATTTGAAAGCTCATTTGTTATTGTTGTAAAGCTCCCCCCGGAGGAACGGAGCAGCGGCAGGGAAGGCAAGGGAGACAGAGGTATGGTGGAAAAAGCCAGTCCCGAACAAGTCAGGTGGTCTATATTTATTGACTTGTATTCTCTATCACTTGCACACAGATCGCGCATGACCACTATTACAGAAAGCTTGCTTACGTAGCATGTTGCTGGCCAAGGTACATTTGCCAGCCTAAGAAGTTGCTAAGAAGGTACTGTGTGCCCAGGTTCCCCATAGGTAGACTAATCAGCAGATGTAGCAAGACTCACTGTTCTTGTCTTATCTCAGAGTCCTTGTAAACTCTGGGCATCTATCCTTAGCTATTTGGTCTAGCTGCAGTTTTGTGTCTCCACGGATGTGAGTGAGATACTGTGTGCTGTTTACTAGGCACTGTGACATTTGGGTGACTTCTGTCCTACCTCTCTTAGTGCCCCCAGCCAAGCAATATGGATTCTCTATTGCTGCCTAATGCTATTGGCCCGTGATCGAATTTCCCTTCCAGCCGAGCCAGGTTGGTCTCGACCCCGTGTGCTTAGCCCAACAAACCCATTGGGCAAGGTTAATAGCCAATTAATAATGCGGGCAACCCACATGTTATAATCTCAGTAATTGTTTGCATAGCTGTAAATCAAAATCACTGCTTCTACCAGACTTAAACATTAGATTTGTCTTCATATAGAGACACATCTGTCAAATGCTGACAACCATGTTACAAAACTCAAGAGGCTGGCTCTTCTCTCCAAAACAATTAATTACAGTAAAAAGGGGGCAATCATGGATAATGGGAACATAATTAATACTTGGTGTTAACCACGGGAATAATTTTTCATTTTACCGACTTCTTTCTATGTTCGGAGACACTCAAGATGTGAAATAATTAACTATTTCGAAAAGCAAATCCACTATACATCAGTAGAGAAACCATCCTTAATACCTGCCTTTTTATTCATTCATTCTTTCTTTTTGTATTAGAGAGGAAATCAACCTCAAAAGGTGTCAATAATTAATATTATGTGCCTTCACAGTGATTGTGTGTTATGGTGACCTTTTGAAGGTATTTTTAGATAGTTACTAATCAGCAGCAGTTTACTAACCTCATCTTTTTCTGGTATACAGTAAAACCTCACATAAAGAGTGCCTCACTTAGAGACTAACTCGCTTAAAGAGCAGAATTTTCTCTGAATATTCACCCTCACTTAACAACTAAAAACAACCAAAAACTCACTTAACAACTAAATCGGGGTTCTCAATCCCCCCCTGCCAGAAGTAACAATTGGTCACTTACAATGGCAGCGTGGCACTTTTTCCAGGTGTTTCGCTTAAAGAGCAACTCGCTTAAAGAGCAATCCCATGGAACACATTATGCTCTTTAAGCAAAGTACCACTGTATTTGGTCTACACAGGCTAAACAAGCTAATTCTTTCCTCTTTCAAAACATTCACAGGCTACAAACATACAGTGAGAAGCCGCGATAATTCAGCTATTACAAAAATGACATTAAAATTATCCTGGAGAGAGAAAGGCATAAGATGGCCAGAAGGTGAAGCTTGAAGTAGAATAAACAAAACTTAATGAACATGGCCATTAGCACAGATACCTGAACTTCATATACTGATTTAGTATCAAAACTTTAACTGGAACCTTCCATTTGTTTTAAAACTTTCCAATAACTTAAGAACCCCAGCACTCTGGACAAAGCCCTTCTTACCGGTCTATGATAACCAGACACCAGTAGGAAAAGAGAAGCCACCAAGGGAATCAGCATCATCTTGGTTGTTGTCCACTCTGTCCTTTCTCAGAAGATGGTCTGTGGTATTCAACATTTCACCTCCTTGTATTTATGCTTCAATTTGTAAGCTTCAGTGGGTCCAACCTGCTGCCTCCATTATCAATGAGGTAGGGGCAAATGTTAGCGTTATCCATAAGGAGAGGTCACAAGATGGATTGCATCATCCAAACCACCGAAGGAATGATATCATTTATTCAACCCAAACAAGAACAGCTGGACATGGTGTGTCTTGGCTATTTGGACTTCTGTGACAGGCATGGACTGTCTGTACTTGTACTAGAACTTAGTTGATGCTTGGAAAGGTACTGAAAACATTGTTCTTGCCCAGGTGTCTTCTGATCTTCATTTGTGAAGCCCACTGTGAACAAATGCTAATATCAATTACCACATGGTCTGTGATGAAAGGGTAAAGCAATCTTCAGTTACTGTCAAAGTTATGAAAGTGTCACCTGATGTTCTTAATGGTTCAGAGGAGGCAAAAACCCAAGTCATTGCTTGTGCAAATAAGTGAACATATTTGTGTTGAATTTTTAAATATAATGGGAAAACCAAGACAATTCCAGTCCATGCTCTTTTGCAAAACTGCCTGACTCACACAATTGGTGCATGATAGGAAATGTCTGCACCAACTTTTTCTCTTATGGTGAAATAATGGTGAAACGTATGCTGCTGGTTGTATACTGTTGGATGCAACTAATAACCTTCCAGTTTTGTTTTGTTTTTTTGTCATATGTCTCTTCTTTCCAAATTAGAAATGGAGGGCCAGGCATTTACATTAATTGAATATAGGATTTCAATGAATTTATGTTGTTTCCGTAATACAAATACAAAGGATGTGTGTGGCCCCTTCGAGACTAGTAATTTCTATTTGACAAGAGCTTTTGTGCACACAGCACAATATTCATTCCACAGATTTTTGGGCAAACTGATTCAGAAAATTGTATTATTAGTACTGGCCATCAGCTTTGGAAGAGCTGATTAGCACAAACAACTTGACAATGTTGAGGGCAGTTATAAGTTTTAAAGCAATCAGAGGACATTTCAGCTCAGGACAGCGGTAATTTGCTTCATAGCTGTGTTAGAAAAATCTTTATTCTATACACAGTAGGCAGTAATATAGGCAAACCTGTATAGAAGGTCTGATTAATATAGTGGCCAAAAATATATGGATTAGTGTAGCAAATTGCATACAGTACTATGGTAAAGTATGTCAGAGTAAAATAGGTCCATTTGAATCAACAGAATTTATAGAGAAGATGACTTATCAAATTCCCATTGATTGAATATGATTTACCAAACTAAGCTACAGAATTTTGGCCAATGAGGCTTCAAGCAGACATGCACACCTATCTTTATTTAAGTCAATAGAGATACAGTTGAACCTCTTGATGTATTCTTGTGTAGATGCCCCACTCCTTTGAAATCTTTGGAGTTTGTTTGCCTGAGGGTGGCCAACCTGTAGTTAGAGGCAGAGCATTCAAGGAGACTGAAAGGTTCTGTGTTCCTGTTTCTACAAAACAATACCTGTTCCTGTTCCCACAAAGCAATACCAAAAGATGAAGTTAAAGATGGCCAAGCAGAAAAGAAGGTAAGGAAGGCCTCTACTAGAAATCGTGCATTTTTGGCTGTGGCTCCCAAGCTTTGGAATGATTTGCTAGCTGAAATCAGATCCATCCCCACACTTTTGGCCTTTTGTAAGTCACGTGTTTTCTACCTAAATGGACCTCCTATATCAGCACTCTTTGTTATTTGAGCTATCTTATTTGTTGATCTGCTAATTGGATATATTGTTACTAATTAGTTTGATGGAATGGAGCACTTGCCGGTTTGGGTAATTCATTTTTGTTTGGTTTCATGTGTTATTATTTGCTCTTTTTTTATAGCTTTGTTATTTTAGTTTTTTTATTATTTATGTCTGTTATATACTTTGATTGTATCCTACTATGGTTAGCTGTCCAGCATAGTGATTCACAAATTGGGTTGGGAAATGACTGACTGAATGAATGAATGAATTCTTGTCTTGTTTTCTGAATGTTACTTTTTCTAATATTGGATTTGTGGCCATTGATTCTTTCCAGGGAAACCGACTCATTTCTCTTACATGAAACACTGGCCACAGATGGTATAATACATCCCATGGAAGATAACCCCTCATTATCATTTACAATTTTTGTTTCTCCAACTGGGTTTCCTGTGAACTTATGGAGACAAAATTGGCATCCATGTTTTCAACAAGGTCCTGGATCTGCTTTGCCAGTCATATTTTCAGGTTGGATGGCTATCTTTAAGCAAGTATAAGCCTTCCACCCATGGGTGACAGAGTAAAATTAATATGAGATCCTAATATGTGGCTTTTCATTACAATTTGTATTTTTCTCATGACAGTGTTATGTCTCTTATCAAACTCAAACAAATTAATAAAATGTATGAGCCTTACTAATCAACTCCACCATACTTTTAGCTGAATACTGGCCATATCACTTGCTAAATCAATGGGTGATGGTGTTATTTTAGATGTCAAGCAACTTGGGCCTTTCTTAAGTCAAACTCTAATTTCATCCCCATGGTAATGTACTAACTGTTGTGGATGTTCTTGGCTCTGTCTGGCTCAGACTTGGTGATATTAGAGAGAAATAAAGTAAGCAGAATGACTCCTACCTTCTAACAGCTGAACACTGATGAACCTAGAGAGGATGAGGCAATCTAATTTCATGCTGCACTATATTTTGTGATATCAAATTATCTGTGGATCATTTTCTATTTGTAGGATGGAAGGAAACTTCTTGCAGTCTCCTTTACCTTCTGCCATTCCTTTTACCCTCTATGTCTATGGAGTTAGAAATAGTTTCTAACTCCATAGAATAGTTTGGGGTGCCCAAACTTTTTGGGCCATGGGCTGGTCACGTGGTTCAGTGGGCTCGTCACATGGTTCAGAGGGCTGGTCATGTGGTTCCTCCCACCAGAAGTGGAAGTAAAACACACCTTGCAATCTGTTTTGCAACAGATATGTTTTGCAACAGGATGAGATAGATTTTAGGCTGTCTTTTTCTCTGCTTAAACCACGGCATCCTCATCGCTCCCGGAAGCGGAAGCAAAACATGCCTGTATGGGTGTGTTTTACTTCTGCTTCTGGGAGCAACAAGGGCAGCATGGGCCAGATGAATTGGCATCAGGGGCCGGATCCAGCCCACAGGCCATAGTTTGGGCACCCCTGCCTTAGAGTCACAGTTTTTACCTGAAAGTATTTTTCATGACAGGGTCACAGGCAATCAGGGATCATGTAGCATAACAGTACTTATTTTCTGAATGCACTTAGCTGAACCGATTTACCTAATGGGTCAGTCACAGTCAATTCTCTGTTTATACTGGCTCATAGCAGTATATCTACCAATTTAAGTAAAGCCACAGTGTTCTTTTCAATCAGAGGAGCTTATCTACTATTTAAGTGAGCTAAGCTTCGATAAGAAGAGTTGAGGAAGCTAAACATATCAACAAAAGAACAACTAACTGAAAGGGCACCTTATTGATAGATCAATTTGTCAGGCTTCTTCCGTACTGGGTAGAAGAGCCAAAAGCATCAGGATCTTGGCATGAACATTGGGCACAGAGAATGGACAAATAAGAATGGAAAAATTCTGCAGTCTTCAAAATTAGTCTGCAAAGGAAGATCAGATTGGGGTTTTGTCATGCATGCAACAACATTAAAAAGAAAGGGGATGGTTTGCCACCCTAAGATTATAAAATGATGTGTTTTTTTTACAACAGGCTTAATTTAATTTAATTTTTAAATTTGTATGCGCCCCCCACTCGCAAAGCGACTCTGGGTGGCTAACAAAGATAAACACAATATCACAATTACAGTACAAAATATCAAGTCATAAACGTTTCAGAAACATTACAGTGAATATCCCAACCACCACCATCAAACTTCAACCCATTCCCACCGACACCAATTAAAAATCCAGTTAAAACTTTAAAAAGCATGAGTGATTCCTACTCTAAATGAGCCAGTGGTGGTGGTGGTGGTGGTAGTTACTCCCTCTCCACCTCCCCACACCTGCCCTGCCAGCCAGGTTTTCATCTCTTTCCTGAAGGGATGCAGCTCTGGGCCATAGTGGATACCAAAAAGGCTCTTCTTCTGGTGCTAGAGAGGTGAGCCTCTCTAGCAGTTGGTATTTTTAAAGAGCCCCTCCGGTCCGCTCTAGTGGGATGGGCAGATATCCTTGGGGTGATGTGGTCTCTTAAGTATCCTGGCCCACTACCATGTAGGGCTTTAAAGGTAATTACCAGCACCTTGAATTGCACCCGGAGGTACACCAGCAACCAATGCAGCTCCCATAGCAGGGATGAGGCACAGGAATAATGCTCGCACCCCATCATTACATGAGCAGCCGCATTCTGAACCAGCTGCAGCCTCCAAGATTGTCCTGGTTGTTCTTGAGCCCTTGTCGGAAAAGACTATACACTCTTCCTCTTAGGCTGTAAATGTGCTCTGGATTGGAAAGCAGAGGCTTAGCCACTTTGCAAACCTAGACAACATCTGCACCATATGTTTACAATAGTCTGACCTCTGTACAACTGCCACTCTTCTATCTGCCACTATAGGGGCTGTGGTGGCTGAGTGGTTAAGAAGCTCGCCTTGTTAGCTGGAAGGCTACCAAGTCAGCAGTTCAAGACCTGGGTACTGCATGATGGATTGAGCTCTTGTCTCTGTCACAGCTTTTGGGGATATGAAAGTAGCCTCATTTGGGCATTCCCTAAGCAGAGTTTCTTCCTCATAAATCATTTGAACCCAGAATAATTTCTGACATGAAATTATTATATCTGCCACTCTTCTGTCTTTACTAACTGTGCCCATAGATGCCAGTTATTTTATTGTAGGATGTATTTATTTGGTTGATGTATTTTTAATTTGCTGTGTGCTTTATTTATTTTGATAGTTATAAGTGCACCGCCCAGAGTGGGAACATTCCCAAATGGCCGGTATAAAAAATGCAATAAATAAATAAAATAAACAAATCTTAGACACATTTAGAAATCTTCCCTTTTTATTTATTTTTACTTTTTATTAATTTTCAAAATATAATTACAAAATCTAAATAAAAAAGAAAAAAATTACAATACAATACAAAAAAATCATATGACAATATACAATACAATTCATAAAATTCATGCAATAATAAACCATAATAAACAATACTAAAAATAACACTATAACAATACCTCTACTTATCAAGGTAATACCTCCCCATCCTTCACTAAATCTTAATTGTTATAACTCAAATAATGATATGCAACTTAAAAATTACATTTGCAATATTTTCTTTTTCTTATAGCAAAATCTTCAGATCAAACTCATGTATATATATCTATAATATTCATATTTACACCTTTTTTTCTACCCAAAACTTATTAGTTAATACTGTATTACCATAATTTTCCCTAAACATGATATCATGAAAATACAATAATAGAAACATATACACAAAATTAAACTACACACCCAGAGTATTATACAATGCCCTGGAGGATGCAGGCTATCACAATATTTTTCACTGTGTCCAAAATATAAATTGATCAGGTACTGGCTCTACCCCCGCAACTCCAGCCAATTTTGACTCTACAAATAGTTGCCAAATTTCCCAGAATCTATTTTCTTTAATTATACCCTGTTTTCATTCAATTCCCATGTCAATTTATCATTTAGTGCAAGATCCCACAATTCCTTATACCAGTCTTCAATTTTCAAAGTTACATTATTTTTTCCAATTTCTAGCTATACATTGTCTACCCGTTGTCAACATTATGGCCAGTAACTCTTTTTTATCAGCATCTAAATTTATATTATCCATATCTGTCAGCAAAGTGGTACTTGACCCCAGTTTAAATCTCATTCCAAAAATACTACAAATTTCGTTCTCAATTCTTTCCCAAAAGTCTTTTACCACTTTATCAAATGTACTTCCCTAAGCAGCACAGAATGCTACATTTTCATGAGATGCATGTCCCAAGATTTTGTCGGATGGCAAATCGATAGTTAAAGGGTCATAAATTTTCCATCATAATATAGGATGTAAGTTAAGCATTGAGATCTAAAAGTACAGGGTACATTAGTAATGTGCAGCAATTCTGCATGGTGCTGCTGCATCAGCTTCCTCTTATTTCATGACAATCCTGTGAGGCAGATCAGGCTGAAAATGGCCAGCCTGCTTAACTTTGCAATTTTCCAAGTCTTAGTTTACCATTCAAACAACCACATCCTACTAACTTACCGCTGCTTTTTATGCATTTATCTTTTAAAAGGAATATTTCCCACATGGTATAAAAACACCCATGTTCTAGTCATTACTACTCAATGACACTCTTTTAATACAGAGTCAGTGGTGGCTTAGTGGCTAAGACACTGAACTTTGACAACTGGAAGGCTGGCAGGTCAGCAGTTCGAGGCCCGAGTGCTGCATGACAGAGTGAGCTTCTGTCTCTGTCCCAGTTCCTACCAATGTAGCAGTTCAAAAGTAAGAAATTGCAAGTATATAAATAGGGACCACTTTTGGTGGGAAGGTAAACAGCGTTCTGTCTAGTCATGCCTGCCACATGCCCATGGAAACATCTGTAGTTGCAGACAGTGCTGGCTTTTTTGGCTATAAACAGAGATGAGCACTGAACCCTAGAGTTGGATGCAACTGTCTTTTGAGTCAGGGCAACCTTTACCTTTGCTCTTTTAATATAGGGAGCCCTCATGGCACAGTGGAAATTACAGACAAAGTTCTACTCACGATCTGAATTTGATCCTAACAAACTCAAAGTTGACTCAGATTTCCATCCTTCCAAGGTTGATAAAATGAGTATCCAACTTGTTGGGGGCAAAATGCTAATTACCTTGTGAGAGAATGCTCTAAGCCAGTGATGGCGAACCTTGGCATTTCAGGTGTTCTTGAACTTCAATTACCAGAAGCCCTGATCAGCAAGAGTGCTGACTTGGGCTTCTGGCAATTGGCAGTTCAAGAACATCTGGAGTGCTAAGGTTTACCATCACTGCTCTAAGCACTATGGGGATCACATATAAGTGTAATTGCTATTACTACTTTCTTTTCAGAAATACAAGGATGGTATGAAGATCTGAAGCCACGTCTCAATTTTCTCCTTAGTTCTACCTTTCTCCTACCATTTCCCTCAAAGAATCTCAGCTAACATAATCAGGCTTTCTCCACTTGCTTTGAAACAATCAATCATTTAACATGGCAGAATACAATCCCCTTGTTATTTTTCAACAGATGATGAGAACAGATAGCTCTGAACAATAGAGGCATTGTGTTTGGTCAATGAGGCTTGCTAAGGGAGGTATTAAATATACCTGTTGAACTAGGCTATGTCACTGTAAGAACATCAACAGGCTGGAAGTGCTCAGAGGTGATGAAGACAATGAGTATCCTTGTAGCAGCTGTTCTTCTATCTCTGGTCACTGCACAAAGCTGGGTAAGAATAAATGGATCTTGTGAGTTAGAATGGTCCATCAGCCACCCTCTCTGAAAGACTTAGATCAAATCTGGTGTGCACAGCTTTTGAATCAGATGTTATATGGGTCCCAGTTCAAATTTAACTAGACTCATCAACACACTTATAAGAACAAGGCCAGCTCCAGGTTCCTGGGGACTGTATGTTGAGCATCCCTAGTCCACTTGAGTCAATGGCCTTTGGAAGGCTTACCTGAGAACAGTGGGAAACAGCTACATTACATGATTCGATGACTGTGTCTAGTTGCTACATTGTGTTGTTGTTGCACACCATCAAGTCATCTGTGACTCATTGCAACACTATGAAGGAGAGCTCTCCAAAACTTTATACAGCTCTGCTCAAACCCTCCAAGTTATAGTGTGTGGCTACAAGGGAACATATCTGTGATGTAATGTGGGAACTTAAAATGGTGCCTCAGTTACATTAAATGGGGACTAAAGCAGGCATCTGGTGGAATATCACAATGTGTGACAGCAGTTATGTATGTGCATTTTTTTATGCAGAGAATGCCAGCTGTGAAAAATTACTGGATGGTATTTTCTTTCTATGTGCCTTGTTGTGGCTGAATCTCCTTCTTCTTCAGGTGCCATATCCATTCTGGATATTGCCTATCATCATGGCAATAGTCTTCCCGTTCTTAAGTCCTCAGAACAGTTCTTCTGAGGACTTGCCACACCAGTCTCTCAGGTTCTTTAGCCATGATGTTTCTCTATGCCCAGGGCTTCACTTCCCAGGGATCTTTCTTTGAAGAGCGAGTTGGAGCATTCTATATTTTATGTCGTTCCTCATGATATGACCAAGGCATTGGAGCTTTCTTTGCATAGTGGTCTTAAAGAGTGTTTGTTCTTTATCAATTTGGTACAATCTTCTACGTTAGTCACATGGTCAGTCCATGATATCCTTAGCAGCCGGCTGTAGAGCCACATTTCAAAAGCTTCGATCCTCTTTTCAGATGCTTTTAGTCAATGTCCAAGCTTCGAATTCATATAGCAACACTAGGAATATGTAACATCTCACTATTTGGATCTTTGTAGCGAGAGTTAGATCTCTACTGCAAAACAAATATTACATTTTTATGAAAGTGGATCTTGCTTTTTCTATTCATAGTTTAATCTCCACCCAATTTTTATTTAACATACTCCACAGATAGACAATTTTATCCAATCTTTTGATGTCTTGTGCTCCTGCCATTAGATTGTCATGAGTTGGTGTTTGGTTTATCACCAGATATTTCATCTTCTTGGTGTTGAGATCCAAACCATAGTCTGTGCTTGAAGCTCTGACTCTCCTATCTCAGGCAATTGTGACTAATCCCTGCTGACCTCTAGGGTTAATCGAGATTACATCTGAATGGCTATGCACAGTTCCATGCAAAAGAGAAACATTTTATTTCACTCTTGAATTTCCAAGGGATTACCATGTTTAGTCTGTTTCAGCTAAAACAATCAGGAGTCTTGTATCGCCTTAAACATTAGCAGTCTTCTTGACCTAAGCTTTCATGGTTTGCAACCCTTTTCATGCTGACATTTCTATTTTGGTTTGCTATTAATATGCACATAGGGACTGCAGTGGCCCAAGTGGCTAAGACACTGACTAGAAGGTGGCAGGTCAGCAGTTTGATACCTGGATACTGCAGGACGGAATGAGCTCCCATCTTTGGCCCAGCTCCTGCCAACATAGCAGTTCGAAAGCAAGAAATTGCAAGTAGATAAATAGGAAACACGTCAGTGGGAAGATAAACAGTGTTCCGTGCACTCATGCCTGCCACATGACCACGGAAACACTTTTGCTTTGACTGCAGCACAACTACTGCACATACAGCCTTGAGTTGTGCATGATATTTGTGCAATATGATCTTGGCCAATATTTGGCGAGAGTGAAATATTATTAAGGCAGGTTTGAAGAGTCAAGGGAGATTAATTGTATAGCAATGACTATATAATAAATTCTGATGTGATTTTGTGTCGGAGAAGCCTCTTTGTTGTCAGGCTACGAGCAAATGCCAACTTTCTCCAGTGATTTCCCCCCCATCCCCCAGTTCTACATACATTTATTTGTAATTATCCTCTGTTGAAAATGGGACTTAAAACCCAAGCAAGAAAGTTTTAGGCAAATTTCACTTAGGACATGCAAAGCCCTTCCAAAATGTTCTGTGCCTAAATTAAAATCATATAGATTATGGATTACTCACTCTGTGTTGTTTTGCTGACATTTCCACTTGGCTCTTGTCCAGGTCCTGGACAAGACCCCATTGCTGCAGGTGAGACACCACACTCATGCCAAGGCATAGTTTGGATGGGTTGGGAAGGATGGAAGGGTAAATAACAGTCGGAAGAGCTGGGTACTTCGTTTTATTTTTATTAGAACTGAATAATTGCCTTCAGTTTTTTTTTCTACTATTGCTCAATTAGTACAGGAGAATACTCTTGGGAAGAGGGTTTTCAGCCAGTGGAATCCCAATGGCCTTCAGAGTTCCTATATTTAGTTTAAACCAGCTAACTGAAATCAGTGAATTATTTTATTTTATTTTATTTTTGACAGATTTCTGATGGTGGTGGTGATGGTGATGTTGTTGATAAGGATCATGAAGAGGAAGAGGATGAATACAAGTTGCCTGTAAGTTAAGGATCTGATACAACAGTTGTACTCCAAATTCTAAATGCCTGTAACTTCTGGTAGTGGATTGGATAAAATAATTTTCCTCTACATATTTCTTCTGTTTCCCAAGAAATATTTCTCATACATGGATCTTGCCTCTTGGAGGTTTCTTGCCATGTGAAAAATGATGCACACACTTTTCTGCACAAAAAAGCACTCATAATTAATCCAAAATTAATAAAACCTCAAAAGAATATCACAACCACTTATTCATGCTAGAGAGTTAATAAAACAAAGAATTTTCGATATACATCGCCAAAATGATTTAAGTAAACTAGTTTCCCCATTGTTTGATAGATTAACTTTCAATGTTGCTAGGACCTTAGCATACTTGTCTTTAATAAGAAATCCGGGTGAAGGGCAAGATACAACGATAGCAGTCGCTAGATTCACATGGTATGTAACTTGTATTCATAAAGGCAATATAACATCACAGGAACGAGGGAAATGCTTTCAGATTACAACTTGACTGTCATAGAATATGTTTGCAGGACATAGAAATAACAACCCTTGAAATTCTGGTTGCATGTTGCTATTGTATAAATAACCTACTGTTTGTGATTTTGTGATAGTTTTATAAGGTTGCCTCGTTTGTGTCAAGCTGCTTGATTTTGTGATATTGTAACACTAGCCTTGGGCTGTAATAAAGAATTTGATTTAATTGATATCACAACCACCTAGTTGGACATCATCACTACACACATTTTACAAGATAAATTTGTTTCTTCCTGGATTAGCGATGTTGAGTCCAACCTAATGAAAAGGGGTTTTTCCCTTCCTTCACTGTTAGAGTTTGCTGAAAGACTTTGCCTTTATGGCTCTGGAGAGGTTGAAACTACTGGTCATGTCCTTCTTAGATGTTCCTTCTACCAGGATACTAGAATCAAATTCATCCCCCCCCCCCCTTGATCAATGGGTTTCCCGATCTTTCAGATATGGACTATCTTCAATTTCTGCTTATAGATGAGGGGAATATAGTCACAGCACAGGTGGCTACATTCTGCACAGCAATGTTAAAGATTCGCAGAAATTTGATGGAAAACTTTTAGTACACATTTAATGCTATATTTTGTCAAACTAATGGATGCATGTATACCTGCCCTAGATAAAACTTAGCTAGATTTAATGCACACATTTTAGATACAATTTTAACTTGTATAACCTGTTTTAAATTTCTATTAGCTAGTAATTAATACATTTAAGATGCTATATTTTTAGATGAAATAACTTATCACACCATAGGCCTTTCAACTCGTTTTTTAGACTTAATTCTCTCGTGTAATTATGTTTTGCACTTGTCTATGACAGTAATAATAAGGATTGATTGACTCAACACTTTGCCAAGAGGTTCAGATTTACTCAACAGAGAACACAACAACTCAAGTATATTATGTCCAAGATAATACAGTGGAGATGCATATCTGCATATCAGCTGTGTGATAGACTGACCTTTCCCAACTTTTATTGCAGGTTCCAGGATTTCAGTTATTTGATGGTGGGAGAGGTACTGGCCTTCTGGTAAGATAGTCCTGTGTCTTTCTTTTGAAACAGATAAGCTGTGAGTCTGAAAGCAAGGCAGTCAAGTTAGCTTTGATCTAAATTTGCACTTTACTTCAGTGTTAGCAGCTTTCCAGTTTGAGCACTGTGGAAAGACACAGAATTTCACAACCTGACAAGTAACAATTGTGCATTAAAATTCCCCAGAAAGATTAAAGGTACGATAAAGAAAATCATACATCCTAGAGCTGGCTGAAGCATTTTGCGAATGAAAAAAGAGCAACATCTTTAAATGTTCAAATATTTCAAAAAGTTGAGCAGAATTTTGCAAGTCAAATATGGGGCAAATTCTTGATCCATGTATGTGATAAACAAGAACGTGAACCCCTTTTCTTTCCTTCTAGCATGTGATAGAACGTCTCAAAGGTCTTGCGGTAAGAAGCAATTATTATTATCCTTTTATAACAATTGTCAATTTCCCATGTAAAGAAAGCATGCAAAGAAAATGAATCTCAAGGTGTTGCAACAAACATGTTAAGTTTATATGCCTGATATTTAAGCTGGATTCCAAAAAGGAAGAGGCATTTGAGATCATACTGCAAATATCCACTATCTCCTGGAGCACAACAAAAAACATTCAGATTATTTCTATACTACAGCAAAGCCTTCAAGCTTTATGGTTCATGGGAAACTATGGGCAGTTTCAAAATAATTGGCTGTCCCTCAGCACTAGATGCACAAAACCCCACAAACTGAAGTTAGGACTGAAAAATATATAGAGAGAATGGTTTCCTATAGGTAAAGATGTCAGACAAGGGTGCAGTTTATCTCCTTATCTGTTCAATCTACACACAAACACATTATACAAAAAGCCAAACTAGATTCAGATGAAGGTGGAGTGAAAATTAGTGGAAGAATATCAGTAATTTAAGGCATGCAGTTCAGTGAAGTTCTTCCACCAGGCAAATGTACCTAGTTTATAAAATTTGGTTGTGTGGCTCTGCCAATCATCATTAATTATTTTTTTTCCATTGGCTTGCAAAATCTACCAAATCAGATAGGTCCATAATATTGTTTTGAACCAAGTGACTTTGTTATTCTTGGTGATGTTTCAGTGTGGCTAATCTCTAAGTTGTAAAATATAGCTAAGCACTGATAAGAGAAATGGACAAAAATGAATCATCAGATGCTGATGACTCTATCCTTCTAGTTGTTTCTTCTGAGCCCGGAACCTGCCAGCTATTCTTCTTTGTTGAAGGATATAATTTTGAACATTAGGTAGCCTGTCCTTGGCCACCAAAACTTGGCTGCTGCTCAAAATTCAGTGAAGGAAGTTGTCCTCTTAACAGTATTTATTTATTTTTCAAATTTGTATGGCTGCCTTTTTCGCCTTGGCAACTCAAGGCGGCTCACAAAAATTAGTTTAAAACCCATCCCTCATGCTAACTAAAACCAAATACTAAAACCATCTAAAACATCCATAAAACATCGGCTGTTTTCCCAGTTGGCTTCCAGTTAGCTACAATTTGCAGGTGAATGGGAGCAAGACAGTGTTTTGTGCTCCTTGAGACAGAGATTGCAAAGTTGGGCCAGTACGTATTTTCCTCACAGGCATTATCCAATTTATTCTCATCACAGAATATAACATGTTAGACCCATACTTGAATAAAAAAAGAATACTCATAAGCAGGAATGGGATTTCTGGATTTGTTGCCAATCTTTGGATTCGGATACGGCGGAACAACAAGAAGAATGGGTCCTAAAATTCTCCACCCTTGGAGTTCTACTTGACAAACAGACAATTACATGTGATGCACCTGAGAGAAAGGCCTAATTTGGGAGGTCCTGATTCTTAGCTAGGTATAGGGTAAAGGTAAAGGTCGCCCTTGCTCGAAAGCTAGTCATATCCAACTCTAAGGTTCAGTGCTCATCTCAGTTTACAGCCAAACAGCCAGCACAGTCTGCATCTGCAGACATTTCCGTAGAGATGTGGCAGGCATGACTCGACACCAGAGTGCACGGAATGCTGCTTACCTTCTCAATGAAGTGGTTCCTATTTATCTACTTGCAATTTCTTGCTTTTGAACTGCTAGGTTGGCAGGAGCTGGGACAGAGATGGGAGCTCACTCCATCTTGCAATACTCGGGTATCAAAACCCCAACCTTCCAGTCTTAATGCCAAGCATCTTAACCACTAAACCACAACAGTCCCTTAGCTAGGTATAGCTCCATCCAAACCTCCTGTTCCTGCTCCAGTGCTACCTGGATCTTTCGTTCTGAACAGAAAACCTAAGCAGAGCCAGGCCTAGCTAAGCCTCAGGACCTTTCAATTTAGACCTTTCTCCCAGGTGCATCACATTTAGGTGTCTGTAAAGTAAGTAGAAATTCTAGAATGGACAATTATGATATTTGTGGCCCTGAAAAATCATAAAATCCCATATGTATTTATCTTATCAGTGCCAAAGCTACCAAATTTCACATTTGATGTATTCATGCTCACATGAAAATCAAAACGTTGGTTAAATATTTGGAAAGGGTAGCAATTTCCAGTTAGATTTCTGGAGCATGTGCTTGTTAAAACTAATAAAGTCTTGTCCAATAGATAGAATAAATTTTTGTTTTCCTCTTCTAGACCTTGCTACCAATGATTGCAGGAGGCAGAATAGGTGGGAATGAAGAGGATGAAGATAATGCTGATGCTGATGCTGAAGTAAGGGATTTTCTATTTAATATCAGAACCAATTAAATCAGATATGATCCTAATATCAAATTAAGATCATGGAGATTAGGATATTTATATCTCATTTCCCCAATGTCTCTGGGTATACTTTATCCAGAACTGGAGTTATATTGTTTATAGAGCAAAAGAGGTAAAGGTAAAGGTCACCCTTGCTCGAAAGCCAGTCATATCCAATTCTAGGGTTCAGTGCTCATCTCTGTTTAGAGCTAAAGAGCCAGTGCTGTCTGTGTCTGCAGATGTTTCTGTGGACAGGAATACAGCAGGATACACTTTGATCAGAATTTATTGTCTAGGGAAAATATATTACACATTTTCCATACTTTGTGAATAGCATGTAGGAGCATTTTCTGAGGCAAATGACCTCCTCTAGACCTAAAAGAAAGAGAAGTAGTGACAAGGGATGCCGTATCAGATGTATTCTCAATGAAGTCATCTATGTACACCTTTGAGTATGAGGATTGTATTTTCAATTTCCCATAGAACCAATTGAGTCAAGGGTGCCTGGTGACCCTAATTTCATGTGAAGTGTGAGTAGGCTGTACTGTACTTTAAAGGAGCCATCCATGGCAATAAACTTTTTGGAAGAAATTTCAGTGCCTTGGTTACCTCTTAAGAAAAAACCCAAGTGATCTACATCACCCAACCAAGAATTTGGAATTGCCTGTTGGCTCTGCATTGAGGACCAGAAACTAAGCTTTATTTTATGAGAAAGAGTTGGCCAAAATTCATATGGAAGTTCTTTACTTATATTTGATAAGGTTCCTGGAAGCTGGTACACTTTACTTTTCTTGTAATGTTAGAGTCAAATTATTGTTCAAACTAAAGCCCTGCTTGTTATTTATCAATTGCCACTTATTAAGAATGAAAAATTAAAAATTCCTCTGGGTGACATTTTGTTTTTTTAAATATATTTTGGGACTTTCTGGCAAACTCATGGAAAGAGTTTTTGCATAATAATTATATTGTACTTTATGCCCACTATTTCCCAAATTTGCACCAAACCCCTTCTATTATGCCCCAAATGCAAGGCTTATAAATGCAAATTATAATGAGGTGTGTGCAAAATAATTTCAAAAAATCTGAATGCTGCTGCTTGTGCAGAAGGAAAGAGAAAGTTCTGAGTGATTGATAGCTTTCTGCACAGGGTTTTTGACCTATGGAGACATTTCCTTTTTCTAACATGATAAAATCTGTACCCATTTATTGTATTCTCACTGCCTGTGCTCAGCAGCCTGGTTAAGTAAAGGTTTAAATTTCACCAGTAAAATCATTCTAGTGTTGTTGCTGTTGAGTCACACAGTCGAGACAGACCCTTTGCGACCCCATGGACCATCGCATGCCAGGGACCCTATCCTCCACGTGTAACAGGTACAAGCTGTTAGTCCTAACCTTCAAAGCCCTAAACAGTTTGGGACCATCCTACCTGGTGGAATATCTTCCCCTCAGCACAACAGCTTGCATTACTCGCTCCTCCATGATGATGCAGCTACAGGTGCCTACCCCAAAATTAGCTAGGAACTCCCTCCCCCTGGATCTGTGCCTGGTACCATCTCTCCAAATGTTTAACAAGCAATTGAAAACATCTCTTAAAGAAGCCTTTGGAAATATCTTACCAATGGCCAATTGTTAGGCATTTTATTCTGTCTCTCTGTGCCATAAATAGGCTTTCTTTTTAGGGTGTCTTGGTTTTTGATGTTTTACAATAAAACCCTGGGTTTCAATGGAGGTTCGTTCCAACAGACTCTGTCGTAACCCGAAAAAATCATAAACTGAAGCACATTTTCCCATAGGAATGCATTCAAAATAATAAAAAAGAGCTCAACCAAAAATAACCAGAAACCCCCCCACAAAAACATCCAAAAATGGCAGACATGATCATCCCCCACTCCCACCAATGGGAAACAGTCCCTACCAGACCAAATAAATAAATAAAATTCAAAAAGGAAACCAAAAACTGTGTGAAAAAGCCAAAAAATGCCAGGCACGATCGCCCCCCAACCCCACAAAAGCAACAAAGCAATTTCCCTACCTTTTCCATGCTGCCACTTCCTCCTGAGTGGTTTATCCAGCTGCTGGGGGGGCCCATTTTCCAGCTCTATTGGCACTGGTAGAGTCTGGGGCCCTTATCCATTCGGTTCTGACCTTCCTCCGAGCTCCCTGAGCAGCGTTACAGCAAAAAATGCACCCCACCCCCAGGTGTATGCCTAGGGGATGTGTGCATTCCTGACTGTAGTACGGCCCAGGGAGCTCAGAGGAAGGTCGGAACAGAGCATATAAGGTCCCCAGACTCCCCCAATGCCGATAGGGGTGGCGGACAGTATAGAAGTAGTGGCAGAAACAATGATGCAGCGGTAAGTGAATTGTGACTTTCAGTGGAGGGGGAAGGAACCATTTTAAACTCTTTGTGTTGTTGTATTCCCCCCTTCCCTTTTATTCCTTTTTATTCTTTTAATTAGGATGGGGGATAGTAGGGTGGGGAAGTGAGTGGGCAATTTGGGATTTTAAAATCTGTTTTTATACATTTTTAACTGTTGTACGCCACCCTGAGTTGGGTTCCCCTGATTGGGCGGCATATAAATTTTAAAATTAAATTAAATTAAAATAGAGTGATTTTCGGTCATAAACTGAAAAATAGTCATAAACCAGGGAATTAATTTAACAAAATTTGCCGTTGTAACCTACAGCAAACATAAGCCAGGGCAATTGTAACCCAGGGTTTTGGTGTATATGAAAATTTTAATATTTGTGTTTGTTTGTATCTGTTGAGTTTTATGCTGTTAGCCACCCTGAGTAGGAAAGTTTTTCCTAGAGGGGCAGGATATAAGTTTAATACATTAATAAATTAATTTTCCTCAGTCTGCTAACTTCTATGCCCATTGCATCAACAATACCATCTGGCCACACATTCTAGTGTATCCTTGGCTATTTCCTTAAAAAGGAAGGGAGAGAAAGAGGGAGGACAAGTTGCATTTACTACCCTACTGCCATCTTATGTTTAAACACTCAAGAGAAAGTCACACCCAAATAGAAGTTCCTGGGGCACCCAAAACCCTTCTCACCATGACAAAAGGAAACTTGGAGAGCAGGACCAAGATGGAAGTGTAAAGAGTTGAATTGGGATTAAATGCTGCTCATGTTTCCTTCAGAATGACTCTTTGAATGAAGTAGGCTTTATTTCGGAGTGCAAGAACTCAGGAATTATTCTGACATTCCTCTTTTCTTCACTCTTCTTTCTCTGGCATGGTACAGGGATCAGATGGCAGTGGTGGTGACAATGAGGACGATGAAAAGAAAGAAGATGGTGGTAATCCTATGGTAAGGATCTGTTTTTGATTGATTTTAAGATAACTTTTGTGAAGCAGTCTAATGTCCTCCTGAAACACAGTTGTTTCTTTGTTACTGTTTTTTCGCTCTGATGTAATATTGTCAACATTTCCTATTTAGACTAAAACATAAAACCAAAATCTGAAGAGTTTGATAGTCCATTTAATGTATATTAAAATTATATCTTGATTGACAACGTTATATGTCAAACTGTAGCTCCAGAAACCCATAGCTGACATGGATACTACCATTGGAGTTTTGGAACCTGTTTAGGAAGGGAAGGGAAGGGAGGGAAAGGGGAGAGGGAGAGGAAAAGGAAAAGGGGAAAGGAAGAAAATGATGTTTCATAGCCATGGAATTTTCCAGTATTGTCAGTTATGAGTTAGCTTTCATTTAAATGTTTTTTCTTCTCATTTCAGATGATACTTAAGAATCTTGGAGCTCTCTCAGTAAGGAAAATATCCATCCTGGTCCTGTATTGGTAGCATTCTGAATTTCATGCAAAACATGCTTTGAATTAGCTACAAATACTCAGGATTATCTATTATACATGCTATTAATTTGTTGCATTCTGGGGAAGAAGAAGTGGGACTGCTCCTCTTACCACAACAATGATGTATTGTCCAGGAGCCTACTCAGTGAAGATTTATGCAATCATGAATTGTACCTCCTGAGAATCTAGGCATGGTTAAGTAAATGTACAACGGTTTCCCTTTACAGAAATCCATCCTAAACACATCAGTGTCATTGAGGTAGAACTACAAACACAGTTTCAAAACTAGAAAAGTATTTCTCTTCAAATGTTGGGAATATCTGGGGGAGTGGATAAAGAGTTATTTCAATTTGAAATACTGTGTCTAAAAATTGAAAGTGTCACAATATGACATCTTGGTAGAAGAAAGCAAGGGGAAAAGGAGACCATCAGGGTGGTTGGAAGGTAGATTTTTTTTCATTCCATAGAGCAGGAATTCTCAACATGTGACCTGTGGGCCAGATGCAGCCCACGGCATCATTCCATGTGGCCCCCTACTGCCTCCACTAAACCTGGAAGTGCCATATGGTGGAGGAAGGGTAAAATGGCCATCGGCCTTCAAAGCTGTCTGAGGGAGTGTGACCCAACCCCCAAATTTAAAAGGTTGAGAACTCTTGCCATAGAGAATCCAGTATGACATATCCAAGTTGTACTTCCAAACATGTATCTTAGATGACACCCCCAACAATCACATAGATGAGAACTTTGAACTTGAGCCAGACATCCTGGAGAGTGAAGTCAGGAGGGTCCTAAAAAGCACTGCCAAAGACAAAGCTAGTGGAGATGATGGTATCCCAGTTGAATTATTCAAAGCCCTAAAAGATAATGGAATTAAAATATTGCATTCAATATGCAGCAGATGTGGAAAACAAAACAGTGGCCACAGGATTGTAAAAGATCAGTATACGTTTGTTGTGTTCTAATAGGGTAACCATCTTCATGTGATAACAATGTATCTTAACAATGTAACATTTCCTACCAGTAACAATATAGCCTTCAGCTGTATCACTATAAACCCTGTATGAGGACGCGAGCTAATGACCACCAGTGGGCAGCGGCGAGCGTCCAAGCTCTCTTGGTTCATACTCATCAAAGGCTGCAGCGCGGAGTTTCCCGCCACTACCTACACCTGGACAAGAAGGGCGTGACTAGCAATGACGTCACGCGGACAATAGCCAATAGGCTATCGTGGAGCCACATTCGAATGTTTACTACTGTATATATAGAGCTATGCATCCGCCATTACCTCATGTTCCCTCTGACCACCATGCAATAAACCTGAGTTAAACCAGCCCGTGGCTGTGTCCTGTGTCTTGGTTCTCATACACTAAATTGGCGACGAAGGTGGGATGATGGATCCCCAAGGAGCCAGGGCACAGAGCGGGTTCAACATTACCAAACCGCAAGACTGGGAGCTCTTTGAGATGGACTTCCAGGCGGCACTGGTGGAACTCAAAGTCAAAGACGACGAGGAAAGGAAGAGGGCCATCCTCACCCGAATGCTTGGGATGGAAACCAAGCGAACGCTGGTGGGCATTATTGCACCGAAGAAGATGAGTGATTTCAAAGCCGAGGATATCATGAAACTGCTGCGTGAGAGGTTCCGACCCTCGAGGGCAATGTTTCCCGCTCGGAGCGCGTTTTGGAGGCGAGTCCAAGCGCCGGACGAGTCGGTTGAGACCTTCGTAACGGCCATGAGAATAGCCGCCGCCCCCTGCAGATGGGACAACCTAGAGATGGCCCTCAGGGATGGAGTTCTGTGTGGCCTGAAGGACAAGGAAGTGCAGCGCAGCCTGATGAACAAGGAGCCACCACCCACGCTGGCAGAGGTTGTAGAGGCCGCGGAATCCGCGGAATCCACGAATGCTGGGGTAGACGAAATGCACCAGTGGCGTGAGTGGCGTCCTAGGGCCGGCAAAGCGGAGAATTCGGTGCACGGAAAGTCCGGACAGTCGGTGCACGCAACTCGACGAACCTCGAAGTCGTCTACGGAAGGCAGCGACGGCGAGGAGGTCCAGAAGGTCCGAAAAGGAGGGCGCCACTGCGATGGTTGCGGAGCGGCCCATGAGCGCGCGAGGTGCCCATTCAGAAAAACCGAGTGTTACAACTGCGGCCGTCGGGGGCACATCGCCAAGGCGTGCAGGAAGCGGAAAGAGGGCCGGAGGCATTCACAAGACCGTTCGGCCAGACCGGACCGTCCAGCGAGGTCCAAAGATGGCGCCCGGACCACGAGGAAGCAGGACGGCGTGGGCCGCATCTCGGACGACAGCGAGGACGACGCTCACGTGTTCAGCGTGTCCGCGGGACAACCCCATTACTTCGTTGAGGTACTAGTACAAGGGGCCCCTATTAGGATGGAAATTGACTCGGGGTCCTCCTATTCTATAATTCCCCAGAGAGAGTTCTTGAAAATCGACCCCCACGCGCGGCCCAAACTTAAAACGTTGAGGTCCACGCTACGAGACGTACAGGGGAACAGCATTCCAGTGTTGGGGGTCGGGAAATTTCGGGTCCGTTTTAAGAGACATTCTGCGGAACTCCCCCTAGTTGTTCTCAAAGGGGGAAGTTGTAGCCTCCTCGGGACGCAGTGGTTTCAGCCTTTGGGTTTGTTCATAGGGGGGGTGCATGCCGTGGGTGCGGACCCAATACAAGCGGTGTGCGACGCGCACCCCGCCGTTTTTAAAAAAGGACTGGGAAAGTTCAAGGGACCCCCTGTAGCCTTCGACCTAGACCCGGAGGTCCGCCCGATAAGACTCAAACCACGCAGGGTGCCGTTCGCACTAAAGGACAAAATAGAGGCGGAACTGGACAAACTGGTGGGCCAGGGGATTCTTGTTCCTGTTGATTCCGCGGAGTGGGAAACTCCAATTGTAACAGCACTAAAGGCTAACGGGGAGGTGCGCATTTGCGCTGATTATAAGTGTACAATTAACAAGGCGATCCGCCCTAATGCATACCCGGTGCCGGTGGTCAGCCACCTTCTGGCCAGGCTGAATGGGGGAAAGTGTTTCGCTAAGCTCGATTTAGCACAAGCCTACCAGCAACTCCCTGTAACTCCCGCCACGGCAGCGGCACAAACAATAGTTACACATAAAGGGGCGTTCCAGGTGTCGCGTTTACAGTTCGGCGTGAACTCGGCACCCGGCCTTTTTCAGTCGCTTGTGGAACGCCTCCTGAAGGGGCTGGAGGGGGTGTTGCCTTATTTTGATGACGTATTGATAACAGGGGGGAGTGAGGCCGAACTGGCAAAGAGATTGGATAAAGTACTGACTGTGTTCGAGAAAGCGGGGCTGCGTCTGAGAAAAGACAAATGCGTTTTTTTCGAAACAGAGGTTGAGTTTTTAGGGTTCCGGGTCACACCCGAGGGAATTATGCCGTCCAAATCCAAAGTAGCCGCCATCAAGAAGGCTCCTCGCCCCACATCCAAAACCGAACTACAGTCATTCCTGGGGCTCCTCAATTTTTACCATACCTTTCTTCCACGGAAGGCGTCTGTGGCCGAACCGCTCCATAGGTTGCTTAAAAAGGAGGAAACATGGCTGTGGGGTGACGAGCAAGAGAGGGCGTTTAAAGAGTTAAAGCAACTCCTAACATCCGAGGCAATCCTGACTCATTTCGATCCCAAACGGCCAGTGGTCTTAGTCTGTGACGCATCCCCGGTGGGGGTGGGGGCGGTGCTTTGCCACGTGTTGGACGACGGAAGGGAGGCCCCGATAGCGTTTTATTCAAGGTCCCTGTCCCAAACAGAGCGGAATTACGCACAGACCGACAGGGAGGCGTTAGCGATAGTAGCGGGAACCAAAAAATTTCACGATTTTCTGTATGGTCGCCCGTTCACGATCGTGACCGATCACAAGCCCCTGTTAGGAATTTTCACTGCAAATAAGCCCACGCCACAGATCCTGTCCCCGAGGATGCTGCGGTGGGCTATCTTTCTCAACGCATACCAACATGTGTTGGAATACCGGCCCGGGAAGGAGATCAGCCATGCAGACGCACTCTCAAGGTCTCCTTTGCCCTTCTCGGGCGACCAAAAGGCAGGGGTAGAGAGAGACCACCAGGTATTGTTAATAGAGGTCTTAGATTCACCCCCAATAGTACCAGCCGACATTGCCAGGGCGACAGGCAAGGATAGAACGCTGGAGAAAGTAAGCTCATGGGTACAGAAGGGGTGGCCGGCGTCCTTCCCAGGTACGGAATTCGACCCATTTTTTCGAAAAAAAATAGAGTTGTCCCTAGAGAGGGGGTGCCTTTTGTGGGGCCAACGGGTGGTGGTCCCTACATCCCTGCGACCGAGGGTGCTCAAACTGCTGCACGTCAGCCACCCGGGGATCGTCCGTTCCAAGGCGCTGGCCCGGAGTTACTTCTGGTGGCCCCAGCTGGACGCAGACATAGAGCACATGGTCGGCACTTGTGAGGCATGCCAGGGCTCCCGACCGGAGGCGGCTCGCCTCCCGCATAGGGAATGGGACGCGGCAAGGGGGCCGTGGTCCAGAGTGCACGTAGATTTCGCTGGCCCGTTCCGAGGAACCATTTTTCTCCTGGTAGTGGATGCGTACTCCAAGTGGCTGGAGGTGATTCCGGTAAAGAGCACGTCCTCCGCTACTACAATTAGCCATCTAAGGAGAGTCTTTTCCACGTTCGGTTTACCCGACACTCTGGTCAGCGATAACGCTAGTTGTTTCACGTCCGCTGAGTTCAGGGCATTCACGGAAGCAAACGCCATTCGGCACGTAACATCCGCGCCGTTTCACCCGGCCACGAATGGCCAAGTGGAGCGGCTGGTGCGGACAACAAAGGATGCGCTGCGGCGCATGGGCTCGGGGGACCTGAATCACCAAGTATGTCAGTTTTTATTAGCGTATAGGGTGACCCCCTTAGCATCCGGATACTCGCCGGCAGAGCTGCTGATGCGGAGAAAACTGACCACGATTCTGTCCAGGTTAGACCCGACGAGGGTCGAGGACAAAGGGAAGAACGTAGGGGCAGCGGTGTTGAAAGGTTTCGCCGCCGGCGATCCTGTGCATTGCAGGAACTACGCCAGCACAGGGCCAGCCTGGGTACCAGGGAGAGTTGTAGAACAGACGGGGCCAGTGTCATATCGGGTGGAAACGAGCACCGGCCTACTGTGGAGGCGGCATGCGGATCAGCTCCGGAGCCGGGTTCCCAGGAAGCAATCCTCGGACGGCACGGAGAATGCCTCAGCGTTAGGGTCCTCCCCCACCCGTTTATCCCAAGGGGGAGACAACGAAGGGCAACAGTCCCAAACAAGGGGGGGAAGCAGCGGTCCCGACTCATATCCTTTTGATACACCAGCCCTATCAAAGAGAAGCAGCGGTCCCGACTCCCTATCGGAGCCCGGGGAAGAGGGAGAGGAGTTTGCGACTGCTGCCCCCGAATTTGATTTTGATTTTGCGAGCCGGGGGGTTTTTTGGGAGTGTTCCCCCACCCATCCAAGCGAGAAGAGGGGTTTTTCGTTAGCCCCCAGTGCCCCCGGTTCTTCCCAAATAAAGCACACACCTCCCAACAAAGCCGCAGAACCGCGGCAAGTCACTAACAAGTCTCCCTCTCCAATTACAGGACAGGAAGCCAGGGGTCAAAGAGAAGGTAGCAAACCCGGGGCAGGGCAGCCCACACCGAGACCCCAGCGTGTTCGAAATAAGCCATCTTGGCTGAGAGACTTCGTCTCATCCTAGGGGGGAGGAGTGTTGTGTTCTAATAGGGTAACCATCTTCATGTGATAACAATGTATCTTAACAATGTAACATTTCCTACCAGTAACAATATAGCCTTCAGCTGTATCACTATAAACCCTGTATGAGGACGTGAGCTAATGACCACCAGTGGGCAGCGGCGAGCGTCCAAGCTCTCTTGGTTCATACTCATCAAAGGCTGCAGCGCGGAGTTTCCCGCCACTACCTACACCTGGACAAGAAGGGCGTGACTAGCAATGACGTCACGCGGACAATAGCCAATAGGCTATCGTGGAGCCACATTCGAATGTTTACTACTGTATATATAGAGCTATGCATCCGCCATTACCTCATGTTCCCTCTGACCACCATGCAATAAACCTGAGTTAAACCAGCCCGTGGCTGTGTCCTGTGTCTTGGTTCTCATACACTAAAACGTTGCAATCCCAAAAAAGGGCAACACCAAAGAATGCTCAAATTATCGAACAATTGTGCTCATCCCACATGCTAGCAAGGTCATGCTCAAGATAATAGAGGATAGGCTTCAGCAGTATGCGGATAGAGAGCTACCAGAAGTGCAGGCTGGGTTTTGAAAAGATATGGTAACTAGAGACCAAGTTGTCAACATACGTTGGATCATGGAGAAAACAAAGGAATACCAGAAACAAGTCTACTTCTGTTGCATTGACTACACCAAGGCCTTTGACTGTGTGGACCACAACAAAATGTGGCAAGTAATTAAAGAGATGGGAATACCAGAACATCTTATATGCCTCATGAGAAATCTGTACATGAGTCAAGAAGCAACAGTTAGGACAGGATACAGAATGACAGAGTGGTTTTGAATAGGAAAAGGAGTAAGTCAAGGCTGCATTTTGTCACCCTGCTTATTTAACTTATACACAGAGCACATAATACACAATGCAGGGTTGGACGAATCACAAGGTGGAATAAAATTGCTGAGATAAATATTAACAGTTAGAGATATGCAGATGACATAATGGCAGAAAATGAAGAAAACCTAAAGAAGCTCTTGATTAGGTTGAAAGAAGAGAGTGTAAAAGCTGGCTTGAGACTCAATGTTAAAAAAAAAACCAAGATAATGGCAACAGGCTCTATCACTTCCTGGAAAATAGATGGGGAAGAAGTAGAAGCAGTGACAGACTTTACATTTTTAGGATCCAAGATCACTGCAGATGGTGATTGCAGCCATGAAATAAAAGGGTGAGTAATCTTTGGGAGACAAGCTAGGAGAAACCTAGGGAACATAGTTAAAAGTAGAGACATCACCTTGCAAACAAAAGTCCACATAGTCAAAGCAATGGTATTCCCAGTAGTAATGTATGGTAGTGAAAGAAGGACCATAAAGAAAGCTAAGCGCAGAAGAATAGATACCTTTGAAATAGATACTTTAAAAAAAAAAGATTTTATATTTGTTTTTAGATAATAGATGTCATGGTGGGAGTGAGTGGGTAATATTGTTATGGTTTTATGGTTTTTTTAAAAATTGTTTTACCTGTATATTGGTCTTAGTGTACTCCACCCAGAGTCCTTTGGATAGTGCAGTATATAAATCTATTAAATTAAATTAATTAAATGTGGTGTTGGAGGAGAATTTTGAGAGTACCCTGGACAGCAAAGAGAACAAATGGGTCAATCTTAAAAGAAATTAACCCCGACTGCTCTGTGGGATGTCAAATATTGAAGATGAAGCTGAATTACATTGGACATCAAATGAGAAGAGAGGATTCACTTGAGAAAGCCTTGAGATTGGGAAGGGTTGAGGGCAAAAGACGAAGGGGACAGCAGAGAATGAGATGGCTGGATGGTATTGTTGACACAATGGGCACAGAGCTGGTTGGTTTGAGGAGGATGGTGGAGGATAGGGGTGCCTGGGGTATGATAGTCCATGGGGTCGCAAATGGTCGGACTCGACTATGCGGCTGAACAACAACAAAACTTAAATGAAGTGACTTGTTGCTTTCTTCTTGTAGAACATGCTCCCTATGATTCTAGGAGGTGGAATAGGTGATGAAGAAGAAGACCAAGAAGGTGTTGTTGCTGTGGTAAGTAACCATCTGTTGCCATCCAATCGCTACTTTGGCTATGCAGTCAGAAATAATCCTGATATAAGGTTTATATATCATTAACAAGTACCTTGTAGTACCAGGTCAGGAATTTCCAAATACATACATAGCTAGACACTGTATGGACAACTCAAATTACCATCAGATTATATACACTATACATTAGCTTTTTCTCTGTCCAAGTAATGTCAAAGTTTCCCCTGTAGAAGCTAGCTCCCATGAGACATCTATTGCCATGGAAGTACATGTCTAGGATATCGGAGGATTCGGGAACTCAAGGAACACAGCTCAGAATCCTTGCTCTGTCTACCACCAAGGTTTCTGATTTTTAATCTGGTATCTATGTACTAGATTGTCTTTGATTATGTTGTCTTCCTCTGCATAATGGCATTAGTTTGTTGGTCTGCCAATTATTTGGTTAATCCAGAGTTGACCAATTTTTTTGGGCCGGGAGCCTGACCACGCCCCCGGAATGGGCATGTTTGTACCTGCACATCAATATTCACTTCCTGGTTCAGTGTGGATGCTTCTGTGCATGCATGAAAGCAGCCATATTTACTTCTTGGTTCAGTGCAAATGCTTCTGCACATGCGTGGAAGCGTCCATATTCACTTCCTGGTTTGGTGTAGACACTTCTGCGCATGCGTGAGCATGGATGGGGCTATTTTGCCCCAGACTGAACCGGTACGCAACTTGGGGGTCCTCCTGGATTCGCAGCTGCTGCTAGAAGAACAGGTGGCGGCTGTGGCCAGGAGGGCCTTCGCCCAACTCCAGGTGATTCGCCAGTTACGCATGCTCCTGGACTCTTTGCTCATGGTCACTCATGCTCTGGTGACCTCCAGACTAGATTATTGTAATGCTTTTGTATATGAGAACCAAGACACAGGACACAGCCACGGGCTGGTTTAACTCAGGTTTATTGCATGGTGGTCAGAGGGAACATGAGGTAATGGCGGATGCATAGCTCTATATATACAGTGGTAAACATTCGAATGTGGCTCCACGATAGCCGGTTGGCTATTGTCCGCGTGACATCATTGCTGGCCACGCCCTTCTTGTCCAGGTGTAGGTAGTGGCGGGAAAGTCCGCGCTGTGGCTTTTGATGAGTATGGACCAAGAGAGCTTGGACGCTCGCTACTGCCCACTGGTGGTTATTAGCTCGCGTCCTAATACAGGGTTTATAGTGATACAGCTGACGACTATATTGTTACTTGTAGGAAGGGTTACATTGTTAAGATACATTGTTATCACATGAAGAAGGTTACACTATTAGAACACAACACTCCTCCCCCCTAGGATGAGACGAAGTCTCTCAGCCAAGATGGCTTATTTCGAACACGCTGGGGTCTCGGTGCGGGCTGCCCTGCCCCGGGTTTGCTACCTTCTCCTTGTCCCCTGGCTTCCTGTCCTGTAATTGGAGAGGGAGACTTGTTAGTGATTTGCCGCGGTTCTGCGGCTTTTTTGGGAGGTGTGTGCTTTATTTGGGAAGAACCTGGGGCACTGGGGGCTAACGAAAAACCCCTCTTCTCGCTTGGATGGGTGGGGGAACACTCCCAACCCCCCCCCCGGCTCGGTAACGCAAAATCAAATTCGGGGGCAGCAGTCGCAAACTCCTCACTCTCTTCCCCGGGATCGGATAGAGCTGGCGTATCAAAAGGATCTGAGTCGGGACCGCTGCTTCCCCCCCTTGTTTGGGACTGTTGCCCTTCGCTGTCTCCTCCTTGGGCTAAGCGGGTGGAGGAGAACCCTAACGCTGAGGCATTTTCCATGCCGTCCGTGGATTGCTTCCTGGGAACCCGGCTCCGGAGCTGATCTGCATGCCGCCTCCAGAGTAGACCGGTGCTCGTTTCCACCCGATACGACACTGGTCCCGTCTGTTCTACAACTCTCCCTGGTACCCAGGCTGGCCCTGCGCTGGCGTAGTTCCTGCAATGCACAGGATCGCCGGCGGCGAAACCTTTCGACACCGCTACCCCTACGTTCTTCCCTTTGTCCTCGACCCTCGTCGGGTCTAATCTGGTCAGAATCGTGGTCAGCTTTCTCCGCATCAGCAGCTCTGCCGGCGAGTAACCGGATGCTAAGGGGGTCACCCTATACGCTAATAAAAACTGACATACTTGGTGATTCAGGTCCCCCGGGCCCATGCGCCGCAGCGCATCCTTTGTTGTCCGCACCAGCCGCTCCACTTGGCCATTCGTGGCCGGGTGAAACGGCGCGGATGTGACGTGCCGAATGGCGTTTGCCTCCGTGAATGCCCTGAACTCAGCGGACGTGAAACAACTAGCGTTATCGCTGACCAGAGTGTCGGGTAAACCGAACGTGGAAAAGACTCTCCTTAGATGGCTAATTGTAGTGGCGGAGGACGTGCTCTTTACCGGAATCACCTCCAGCCACTTGGAGTACGCATCCACTACCAGGAGAAAAAGGGTTCCTCGGAACGGGCCAGCAAAATCTATGTGCACTCTGGACCACGGCCCCCTTGCCGCGTCCCATTCCCTATGCGGGAGACGAGCCGCCTCCGGTCGGGAGCCCTGGCATGCCTCACAAGTGCCGATCATGTGCTCTATGTCTGCGTCCAGCTGGGGCCACCAGAAGTAACTCCGGGCCAGCGCCTTGGAACGGACGATCCCCGGGTGGCTGACGTGCAACAGTTTGAGTACCCTCGGTCGCAGGGATGTAGGGACCACCACCCGTTGGCCCCACAAAAGGCACCCCCTCTCTAGGGACAACTCTATTTTTTTCCGAAAAAATGGGTCGAATTCCGTACTTGGGGAGGACGCCGGCCACCCCTTCTGTACCCATGAGCTTACTTTCTCCAGCGTTCTATCCCTGCCTGTCGCCCTGGCAATGTCGGCTGGTACTATTGGGGGTGAATCTAAGACCTCTATTAACAATACCTGGTGGTCTCTCTCTACCCCTGCCTTTTGGTCGCCCGACAAGGGCAGAGGAGACCGTGAGAGTGCGTCTGCATGGCTGATCTCCTTTCCGGGCCGGTATTCCAACTCATGTTGGTATGCGTTGAGGAAGATAGCCCACCTCAGCATTCTCGGGGACAGGATCTGTGGCGTGGGCTTATTTGCAGTGAAAATTCCTAGCAGAGGCTTGTGATCGGTCACGATCGTAAACGGGCGACCATACAGAAAATCGTGAAATTTTTTGGTGCCCGCTACTATCGCTAGTGCCTCCCTGTCGGTCTGTGCGTAATTCCGCTCAGCTTGGGACAGGGACCTTGAATAAAACGCTATCGGGGCCTCCCTTCCGTCGTCCAACACGTGGCAAAGCACCGCCCCCACCCCCACCGGGGATGCGTCACAAACTAAGACCACTGGCCGTTTGGGATCGAAATGAGTTAGGATTGCCTCGGATGTTAGGAGTTGCTTTAACTTTTTAAAAGCCCTCTCTTGCTCATCACCCCACAGCCATGTTTCCTCCTTTTTGAGCAACCGATGGAGCGGTTCGGCCACAGACGCCTTCCGTGGAAGGAAGGTATGGTAAAAATTTAGGAGCCCCAGGAATAACTGTAGTTGGGTTTTAGATGTGGGGCGAGGAGCCTGCTTGATGGCGGCTACTTTGGATTTGGACGGCTTAATTCCCTCGGGTGTGACACGGAACCCTAAAAACTCAACCTCTGTTTCGAAAAAAACGCATTTGTCTTTTCTCAGTCGCAGCCCCGCTTTCTCGAATACAGTCAGTACTTTATCCAATCTCTTTGCCAGTTCAGCCTCACTCCCCCCTGTTATCAATACGTCATCAAAATAACACAACACTCCCTCCAGCCCCTTCAGGAGGCGTTCCACAAGCGCCTGAAAAAGGCCGGGTGCCGAGTTCACGCCGAACTGTAAACGCGACACCTGGAACGCCCCTTTATGTGTAACTATTGTTTGTGCCGCTGCCGTGGCGGGAGTTACAGGGAGTTGCTGGTAGGCTTGTGCTAAATCGAGCTTAGCGAAACATTTTCCCCCATTCAGCCTGGCCAGAAGGTGGCTGACCACCGGCACCGGGTATGCATTAGGGCGGATCGCCTTGTTAATTGTGCACTTATAATCAGCGCAAATGCGCACCTCCCCGTTAGCCTTTAGTGCTGTTACAATTGGAGTTTCCCACTCCGCGGAATCAACAGGAACAAGAATCCCCTGGCCCACCAGTTTGTCCAGTTCCGCCTCTATTTTGTCCTTTAGTGCGAACGGCACCCTGCGTGGTTTGAGTCTTATCGGGCGGACCTCCGCGTCTAGGTCGAAGGCTACAGGGGGTCCCTTGAACTTTCCCAGTCCTTTCTTAAAAATGGCGGGGTGCGCGTCGCACACCGCTTGTATTGGATCCGCACCCACGGCATGCACCCCCCCTATGAACAAACCCAAAGGCTGAAACCACTGAGTCCCGAGGAGGCTACAATTTCCCCCTTTGAGAACAACTAGAGGGAGTTCCGCAGAATGTCTCTTAAAACGGACCCGAAATTCCCCGACCCCCAACACTGGAATGCTGTTCCCCTGCACGTCTCGTAGCGTGGACCTCAACGTTTTAAGTTTGGGCCGCACGTGGGGGTCGATTTTCAAGAACTCTCTCTGGGGAATTATAGAATAGGAGGACCCCGAGTCAATTTCCATCCTAATAGGGGCCCCTTGTACTAGTACCTCGACGAAGTAATGGGGTTGTCCCGCGGACACGCTGAACACGGGGGCGTCGTCCTCGCTGTCGTCCGAGATGCGGCCCACGCCGTCCTGCTTCCTCGTGGTCCGGGCGCCATCTTTGGACCTCGCTGGGCGGTCCGGTCTGGCCGAACGGTCTTGTGAATGCCTCCGGCCCTCTTTCCGCTTTCTGCACGCCTTGGCGATGTGCCCCCGATGGCCGCAGTTGTAACACTCGGCTTTTCTGAATGGGCACTTCGCGCGCTCATGGGCCGCTCCGCAACCATCGCAGCGGCGCCCTCCTTTTCGGACCTTCTGGACCTCCTCGCCGTCGCTGCCTTCCGTAGACGATTTCGAGGTTCGTCGGGTTGCGTGCACCGACTGTCCGGACTTGCCGTGCACCGAATTTTCCGCTTTGCCGGCCCTAGGACGCCACTCACGCCACTGGTGCATTTCGTCTACCCCAGCATTCGTGGATTCCGCGGATTTCGCGGCCTCCACAACCTCTGTCAGCGTGGGTGGCGGCTCCTTGTTCATCAGGCTGCGCTGCACTTCCTTGTCTTTCAGGCCACACAGAACGCCGTCCCTTAGGGCCATCTCTAGGTTGTCCCATCTGCAGGGGGCGGCGGCTATTCTCATAGCTGTTACGAAGGTCTCAACCGACTCGTCCGGCGCTTGGACTCGCCTCCAAAACGCGCTCCGAGCGGGAAACATTGCCCTCGAGGGTCGGAACCGCCCACGCAGCAGTTTCATGATGTCCTCGGCTTTGAAATCACTCATCTTCTTCGGTGCAATAATGCTCACCAGCGTTCGCTTGGTTTCTATCCCAAGCATTCGGGTGAGGATGGCCCTCTTCCTTTCCTCGTCGTCTTTGACTTTGAGTTCCACCAGTGCCGCCTGGAAGTCCATCTCAAAGAGCTCCCAGTCTTGCGGTTTGATAATGTTGAATCCGCTCTGTGCCCTGGCTCCTTGGGGGTCCATTATCCCACCTTCGTCGCCAATTTTGTATATGAGAACCAAGACACAGGACACAGCCACGGGCTGGTTTAACTCAGGTTTATTGCATGGTGGTCAGAGGGAACATGAGGTAATGGCGGATGCATAGCTCTATATATACAGTGGTAAACATTCGAATGTGGCTCCACGATAGCCGGTTGGCTATTGTCCGCGTGACATCATTGCTGGCCACGCCCTTCTTGTCCAGGTGTAGGTAGTGGCGGGAAAGTCCGCGCTGTGGCTTTTGATGAGTATGGACCAAGAGAGCTTGGACGCTCGCTACTGCCCACTGGTGGTTATTAGCTCGCGTCCTAATACAGGGTTTATAGTGATACAGCTGACGACTATATTGTTACTTGTAGGAAGGGTTACATTGTTAAGATACATTGTTATCACATGAAGAAGGTTACACTATTAGAACACAACAAATGCGCTCTACATGGGGCTGCCCTTGATGACTATTCGGCGGCTGCATCTGGTCCAGAATGTGGCGGCCCGGGTGGTGATAGGATGTGGATGTTATGCCCATGCCTCACCACTGCTTCGGAAGCTGCACTGGTTACCCGTTTGCCTCCGGGTGCAATTCAAGGTGCTGGTTTTGACCTTTAAAGCCCTAAATGGTAGTGGGCCAGGTTACCTTAGAGACCGCATCACCCTAATGACGTCTGTCCGTCCAACCAGAGCGGACCGGAGGGGCTCTCTAATAGTGCGATCGGCCAGGGGGGCTTGCCTCTCTGGCACAAGGAGGAGAGCCTTCTCTGTGCCCACACCGGCCCTTTGGAACCTCCTGCCTGTCAACTGCGTCTCCAGACGGAGTTGTTGCCCTTTAGAAAAGAACTGAAAACCTGGCTGGCGGGCCATGTTTGGGGTGCAGGTGGAGGGGTGGCTTCCGTTGGGTGGTAAATATAGGGGAGGATGTCTGCCCCACGGTTTCTTCGGTTCCTGCACCCCTCTCTTTTTAGGAGTGGGTTCCTATTGCTGGTTTTTATCTGTTTTTATTTGTTTTTATCTGTTTTTACCCACTGTGTGAACCGCCCGGAGTCGGCTTTGGCTGAGTGGGTGGTATAGAAATTTAACAATAAAATAAAAATAAAATGTCCGTGCCAAACCAGGAAGTGAATACAGACATTTTTGTGCATGTGTGAGGACATCCATACTGAACCAGAAAGTAAATATGGACACGTCCGCACATGCACAGAAGCAACAGTATTCACTTACTGGTTTGGCGAGGGCATTGCGGGCCTTGATGGAATGGCTTTGGAAGCTTTATCCAGCCCATGGGCCATAGTTTGGGCATGGCTGGGCTAATCAGAAATCTATTCCTTATTTTGTGATTAACACTTAATCATCCACCTCTAGCTCTTTGAACCTCGCTTTGCCTGTCTTTGAACCTTGGACAACCCCAGAGATCATGGCAGCAATTAATTGGGGCAATGAAATCTCTCCATGTATACAGAAGAAACATTTTTTTCCATCCAGTATCAAAGGAAACTATCTAGGGAGCATTCACAATGAAGCCATGAACCCAGGTTTTAAAGAAAGATAACTGCTCCCCCCCCCCCCGTTTCCTTGCAGAATCCATTACATTTTCTACCAGGAGCAAGAAAAAGAGGAAGACTTGTATTGGTAAGAAGCTTTTCATTTAGGGGCATTTTAGGACAGTGGATTCCATGCTTCAGGTCCAATTAATCTTGGAAGTTTCCAGAAGCTCTCACTGTTGGCTATATTACTTTGAGTTTCTGGGAGTGATAGCCCCAAAATCCTCAAAGTGCTGAGTTTGGATGGAAGCTATCATTTTTAGTGGACATTTTGAGAATGTTATTAACTTCAGTTAGGCATCTAATTTGAACTCTTTTCATTTTATTCACCTAATCCTTGTGTCAGATTCCAGGGGAGTGACATTTATTGACAACACATGTACTTACGACACTATTTTTAATGGTTGACTATAGAGATAGGCAGAAATGCAGTCTGTAATGACAATTTTTTTTTATTACAGATTGTTCTAGTTTATTACTGTTGGCATAATAGAATTAAATAACCACATAGAAAAACATAGAGCACTATAGTTTTAAATCTGCTGCAGAAAGTAGAAATAATTAAAACCCCACAGCTGTATTCAGTAACAAAGAAAATTAGAGAAAACAGTGGGGTTTTATGTCTTTTGCAGCATAAGTGGGATACTAACAGAAATCAGACCCAGTCATGTGAATTTCAGCCATCATGTTATTTTTGTTACAGTTAATGTGAGACATAAGTGTGAAATGGATAGCTTATAAGTAACTAGCTAATTACCTGGCTTTGCCCGGGTTGTTTTTGTCCTTTAAAGCAAGGATGACTTGGCTTGACTGCGGTTTTACTTTTCCACCGAGTAGCGTCCCCGGCCCGAAAACATTGAGTTCTGTCAAGCTGTGGCCTCCAGTGGTCAGCGAAAGGAGGCTACAGCTTGACAGAACTGTACGTTGACGGGCAGGAGAACCTGCCACTGAAGAAAGCTGTGGCTGCTTATCATGGCCACAGCTTTCTTTAGCGGAGGCGTCTCCCAGAGGAAAATTCAACCCGCTGGCTTGGCTGTGCTGCGCGTGTGCAGTACTGCAATTTCATTGCTGCTTCTCCGGCCAGTAGGGGTATCCCCTTTGCATCCTACTTTGGGGGGGGGGCATAAACCCCCAAATGGGTTTTGAGACCACCACAGTGCTGCTCTCACAAGCCCAAGGTATGTATGTGCAAATTTTCAGCGAGATTGTTCCACGGGTGTGGGTTCCTCTGGAGCACATACAAACCCACACCTCTGTTTTATAGATATAGATAGGCTGCCTGAGTAGAGGGTTCTTAAAAATAGGGCTTCCACTTCTTGAAAGTTTTAATATTGTAAACTACCTTGTTTCTCCATGAGGAGAAAGGTGGGGGATAGCTAGCTAGCTAGCTTGCTTGCTAGATAGTTATGCTCTAAAAGGCACATCTTAAGGATATAAAATCCAGGAAATAACTACCTTGATAGAATTCAAGCAGGAAACCATGTTTATGAGGGAAATGGGAAAAGGAAACATAAAGAAAGAAAACCTGAAGGTTAACTAAGAGAAAATTGACTGTATTTGACAGATGCAGGAGAGAATTTGAAAGCAGAAGATGGCTATTTCTATTCACTAAGTCTGTTGACATTTCTGGTATATTAATGGGTAGTGATATTTTGTTTTTCTTTTAAAAACCGAAATACCATTTCATAATATGGTGATAATGTTTTTTCCTGCTGTAGAAGCCTGGACATTTAATTGGTAAAGCTAGACAATGGGTAAGAGTATTTCCTTGATCTATCTGTTGGTGGTCTGTCTGTCTATTCATTTTTAATAAGAAATAGCTGTGTTAAAATTTGGCAACAAAATCCCTAAATTAACTATTTTATTTGCCATAAACTTACACAAACTGCAGCCAACTTAACCATAAATTGTTCTTTAATGTGGGAAAACCCGTTTTGCTCAAATTTAATGGACTCCTAATGAACTCTTGCTGAAGGACAGTGCCCTTCATATGAAGGTTAACTCTTTTTGTTGATGTGAGCGGGAGGGAGTCAAGATGTTACAAGCAGACATGACAATGTAGTACAATAAGGGAACAAGGCAAGGCCATAATTTTGACCATCTTGGGTGGAGCAGTCATCACAATATATCTTTCCTTCTTTGCTAGACCAAGGCTAACATTCCCATCCCTTGCTCACCAAGTAATTGTTTCTGTTTGTTTTCTCACACATTATTTTCCCTCCCAGGCCAAAAGGTATGAACAAAGAAGAAGAAAGGTGAATATGACTTGGAGGGAATACTACTGATTCTTTTTAGATCAGTTTAATAGCAATAACCATTAGCCTCCCTACAACTTGATTGTCTAATTCTTATACAACATCCAATGTAATAGTGGAATCAGGACTTGCAGAGTCAAAACAATGGAGCTTTTTGATCACTATAAGTATGATGCCACCTTAGCCATCTTTATCCCATCTATTTGTAATCCTATTACTAGCTAGGTGGGAAATTCACTTTCTCCAGCAACAATATATTGCTGTGAGCTATCTCTACTGTAACACAAAAAAATTGGGGACACTGTGTTCTTGAATGGGCAGCTAAGTCCTGTTAGCTTTACTAAAGACAGATTTTTGATGATAAAGAACAGTATTAGAACTGTTTTCTGAAATAGAGCTGGATATGAGGGCTATTATAATTAGATCCCATCTCCAATTCCATCATGATATAGCCCAGGGGATCCCAACCTAAGGCCCATGGGCCAGATCCAGCCTGTGGCACCATTTCATGTGGCCCCCACCCCTCCAAAGGCATTCAAGAAACAAAATGGCCTCCCCTTTGAAGCTGTTGGGACAAAATGGCCATCCTTATCATGCAGGCAAGGCAAAATGGCTGTCCGGCCCTCGAAACTGACTGAGAGAGCATGACCCAATCCCTGGCATGAAAAGGTTGAGAACCCCTGATATAGCCAATGATACTATCATTGACAATGGTAGTTGCAAATGTGACTCAGTGTAGAGTTGCCATAATTCTCTCCCACAAAACCGGGACAGAAGTATGCTTGACAAAAATGGGAGAGTTATCTTCAAAATAGCCTTTTTTTAAAAAACAAACATAATATAATGATAGCTATAAAACACTTTTACATTAAATATAACAATGCATAAATGAATTTATTTACAACAGTTAATTCTTACTGTAAAATAATCTGTTGTACTTCTGAGAAGTCACATCGCGGTTAACTATTAACGTCCTCAGTTCCAGGAAACACACTGGTCACAGAGTTTGAATTTATTTTAATGGTGTGTTATAATACAAAATCAGTAAATTTTAAAAATCCAGGACTTTAAAATGATTTTTACTGACCTGGCCGGGACATTTTTTCTGACCTTGAATACGGGACAATCCCGGTTTTCCAGGACATATGGCAACCCTAACTCAGTGGTGACAGCACAACAGAATAAACTTGCACCCATGGGCAAATATCTGGTGATCTCCAACTTGACATAAACTGATTTCCATGTATTTCATATGGTTTTCCATCACACCAGAGAGTAACAACTCATTTTTGTGTGTGTTTTTGTCTCAGGATGAGGAATAGAGACATGTATATGGTTAGTCCTCCATCAACTGAGCTGTAGAACTACAATTTTATGGTTTCAGGAATTATAGTTTCATACAGATTCTGAGAATTCATAGCCTTTCCTTTAAGAAGGACCCCGGTGTCTTTTCTTTGTCACCCCTCAGAATTTGAAGAACTTGAGTAAAGCACTAACACGTTCATTGTTAGACTGAAGATTTAGTTTTCCTCTTCCTTTCCTCATTTGCAGATGGTTTTCTCTCTCTCTACCTAGTATTATATAGTCCACAATTCTGTTGCTTAGCTCAGCAAATTGCACTAAGGTAGGTCCATTGAAGAATGTGGTGATTTAGTGGTTAAGACATTGAACTTGGCCACTGGAAGGTCGACAGGTCAGCAGTTCATGACCCGAGTGCTGCACGACAGAGTGAGCATCCATCTTTGTTCCAGCTCCTGCCAACATAGCAGTTTGAAAGCAAGAAATTGCAAGTAGATAAATAGGTCCCACATTGGTGGGAAGGTAAACAATGTTCCATTCACTCTAGTGTGTATGCATGCCTGCCACATGTACACAGAAATGTCTGCAGATGCAGACAGCACTGGCTCTTTGAGATGAGCACTGGACCATAGAGGATATACGATAGGACTATCTTTCAACAAGGGCAACCTTTACTTTTACCTTGAATCAGTAGGAGTTTGGTGAATCAATTCCTTAACGTTCTTTGTTTCAATGTTCCTCTCTCCTTGTTTCTTTCTCTCTCCTTCTTCCATCTTTTCCAGAATTACTGGTCTTAACTTAAGTGAGAACTAACAGATTTGGAAGCTAAAGAAGATATTCAAGGCTAATAAAATTTGTATCTGGATCCTTTCAGCCCAAGAAATCTCCGACCTATTTAAAGACTGTTCTAGCACAAAAAAAACCTGACCATCATGCAACCCAACAGACCTTGATGATTATTGTGGAAGAACAGGTTGATTTGAGTTAGGGTTTTTAATATGATAATATTTTAATTCCCATTTATCTGTAAACATGTCCATGAAAATTAAAAAAGAAATCATGATTGCATAAACCCTGTTGGTGATTTGTATTAACTTTGATTCAGTGATCTAATATTGGGTTCTTAATGTAGAAAACACCACCATGTGATGTGGGAAAGTAGCAGAGATCTCAGAACTTGGGCCTTCAGAAACCTTTGCTAGAAAGGGAGATTTGCAGGCGCACCCCCCCCCCCCCCCAATAAAGGACTCAGACACAGATGAAAGTGGATAACGGCATTGGGCCACATTTATTGATTCATGCCCTAGTCCGAATTATAAATTTCTATTGGTAATTGACCAATCATAATTCTTAAGGCAAGCAGGCCGAAGTAACACTGGTAAGGTACCACCCAAAATTGCCAACGGCAATTGTTACAATGTATCTATTTGTATCAATTTGTTGACAACAAACAAATTGTTGACCGTAGTCAATATCTAACTAATGACCCCACCCTCTGACGCGTATCCGTAAAATCACGGGGTGATGCATGCTGTCTAGCTGTAGCCATCACCCCGTCACCTGGTTCGTCATTGACCGGACAACGTTTAACCAATTTATGCCTGTCTAGTGTTGTCCAGTCAATTGCGAACCTGCCGGATACCTGTGGGTCATAAATGTTTACCTTACCAGTGCTACCCGCCACACGGGGAGGCTTCCCAAAAGGCTCACCGCCCCCCCCCAGACCGTCAGCTCGGTCAACAGGCCTGCTCGCCAGTCCACTAACAAGAGGTCCATACCTCCCTGCGACAGATGGGCCCCATCCCCTGAGTAAGGCTCATGATTTTGCATACTAATGGTAGGGAGGCGAATGACGCGACCCCCACCCTTGTCGAAAAGGAACCAGGCAATAGCCCCGTTCACAGAGCGTGGAGCTCGGGCAAGAGCCCGGAGGCCGAACACTCCCCTGTAAGCGTACCGCGGTATCATGTCCGACCAATTGAGGGTTGTGGCAGGCCACACACAAGGTGAGTAGGCCAAGTCACTGCAAATCGCAAGCTTCCGCGATAGGCCAGTGACCTGTCCCAAGCCATTGCCCCCAAGGTACATAACCAGGACATCCGGCGAGTCAGCATCCCTGATGTAGAAAAGGAATGGCAACAGTTCCCGCCATAACATGCCGTGCTTACCGTACCACCTGAGACGTGCGGATGCACCCAGTCCCAGTCGGGGGCCCACTCTGTCGCCGCAGCGTAACGCGCTGCCCTGTGCAGCGTAACGCGCTGCCCTGTGCACATGGCTATGGCCCACCAGCCATACTCTCACCGGTGTAAAACGACACCCAGGGTCTATCAAGGAAAAAGGGGGGGAGAAACAATGCAGTGACTAAACCGGTACTCACAGTTGAAGAGGGCGAACACAAAACTAAAAACATTGTGATCCCCACCCTCCCATGTGGCGTATTTCAGCCCCGTAGTACCCAAAAAACAGCTGCAGTAGAAGCTGCCCCTATCCCGAATGAATGGGTGCCGCAACGAGCCCCAGGGGGGCCAACACTGGCCAGTGCCTTCCCGGTCACCCTCCAAAATTGAAATTTAGTAAGGGGAGACCCACCTTGGTGACAGAAAAACGGGCCATGGTGCGTGCCACGCAGTGCAAGGAACTCCTGTAGGGCACCAACCGGACAGATGTCTGCCAAGGAACATCGTAACAGTCTACTCCACTGCCTACGCCGTGCTGATCCGTTTTAGAGGAGCGTATCCTCAACTGAGACCAATCATTGCAAACATAGACATCTTCGAGTTCCAGTGCCCTACGACTTGCATCCGCCTTATACAGCATCTCAAGCTCGCTGATGCGGAGCGCTCCAAAAAAGGCCACCGTTGTAGCCGCATGAAACAGGGCTGCCCCACACCTATCAAAACATAGGTCGTGCCAGCCCCGTGCCAGTTGGGTAAGTACCCCTGGGGAAATTGGGTGGCGGTCGTCCGGGCTACGCCCACGCTCCCGCACCCACCCCTCCAAAACGTGTCTCACACGGAAGTCAGCGGTACTGTCCGCATGACCGCCCACTTTGGCCATAAAAGCCAGCGCTGACAGCCTGGATGCTATGGTGAGGGGTGCAAGGCCCTGGGCATGCAGGTAACATGGATCGGAGGATGTGGGCCACCGATGGGCCAGGTGTCTGGCAGTCGAAATTGGGCACAGAATGCCTGAAAGGAAATGAATGCATGGTGATACGCCTTACGCGTGCGTGGCGCTAGTGACAAGCCAATCGCCCGGTTCGCCTCTCATTGCCAATGGTCCATATCTCGTCCGGGAGTGGCGAGGGAAATTCCTCCGCATCCGGGGCCAAGGCACGGAACCGGGAGATCTGCAGGCGGGACAAAGCGTCAGCGATATCATTATTGACCCCCGGGACATGCCTGGCCCTGAAGAGGACATTGAGGCGCAGGCTGCGCAACACAAACTGGCGCACCAGGTCCATGACCCTGGGTGATTTGGAAGTCTGTGAGTTGACCATGTGGACAACGGCCGCATTGTCACACCAGAAATGGACGACCGAGGTGGCCCACTCCTCGCCCCATAGAATCAAAGCCCCAGGATAGGGAAAAATTCCAGATACGTGAGATCACGCAGGCGACCCGTGCCTGCCCAGGCTGGTGGCCACTCACCATAGGCCCACTTCCCATTGAAGTACATCCCATAACCCAGGGATCCCGAGGCATCGGACTGTATCTGAAAACGAGGGGAAGCCAGGAGGTCAGACCTCCAAAATGATACTCCATTGAACTCCCTCAGGAACTGGAGCCAGATAAGCATATCTGCCCTGATACCCCGGGTGAGTCTAACCCTATGGTGGGGCCTAGATAAGCCCGTCATGGCGTCGCACAAGCGCCGAGCAAATGCCCTGCCCGGTGCGACGACCCTGCAAGCGAAATTGAGGTGACCATGTAGCACCTGCAGTTCCCTCAGTGATGCCTTGCGTTTAGCAAGCAAGTCCGAGATAAGGGCCACTATCCTTGACACCTTATCCCCTGGTAGCCTAGAAGCCTGCGCTACCGTGTCAATCTCCACCCCCAGGAATACTAGCTTGGTAGATGGGCCCTCGGTCTTTTCGGGCGCTAAAGGGACACCGAGTTCCTCCATTAGCGTCTGAAATGTGTTGAGGAGACGTGTGCACGTGTCCCAGCCCCGTTCACCCCCGAATAAAAAATCATCCAGGTAATGGGCTACAGACCGGGACCCTGACCTGCGGACGAAAGCCCACTGCAGGAATGTGCTGAAACGCTCGAAGGCCGAGCATGATATGGAACAGCCAAAAGGCATGGCCTTATCAAAGTAATATTCACCCCGGAACTTGAAACCCAGCAACTCAAAGTCACCCGGGTGCACCGGCAGGAGGCGAAATGCCGACTTAATGTCACACTTAGCCAACAGCGCACCCGGGCCACATGAGCGCACCATGCGTAGCGCTTGGTCAAAAGATGTATGCCTGACTGAGCAAAGGTCATCAGGGATAGCATCATTGACCGATCAGCCGGCTGGGTAGGACAAGTGATGGATCAGGCGAAACTCGCCCGGTGACTTTTTGGGCACTAAGCCCAAGTGTGATACCTTAAGGTTGGGGAACGGGGGTGTAGGGAAAGGGCCAGTGACCACCTCCTCCCTCCCCCTAAGGGCCTAAAGGTTGGGTGCATCCTGGGCGGACCTATCATCCATGAAAGGCATACGGAACCCCTGTCTAAAACCCTGAAGGAGGTAAACCGCGTCCACCTCCCTCGGGTACAATGCGAGCCAACGCTCCAACATGTCCACATTAATTGGGGAGGGGGCCTTTCGGTGCACCAGCTCCCTCTGCGGCAGTTTTGCCAGCCCCTTGTCCGCCCCTCCCTCTGCCCCGCATCCCTCCAGGCCTGGGACAGGCGGAGGCCGCATGGGGGCCAGCACAGGAGGGACACTCATGCCTGTACTTGCAATTCTTCCTGTTGCAGGAACCATTGGACGAGAAAGTCGAGCACAGCAGGCGGGCTGGAACCCCCTGCCCCGCCACCTGGTGGGGTGCCTGCGCTGGGGCCGCTCGCTGGACCGCGTGTCCACAATGGTATCTTTCCCCAGGCGCAGGGCGCGTGGGAGTCATGTACAGAAGCCACAGCCTCTGGCAGGGCTCATCCCACCTCATCTCGGGGTGCAGGGAATCCGCATACGGAATTCCTCGTCGTAAGCCAACCACGACGGGCCCGGGAAGTCAACCATCGCCTGGTAAATGTCGTCCAAATACTGGACCATCGGAATTGCCAAATCCGGCCGGGCCCTGAGGTAGACCGCCATGTAAATGAGGTAGGCCGGCAACCAGTTGGCCCACGTACGTGGTGGCTTGCGACGACGTGCCTGCTCCTTATCCTTCTCATCTTGCCCCTCCCTCTCCTCTTTGGTGGGCTCTTTGTTAAGAAAGGAGAAGATGTCCACATACTCCCCCCGCCAGATCTTCTCTTTGGTAGTCTGAGCCAAATGGTCCCCCAGGGGCAAGGAATACCCTGCTGTCGGCAAAGCCGACACAGGAACGGTGGAAACTGCGGGCATCTGGAAAGGAGCCTGAACTAACCCGGTCACCCCTGAAATATTCCCGACTGAGTAAGAAGCACCCCCGACAACGGGGCCCTGGGTGATAGTTGGAGTCACCGGGTGGGACGTCGGCGACTGGACCGCCGCACCACCCGTGCGAGGCCAAGGCCATTGAAAAGGCCCCCCCCAACGTGGCCATGTGTGTGGGTGCACTAGGTTGAACCGCATACTCACATGCTGCACCCCCATGGGCCGCCCTCACCGGGGGTTCCGGCCCACTGGGGGCGTCGGAGCTCACGACCGCTATAGAGCTCGTCGACGGGGCTTGACCAGCACTGGCCTGTTGATTGGGGAGCTGTGAGGCAGTGGCCGATGCCGGGCCACGCGCCTCAGGCAGCTCGACCTGTCCCGCTGCCTGCCGCTGCCCAGCAGACGATGCATCAACCTGCACCCCAAAAGGGGCCCCAGGGTGGCTAACCCGGGCCAGGGATGCCTCAAGGGCCGCAACGCGGGCCAGGAGGGCCTCCACATTAACGTAGCCCCCTAAGCCAAGTGGGGTCAAAGGGCCGGCCGGCCCACTAACTGCAGGCGCCGGTCCAGGTCCCTGGACCCCGGGGCCCGTATAGGGCCACGATCTTAAGCCCGGGCCTGGTAGGGCCGGGGGAGTACCCTGCCAGGGGAGGGGCAGAATGGGCCACGCCAGGAGCAGTGGCCACCGCTTGCGGGCCGAGGGCCGCGGCCCTACTGGGCCAGTACGCGGACCCCCAGCCTCCGGCCAAGGGGCAATTAACCCCATCCCACCGGTCCCGGTGGGCTCGGGCAAAGGGGGCTGCTGGGGAGGCGCAGCCGCGGTCCTCCGACCCGGCTGGCGCCTCCGCGCAGAACGAGCCGCGCTCGCAGTCGCCTTCTTCTTTGAGGGCATTGCAGCTAGCCGATGGGAAGCCGAAAAAGGGAAAATCAGCAGCCAAGAGGCTTCCCGGTGAAGGGTAAAAGCGACGGAGGTAAGAGGGAAAAACTTCTCCGCTCCGTTGCTTCACAAAATGGCAGCTCGGCTGCCTCGTGGCCACCCCTTTTATAAGGGTGCTGGCCACGCCCCCTAACTACCCGGATACCTTCGTCCAGTGGGGGGGGGCCGCAAAGGGTGCGGCGGCCATTTTGGTGCCGCGCTTGCATTCTTTCATTCCCAGAATCAGCTCCATTGGTAATCAAACATTGATGTTTTAGCTACCAACCAAGTGACAGAAGGAGCCCAAAGAGTATATCTGTTTTGATAAATCTTAGTTGAACTGGTGGCTCAGCTTGATTAACTTTTAATTGTGCACAGCCTTGGGACATAGACTGCCTCATCTTTCTTGTCTGCATTATTACTTGCCTGCATCTTTAAATGCCAAAACAAAGAACTTGGATATTCTTCACCAGCAAGAATGGGGGAAAGAATCCTAAAATCAAAGGCAAGTGATGCCTTTATTAGACCAAGAATAAGAACAAGATCAGTCCTAGCTTTTGATCTATACCAACTGTGCAACAACATATTGTAGTCAATGTAGAGAAAACATATGGAAATCCCAAAAGTCAGGCAGATATCCCTGCCAAGTCTGCTCGTCAAAAGTGAGTTCCAAAGTGCAGGCTGGAAACATAAGTCAGGAATGTAGGTTTCAAATTCTATGCCTGATGCCCACTGGTTGGATTATCTCTTCCATTTTTTTTAAGCAAGAATTTTCTGGCACTCCTGTGGAGGATATTTTTTTAAAAAGGCATAAAATAATAAAATACTCTAAAATTGGTAAAATTTAAACAAAGGAATTTCTTTACCCCTGTGATTCATGATCATTATGCAAGACTTAGGGCAGTGATGGTGAACCTTTTAGAGACCGAGTGTCCAAACTCAACAGGCTGTCATCCATGTTGCAGAGGGGCAGAGTGAACTCTGTGCTGGGGGAGGGAGGAAGCACTCCTATTTGGCTGCTTAGCAGAGGGGTGGGGTTCACTTTGTGCTGGGGTAACAGAGTGGGTGCCCACAGAGAGGACTCTGAGCATACCAGTCAAGTATCCTGGATTAGCCAGGAAATCCTGTATTTTGGTGCTCATTCCTCCCCTTTCCCGCTGCCATCCCATATTTTGAACGGCAGGGAAAGGGGTTACTGCACATGCACGCGCGCATGCACAGAACCTGTTTGCGCATACACAGAAAATTCCCGTATTTTTGGGAGCCAAGCTTGATGGGTATGGCTTTGAGTGCCCCCTCTGACATAGGTCCGCCACCACTGATTTAGGGAATTAGAAAGGGATGGCTATTTCAAGGATTAGGGTGAATACGCATTGGAATGTTTTTCTTCTTCACTTTTAGCCAGCTGTATATCTCATTACAATTGTTTGAAATCTGTCCAATCATATAGGATTTAATCAAATCAAATCTTTATTATGGTCCAAGGCCAGCATATGGGATTTAAGTATGACTGGCTTGTTTTCCACCAGCAGTGATTAAAAGAAATGTCTTTTGTAAGCTTCTAACAAGGAAATAAAGAAGCAGTGTAGTTACAATTGCAATGTTTATTTTTCTATGTTCTACAAAGCTAAGAAGGGGGCAATTTTTACTGCCCTGTCTCTCTGTTACAAAGGCACTGGAAAAAAATCTGGTATTGCAGAAATTACCTAACTTGCCTTGCTACTGTATATTGCTCTATACTACTATGATTTCTCATTTTCATTTAATTTGCTTCATAGATGACAATGTATTATCCATTAGAGTAGGCGTTCTTCTTCAACATGGGCCAAGATTTCTCTTCTCATTTACCACTGACCTACAAATAAAAAAAAAGTGTATGACATATGGTAGTATATATATTCCTTAGGAGCTAGAGCAGAACATGTTAAATTAATAGAGAAACTAGTCAGTTAATTGCATGACTACAGTGAAAAACCTCTAGTTCTCCTGTAAATTAATAAACATGCATAGCAGTACAATCCTGTGCATAGATACAGTATTCAAAATTAAATTGTACTGTTCAACAGGACATGGACTGGAATCTCATAGCCACACTGAATTCTTCTGCTTCCATATCTAGGCCAGATGAGAAACTGCCAAAATAAATATCAGAGAGTAAACAAAACAAAACAAAAGACAAAAAAAAAAGCTGTGGCCCCTTAAAGACTAACTCGTGTATTTTAATGTTAGCTTTTGTGGATCAAGTCCACTTCATCAGATATAAGAGTAGATATCATGTTATACAGTTATACATTTTTGTATCAGAGATCCAGAGTAGCATTGCATTTTCATTGGACATGGAAATCAACGAGTCATTTACAACCAGTAATAAAAAAGTTTACAGCAGAGAATCTCTGGTTGATGTCAGTTGAGGAGTTAGGTTTCTAAAATAAACATTTTGACATTACAATTGGTTTATTGCAGAAGTTTTATGGTGCCACAGCTTTTTTGTCTTTTGTTTTGTTTACTCTCTGATATGCTTGCACAGACTAACATGGCTACCACTGCCAAAATGAAGGCACTTTTTGGTGAGTCAATTCTACATTTCCTTTGTCCTTACCTAGTTTGAGAAAGATTAGTTGGCAACGCAAAGTCACCATTAACAGGGTATGCCCAATTGTGGTTTAAAAAATAGCACTATCTTCGAGGAGGCTCTTTCTGTGTGCCCATACCATGAAGACTATCCTGAGAATATAATGCAGTGGCCCTTCAACTGCCTTCCGCATTGCACTGTGACTCACATACCACTGATCCAGTTCCGGGAGTCACTTTACATTACAATTGGTTTACTGCGGATGTTTTATGGGCTGCTGCCCTTCATCAAGATGGATTCAAGTGGGATTTAATCCACTTGGCGACTATTACCCTTCCCTGTGGACTTTGGCACCTAAGGCTGTTAGTCCTCAGGGTGGTCAGGTTGCTTCATCGCTGCCTGACACTCAGCATTGAGTTACTAGCAATATGGTCTACTCTATTACCATAGCACGTTAACATAGCCAGACTGGCTCCACACTGAATGAACTCATTTGATTGGTTACTTGTAGGGTTCCACTGTGTTTCCTAGCTAAGCGGGCAGAGTATTACAGATCAAATTTCTTTTTGATGCCAATGAAATTTCTAAATACTGACCTTTTGCTGGACAGTGACCTCTCTTTCTTTGCACCTTTTCTGGATCAGGGAGCACTCCCCTATGCCCAGCCCAGTTCTGCCCGCACCAGAGCCCAAGGATGCCCAGAGCCAGGCCCAAGTCTGTTTTCCCCAGCAACTGACCTGTCAGATCAGGAATCTGGCTCTGACAGTGATCAGCCCTCAGTCAGGGAGAGGTCCAGGAAACAGCTACACCTGAGACACAGGCAGGCTAGAGCAAAGCACCAAAGAAGGCTCCCAGCTGACACCAATTAGCTGCGAGACTTATAAGCAAGCTCCTTGCAGCCTGCCAGCATTGGTACAACTCTTGTGCAAAGACTGACATCCTGCCATGACCCTGACTTCTCTGCCAACCCTGACGATGCCCCTGGACACCCTTTTGATTAGACTACTGACTCAGACTACTGGTAAACAGACCTCGGCTTGCCTTTAGACTTTGATATCTGGACTATCCTCAGACAAAACTCTCTGTGTAGTGCCGCCATGCAGCGACTGTGCCTACCCAGGTGGGTCACCACATAAATTGAAAGTTATAAGTCCCATAGGTAGTGGAGAGCACAGAAAAGATTGTTTTGTTGATATAAAAAAATTATATACAGTAAAAATTTGACTTACAAAGGCCTTTGATTGTCTAGAGTGCTCTTTCTGCTCCACCTGAAGTGGAGTGGATTGAATGGGGATATTTAACAATAAGGCCTTTTTCCCAAGAGAAGGACTGCTACTTTTTGGGTTACTTTGTGGGAGCCATAGCGAAGGAGAAACTTTGTTTTCGGCTTGGAATCCAGCTACAGAAGAGCAAGCTGCAGCCGGGGTAAAAGAATTAATCCCACACACTTTACGCAGCTCCAAGGCCGTAATATTCCCCAAAATGAGATAAGGGTGCTTTTCGCATGGGAATCTGTAGTTCTGTCCCAAGGGGCTTTGCAGCTTTAATTTCATCTGTGACATAAGTCACGGCTTGCATGACTTGTTTATCATGCATGGCTGATGTTAAATACTCACCACAGTAGGTTGAGCAGTAGGAGCCTAAGATTAGAAAAACAGAAGTTACTCTCATGAAAAATCTGAAAACTCCAATTTACACTCCTGGCAACCTAGTGAGTATCACATCTAGCTCAATATTCTTGCACCATTGCCCTTAATCCTGAATTTTATTTATGGAAATTTTACAGGAAGGCTGGATAAATGCAAGTGATTCAGAAATATTACTTGTAACACCATTCCTGACTAGTGGATTGCAGAAGTTGTGATGGAAAAAGTAACATTTCCATGCCCTTTATTCTTTATTATTTTTTAAAAGCAGAAAGACCTATTCTTTATTCCAAGAGCCCAGTATCTCTGTATGTTGCTTTCATCAATTTAAAGGCTACCTTTGACCCTATCTCCAGGAGAAGGTAAAGGAAAAGTTTTCCCTTGCTCGAAAGCCAGTCGTATCTGACTCTAGGGTGCAGTGCTCATCTCTGTTTCTAAGCCAAAGAGCCAGCGCTGTCTGCTTCTGCAGACATTTCCGTGGTCATGTGGCAGGCATGACTAGACACCGGAGTGCACAGAATGCTGTTACCTTCCCACCAAAGTGGCCCCTATTTATCTACTTGCAATTTCTTGCTTTCAAACTGCTAGGTTGGCAGGAGCTGGGACAAAGATGGGAGCTCATTCTGTCCTTTCTCTCCAGGAGAAAGCTGTGGGTTATGGCACTTAATGAAAAACTTACATGGAATTTAAATATTAAAAAAGGGATTTTAAACAAAATAAATTTTGGGACATTTGAAAGCCATTTCTGCAGTACACATTGGAAAAAAAATAAAGGAGACAAACCTTTACCAGAGGTAATGAGTTTTTGGCAGAATAAATAAGTTAATAGAAAACAACTGGTAGATTCAAAGACATAGGGTTTGTGCACCAGGGTGTTCTATGTATTTGTATTATGAGAAAATTGGAAAACCATATCAAAGAGAATAATTAGAATAAAGTATTAATGCATATATATACAAATAAGTAGGATGGTTAAGAGATTGGTTGTAGTGAAATGATTAACTTGTATTATTTTTTTAATGTTTTTTGTTATCATTGTTACTTTTTTCTTTTTATTATTTGTGGGAGGCTTACTGCAGTGGCTCAAGTCGTTAAGACGCTGACTGGGAAGCGGAAGGTCAGCAGTTCGATTCCCGAGTACTGCAGGACGGAAATGAGCTCCCGTCTTCATCCCAGCTCCTGCCAACCTAGCAGTTCAAAAGCAAGAAATTGCAAGTAGATAAATAGGGACCACTTCGGTGGGAAGGTAACAGCGTTCCGTGCGCTCCGGTGTCTAGTCATGCCTGCCACATGACCACGGAAATGTCTGCAGAAGCAGACAGTGCTGGCTCTTCGGCTTAGAAACAGAGATGAGCACTGCACCCTAGAGTCGGATACGACTGGCTTTTGAGCAAGGAAAACCTTTACCTTTACCTTACCTGGACTGGAATTGTTCTATATGCTTGTATTCTCCATTATTTGCAAGCAAGACCCACCCCCAAGGCTGACGAGGGCTGATATAGTTTACTGCACATGCGCAGACAGAGGTAAAAGTGCCTACTTATACTTCTATATAAGGTTATGCTTGCTATGCTCTGATAGGCTGATGAGGCGCCTGATGTATGAGCGCCTGATAGGTTAACGAGGTGTATGACATATGTAATCTTGTATTCAATAAAAGCACTGTGCTCGGTGCGGCCAGCAGCCATATTCCTTTGTTTAAGTGCACCAGATATCCAGACTGCAGTCTCCCTTTCTTCCTTGACCGCGCCATTTTGTTCCGGAGCTGGACTCTCGCAATTATGTTTATTTAACTTTGTGCTTTAGTATCATCATTATTTTTTGTTAAAAATTTTAATAAAATCTATTTTAAAAGTTATTCCTTATTCTTTTAAAAAAGCAGAAAAACTATTCTTTTTTTAAATAGCAGCATAACTATATTCTGAAGAAATGCCACAAAAATTTTCCAGAATCATATTTTTAAGGTTAGAAAAGACATCACAAACAACCACCTGGGACCCATATATTCAAGAATTGTTTTTTGAAATAACATCCACATTCTTTGCAGATGGAACTAACAAAAAGAATTACAGTGAATGGCAAAGTTTCTCTTCCTTTCACCTTTTGTAAAAAAAAAGAATCTCCATTTCTCTAATGCTGAAGAATTTCATGGTGAAAATAATTATGTTTGCTGGTAGATTAGAATCATGAAATAATTTTTTTCACATTGCTTTTCCTAAGAAAAACCTCCCTTTTACTAAGAAAAGCTTGTTTTGTATAAAAGAAAAAGTAAATTTAGTCTCGCCATGTCCCCAATTTTAATGATCTAATCTACCGTATTTTTTGGGCCATAAGACATGTTGTTGTTCAGTCGCACAGTCGACTCCGACCCTTTGCGACCCCATGGACCATTTTCCTCCAGGCGCCTCTGTCCTCTAACATCCCCCTCAGCCCTCCCAGCTCTGTGCCCATTGTGTCTATAATACCATCTAGCCATCTCATCCTTGGCCTCCCCCTTCTTCTTTTGCCCTCCACCTTTCCCAACATCAATGCCTTCTCAAGTGAATCCTCCCTTCTCATTTGATGTCCAAAGTATTTTAGCTTCATCTTTACTATTTGACCTTCCAATGAGCAGTCAGGGTTAATTTCTTCTAAGATTGACCTATTTGTTCTCCTCGCTGTCCAGGGGACTCTCAAAACCCTCCTCCAACACCACATTTCAAAGGCATCTATTCTTCTGCGTTCAGCCTTCCTAATTGTCCAGCTCTCACATCCATACGACGTACCTGACCATAAGACGCAGAGCAGGAAAACAATTTTTTTAAAATTTAGTACTATATTTTGCACCACCAACTAGTGGTGGTGCTGCAGGGGAAATGGGCAGGCAGGCCAATTGCACTGAGGAAGGAAGTGATAGTCTAGCCTAGCCTCTTGCTCTCCTTTCAACCAGGAAGCATGTTTCCCTCCCCCATTTCGTCTACATGGAGTAGAGACAAAGGCATCAAGGTAAGTGAAACCCTTTCTTTTTAAGCAGAGGTTTGGTTTCCCACTTAAATGCATTGGGAACATACAAACAGAAAACATTTGAATACAAGAAATTTATTTCCAATGCATTTAAATAGGAAATTGCGATTTTCACCCTCTTGTGGCCACTTGTTTTTCATATGTTTTTCTTTCCCCTGCCCCGGAACAGCTGAGAGGCAGCAGTAGAGGTCTTGGTCAGCTGTGGCTCTTGTAAAATATCATTTTACAACAGCCCATACCTGTCAACCCACGGCTCCAGAAAAAACGGGACCTGCGCAGATTGCTTGTGTTCAGGTTGCTTTCCATGCATGCGTGGGAGCGCTACGCCACTTGCGCAGCCCCTACGCAAGTGGCGTAGCGCTTCCATGCATGCATGCAAGGGTTTCACACTTGTGTAGAACCCTTCCACACATGCGTGGAAGCGCTCCACCGCTTGCATAGGGGCTGTGCAAGCGGCGGAGCACTTCCACCCATGCATGGAAAGCGTTTCCCCTCGCTGCCAAATTACGGGGGTTTTGCACCGCGGGGTAGGTTATGACATCAATCAGCGTCAAATTCTGTGGTAATCCCGGCCAAATCGGGGTGGTTGATAGGTATGCAACAGCCACAGCTGTTTGAACACCAGCATTTTGATTATAAGACTCAGCCTTATTTTCCCCTCACTTTTGGGGGAGAAAAAGTGCATCTTATGGTCCAAAAAATACGGTACTTGACTTGCGAAATTAAGTAACTGCCCATTTACAGGAGCTTTATTTTAGGATAAAATCACATGTCACAGAAAGAACACCTAGACTGCCATCCACCCAAATGAATTGCCCTCTACATTACATTTTACTTGGATAAACTAAAATATTCTACATAGGTAATTAAGAGCAATATTCATTACCTTTAGAATACAGAAAATTTAAAATGTTGAAGTGCACAGTCAATTCTTGTTCAAAATTTTATGTCAAAGATTATTCAGCAGCATGGACATTCAAGAGGCAGATAGTTATAATTGTTACTGTTTTCATTTCTCCATATATCTATCAGTCCAATCAGCTAACTCTTTATTTTTTAAAGAAAATACAAGCTGAAATATGTTAAGATCCTCCTGTTTGGCAGGAATGCCACTGACAACAGCCAATTACTTCTCATTAAAGTTTGGTGGTTTTGCAATTTGGAGGAGGGCATGGCTCTCAAAGAGTGTGGCAAAGTATCATGTACACTGACATCACAAAAAGGAGGCCTTTCATTGTGGCAATTTGCCTCTGCACATGACATCAGTCAGATTCATCCAACAGGAGTTCACCCCTTGAAGGATTATCTAAAGAGGTGGACTCATTCGACAGGATTTTGTCCACAATATAGTAATGAATTACATCAAGAAGATGTCAAAATAAGAAGCATGCAAATTAGTCAACCAATAAACCAAGGAGTCTTCTTAACCCGTTAAATTCAATCAGAGTTGGGCTTCTACCCCTGAATAGGGCTAAATAGCACATGCGAAGTCAATGTGATTCCTAAAGAATTGGTGTGACATGGATTCTTTGTGGATCAGAATAGATTCTGCATAAACTGAAAACTCTCTTCCAAATAATTTCCAAGAGTAGCCCTATATTACATCAATGGAACTCAGAATTGGTGTTGAGAATTACATCAACATTCACACAATCTAGGTAAGGTACAGGTGAGGCTGCAAAGGAAAATGAGGAAGTTGATGTTATATAAATAGGAAAAGGCTGTTTATGCTACATTCAGTTCTATGTTCTTAAGGCACCTTTCAACAAGGGGGAAAACACAGTGGACTATTCGAGGGTATCATAGAAAAGGTGAGTTTTAAGTAAACATTTGAAATACAAGAGAAAAACACTATCTTCCTCAAAACAGATTCACTAGCAACAACTGTAACATCCCAGTACACTGAAAGGAAAATTTCAAAGGAGCAAAAAGAAAATAATGTACATACTAAACTTCTCTCCTTTCGAACATTCTACAAAGGAAAGAGCAAAAAAAAGCAATTAGTTCAATATTAAAGGATCCCAGGTATATGCCATCAAACATAGGGAAATTGCCAAATCCTATTAAGCTGTCTTTCCCAAGAATAGTACAAGGAAAATATAAAAATGATTAGTTGCAGTCTAGGATTTCCGAACCTTGGTGCTCCAGATGTTCTTGGACTTCACTTCCCAGAAGCCCTGATCAGCAGGTGTGTTGACTTGTTGTTCAGTCGCACAGTCAATTCCGAACCTTTGCAACCCCATGGCCCATTGCCCACAAGGCCCCCCTGCCCTCCTCCATCCTCCTCAACTCGCCCAGCTCTATGCCCATTGTGTCTACGATGACTTGGGCTTCTGGGAATTGAAGTCCGAGAACACGTGGGGAAACAAGGTTGAGAAACCCTGAGTTACACAATGCTAAAAAGAAGGATGTGTATCATGAGAGCGAAGAAGGACACATATTTACACAATAACCTGCTTATGTTAATTCAACTACAGAACAGCGAGTTTGAAGACATTTGTATTATTTATATAGGGCAGATTCCTATCACTGTCATAAGTCATGTGGCATAAATGACAGTAGCAATAGCAACCACACATTTATGCCACCCCATAGCACTTAGAGAACTCTCTGGGCAGTTCACAAGGTAATTAGCATTCTTCCTTCCAACATTGTGGACATTCATTTTATCAACCATAGAAGGATGGACGGCTGAGTCAATCCGAGTCAATCAACCAGAGTTGCCCCGGCGATGCAGCGGTGATACAAATCAAATGAATGAATGAATGAATGAATGAATCTTAATCCCTGTCAGGATTGAACTCACAACATGAGTAGTTTTTCCACAGCAGTACTACAGCTTAACCAGTGCACCAGGTGGGCTCATTATAATTAGTGAATTACCATTAATTAAGGAGTTGATCTTGCATTCCTCTTTGCTTATCAGCCTCTGGACATTGTGTCACAAGCTCTGTTTCATAACTAGAATATAGAGGGAAAAGTGCAAGTCCTTTTCTCCACCCTCAACCAGTAGTTCAACTGGCACTACCAGAAACCTGGGGGAAACATGTCCATAGTACACAGAACAGCCATAATACTTTCAAGAGCAGCCATGCCATAAGACAGAGCTATCCAAATGAGGCTCAGAATAGGAACCATAGGAACTGTCAATGAGTACTTATATTTTAATTTCTTCTGACAAATTATAAGGTTTTGAACATAAAGGGAAAAGTAACATGCTCATCAAAATACTATTTGTTCTAGGTACAGGATTTGATTTCTGTTCTGCTTTCTTTTAACATTGGGATTCCTGATGGCTTGTGCAATTTTTTAAAATTAAAGGTATAGAGAAGAAACCAAAAACTGTGATAGTGAAGCAACTGACCTAGAAGCACATCAATATTGAGCATTTTGTTCCGGTACATCAACAATCTCAACCTTAGTGAATTGCTAAAAGTCAAAGGGGCGGGGGAGGAATAATAATAGGGAGGGCAACATAATTTCCTGTGGAAAAGGGATTTTAAGAGCAACCACTGAAAAAAACAAATCTTGTCTCATTACTGAAGGTGTATTTCTTAAACACCTCAAAGATCTCAAACTGGTGTGCAAAAATGTGCTTCTTTAAACAGTAAGAACCCAAGTTGTGTTATAACCATCAGTGCCTGGTAACACAACTGATGTTTTTGTGGTGTGAGTTTTTTAACAGTACAACTACAGGGGTTTGTTTTTTTAGAACAAACCTGAAGTTTCTCAACCCTTGCTGAAGACAACTCCACATAGAACATGTTACAATAATCCAGATAGGATGTAATGAAGAAATGCTAATGGTACTGAAAACCTGAGATAAATGTGACCTAAAATCCGATACAAAATACTCACATCTCTTTCTGATGATGGTTCGCTACTCTGCAATAGAAAGTAAAATCAAGAATATACACAATATTCTGAAAGCAGAGGTATCATTCTCCCAATTCACATAGCGTTTTGTAATGTTCCGTTATCATTTGTTCAAGATAGCCTCATCATAATAGAATTTTACAGTAACCCAATGTGGTGTACTGCCACACTTACGATCAATGATTCAGAAAGTTACAGAGATTCAGAAAATGAGCAAGGTCACATTCCCTATATTTCCAGTAGTCAAATCAGGATAGAACTGAGATGCTTCCAGATGTTAGGATACAAAAGATTATAGACATCTGTTCCTTCATGTCTAGCTTGTAAATGTACCAAGTGTCATGATTCCATCTGGGATGACATCATTTTTTATGCTTGTTACGTTATATTCATATAGGTTATTAAGTAAGGGTTTTAAATCTTTTTTTCTTTTGTTTCTACGATACTCTCTGCTTAGTGTAATCGGAGCTATCTTGCCATCTGATATAGATTCCCCCATTGAACCATCTTGTATGGGGTTCTGGGGCACCACCGCACTTGCCTATAATCCAGAATGATGTGGCTTAGGTTTTACAGAGACTTTGACACTCAGAATTTATTCCGAGACCATGCTATTTTTCTTCTACTACTTCACATTTATTGGACTCTGCCAATTTCTTCAATAAATCATAAAAGGACTTTGATTGTCTAGAGTGCTCTTTCCGCTCCTCCTGAAGCGGAATGGATTGAATAGGGATATTTAACAATAAGGCCATTTTGCCAAGAGAAGGACTACTACTTTTTGGGTTACTTTGTCGGAGCCATAGCGAAGGAGAAACTTTCTTTTGAGGCTTGGAATCCAGCTACAGAAGAGTGAGATGCAGCCGAGGTAAGATAATTACTCCCACACACCTTACGGAGCTCCAAGGCCGTCATATTCCCCAATATGAGATAAGGGTGCTTTTCGCATCATAATCTGTAGTTCCGTCCCAAGAGGCCTTGCAGCTTTAATTTTATCTGCGACACAAGTCACAGATAGCCATTTCCCTGCGAACCTGTTGCCCAGCTCCACTGGACCAACCTTTCTCAGCCCAACTTTGAGAAAGCACACCCTGCTTGGCCTCGTTTGCCAAATCACCGTGGTCTCTCGACTGTGTGGCCACTGTGTGGCCTCTGAATCAGAGTGAACCAAGGTGTGTGCCAGCTGAGAATGACTACAATACCAAGTGCTAGAGATGCTAAAGTGAAGTGTGAGAGAGGACTTTCACAACTTGATTCAAAACACTCACTTCTCCAGGTTCTTCATCATTATCACGACCATCCTAGAACAAAGCATAAAAAAGAACGAAAGGTATTCACAATGTTCTGGAAGATCTCACAGCAGGACTAACCTCCCAATGCATGGCTGATGTATGCACCACGGTAGGTTGAGCAGTAGGAGCCTAAGATTAGAAAAACAGAAGTTACTCTCATGAAGAATCTGAAAACTCCAAGTTACACTCCTGGCAACCTAGTGAGTATCACATCTAGCTCAATATTCTTGCACCATTGCCCTTAATCCTGAATTTTATTTATGTAAATTTTACAAGAAGGCTGGATAAATGCAAGTGGTTCATTACTTGTAACACCCTTCCTGACCAGTGGATTGCAGACGTTGTGATGGAAAAAGTAACATTTCCATTCCCTTTATTCTATATTATTTTTAAAAGCAGAAAGACTTCTTCTTTATTCCAAGAGGCCAGTATCTCTGTACGTTGCTTTCATCAATTTAAAGGTTACCTTTGACTCTATCTCCAGGAGACAGCTGTGGAATATGGCACTCAAGTTGCTAAGACGCTGACTGGGAAGCGGAAGGTCAGCAGTTCGATTCCCGAGTACTGCAGGACGGAAATGAGCTCCCGTCTTCATCCTAGCTCCTGCCAACCTAGCAGTTCGAAAGCAAGAAATTGCAAGTAGATAAATAGGGACCACTTCGGTGGGAAGGTAACAGCGTTCCGTGCGCTCCGGTGTCTAGTCATGCCTGCCACATGACCACGGAAACGTCTGCAGAAGCAGACAGCGCTGGCTCTTCGGCTTAGAAACAGAGATGAGCACTGCACCCTAGAGTCGGATACGACTGGCTTTCGAGCAAGGGAAACCTTTACCTTTACCTTTAAGGAGGTGGACTCATTCGACAGGATTTTGACCACAATATAGTAATGAATTACATCAAGAAGATGCCAAAATAAGAAGCATGCAAAGTAGTCAACCAATAAACCAAGGAATCTTCTTAACCCATTAAATTCAATCAGAGTTGGGCTTCTACCCCTGAATAGGGCTAAATAGCACATGTGAAGCCAAAGTGATTCTTAAAGAATTGGTGTGACATGGATTGTTTGTGGATCAGAATAAATTCTGCATAAACTGAGAACTCTCTTCCAAATAATTTCCCAGAGTAGCCCTATATTACAACAATGGAACTCAGAATTGGTGTTGAGAATTACATCAACATTCACACAATCTAGGTAAGGTACAGGTGAGGCTGCAAAGAAAAATGAGGAAGTTGATGATATATAAATAGGAAAAGGCTGCTTATGCTACATTCAGTTCTATGTTCTTAAAGCTCCTTTCAACAAAAGGAAAAACACAGTGGACTATTCCAAGGTATCATAGAAAAGGTGAGTTTTAAGTAAACATTTGAAATACAAGAGAAAAACTCTATCTTCCTCAAAACAGATTAATTAGCATCAACTGTAATATCATAAGAACATAAGAACAGCCTTGCTGGAACAGGCCACAGCCCATCCAGTCCAGCATTCTGTCTCACGCAGTGGCTCACCATGTGCTTCAGGGTATTGCCAAGGAGATGCCTTCACCTGCTTAGGATTCCCTGGAAATGGCATTGAGAGATATCCTGCCTATCTCTCCAACCCCCGAGGTTGTCCTTAAGTATCCATAATTATAGCCATTGATACCCTTGTCCTCCATGAACTTGTCTAATCCTTTCTTAAAGCTGTCAAGACTGACAGCTGTCACCACTTCTTCTGGCAGGGAGTTCCATAGACCAGGGATCCTCTGGGTGAAAAAGTACTTTCTCTTATTTGTTTGAGAACTAGTACCCAAAAGTTTCATCGAGTGTCCCCTAGTTCTAGTGTTGTGTGATAGGGAAAACAGTTTTCCCTTATCTACTTTGTCCACACCGTGCATGATTTTATAAACTTCCAGAACATTGAAATGAAAGTTTCAAAGGAGCAAAAAGAAAATAATGTACATACTAAACTTCTCTTCTTTCGAACATTCTACAAAGGAAAGAGCAAAACAAAAAGCAATTAGTTCAATATTAAAGGATACGGCTCCCAGGTATATGCCATCAAACAGAGGGAACTTGCCAAATCCCATCAAGCTGTCTTTCCCAAGAATAGTACAAGGAAAATATAAAAATGGTTAGTTGCAGTCCAGGGTTTCCGAACCTTGGTGCTCCAGATGTTCTTGGACTTCACTTCACAGAAGCCCTGATCACCAGGTGTGTTGACTTGTTGTTCACTCGCACAGTCGATTCCGAGCCTTTGTGACACCATGGACCATTGACCGCCAAGCACCCCTGTCCTCCACCATCCTCCTTAACCCACACAGCTCTATGCTCATTGTGTCTACGATGACTTGGGCTTCTGGGAATTGAAGTCCGAGAACACCTGGGGCAACAAGGTTGAGAAACCCTGAGTTACACAATGCTAAAAAGAAGGATGTGTATCATGAGAGCGAAGAAGGAAGGACACATATTTACACAATAACCTGCTTATGTTAATTCATCTACAGAACAGCAAGTTTGAAGACATTTGTATTATTTATACAGGGCAGATTCCTAACACTTACACTGTCATAAGACAAGTGGCATAAATGAGAGTAGCAATAGCAACCACAAGTTTATGCCACCCCATAGCACTTAGAGAACTCTCTGGGCAGTTCACAAGGTAATTAGCATTCTTCCTTCCAACATGGTGTACATTCATTTTATCAACCATAGAAGGGTGGACAGATGAGTCAATCCGAGTCAATCGCCCAGAGTCCCCCTGGAGCTGGGGCAGTGATACAAATCTAATAAATAAATGAATAAATAAATAAATTCTTAATCCCTGTCAGGATTGAACTCACAACATGAGTAGTTTTTCCACAGCAGTACTACAGTTTAACCAGTGCATCAGGTGGGCTCATTATAATTAGTGAATTGCCATTAATTAAGGAGTTGATCTTGCTCCTTGCTTATCAGCCTCTGGGCTTTGTGTAACTGGTAACAGGTTCTGTTTCATAACCAGAATATAGAGAGAAAAGTGCAAGTCCTTCTCTCCACCCTCAACCAGTAGTTCAACTGGCACCACCAGAAACCTGGGGGAAACATGTCCATAGTACACAGAACAGCCATAATACTTTCAAGAGCAGCCATACCATAATTATCCTAATGAGGCTCAGAAAGGAGACTATAGGAACTGTCAATAAGTAAAGGTAAAGGTTTCCCTTGCTTGAAAGCCAGCCGTATCTGACTCTAGGGTTCAGTGCTCAACTCTGTTTCAAAGCCGAAGAGCCAGCGCTGTCTTCTTCTGCAGACGTTTCCATGGTCATGTGGCAGGCATGAGTAGACATGGGAGCACATGGAACACTGTTACCTTCCCACCAAAGTGGTCCCTATTTATCTACTTGCAATTTCTTGGTTTCAAACTGCTAGGTTGGCAGGAGCTGGGACAAAGACGGGAGCACATTCCGTCTTGCAGTACTCGGGAATCGAACTGATGATCTTCCGCCTACCAGTTAGCGTCTTAGCCACTTGTACTTATATTTCTTCTGATGAATTATAAGGTTTTGAACACAAAGGGAGAAGTAACATGCCCATCAAATACTATTTGTTCTAGGTATTTGATTTCTGTTCTCCTTTCTTTCAACATTGGAATTCCAAATGGCTTGTGCAGTTTTTTAAAAGTAAAGGTATAGAGAAGAAACAAAAAACTGTGATAGTGAAACAACTGATTTAGAAGCACATCAATATTGAGCATTGTGTTCCTGTACATCAACAATCTCTACCTTAGGGAATTGCTAAAAGCCAAAGGGGGGGGGGGATAATAATAAGGAGGGCAACCTAATTTCATGTGGAAAAGGGATTTTAAGAGCAACCACTGAAAAAACACAATCTTGTATCATTACTGAACCTGTATTTCTTAAACATCTCAAAGATCTCAAACTGGTGTGGAAAAATGTATTTCATTAATCAGTGAGAACCCAAGTTGTGTTGGGCTTTATTGATTATAACCATCAGTGCCTGGAAACACAACTGATGTTTTTGTGGTGTGATTTTTTTAACAGTACAACCACAGGTTGTTTTTTTTAGAACAAACCTGAAGTTTCTCAACCCTTGCTGAAAACAACTCCACATAGAGCATGTTACAATAATCCAGATAGGATGTAATGAAGAAATGCTAATGGTACTGAAAACCTGAGATAAATGTGACCTAAAATCTGATACAAAATACTCACATCTGTTTCTGATGATGGTTCGCTACTCTGCAATAGAAAGTAAAATCAAGGATATACACAATATTCTGAAAGCATTGGTATCATTCTCCCAATTCACATAGCGTTTTGTAATTTGTGTAATCATTTTTCAAGATAGCCTCATCATAACAGAATTTTACAGTAACCCAATGTGGTGTACTGCCACACTTTCGATCAATGATTCAGAAAGTTACAGAGAGATTCAGAAAATGAGCAAGGTCATATCTTAACCTATAAATCCAAGGGTTAACCGTTGGAACTGGCTATAGGTTGCTATGCCTCGCCCTACTTGCCTGCACTCACCCTTCGTGCACACGGCCGATCTGGGTACGCAGGTCAACGAAGGATTTAGAAAACCGGCAGTGGGGCAACAGCCCCACAAATGCGAAGAAAGGGAAACAACTTCACTTCCCAACATTCCTTGTGCCGCGCCGCGCCAGAGCCAATCAGGCTGAGAGGCTCTCGCACGGCGCAGCGTTCGGAAACGCGCCGCAGCCAATCAAAAGAAAAGCATTTTAAAAAAACGCAGCAAAAACACAAAGCACCAACCCATTACTACAAGCCCCAGCGTCCTGCGCGCCATGAGCACGCAGAACGCTGAGGAAACCGGCGCCCGAAAAATTAAAAAGAAAAACAACTCACCACCTAACAGCCAAGCACACACCAGCCGGCTTTCTTTCCCTCACCAACAGCGCCTGAAGGTCCCGACTGGAGTTTCCCCTTTAATATCAGTGGGTGGGGGGGTTGCGATCCCCCTCTCCCCTGTCTCCCCTACGGTTGGGAGGTTTGTGGGAACAAAAGGGGTATGTTTCCCAAACCCTTCTGGACTCAGGACACCAGGGAGAGGGGATCGATTCCCACCCCCCTCCTTAAAACAACTCCGTCTTTTCTTCTCTTTAAAAACGGAGTTGTTTTAAGGAGGGGGGGAGGGAATCGATCCACTCACCCACTGATATTAAAGGGGAAAGCCGATCTACTTTCACGTCTCCACACAAAGCACCATAACACACTAAAGCCCCCTCCCCACCACCTAGCCCACCCGTCCTAACGCCAACGACCATGCCCCCTCCCCAACACCTAGCCCACCCTTCCTAACCCCAATGACCATTCCCCCCTCCCCACCACCTAGCCCACCCTTCCTAACCCCAACGACCATTCCCCCTCCCCAACACCTAGCCCACCCTTCCTAACCCCAACGACCATGCCCCCTCCCCACCACCTAGCCCACCCTTCCTAACCCCAACGACCATGCCCCCTCCCCAACACCTAGCCCACCCTTCCTAACCCCAACGACCATGCCCCCGCCCCACCACCTAGCCCACCCTTCCTAACCCCAACGACCATGCCCCCTCCCCACCACCTAGCCCACCCTTCCTAACCCCAATGACCATGCCACCTCCCCAACACCTAGCCCACCCTTCCTAACCCCAATGACCATGCCCCCTCCTCAACACCTAGCCCACCCTTCCTAACCCCAACAACCATGCCCCCACCCCACCACCTAGATCACCCTTCCTAACCCCAACGACCATGCTCCCACCCCACCACCTAGACCACCCTTCCTAACCCCCAATGACCACGTACCTTCCCCACCACCAAATAAATATTTTTTTAAAAATTACTAAAAACACTCAAACACATCCAAAAATACACAAAAACAAAAACACCAAAAACAATACGAAGTAAACAAAGACACAATCAAAAACAAAACAAACAGACAAAAAACACAAACTCCAACCCCCCTCCCCCCCGCCCACACACACACACACAAAAGAAAGAAAACAAGCAAACTTACCAAAAGAGGTACTACCTCAACCAGGACTGGAAAAGAAATGAATAAAGAAAGACACTACTTACCAGAAGAAGCTCCACCCAGAGGCCAGGAGAGAAAAATAAATCAAAATACAATAACCCCTACCAGCACCACCTGCTGGCCACAATAGTAAAAACAATTCAAAAACACACAACAGCTCCAAACAAAAGGCCAGAAGAGTAAAAACAAATCAAAAACATAACACAAATTCACAATTTTACACAAAAGGTCACACCAATAAAAACAAGTAAAAAAAATTACACTAAACACACTTTTACACAAATCACAAATATATGTCAATAAAATACAATAGAAACTTTTAAAAATCCTGTGCTGAGTTATAACTCAAATTTAAACTCAAAACATCTAAACACATTTTAAAAACATTGAATGTAAAAAACATTTACTTTTAAATTATTAAAATTATTACCTACGGTACAACTAATTAAAAAAATTCAAAAAACTAAAACATTATTAGCTTACATAAAACAATTTGAAAAAATTATATTATACTTTCTTCTTTATTAATCCTCAAAAAAACCCAAAAAAGCAGATCACAGTTAATAACAGCCAAGCCAAAAAATTTTTACATAAATAAACATTTAAAAAATTAAAATTACAGACTAAGCAATTTTTTAAAATTTTTTTACACAATTTAACCTTCCAACACAATGTAAAACTATTGCAAACATAAAATTGGTTCATTTTTTATTAAAACACACGGGGGGGGGAAGCCCAGCAACGCCGGGCAACCCTTGCTAGTTCCCTATATTTCCAGTAGTCAAATCAGTGTTGAACTGAGATGCTTCCAGATGTTAGGATACAAAAGATTATAAACAGCTGCTCTTTCACCAAGTGTCATGATTCCATCTGGGATGACATCGTTTTTAATGTTTACTAAATTATATTCATATAGGTTATTAAGTAAGGATTTTAAATATGTTTTTCTTTTGTTTCTACGATACGCACTGCTCAGCCTAACCAGAGCCATTTTTAGTTGACACTGGTCATTAAATGGCATCATCCCTTTTCTCTGGGAAAGTACATTTTTATTCTTATTCCCAAGTACACTGTCTGGGAAGATGCTCTATCTCATGGCCTGAGACAGAACATACATAGGATAGCCACCTGGTATCCTTTTCATCTACGCACAAAACCTGTTACTTTGAGAAGTCAATTAGCACTTCTCAAGGACACTTTCCCAGGAAAAATGGTATAAAAACCAGACCAGACCTTTTGGTCTGTTTGAGACTCACTTTTCAAATCCTGTGGGAGCTCTCTTGCCATCTGATATAGACTCCCCTATTGAACCATCTTGTATGGGGCGGTGAGGCACCACTGCACTTAGCCTATAATCCAGAACGATGCGGTTTACGTTTTGCAGAGATTTTGACACTTAGAATTTATTCTGAGACTATGCAATTTTTCTTCTACTACTTCGCATTTATAGGACTCTGCCAATTTCTTCAATAAATCATAAAAGGACTTTGATTGTCTAGAGTGCTCTTTCCGCTCCTCCTGAAGTGGAGTGGAATGAATGGGGATATTTAACAATAAGGCCTTTTTCCCAAGAGAAGGACTACTACTTTTTGGGTTACTTTGTGGGAGCCGTAGCAAAGGAGAAACTTTCTTTTGAGGCTTGGAATCCAGCTACAGAAGAGCGAGCTGCAGCCGAGGTAAAATAATTACTCCCACACACTTTATGCAGCTCCAAGGCCATCATATTCCCCAAAATGAGATAAGGGTGCTTTTCGCATGGGAATCTGTAGTTCCGTCCCAAGAGGCCTTGCAGCTTTAATTTCATCTGCGACACAAGTCACAGATAGCCATTTCCCTGCGAACCTGTTGCCCAGCTCCACTGGACCAACCTTTCTCAGCCCAACTTTAAGAAAGTGCACCCTTCTCGGCCTCATTTGCCAAATCACCGTGGTCTCTCGACTGTGTGGCCACTCTGTGGCCTCTGAATCAGAGTGAACCAAGTTGTGTGCTGGCTGAGGAACGACTACGATACCAAGTGCTAGAGATGCTAAAGTGAAGTGTGAGAGAGGACTTTCCCACTTTGATTCAAAACACTCACTTCTCCAGGTTCTTCATCACTATCACGACCATCCTAGAATAAAACATTAAAAAGAATGAAAGGTATTCACAATATTCTGGAAGATCTCACAGCAGGACTGCCCTCCCAATGCATGGCTAATGTTAAATACTCACCACGGTAGGTTGAGCAGTAGGAGCCTAAGATTAGAACAACAGAAGTTACTCTCATGAAGAATCTGAAAACTCCAAGTTACACTCCTGGCAACCTAGTGAGTATCACATCTAGCTCAATATTCTTGCACCATTGCCCTTAATCCTGAATTTTATTTATGTACATTTTGCAAGAAAGCTGGATAAATGCAAGTGATTCAGAAACATTACTTGTAACATCCTTCCTGACCAGTGGATTGCGGAAGTTGTGATGGAAAAAGTACCATTTCCATGCCCTAAGAGTGGTGCGACAACTTGCAAATTGGGCAAAAAATGCCATTTATGAACAGTGCCTTTCTGGCCAAGGCAGGTGCATTCTGTTTCCAAAAACCTTTCTCTTAGTCTAGAAAAGAGCTTTATGTCTCAATAAATCTTTCTATCTTCCGTACCTCAGTGAATATCCCCTTACTAAAACCTCAAGAAAGATGTTGTATACCACCATATAAAGCCAAAAATCCTTACCGAAATGCTTTCCTTTGGACAAAGTAGACATATGAGAAGAAGAGTAGCTACAACTTGAAGATGCATCCTGCCTTCTTCCACTCAAGCTCAGTTTTGGAAAGACTAAGTGCCCTTGTATTTATACTTCATCTTCTGCATTTATGGCATACCTCTTTCCAGATTTTTCATGCCAGGGTAGACCAAGGTCATTCCTGCATTGTCAAGGGGATCAATCATTTTTGTCAATGAGATAAGATCAGCTTATTGTCTCCATCACTGCGTCAAAAGCAATTGCTGGCTCCAAAGAAAGGGTCAACTTGATATTAAAGAATAAATCACCACTATTCCACAGCACTTTGGTTTTAAAACAGCTGAGCTTGACCTTTTTCAGATATATGGAATGAGAAAGGCACTGAACTCTGGGGAAACACAGAAACAAAACCTCTTTCTCTTCCTCATACAATCAAAAGCTATTCAGCAGAGTTGAAATGAATTTTAGAGGGACAAATTCAATAGCATAGGCAGCTAGTGTCCAACTACCTCAGTTATTAGTGGATTAATCTGTCACATTATTGAGCTCCAGAAAATGGCATCTGGAGATGTTTGATGCATAAATAGCAAAAAAATACTTCATTTTACATGTACACCAGATGTGATGTTCTCTGAAATCAATCTTTGGTTTAAAAAGAAAGTTAAAATCTAAACAAGTTAGTCTTGAAGCCTAGGCAGTAATAACTATAATGACCTAAGGTAGGGAATAAGCAAAGCAACAAGTTACTTTTGGATAATTTTTCCACGTTGTAGCCTATACTATATACCCTAATGGCAGAAAGTGAGGAATACCTAAAGAAACCCCTGCTTATGTTGAAAGAAGAGAGCGCAAAAGCTGGCTTGAGACTCAACATCAAGCAAACCAAGATACTGTAATGGCAACAGGCCCTATCAGTCCCTGGAAAATAGATGGCGAAGAAGCAGAAGCAGTGACGTATTTTACTTTCTTAGAATCAAAGATCACTGCAGATGGTGATTGCAGCCATGAAATAAAATGGCGACTGATTCTTGGAAGACAAGCTATGAGAAACCTGGGGAACATACTGAAAAGTAGGGACATCACCTTGCAAACAAAAGTTTGCATAATCAAAACAATGGTATTCCTGGTGGTAATGTATGGTTGCGAGAGCTGGACGAAATGCTAGCTTAATGTGGAAGAATTGCCTGAGGGCTGCTAAGGCCAATCAGTTTCTGTAACCAGGCTTGGATTTGCCCCTAAACCTTGAACCTTTGCCCCAAGTGTGTCTGTAACAGGATGCTCACCAGTGCTGGTGCTGGTTCTGATGTCTCAAAATCTCTGGAACCAAAAGACGGCTCCATCACACACATTCTGTCCCCTTCTGTATTAGGTGGACATCTGCATCACTCAGTCTACATAGATCCAGATGAATAAGGTGCTGCCACAATCTCTGTAATCAAGGTGCCACCAGCCAGGACCTGATGATTAGACTGCAAAGCAGAGAGATGTGCAGTTAGTGAGGCTGCTAATTACCAAAGCTATATAGCCCTTTGATACCTGGTGTACTAACCTGACTGCCTAGGTATCTGCTGCACCTGTCGCCCTCCAATGCTGAGAAGCAGGTGCTCCAGCAAAGTGAACTGGGTTGTATGTGGGGTCTCCCCAGTGAGAAAGGAGCTAAACTGCAGCTCTTATTCATGCCTTGAAAAGGAGTCTATTAGCAGGGAGTCAAATCAATGGTATTCCCAGGGGTAATGTATGGTTGTGAGAGCTGGACCATAAGGAAAGCTGAGCACAGAAGAATAGATGCCTTTGAGATGTGGTGTTGGAGGAGAGTTTTGAGAGTATTTTGGACAGTGAAGAGAACAAATAGGTCAATCTTAGAAGAATTCAACCCTGACTGCTCCTTGGAAGGTCAAATAGTGAAGATGAAGCTAAAGCACTTTGGACATCATATGAGAAGAGGGGGTTCACTTGAGAAAACATTGATGCTGTGAAAGGTTGAGGGCAAAAGAAGAAGGGGTGGCAGAAAATGAGATGGCTAGACAGTATTCTTGACACAATGGGCACAGAGTTGGGCGGGTTGAGGAGGATGGTGGACGACAGAGGTGCTTGGCGGGCAATGGTCCATGGGGTCATGAAGGGTTGGAATCAACTGTGCAACTGAACAACAACAACAACAACAACAACAACAACAACAACAACAACAACAACAACAACAACAACAACAACAACAACAACAACAACAAAAGCAGGTAGGACGCCACTTAAATTGGGGTCTGGAATAATTCCACCCCCTGAGACATCAAGACCAACTGCATGTTCCATGCTGGTGATGATGTCAGGAGATGGTGAGTGCCCTGGTGTTGACACATTCAAGCACAGATTCAAGGTTTAGGGGCAACTCCTTACCTGGTTACACAGGCAGGGAGAATGCTAATTGGTGCTCCCCAAGTGGCACCACTTCTGGGCATGAGAAGTAAAGGTTTCCCACCCAGTGACTTTGCAGGCGCACCCCCCCAATAACGGACACAGACAACATTGAAAGTGGATAACAGCATAGGGCCACATTTATTGATTCAATGCCCTAGTCCGAATTATAAATTTGTATTGGTAAAACGACCAATCATAATTCCTAAGGCAAGCAGGCCGAAGTAACACTGGTAAGGTACCACCCCAAAATTGCCAACGGCAATTGGTTACAATGTATCAATTTGTATCAATTTGTTTGTTGACAACAAACAAATTGTTGACCGTAGTCAATAACTAACTCATGACCCCACCCTCTGACGCGTATCCATGAAATCACAGGGGTGATGCATGCTGGTTAGCAATCGTCATCACCCCATCGCCTGATTCGTCGTTGACCGGACAACGTTTAACTAATTTATTCCTGTCTAGTGTTGTCCAGTCAATTGCGAACCTGCCGGATACTTGTGGGTCATACTGTTTACCTTACCAGTGCTACCCGCCAATGTGACCAAAGTCAACATTAGGAACACAGAAAGACCCCTATATCAAACCATAGCAACAGTGTGGGATGGGCAAAAAAGCCAGGACCCGGAAGCCAATATGGGTCCCAGCCAAAAATTCCCACCCGGCCCCGAAGCGACCAAAATATCACACTGTTAACTAGGGAGGGGGTGGAGGGGAAAAGACTTCTCCGCTCCGTCGCTGAGGTAAAATGGCAGCTCGGCTGCCTCGTGGCCACCCCTTTTATAAGGGAGCTGGCCACGCCCCTAACTACCCGGATTCTCTGTCCTGTGGGGGGGGGGCCCGCAAAGGGCGCGGTGGCCATTTTGGCGCCGCGCTTGCATTGCAGGCGCACCCCCCCCCCCAATAACGGACACAGACAACATTGAAAGTGGATAACAGCATAGGGCCACATTTATTGATTCAATGCCCTAGTCCGAATTATAAATTTGTATTGGTAAAACGACCAATCATAATTCCTAAGGCAAGCAGGCCGAAGTAACACTGGTAAGGTACCACCCCAAAATTGCCAACGGCAATTGGTTACAATGTATCAATTTGTATCAATTTGTTTGTTGACAACAAACAAATTGTTGACCGTAGTCAATAACTAACTCATGACCCCACCCTCTGACGCGTATCCGTGAAATCACAGGGGTGATGCATGCTGGTTAGCAATCGTCATCACCCCATCGCCTGATTCGTCGTTGACCGGACAACGTTTAACTAATTTATTCCTGTCTAGTGTTGTCCAGTCAATTGCGAACCTGCCGGATACTTGTGGGTCATACTGTTTACCTTACCAGTGCTACCCGCCACACGGAGGGGCTTCAAAGAAGACCTGACGCCCCCACCCAGACCGTCAGCTCGGTCAACAGGCCTGCTCGCCAATCACCTAACAGGAGGTCCATACCTCCTCGCGACAGATGGACCCCATCCCCTGCGTACAAGTCATAATTTTGTAGACTGATATCGGGGTGATGACTGACCCGTCCCCAAGCCCTGTCAGCAAGAAACCGCGCCACCGCCCCGTTGACCGTGCGCCTAGCGCGGTCAAGGGCCAGGAGGTGAACGCCCCCTCTATAGAAAGGCGCGGGATAATGTCCACCAAACTAGGGTTGTGGCAGGCCAGACATAATGCAAGTAGGCGAGGTCCTCGCAAATCGCATGCTTGAGCGATAAGCCGGTGACCTGGCACAAATCATTGCCCCCAAGGTAGATGATGAGAATGTCAGGCGGGTCAGCACTCAGGCCAGAAAAGGGAAAGGCCGCAGCCCCCGCCATAACATCCCAGGCTTACCATGCCATGCGAGACTGGCGTGTTCACCCAGTCCCAGTCGGGGTCCACTCTGTCGCCGCAGCGTAACGCGCTGCCCTGTGCACATAGCTGTGGCCCACCAGCCATACTGTCACCGGTGTAATACGACACCCAGGGTCTGCAAGAAAATTGAGAAAAAAGGCGGTAAGGTGACTGGATTGGTACTCATGGCAGGAGTGGGCGCACATAAAACTGAAAACATTGCGAGCCCCACCTCCCCATGCTGCGTATGTCAGCCCCAGAGTACCCAAAAGCAGCTGCTGTAGAGGCTGCACCAATACGGAATGAATGTGTGCCATAACGGGCACCTGGTAGGCCCACCCTGGTGAGGGCTCTGGCTGTCACCTTCCAAAACTGAAATTTAGTAAGGGGAGACCCATCTTGGTGACAGAAAAACGGGCCGTGGTGCCTGCCACGCAGTGCCAGGAATTCCTGTAGGGCACCAACCGGACAGATGTCTGCCAAAGAACACCGTAGCAGTCTTACACCACTGCCTACGCCATGCTGATCTGTCTTAGAGGAGCGTATCCTCAACTGGGCCCAGTCTTTGGCAATATAGACATCCTCGAGTTCCAGTGCCCTACACTTGCATCCGCCTTTTGCAGGCGCACCCCCCCAATAACGGACACAGACAACATTGAAAGTGGATAACAGCAAAGGGCCACATTTATTGATTCAATGCCCTAGTCCGAATTATAAATTTGTATTGGTAAAACGACCAATCATAATTCCTAAGGCAAGCAGGCCGAAGTAACACTGGTAAGGTACCACCCCAAAATTGCCAACGGCAATTGGTTACAATGTATCAATTTGTATCAATTTGTTTGTTAACAACAAACAAATTGTTGACCGTAGTCAATAACTAACTCATGACCCCACCCTCTGACGCGTATCCGTGAAATCACAGGGGTGATGCATGCTGGTTAGCAATCGTCATCACCCCATCGCCTGGTTCGTCGTTGACCGGACAACGTTTAACTAATTTATTCCTGTCTAGTGTTGTCCAGTCAATTGCGAACCTGCTGGATACTTGTGGGTCATACTGTTTACCTTACCAGTGCTACCCGCCCATGTGACCAAAGTCAACAGTAGGAACGCAGAAAGACCCCTATATCAAACCATAGCAACAGTGTGGGATGGGCAAAAAAGCCAGGACCCGGAGCCAATATGGGTCCCAACCAAAAATTCCCACCCGGCCCCGAAGCGACCATAATATCACACTGTTAACTAGGGAGGGGGTGGAGGGGAAAAAACTTCTCCGCTCCGTCGCTGAGGCAAAATGGCAGCTCGGCTGCCTCGTGGCCACCCCTTTTATAAGGGAGCTGGCCACGCCCCTAACTACCCGGATTCTCTGTCCTGTGGGGGGGGGCCCGCAAAGGGCGCGGCGGCCATTTTGGCGCCGCGCTTGCATTGCAGGCGCACCCCCCCAATAACGGACACAGACAACATTGAAAGTGGATAACAGCAAAGGGCCACATTTATTGATTCAATGCCCTAGTCCGAATTATAAATTTGTATTGGTAAAACGACCAATCATAATTCCTAAGGCAAGCAGGCCGAAGTAACACTGGTAAGGTACCACCCCAAAATTGCCAACGGCAATTGGTTACAATGTATCAATTTGTATCAATTTGTTTGTTAACAACAAACAAATTGTTGACCGTAGTCAATAACTAACTCATGACCCCACCCTCTGACGCGTATCCGTGAAATCACAGGGGTGATGCATGCTGGTTAGCAATCGTCATCACCCCATCGCCTGGTTCGTCGTTGACCGGACAACGTTTAACTAATTTATTCCTGTCTAGTGTTGTCCAGTCAATTGCGAACCTGCCGGATACTTGTGGGTCATACTGTTTACCTTACCAGTGCTACCCGCCCATGTGACCAAAGTCAACAGTAGGAACGCAGAAAGACCCCTATATCAAACCATAGCAACAGTGTGGGATGGGCAAAAAAGCCAGGACCCGGAGCCAATATGGGTCCCAACCAAAAATTCCCACCCGGCCCCGAAGCGACCATAATATCACACTGTTAACTAGGGAGGGGGTGGAGGGGAAAAAACGTCTCCGCTCCGTCGCTGAGGCAAAATGGCAGCTCGGCTGCCTCGTGGCCACCCCTTTTATAAGGGAGCTGGCCACGCCCCTAACTACCCGGATTCTCTGTCCTGTGGGGGGGGGCCCGCAAAGGGCGCGGTGGCCATTTTGGCGCCGCGCTTGCATTGCAGGCGCACCCCCCCAATAACGGACACAGACAACATTGAAAGTGGATAACAGCAAAGGGCCACATTTATTGATTCAATGCCCTAGTCCGAATTATAAATTTGTATTGGTAAAACGACCAATCATAATTCCTAAGGCAAGCAGGCCGAAGTAACACTGGTAAGGTACCACCCCAAAATTGCCAACGGCAATTGGTTACAATGTATCAATTTGTATCAATTTGTTTGTTAACAACAAACAAATTGTTGACCGTAGTCAATAACTAACTCATGACCCCACCCTCTGACGCGTATCCGTGAAATCACAGGGGTGATGCATGCTGGTTAGCAATCGTCATCACCCCATCGCCTGGTTCGTCGTTGACCGGACAACGTTTAACTAATTTATTCCTGTCTAGTGTTGTCCAGTCAATTGCGAACCTGCCGGATACTTGTGGGTCATACTGTTTACCTTACCAGTGCTACCCGCCACACGGAGGGGCTTCACAGAAGACCTGACGCCCCCCCCCCCAGACCGTCAGCTCGGTCAACAGGCCTGCTCGCCAGTCACCCAACAGGAGGTCCATACCTCCTCGCGACAGATGGACCCCCATCCCCTGCATACAGGTCATAATTTTGTAGACTAATATCGGGGTGATGACTAACCCGTCCCCAAGCCCTGGTGGCAAGAAACCGCGCCACTGCCTTATTGACCGCGCGCCTAGCGCGGTCAAGAGCCAGGAGGTTAACGCCCCCTCTGTAAGAATGGCGCGGAACAATGTCCGACCAAACCAGGGTTGTGGCAGGCCAGACATAATGCAAGTAGGCGAGTTCCTCGCAAATCGCATGCTTGAGCGATAAGCCGGTGACCTGGCCCAAATCATTGCCCCCCAGGTGGATGATTAGAATGTCAGGCGGGTCAGCCCCCAGGCCAGAAAAAAGGAAAGGCCGCAGCTCCTGCCATAACATCCCAGGCTTACCATGCCATGCGAGACTGGCGTGGTCACCCAGTCCCAGTCGGGGTCCCCACTCTGTCGCCGCAGCGTAACGCGCTGCCCTGTGCACATAGCTGTGGCCCACCAGCCATACTGTCACCGGTGTAATACGACACCCAGGGTCTGTAAGAAAATTGAGAAAAAGGGAGGTAAGGTGACTGGATTGGTACTCATGGCGGGAGTGGGCGCACATAAAACTGAAAACATTGTGAGCCCCACCTCCCCATGCTGCGTATGTCAGCCCCAGAGTACCCAAAAGCAGCTGCTGTAGAGGCTGCACCAATACGGAACGAATGTGTGCCATAACGGGCACCTGGTAGGCCCACCCTGGTGAGGGCTCTGCCTGTCACCTTCCAAAACTGAAATTTAGTAAGGGGAGACCCATCTTGGTGACAGAAAAACGGGCCGTGGTGCATGCCACGCAGTGCCAGGAATTCCTGTAGGGCACCAACCGGACAGATGTCTGCCAAAGAACACCGTAGCAGTCTTACTCCACTGCCTACGCCATGCTGATCTGTTTTAGAGGAGCGGATCCTCAACTGGGCCCAGTCTTTGGCAACATAGACATCTTCGAGTTCCAGTGCCCTACCACTTGCATCCGCCTTAGACAGCATCACGAGTTCGCTGACGCGGAGCGCTCCAAAAAATGCCACCGTTGTGGCTGCATGAAAGAGGGCTGCCTCATAATGATCAAAACAGAGGCCTGGCCAGCCCCGGGCCAACTGGGTAAGAACCCATGGGGAAATAGGGTGCCGGTCGTCCGGGCAACGCCCGCGCTCGCGCACCCACCCCTCCAAAACATGTCTCACACGGAAGTCAGAGGTGGTATCCACATGACCCCCTACTTTGGCCATAAAAGCCAACGCCGAGAGCTTGGATGCTATGGTGCGAGGTGCGAGGCCCTGTGCATGCAGGTGAACCATGAACCGCAGAACATGGTCCACCGGGATAGGCCAGGTCTCTGGCAAGTGAAATTGAGTAGCAAAAACCCTGTACGAATTGAATGCTTGTTGATACGCCTTACGCGTGCGTGGCGCTAGTGACAGGCCAATCGCCCGGTTCACCTCTCCTTGCCAATAGTCCACATCTCGTCCGGGAGTGGCGAGGGAAATTCCTCCGCATCCGGGGCCAAGGCGCGGAACCGGGAGATCTGCAGGCGGGACAAAACGTCAGCAATATCATTATTAACCCCTGGGACATGCCTGGCCCTGAACAAGACGTTGAGGCGCAGGCAGCGCAGTACAAAATGGCGCACTAGATCCATAACCCTGGGCGATTTAGAAGTCTGTGCATTGACAATGTGTACAACGGCAGCATTGTCGCACCAGAAATGCACCACTGAATTAGCCCACTGTTCGCCCCATAGCATCAAAGCCCCCAGAATGGGAAAAAATTCCAGGTATGTGAGATCCCGCAGGCGACCTGTGCCTGCCCATGCCGGTGGCCACCCACCATAGGCCCACTTCCCATTGAAGTACATCCCATAACCCAGGGATCCTGAGGCATCAGACTGGATCTGGAAATTGGGGGATGCCAGGAGGTCAGACCTCCAAAATGAGACCCCGTTAAACTCCCTCAGGAATTGCAACCAGACGAACATGTCTGCCCTGATACCCCGGGTAAGCCTGACTCTGTGGTGGGGCCTGGATAACCCTGCCATGGCGTCGCATAAGCGCCGGGCAAAAGCCCTGCCCGGTGCGACCACTCTGCAAGCAAAATTAAGGTGCCCATGTAGCACCTGCAGTTCCCTCAGGGATGCCTTACGCTTGGCCAGCAATTCAGAGATAAGGGTCACTATCCTGGACACCTTATCACCCGGCAACCTAGAAGCCTGCACTACTGTGTCAATCTCAACCCCCAGGAATACTAACTTGGTCGATGGGCCCTCGGTCTTTTCGGGCGCTAAAGGGACACCAAGTTCCTGCATTAGCGTCTGAAATGTATTGAGGAGACGTGCGCACGTGTCCCAGCCCCGTTCACCCCCGAATAGAAAATCATCCAGGTAATGGGCTACAGACCGGGACCCTGACCTGCGGACGAAAGCCCACTCTAGAAAGGTACTAAAACGCTCGAAAGCCGAGCATGATATGGAGCAGCCAAAAGGCATGGCCTTATCAAAATAATATTCCCCTTTAAATTTAAAACCCAGCAATTCAAAGTCGCCCGGGTGCACCGGCAAGAGGCGAAAAGCTGACTTAATGTCGCACTTGGCCAGCAGGGCACCCGGGCCACACGAGCGCACCATGCGCAGCGCATGGTCAAACGATGTATACCTGACCGAACAAAGGTCATCAGGTATAGCATCGTTGACCGATCGGCCTGCTGGGTAGGACAAATGATGAATAAGGCGAAACTCCCCTAGGGACTTTTTGGGAACCAAACCCAATGGCGAGACCTTAAGATTGGGAAACGGGGGTGCGGGGAAAGGTCCAGCGACCCTGCCCGCGTCTAAATCCTTTTTAATGCTGGCCGCAGCCACCTCCTCCCTTCCTCTGAGGGATAAAAGGTTGGGAGCATCCTGAGGGGACCTATCACCCATAAAAGGGATACGAAATCCCTGCTTAAAACCTTGAAGGAGATACTCCCTGTCCTCCCCCTTTGGGTACGATGCGAGCCAGCGCTCCAGCATGTCCACCTTAATTGGGGAGGGGGCCTTTTGGAGAACTAGCTCCATCCGTGGCAGCCTTGCCAGCCCACTGTCCACCCCTCCCTCTGCCTCGCGCCCCCCCCAGGCTTGGGACAAGCAGAGGCTGCGTGGGGACCAGAACATGTGGGACACTCATGCTTATACCTGCAGTTCTTTCGATTGCAGGAACCATTTGACGAGAAAGTCCAGCACAGCAGGCGGGCTGGAACCCCCTGCCCCGCCGGTTGGCGGGTAACCTGCGCTGGAGCTGCTCGCTGGACCGCATGTCCACAATGGTATCTATCCCCCGGGGCAGGGCGTGTGGGTGTCATATACAAGAGCCACAGTCTCTGGCACGGCTCGTCCCATCTCATCTCGGGGTGGAGGGGAATCCTCATACGGAATTCCTCATCATATGCTAGCCATGAGGGGCCCGGAAAATCGACCATCGCCCTATATATGTTGTCCAAATATTGGACCATGGGAATAGCTAAATCCGGCCGCGCCCTCAGATATACCGCCATATATATTAAATAAGCGGGGAGCCAGTTGGCCCAGGTACGCGGCGGCTTACGGCGGCGTGCCTGCTCCTTATCCTTCTCATCCTGACCCTCCCTTTCCTCCTTGGTGGGCTCTCTGTTCAGGAGTGAGAAGATATCTACGTACTCCCCTCGCCATATCTTTTCTCTGGTAGCCTGTGCCAAGTGATCACCCAATGGCAAGGAATACCCTGCCATTGGCAAAGCCGAAAAGGGGACAGCCGGCCTATTAAATGGGGCCTGAGCTAACCCTGCCACCCCCAGGACATTCCCAGCAGTGTAAGGACCGAGGCCCACCCCAGTGGGCATGGTGGCAGTCGTTGTCGCCGGGTGGGTCGCCAGCAGCGTGGCCCCCGCACCACCCGCGCGAGGCCAAGGCCACTGAAAGGCCCCCCCTATATTGGGAATGTGTGTAGATGTACTTGCTTGCACCGTATACTCACATGCTGCACCCCCGCGGGCCGCCCCCACCGGGGGTTCCGGCCCACTGGGGGCGTCGGAGCTCACGACCGATGTAGAGCTCATCACCGGGGCTTGACCCGCACCAGGTTGCTGGCTGGGGAGCTGCGAGGCAGTGGCCGGAGCCGCGCCACCCGCCTGCAGCAGCTCAACCCTCCCCGCCGGCTGTTGTCCTGCTGCCGACAGCGCCTCAAAAGGTACCCCGAAGGGGGCGCCTGCCTGACTGGCTCGGGCCAAAGACGCCTCCAGGGCCGCGATACGGGCCAGTAAGGTGTCCACATTGACCATGGGCAAAGGGCCGGCCGGCCCGCCTGATCCTGGCATGGGGACAGGTCCCTGTGCCCCAGGGCCCATATATGGCCATTGGCCAGCGCCAAAGCCCGGTAGGGCTGGTGAAGCAACCTGCCAAGGCAGGGAGCCGGGCCACCCCCCAAGGCTAGGGGGCCCCGGGAGAGGCTGCGGCCCAAAAGAAATAGGCCCGACGGAGTGGGCAGGAGGAGGAGCGGTGTCCACCGTTCGCGGGCCGCGGGCCGGAGCGCCCTCCGCGCCCGCACTCTGATCGGGCCAAGGGGCAATAGACCCCATTCCACCAGCCCCGGCCGGGGGTGGCAAAGGTGGCTGCTGAGGAGGCGGCACCACGGTCCTCCGACCTGGGTTGCGCCTCCTAACAGCCCGAGCTGAACTCGAAGCTGCCTTCTTTTTCGAAGGCATCTCTCCTGAAGCAAAAAAGGGAAGCCAGCCAGGCAGAATCGCCACCAAAAGGCTTCCCGGTAGCTAACGAGCGACGGAGACGCAGGGGAAAAAACTTCTCCGCTCCGTCGCTGAGGCAAAATGGCAGCTCGGCTGCCTCGTGGCCACCCCTTTTATAAGGGAGCTGGCCACGCCCCTAACTACCCGGATTCTCTGTCCTGTGGGGGGGCGGCCCGCAAAGGGCGCGGCGGCCATTTTGGCGCCGCGCTTGCAATACAGCATCTCAAGCTCGCTGTCGCGGAGCGCTCCAAAAAGGCCACCGTTGTAGCCGCATGAAGTGGGCTGCCTCATTTCCAAAACAGAGGCCAGGCCAGCCCCGGGCCAATTGGGTAAAAACCCTGGGAAAATCTTGCATCCGCCTTACTCAGCATCTCAAGCTCGCCGATGCGGAGGGCTCCAAAAAGGCCACCGTTGTAGCCGCATAAAGTGGGCTGCCTCATTTCTTAAAACTGAGGCCAGGCCAGCCCCGGACCAATCGGGTAAAAACCCTGGGAAACTCTTGCATCCGCCTTACTCAGCATCTCAAGCTCGCCGACGCGGAGGACTCCAAAAAGGCCACCGTTGTAGCCGCATGAAGTGGGCTGCCTCATCTATCAAAACAGAGGCCAGGCCAGCCCCGGGCCAACTGGGTCAAAAACCCCCTGGGTAAATGGGGTGGCGGTCGCCCGGGAAACGCCCGGGCACGCGCACCCACCCCTCCCAACATGTCTCACCCGGAAGTCATTGGTGCTGTCCACACGACCTCCCACCTTGGCCATAAAAGCCAACCCGACCGCTGAGATGCTATGGTGCGTGGTGCAAGGCCCTGGGGATACATGTAAATCGTGAACCGCAGAACATGGGCTACTGGAAAAGGCCAGGTTCCTGGCAGTCAGAATCGGGTACATAATACTCTAAAGGAACTAAATGCGTGGTGATACGCCTTACTCATGCATGGCGCTAGTGACAGGCCAATCGCCCGGTTCACCTCTCCTTGCCAACGGTCCATCTCACATCCGGGAGTGGCGAGGGAAATTCCTCCGCATCCGGGGGCCGAGGCACGGAACCGGGAGATCTGCAGGCGGGACAAAGCAGCAGCAATATCATTATCAACCCTTGGGACATGCCTGGCCCTGAAGGGAACGTTGAGGCACAGGTTGCATAACACAAACCAACTAACTAGCTCCATAACCCCGGGCGATTTGGAATCCTGTGCAGTGACGATGCGGAAAACAGCCGCGTTGCCATGCCCAAGTTGCACAACCGAGTTGGCCCACCTCTTGCCCCATAGCATCAAAGCACCCAGGATAGGGAAACATTCCAGATACGTGAGACCATGCAGGCAACCCTCTGCCTGCCCAGGATGGTGGCCACCCACCATAGGCCCACTTCCAATTGAAGTACATCCCAGAAACCCAGGAATCATGAGGCATCGGACCGCATCTGAAAGCTAGGGGGAGCCAGGAAATCAGACCCCAAAATGACACCCCGTTGAACTACCTCTGGATCTATGGCCAGACAAGCACGTCTGCCCCGATACCCCGGGTAAATCTGAGCCTGTGATGGGGCCTGGATAATCCCGCCATGGCGTCGCACCAGCGCAGAGCAAATGCCCTGCCCGGTGCGACGACCCTGCCAGCGAAACTGGGGTGACCATGTAGCACCAGAAGTTCCCTCAGTGATGCCATGCGCCCGGCCAGCAAGACCGAGACAAGGGCCACTAGCCTTGACACCTTATCCTGCTGCAACCTAGAATCCTGCGCTATCGTGTTACTCTCCACCCCAGGAATACTAGCTGTGGAGATGGGCCCTCGGTCTTTTCGGGCGCTAAAGGGACACCAAGTTCCTCCATTAGCGTCTGAAATGTGATGAGGAGACGTGGGTACGTGTCCCAGCCCCGTTCAGCCCCGAATAAAACCATCCAGGGAATGGGCTACAGACCGGGACCCTGACCTGCGGACAAAAGCGCAATCTAGGAAAATGGTGAAACGCTCGAATACCGAGCCCCAAAGGAATAGCCAAAAGGCATGGCATCATTGAACAATATGCTCCCCAGGACGGGGGTGCGGGACAATGCCAACGACCCTGCCCGCATAGACCCTTTCGTCAAAGCTGGCAGCAGCCACCTCCTCCCTCCCCTTAAGGGATAAAAGATTGGGGGCATCCTGAGGGGACCTATTACCCATGAAAGGGATTCGGAACCCCTGCCTAGAACCCTGAAGGATACCCGCATCCTCACCCTTCAGGCACCATGTGAGCCAACGCTCCAACATGTCCACCTTAAATGGGGAGGGAGCCCTTCGGTGAACTAGATCCATCTGCGGCAGTCTTGCAAGCCCCCTGTCTGCCCCACCCTCTGCCCCGCATCCTTCTAGGCCTGGGACAGGCAGAGGCCGCATGGGGCCCAACACAGGTGGGACACTCCTGTCTGTATTTGCAAGTCTTCCCCTTAGAGGAGCCATTGGACAAAAAGTCCAGCACAGCCGGCGGGCTGGAACCCCCTGCCCCGCCCCCTGGCAGGTGACCTGTGCTGGGGCCGCCCGCTGAACCGCATGCCCACAATGGTATATCTCCCCGGGTGCAGGGCGCGTGGGCGTCACGTACAAAAGCCACAGCCTCTGGCCTGGCTCATCCCGCCTAATCTCGGGGTGCGGGGAAATCCGCCTACGGCATCCCTCGTCACAAGCCAACCACGCTGGGCCCTGAAAGTAAATCATCGCCCGGTAGGCGTTGTCCAAATACTGGACCATCGGAATTGCCAAATCCGGCCATGCCCTAAGGTACACCGCCATGCATACGATGCAGGCCGGCAACCATTTGGCCCACATACTTGGTGGCTTGCGACAACGTGCCTGCCACTATCATTCTCATTCTGCCCCTCCCTCTCTCCTTGGTGGGCACACTGTTTAGGAATGAGAAGATATCCACGTACTCCCCCCGCCAAATTTACTCTCTGGCGGCCTGTGCCAAGTGGTCACTCATCGGTAAGGAATAGGGGCTTGGACCAACCCGGCCACCCAAAACATTCCCCTAAGGGTAGGGAACACCCCCCACCATGGGGCCCTGGGTGTTAGCTGTCATCGCCGGGTGAGGCGTCAGCGGGTGCACCTCCGCACCACCCGCGCGAGGCCAAGGCGATTGGAAAGCCCCCCCCCCATATTGGGAATGTGTGTGGATGTACTCGCTTACACCGTATACTCACATGCTGCACCCCCGCGGGCCGCCCCCACCGGGGGTTCCGGCCCACTGGGGGCGTCGGAGCTCACGACCGACGTAGAGCTCATCCCCGGAGAACCTGCACCTGGCTGCTGGCTGGGGAGCTGCGAGGCAGTGGCCGAAACCGCACCACGCGCCTGCAGCAGCTCAACCCTCCCTGTCGGCTGTTGTCCTCCTGAAGACAGCGCCTCAAAAGGAACCCCAAAGGGGGGGGGCCCCCGCCTGACTTCCACGTTAACCTGGGGCGAAGGGCCGGCTGGCCCGCCTGGTCCATGCGTGGGTACAGGCCCCTGTACCCAGGACCCGAATATGGCCATTGGCCAGCACCAAAGCCCGGCAGGGTCGGTGAGAAACCTGCCAAGGCAGGGGGGCGACCCAAGAGGAGTAGGCCGAACAGGATGGGCAGGTGGAGGAGCGGTGTCCACCGCTCGCGGGCCGCGGGCCGGAACCCCTTCCGCGCCCGCGCTCTGGTTGCCCCCTCCGGGCGAAGGGGCAATAGACCCCATTCCGCCGGCCCCGGCAGGGGCGGGCAAAGGCGGCAGCTGAGGAGGCAGCACCGCGGTCCTCCGGCCTGGGTTGCGCCTCCTAACCGCGCGAGCTGCCCTCGGAGCTGCCTTCTTCTTCGAAGGCATTTCCACCGAAGCAAAGGGAAGCCGGCAAGGCAGAATCGCTACCCAAAAGGCTTCCCGGTAGGCTCAAGAGCGACGGAGACACAGGGGAAAAGACTTCTCCGCTCCGTCGCTGAGGTAAAATGGCAGCTCGGCTGCCTCGTGGCCACCCCTTTTATAAGGGAGCTGGCCACGCCCCTAACTACCCGGATTCTCTGTCCTGTGGGGGGGGGCCCGCAAAGGGCGCGGCGGCCATTTTGGCGCCGCGCTTGCATTGTGTCAGGAGGAGAGTTACATTAACTCCTTAGAAAAGAGAGAACAGTTTTCCAGATCCAAAATGATTACTTTGGCCACTTCTGGTCCCATTCTTTTAAATAGCTGGCAGAAAAGTAGCTTCTGCACCCAGCAAAGTGGTTCACTGTTGTTGCCATTAAATAGGAACAATTGTCATGAACAACAGAAACAGCAAGCAATTAAATTTCATGAAAAGAGCAGCAAATTAAGTTACAGAAAAGGGCAGTACAAACTACTTTAATTACAGTACACCACGCATTCAGGGAAAACTTGCTTTCAGACTATGGTCCATTCAAGCTGCTTCTGAGAATTTACAGAGCATGTCATGTATTAATCAATTGGGAGCTATAATCATGGAAGACAAATATTATTCCAAGTTATACTTGGAATTTGCCTTTTGTCATAGCAGCACCAAGAATGAAAAGAATGTACTTTCAGAGACAGACCCATTGTGCCTAGTTTAAATATTTCACCTCCTGGAAGGTTTAAATTACTGCAATTATTGTTTAACAACTAGGACAGGGATTTCCAAACTTCGCAAGATGGGGGCCAGGTCATGCTCTCTCAGTCAGCTTTGAGGGCAGGATGGCCATTTTGCTCTCCCTACATGATAGGGGTGGCCATTTTGTCCCAATAACTTCAAATGGGCTGGCCATTATGTTTTTTGAATGCCCTTGGAGGAGTGGGGCTCCACATGAAATGGCACCATGGGCTGGATCTGGCCCATGGGCTTTAGGATGGGAACCTCTGAACTAGGATAACAGAATTTTTATTTTTTGCAGTCTGATTCAAGAATTAACATTTCAAATCTGCACAAGCAGTTTAGGTCAAGTGATTCTTCCAGCTTTGCTTGCATCTGAAAGGCAAGCAACACATCCCCACACAATATTCAAAAGTTCTGGCAACTGGTCAACTGAAGTGAGCCATAGTGTTGACCCATGCTGAGACTTCACTTTGAGGAATCCCTCAAGTGAGACGCGCCATGGTTCTGGCACAGTGGTGGGCTCCAAAAAATTGTACTACCACACTGTTGGTGTGGTATGGCGGGCGTGGCCAGGGGGAAAGCCCTGCATTGCACTTGAATTAGGACTAATTTATTTCAAAACTTGGATAGGCAGGGCCAGACAGAATTTCTGCTACCGGTTCTGGCGAACTGGTGCGAACCTGCTGATGCCCACCACTGCCCTTGCAGCATCAATGTGGAGAAGGCAGCTATTCAGAAAATAGTAGAAGAACACAATCTTTTATGCTTCCCTGTCCAAACGTAAAACATTCAGCTTCAGATTGTTAACAGAGTGGAGAATTTTCAGGAACACTCAGAAACCTTGAGTTTCAGATTTCATATTCTTTAAAGATTCTTCTGTTTCCTTGGAAGAAGACATTATTATTTTCAGTCTCCTTGCCATATAAGAAGGCAGCAGTTGAGAGAGTCCAGGAAAAAGTGAAAAGAGACACAAATGTACAGTGGAACCTCAGTTAATGTAATTAGTGCATTCTCCAGGACGTTTCTTACAGCGAAAATTACTTTAACTAAATTTCCCATAAAAATGCATTGAATGCAATTTCCCATAGGAATGCATTAAAAACCAAAATACATTAACCGAAACATGGTTTCCAATTGGAATGCATTGAAAACCAACTAATCTGTTCTGGGGGGAAATTCCATAAACCGAGCCACTATTTTCTATGGATTTACATTTGTTACGCGATTTTTATGTTAACCGAGCCATTTGTTAACCGAGGTTCCACTGTGACTGGAAATGAATGTTCAAGAGTCAACCACCCTAGAGGTGTTCAATTCAAGGCATGAGAACAAAATATGTTTGTTTTCTTCTGGTTAAATTGATACCCGAGTCGATTGAATCAGGGATGCCTTTGAATTCAAACCAAGCACTTGACAGAGTATTAGAAATGCCCAGTTTTTTCCTTTAGGAAACCTGTGGCGGATTCTGAAGAACAGAAATGAATGGAGGCCAGGATACCAAGGCACATTAAAAGTGGTTGCCAAAGGGATTTGTGATCAAACTCATCTTATTTGCAGATATGTTGTGTTCCAATCAACAACTACTATTACAAACTCTTTGTTTTTACAGATGGGCCATGCAACAAAATTTCTTGCGTATTTCCTACTTAGCATAGATTCACATAGTGGTACCAATTGAAAATCATGCAACTGAGACAGAAGAGGAGACTAGTTCATTTGTGTTGCTGGGCCAGAGTCTGCTTTATGTTAACATTAATGTGCAAGATGGTGAAGAAAAATAAATCTGTTTATTGTAAAACAATATTAAAAAAATCTATGAATATCATCTTTTTGTACTTTTTTTTTTTAAATTTTTATTAAGTTTTTAATAAACATACAAAAAAGAAAAGAAAACATTAACTATACGTTAACAATACAATACACTAACAAATCCATAGTATCTTACTAACAAACATTACTGTATGCTAGCACATAACAATATCTATACTCATTAATTACTATTTAACTACCAAATATTAAGAGCCATTGTTTCAAAGTCCAAAATGATAGGAAAAAATTTTTTTTCTGTACTACCACAAATCTTTTTAACAAATAATAATCACCCTGTGAATATGTACAATGCCCGGAGAGTTTATTTTCTACTCAACTCCAAAAACTTCTTTGGTCCTGAACTATCATTTGCCATAATAGAGTGATCCACGAACGGTTTCCATATATTCCAAAATCTATTCTCTTTTAAATTATCTCTTTTAACTTTAATCTCCCATGTCAATTTATCGTTCAATGCTAAACTCCACATTTCTTTATACCATTCTCCAATCTGTATATCTACATCGTTTTTCCATTTTCTAGCTATACATTGTCTACCCGTTGTCAGTGCGATTTCCAATAATTCTTTTTCCTCCTTGTTTAAACCCAAGCCTTCCACATTCGTTAAAAGAATAGTACCCGACACCAACTTAACACTTTTACCCAATATTTCACCAAACTCATTTTCTATTCTTCCCCAAAAATCCCTTATTTTTTACAGCTCCACCACATATGTTCGTATGTTCCATCAATTTCTTTACATCTCCAACATTGTACTTTCTAAATCAGGGGTTTCCAACCTTTTCAAGCTGGGGGCCGGGTCATGTTCTCTCAGTCAGCTTTAAGGGCCAGATGGCCATTTTGCCCTGCCTGCAAGATGGGGATGGCTATTTTGTCCCAACAACTTAAAAGGGGTAGCCATTTTATTTCTTGAATGCCCTTGGAGGGGTGGGTGCCTACATGAAATGGCACCACAGGCCGGATCTGGACCACGGGCCTTGGGTTGGGAACCCCTGTTCTAAATGCTTCAAGTTTTCACAAACAAACACACACACACACACACAAACAATAAACAAAAGTAAGTTCTGCCTTAGCTAGACATGTGAAGAGATCCTGTCTATTTGTTGCAACGATCACCCTTTTGTGGCCAGGAATCTAACAGGACTCCTTTAACCCAACAAGGGGCTGTGACGTGATCACAAATGCTTTTCTCTATTCTGGTTTGTACAATTTGTGCCAAAGGTCCCTAATATCTCTCCTCTTTCCGAAGCTAAGCACACACTCATACAACAAGGGAAGCCTGATTGGTCACAAAGATGCAAACAGCCCATCCATTGCTTTTTCTGTTTAAAAGTCATTTCCATTGGCTCACACAAAATATGAGTTAGACAAATATGTAAACTCCCTCTGAACCAATAAAAAGTGCTATTTGCTCACCATGAGAAGAAACAAAATTAGCATGCAAGGATGAATCAGGTTATGAATTTACTTTGCAAGCCATAATCCACTATACTGAAAGGAGTGTGTTTTCCTAGCTGACTATGAAGAAAGTGAAAAAATGATGCTATACTGAAACACAATCAGCAAAGGTAAAATGGAGGCAAGAATAAAGTCTTTTTATTCCTGTAATATTTCAGTGTCATAAGAAGATTGCTTTCCCTTCCTAACTTCCACATAATGAAGCATAGAACCATCTGTGTCTCAGTTATTTTGCTCCTGCGGTTATTTCACAATCAAACTAAATTAGTGTCATCAAGAGAGGAAAAGGCATGATCCATGCTTTGGCTTTCTAATTAAAGACTCAAGGCAGTGGCTTAAGTGGCTAAGACACTGACTGGAAGGCGGCAGGTCAGCAGTTCAATTCCCAAGTACTGCAGGAATGAGTGCCCATCTTTGTCCCAGCTCCGGCCAACCTAGCAGCAGTTCAAAAGCAAGAAATTGCAAGTAGATAAATAAGGACCACTTTGGTGGGAAGGTAAACAGTGTTCCATGTGCTTTGGTGTTCAGTCATGCCTGCCACATGACCACGGAAAGGCCTACAGAAGCAGACAGTGCTGGCTCTTCAATATGGAACAGAGATGAGCACTGAACCCTAGAGTCGGATATGACTGGCCTTTGAGCAAGTGTGACCTTCACCTACTTCATACCATGATGGAGAGTTGAGATAAGGATAAAATCAGCACTAATACCCCACTTATAACATTCTAAACATATAATGAGACCTGTGTTTTTTTTAAAATTCTTCTGAGTTCAACCCTCTACTTTGAAAGAATGAATAACTCTGGGCAGTAAATATGGGGGGGAACCTTTACATATAAACTTAGTGATTTTTGGAGGACCTGAAAAATGGCGATGTTTTGCTTAGGAATAAATATGACTTTTCTGCAGTCTGATTTACATCAGTCAAATTTGTTGCAAGATTGACATTTGGAATTTGTACTCATCGAATTAAGCTCGACAGTGGAACGAACACCACCAGAAGGTTGTTGCGTTTGATCAATGTGTTTGACTTCCTGAAGTGTCAAGCAGCTGTAAATTAGCATTATCTTTCCAAATTTTCAAAGTACAGTAATACCTCATACAAAGTCCGCTTCGTACAACATCGAATTCATACAACATCGCCTAATTTCTTGAAAAAAGTTACCTCATACAACGTTGCTTGACTTTGTATGAGGCATTGGGGTTTTCCCAGGTTACATTGTGCCTGGGCAGTATAAAAGGCAGGACACAAGCGTGCATTGCTCTTGTGGGTTTTGCACAAGGCGAAGAGTGTTTAGGAGTGGTTTTGAGCGCGATTTTGGTTTTTATTTTTTATTTTTTCGTCAGAATTTTTAGAAGCATTCCTGGGATTTTTGCAGCATTCTTCAGGTTCTTGGACAATCAGGGTTGTTTGACATGTTTTTGTAATGTATTTAGCCTTTAGACAATGATTTCTTAAAGTTCTGTCAGTTTCCTGTCTGTTTCTTTGACTTTGCCCTGAAGTCTGTGCTGTTACAGTACAATGTATCTCTATGGAAATGACGTTGTACGAGGCATCGCGGCAAGGATTTGGACATTGTATGAGGCATCGTGGCTATGATTTTGCATGCCTCATACAAAGTCCAAATCCGTATAAAGTCCAAACTTGTGGAACCAACTTTGGACGTTGTATGAGGTATCACTGTATCAGCTACAAAGTACAGTTACAAAATATCACATCAACACAATAGCAACACAATATAATACTTTCTTATTGCTAGGCGGCCATGCCGCACAGCTGCTCTCCATTCCCTCAAGGCTGAGGGAAGAGTCCATTGGCGGTGGCGGTGGGAGCGGCGTTCTTGTTTGTGCCTGCCTGCCCGCACCGTACAACTTCTCTCCATTTCCTCAAGGCCGGGGTCAGCTGAGAGAAGAGTCCAGTGGCAGCGGTGTGGCATTTTTATGCCAGCTGGCAGCACTGCACAGCTGCTCTGTAGCATTTGCTTAGGTGGCTCTGCTGCAATTCATTTTCTTGCTGAAGATGAACCATTAAACCCTCTTGGCACAGTGGTTAGGTTGCAGTACTGCAGCCAAAACTCTGTTCATTTCTTTTTTTTTCCTGTCAGAAGCACACAAATGTGCTGTCTGGGTTGAAAGGATTTTTGCTGGAGGAATTATGCTCAGGGGACACCCGAATGAAGCTCTTTTCATGTCCCCAAGATCTTTCCCCACCAAAGTTGTCCCTATTTATCTACTTGCAATTTCTTGCTTTCGAACTGCTAGGTTAGCACGAGCTGGGACAGAGACGGGCGTTCATTCTGTCATGCAGTACTTGGGTCTTGAACTGTCGGCTTGCCGACCTTCCAGCTGACAAGGCAAGCTTCTTAACCACTGAGCCACCACAGTCTGAGTTAATTCCCAATGGGACCTACAGTGAGTCAGCCTTGCATCATTCTGAGGTCAGTGTGTTGGGGTAAAAGGCTAATTACCATGAATTAGCCAGAGAATGTTCTAAGTACAATGGGGCAGTATATACGTGTAATTGCTCTTGCGAAAACCAGTAAAGTTTTTGTAGGTGGAAACTAAGTTGAATGCAGCATTGAAAGCCTTGTAATTAGTTTCTGAGTTCGTTTGCTGCTCTTTTCTTCATTTTAATTGCATATTATGACTTTGTGTGGACTGCTGTGGCAGTTAAACCATAGTTGTCAAGTATCCCGTTTTGGCCGGGAAACTCCCATATTTTACCTTCTTTCCCGCCATCCTCCCGTATTAGTTAGACTGCAATGTCCTAATGCCACCACTGGAGGACAGCACAGGATAAGCATAGCTGGCAAGTTTCCCTTTTGGCCGGGAAATTTCCCTTATTTTCAAATAGAAAACTTGACAGGTATGAGTTAAACTGGCTTCTGATTTAACATGCACTATTAAGTCAAAGACATGTAGTGAAAATAATCATGCTTACAAGAAAAGTGTAAAGAAGCCGAAGGATTCTTCCTAATTATGTGTGCAGTTTACTACTTGCTAGGAGTGGAGAATCATTAAGGTCTTTTCTGAATGTAGTGAGCGTATTAAAATCAGGAAACAATATAGCTGATATTTGCATAGAATGCAATTTGGTACTAGAAAACATTCCGTTTTAGGTAATTTGAAGTACTGGTTTAAAGGAGTTCAAAACTTGAACTCCAATTGTTCACATTACTGTATTCAATTGTCCACATTATTTTATCCGTTCTGGAGATAGATTTATGGACTTATTCTATAACCTCAAGGTCTTGACTGTTAAAGCTTTATTTTTGATGGGGGTGAGGAAAGATGAATTAGATTTATCAAGCCCTGGAGGGATTTTTTTGGCTCAGTATTGAGATCACGATAAAGATCAAATTTCTGAGTAGAAAGAGGTGCTACTTGTACAGATTAAGTATCCGTAGTATCCATACTCTTTTGCTACAGTTTAGTTACACTGCTAAGAAGTAGTCTTCCTGCATGAATATGTGTTGGAGAGCTTTTTTTTTTGGTACGTGTGGTTTCGTTGTTTGTATTTTTGTATTTTAATTAAATGAAATTGTTTTTTAAAAAATTGTTCCTTCTTGCCTTATTTGAAAAAAAGCCACCGCCGCTGCCGGAGGATCCGCTGCCTCTCCCCGGGCCCATGCCCCCATCTTGGGGACGGGAGGCAGGTGTTGTTGAGGACATTGAGCCCTGGGGTTCCTTCAGAGATGTCGAGCCAGGCTCCGTCATGTGTTTTATATTATGTGCTATGTGTATATTATTTCTATTGTGTATATTGTTTCTATTGTTTTGCTGTAAACCACCATGGTTCTCACTGGGGTGAGGAAGGTGGTATACAAATATAGCAAATATAAATAATAAATAAATAAAATTATTTAATTTCACTTGGATACCAGATTTATCCTGCTTCTGTACCTCATCTTTGCCTCCATATTGTGGGCTCTTCATTCAAAAAGCTACATTTGGGAATGAAAGGCTCTAATGAGTGAGACTTCTAAATCAATGAGGAACTGCAGTGGCTCAAGTCGCTAAGACGCTGACTGGGAAGCGGAAGGTCAGCAGTTCGATTCCTGAGTACTGCAGGACGGAAATGAGCTCCCGTCTTCATCCCAGCTCCTGCCAACCTAGCAGCAGTTCGAAAGCAAGAAATTGCAAGTAGATAAATAGGAACCACTTCGGTGGGAAGGTAACAGCGTTCCGTGCGCTCCGGTGTCTAGTCATGCCTGCCACATGACCACGGAAACGTCTGCAGAAGCAGACAGCGCTGGCTCTTCGGCTTAGAAACAGAGATGAGCACTGCACCCTAGAGTCGGATACAACTGGCTTTCGAGCAAGGGAAACCTGCCAACTTTGAGGAGATCAAGAGGCCATCATGAAGCTATGGCACAGAAAATGTTGTCAGCGTTAGCCAGGGCCAAGGAAGTCAATAGGGATGTCAGCGCAACTATGGCAAAGAGTACACTTCCTATCACAGGGTACACTTCCTATCACAGTCATGGTGAACCTTGGCATTCCAGCTGCTCTTGAACTTCAATTCCCAGAAGCCCTGTTCAACAGGAGTGCTGACTTGGGCTTCTGGGAATTGAAGTCCAAGAACACCTGGAGTGCCAAGGTTCATCATCACAGTTCTATCACACCCAATTGCCTGAAATGTTGTTCTGCAGCTGAATTGTGTCTCACTGGTATCAACACAACACAAATTTAGTTCTTGAGGATCCACAGCAGATCATGTTAGAAAAACCTGTTGGAGGAAAGGGGCAGTGCAGACACTGCCCACTTGTTCATATTTAGTGAAGTGCAGGAGAACAAATTAGCTGACACTTTTGTAAAAAAGTCCTCTTGGACTATCCCTTATGGTCATGGGTAGAAAGAGGGATACCTATCAGGCTGGCTTGTATTTCACCTCTAAAATCTTTTGTTTGCATGGGAACGGTGAAGGGCTTATTCAATAAATGATGTCCAGTTGGCATCATGTGGTAGGCTTATTAACCATCACCAATGCTTGAATGGCTCACCACTTATGACACATATGTAAAGTCTACCTTGTTTCAACTTTGTATTTTGATGGTCTTCATTTCAGATTCATTGTTTATGACACAGATGGATTCACCATTTATGACACGGATTTGTGTGGATTGGTGGGGCATGCATTAGACATCATGGGACAGCCCTATGGTATGACCAACACCAAATCCTGCGAACAGAGTTGGGAATGATCACAGTGATGTCTCCCCGATTCAGCTGGACCTGCATAGTAGCGGGCAAGGATCATCACTGCACAGAGGGCAGGTGATTTGCCAGTCTGGTCTAGAGAGTTGAAGAGTAAGTTACCTTATCTAATACCAGGTTCCACACTACCAGCCCCTCTGCAGGTCAGGGGTTTTAAATTTCAATAAAGTTGTGGCTCAAGTTTACACCAAATTTGACTGTGATCTGCCTTATTTGGATGGGTGGGAGGGAATGATTGCAAAGAGATTTGGGGATACTTCTTATCACACTCAAATGTCTGAGATGTTCTGCAGCTGAATTGTGACCTGTTGGTATCAACAGGATCACATAAATTTAGTTCTTGATGATCCACATTAGGGACAGTAGATCATTTTGGAAAAGCACAGTGGAGGAAAGAGGAAGAACAGACACTTCCTACTTGTCCATATTTGGTGTAGTGCTGGAGAACAAATTGACTGACACTGTTGTGAAAAGGTTCTCTTGGACTGTCCCTTATGGCCATGGGTAGAAAGAGGGATATCTTTCAGGATGGCTTGTATTCACCTCTAAATCTTTGTGTTGCATGGGAACTGTGAACGTTTATTCAATAAAAGATGTCCAGTTGGCATCAAGCGGTAGGCTTATTAACTATCACCAAGGCTTGTTTGGTGGCTCACCATTTATGATACAGATGCAATGTCTACCTTGTTTCAACTTTGTATTTTGTCTTCATTTCAGATTCTTATGCTTGTGGGAGCAGTGGACTAGAATGATCTACCTCAATAACTGGTGGCTGATTTGTGTTAAATTCCTGGATTATGGTGTGTATCTGGACTGAGTGGAACACCCTCTCAGGTGTACATAACAAAATTAGGAACATCAATATAACGTTCCTTCTTCCCCTTTAACTATGAACCAGGGATTGGCACAATCCCAGGTATTCATCCTGTACCTTGTTAACTAGCTGTACTTCACCATCATAGCATAATAACATTTCATTTAATAAATTTGTGTTCTCAAGAGTTTTCTAGTTATAGTGGTGGTGCAGGAGAAGACATTTGAGAGTCCCCTGGACTGCAAGGAGGCCAAATAAGGAAATCAACCCTTGCTGCTAATTACAAGGACAAATACTGAAGCTAGAGCTTAATTACTTTGGCCACCAAATGAGAAGTGAGGACTCACTGGAGAAAGCCCTGATGCTGGGAAAGATTGGAGGTAAAAGGAGAAGAGGGACAGCAGAGGATGAGATGTCTAGATGGCATCATTGACTCAGTGGGCATAGATCTGGCTGGACTACTGAGGATGGCAGATGACAGAGGAGCCTGGCATGTGGTGGTCCATGGGATTGCACAGGGTTGGACTTGAATGTGCGACTGAAAAACAACTGTGTTCCCTTCTTCTGTTTGTGCCTTGGGACTGCACAACTTCTTGAAGGATACTGTGATTCGTTCTGTTCCCAAGAGACACCATCAGGATGCAAACTGCCAACCTCTGTCTTCAAGCTGCATATCTAAGTCATGGAGCCAGCCAGCCAGAGTAACCTAATCAGAGCAACTCCAATTTACTGCAAAACAAAATATTGATGGGATTCTGCCTATCATTTTCAAGTGGACATATTTGAATCATCATCCTTCAGTACGTTTCATATTTTTAAGAGAATACTGACAAAACCAGGCATGTGGGGGTTACATCTGTAACAATAAGTTTGTTCTAGCAATAAAGGAAACATTACAGCTAGACTGGACTGTTAATTTAAAAACCAAAAACAAAGGAAACAACTTTAGTGCAGTTTTTAATTTATGCAAAGCTTCTATCATCCTTTACAACAGTTCTTGCCATAGCCCTTCATAAAAAAAGTAACAAAAATCAATTGTTACAGAATTATCTAAATTGTTCTACTCTGATTTGAGAGTCTTTGCTTTCATTTGATTAGCTTGCAGTGACAGCATAGAACGTGAAAAAACAGGTCCTGTTCCTTTATGTGATCCGGAAATGTCCAATATATGTTGTTATTGTTAGACCTAGAAAAAAGACATATATTTTTTTTAAAATACAGATTAATAGACATATTATTTTTATATATACACACACATACATACCTTACACGTCTGAAACATCACTGTTGGGGTGCCTGGTCCCATGGGGGGCTGTGCGCCCCAGAAAATGGGGATAACAGTGTGAACTACAATCCCTAAGGTGCCTTGCACCAAGGAAATGGATGCCGGGCAGCATGAACTACAACCCCTAAGATGCCTTGCTCCCAGAAAACGAATGCCGGGGCAACGTGTGTCAGCACGCACGCCCAAGGCTCACAATGGCAAGGAGGCAGAACAGGCCATAGGACCAGTGGGCGGCAAGTACCAGCTGCCAGGATGGCGTGCATCAGCCTGCCCACCCATGGCTGACCGCAACAGCAAGACAGTGGCCACAGCTACGACAGAAGTACAGGCTGCAGAGCATGTGGGTGGTGGAGGGAGACCCTTCGATGGGCCATGCTGCAGAAGGGCCAGGCCGGCCAGGTCGTGGCCATGGCGAGCCGAGGGTGTGGAGGAAACCCATCCAGCGGGAGCAGCAGAGGAGTCAGAACAGCATGGCAGAGGTAAGGGGGATGGGGACTGAGGAGTGGGGACGGACCTCAAGCAAAGCTGGGTAGCCAGCTAGTTGCCAATAAAGTAGGGGTGCATGTATTAATCTGAAGAGATTAAACATCCATTTGCTTTTTGGAGATGTGGGCCAGTCTAAAGTTAATCAAATGGAATCCAATTGCATGTACTTACATATACCAACTGAATGTTTTTGATAAATAGGGCAATACATTAATAGCCATTTTGGATGGCCTTATAAAGAGAGTAGGCATATGGAGGACTAGCCTATTTATGGTTAATAGTTGTGCTGGTTGCCAATTACATTTGGCTAAAGAGACTGTGGTGGCTCAAGTGGTTAAGGCACTGAACTCACTGACTGTAAGGTCAGAGTTTGATTCCCAGGTACTGTATGACAAATTGAGCTCCTATCTCCATCCCAGTTCCTGCCAACCTAACAGTTCAAAAGCAAAAAAATTGCAAGTAGATAAATGGGGACCACTTTGGTGAAAAAAGATCTTGGAGACATGAAAGGACCCTCATTTGGGTGTCCCCTGAGTGGAGCTTCTCCAGCAAAAATCCTTTCAACCCAGAATAATTTCTGACACAAAACTATTATTATTCGCAAAAGGAGCCTGGGAGAAAAGTGTTTAGCCGAACCACACTTCATTGTCTATTATACTATTAAGTCTTCAAAAGCATATAATGGAGCTTAAAGGTCAGAGCAAAGCCAGTGGTTAAAGTGCAGTTGTCCACTTAACACCCTTTCGGAATTGCTCATAATATTATCTGTCAGTTTAAAATAATGTTTGAAAACTCTATGTATAAGAAAGTGCTCGTACTGCATTTTTCTTCTTCAGAGGGAATTTGTGAGTATGACATGATTTTTTTGAAACAAGCTAAAATCACCTGTCATAATCACAGGCTCTGGATAAATTCATTTACATGAATTACCTTGTGTATTGGACTTCATATATAATACATTATAAGATACAGTAGTTCATGACAAAATGCAAATAATACTTACTGGAACTTCTTCATACTATAATGAAGAAATATAATGTTACTTTTTTATCTCCAACATGGGAAAACATGATATGATTAAATTAACTGAATGCTGCTTGTACATTTCTCTCTAAAAAAAGTTTAATGGAGGACTGGGTTTTATCCTAACAAACTGCCAAACTAACATCCAACAAGCAGAAGGCCAGAAAAGCAAGATAAAGTGCAGAAATATAGAAAAGTAAAAGTCCTCCTAATAAGTACAGCGCATACAAATTTGAAACTGATCTATTGTTAGAATCACAGGATTTTGAACTTTTAGCAGAATATAAGGAATCTAGGCTCTATAGTACCTTGTATATTGGACTTCTCAACATAGAGTTTTAGAGCTTTTTAGGGGTTAAATGTGTGTATGTGGGTGGGGTGGGAGTATGTTGATAATTTTGTACACTTGTTAAGGTTTTGTTATGTCAATAAATAGATTTTCAATCTTGTTGTTCTGTACAGGACAATGACAATAAACATTTATCGTATCGTATCACATCGTAAGTTGTAAGAGTGCCAGTTATTTTTTTGTTACTTTTTTGTCTCCAACATGGGCAGAAACTGCCATGATTAAGTTAACTGGATGCAGGAGCTCCTGAGGTAAATGCCAAGAGCGTGCACTTTGCATGCCACCCTCTGTGGAGACATTTTTCAAAGGTGTGGTGAAAGGGCAGAACCAGTCCTATAAAAGGGGTGGTACCAGCAAGGCAGCTTGCCTGCCCTCCCTCCCACTGCACTAGTGTGACTATTTTGGGGCTATTTTGCCTCAGACAGACCTGGTGCAAAACTTGGGGGACCTCCTGGACTCACGACTACTGCTCAGACAGCAGGTGGCAGTCATGGCCAGGAGGGCTTTTGCACAACTTCATGTGATTCACCAGTTGCGCCTGCTCCTGGACCGGGACTCCTTGCTTATGGTCATACATGCTCTGGTCACCTTTAGACTAGATCACTGTAATGCATTCTGCATGGGACTGCCATTGACAACCATTTGGAGGCTGCAGCTGATCCAGAACATGGCTGCCCAAGTGGTAATAGGGTGCAGGCATCATGCCTGTGCCTCGCCACTGCTCCAGGAGCGGCACTGGTTACTGTCATGATGCCCTGATGAACCAGGCAAATCTCTGCTCTAATCCTTCTGCTCTGACAGCACTGACAGGCAGGAGTTTGCAGATAGCTTCTCTTTTGCTTACATATTTCTATGTGTTTGCATATTTCTACTGAGATAAGCCTCCACGGCTCAGCTAGGGAGGAGCGGTATGTCAACTAGCCTCGTTATCTTTAAGCTAGTAGAAGCCTGCCATGAAAGGCTGTGTTATCTCTAAGCTAGGGGAAGCCTGCCAAGAAGGCATGATTATCGCTTATGTGTTTCTTAAACTCATCGCGTGTTTTGTCTCTTAGAGAACAGGTAGATCTCTTCAGTACATGCTTAGGTCTTTCCCTCTAGTCAGCAAGATTTCTTACTAGTCAGCAAGATTGCTTTCCCATGTAGGTCAGCAAGATTGCCTTCCCACAGGAGGGGGCGAGAGACACTCTCAGACTGCTGAATCATCAGGGGCAGTCCTTTGGAGAGCTCTATAAAAGAGGGTGCCTGACACTGTTTAAATGGGTGATCTTAACTGAGACTCCCTGGTTTCGTTATGCATCGCCTCCTTATCTTCATCTAATGAGAGCATTTCCCTATCCAGGGAAATAGCTAAGAGAAAGATACTTTGAAATATTATATCTTTGTGTGTGTTTGTCTTTTGTGCTTTGTTCTTTTTTCAGATGCTTTCAGAAATAAAACTTTGCTTCTACAGAACCTGAGTAGAACTCAGTCTTTTAAAAGCTCTCTGCCTAAAAATAAAGCTACCAACACTTTGAAATCGCACATTCCCTAAAGGAAGGAGATCCCACCTGGAGCTGGTGCAGGCACTGTGAGGTTCGGTATTGCTGCATGAGGGAATGGCGTGCTGAAACAAAATTAAAGGAGCAGCTACCGTACTTAATAAGCCTCACTTTACCAGGTGCCAGCGACCTGCGTAGTGGCAACAGTTACCAGTTTGCCTCCGGGTGCAATTCAAGATGCTGGTGATGACCTTTAAAGCCCTACATGGTAGTGGACCACGTCTCTCCATCCAACCAGAGTGAACCAGAGGGGCTCTCTAATTGTACCATTGGCTAGAGGGACTCATCTCTCTAGCTCAAGCAGGAGGTCCTTCTCTGTGTCCGCACCAGCCCTATGGAACCTCCTACCAATAGAGCTATGGCTGCAGATGGAATTGCTGCCCTTTAGGAAAGAACTTAAAACCTGGCTGGTAGGGCAAGTGTTGGGGCACTGATGGAGGTGTGACCCCCGCCTGCTGGCTTGTAACATAATTAAGATCCTCCCTCTTTTTTATAGATGGGGTGGGTGCATTAATAATGGGGATGGTTTTTTAAATGATTTTATCATGGATGTTTTATTGTCTTTTATGCTTTTATTTGTGAGCCACCCAGAGTCACTTTGGCAAGGGGGTGGCAATACAAATGTAAAAATTAAATTAAATTTTTGTCATGTTTCAGGCCAGATGGGAATTTTTGTTTGGATCCTGTATGGGCCATTGGGTCCATTGTGTTTTTGCCCATCCCACATTGGTATGGCAGGTCAAGTTACGGAGGTTGTTTTTCTTTTCCTTGGTCACTTTTGGGCATGTAGCACAGGAAAGGTTAAGAGATTTGGCTAATTAGAATACCAAATTTGAGAGGATTTTATACAGCAGGACAGTGATGAGAGTAATAAGATTTAAATGGCCTGTTGGAATAAATTTTGGAATTAATCTTGGCAGATTAAGTGAGCTCTACTGAAGCTGGGCATCTTAGTAGATAATTTTAGAAAAATTGATTCAAACCTATAAAAGTGTAATGCTAATTTGAACGTGAAAAATTGAATTTAGATTATTAAAGAAATTACCTGTTATGACCTCAAGTGCAGAACAGTTTGCCACAGTTTAATTAGTTCAAATAAAGTGGCCTGTTGTTTAAATCCAAAGAAATGACTCTGACTTTTAGTGGGGGTGGGAATGTTTTTTTTTAGATATGCAATGCTGTTTGTGCATTTCTTAATTATATATCATCATCAATGGAACATCAGAGGGAAATGTTAAAATGGAAGACAGTCTTATCATAAAGAGCTGCCAATCTCATATCCGACAAGCAGAAAAGTAAGCTAAAATGCAGAAATATGTAGAAAAGCAAATGTCTTCCTAATAAGTACATATAAATTTTGAGCGGAGCTATTGGCAAAATAACAGTATTCTGAGATTTTAGCAGAATGCAAGCAACATGGGGAAGTAAGTGATCTATCGTCCAAATGCATATATCATCACATCATATATAATGTGCTGGACCATATAGGACTCTCCAATGGCATAAGGCTTTCTTAGAAGAGATGAAGCAGAAATAACATAAGCACAAAAGCATGCCAATATCTGCATACTGCACATAGAGGTAGTAGAAGGAAATTGACTCAGAGCAATGAGCCAAACAAAACTTCCTCCTCTACTATGTTGTTGAGAAGAAGAGCCGCATATCTTTTCAAAACACCAATATCAATTCACTTATGGTCAATACTCACCCAATATTCAATGACAGTATTATCTTCCATCTAAATATATATATATATAAAAGTTAGTTTTCTATTTTCAGGGGTAAGCAGGTAATTAATATATACTAGCATTTTTTGCCTGGCCTTTGTTGGTGGTAGGGGTGGTTATGGGGTCCACACACACACACACACACACACACATGCTGAAGCTGCACAGGGAGAGCAGGGGCTCCCCCTCCTCCTCCCCCATAGCCTTGGTGAGGCCACACACACACACACACGGGGGGAGCTTCGGATGGTTTTCCCTCTGGGAGATGGTGGTTGATAACGGTGCTCCGTTCTCAGCCTCCGTCTCCGGGAGGGAAGCTGTTCATTTTCCTCGGTGGGCGGGGGCCGAAGTTTTTGGTCCTCACCCTCCGTGGAAGGTGATGTCTTCTCTCTGGGAGACAGAGGCCGAGAACGGAGCGCTGTTCTTGGGCTCCGTCCCCCAGAGGGAAGTTTTTCACCATGGCAGTGGAGAGAAGAGTGGCTCCCTTTCTCTTCACAAACCTGATGAACCCACAGCGGTGCTGGTGCCGGTCTCCGTCGCTGTGGCCGTGGAGAGAAGAGGGGCTACTTCTTCTCTCCATAACCCCACCGAAGCTGCGGTGAGGCCAGCACCGGCGTTCGTTGCAGGGGCCTGGACATGGTGGCAGTTTTTTTCTCATGCATGGCACTTTCCTGGACTCCTCTGTGCTCACATCCCTCAGCCTGATTGGCTGAGGGGTGGCGCGGCACAGAGGATGCTGGGCCTTGTAATGTTTTTTTGTTCATCTTCGTGAGGCGGTTGCCCCATTCTCGGCAACCAGACCCTTGCGGCGATGCTTGCAGGGTCTAAAGGTACGTATGGGCGGCTCAGTACGGGATGGTTGGGCTGGGTGTGGCAATGTATGCCGGACACGCACAGCCCAACCCCCTTTTTATAGGTAAAGATTTGCATTCCATATGATCTAAGTAGTTTAACAGCAGGTTACTGGATTGAGCAGCCAAGGGGACTGTGGAGGCTAAGTAGTTAAGGCACTTAACTTGAAGCCTGGAATGTCAGAGCTTGAGACCAGAATACTGCATGATGGAACGAGTGCCTTTCTTTGTCCCAGCTCCTACCAACCTAGCAGTTTTGAAAGCAAGAAATTGCAAGTAAATAAATAGGTAACACTTTGGTGGGAAGGCAAACAGCATTCCGTGCACTCTAGGACTGATTCCCACATGACTACAGAAATGCCTGCAAATGCTGACAGAGCTGGCTCTTTGGCTATAAACAGAGATGAGCACTGAACCCTAGAATCAGATGCGACTGGCTTTTGAGCTAGGGTGAACTAACTTGTATTTTGAACATTCCCCAGAGACAAAAGGAGAAGTCTTCACATCTTTAGATTTTTACTATCATTGTTCACAAATCCTAAACCAGCAACAACATAAAAGTGAAGTAAAATAGAGGTCATGGTTGAATCCCACTAGCCATAGATGAATAGAGTTAGGGTTTAGAAGTTTAGAGTTAGCAGAGGCGCCACTAAAGGTGTGCAGAAAAAGAGCTAAACAAATACGAGTGAGAATTACTTGGAGAAAGGAGACAAAGTAAAGAATGTTCAGTGACTGGAAATGTCCTGTCTGTTTTGCTGTCAACAACTGTTAACAAGTAGCAAGAGCAGGTAAATTTATATACCACCCCATAGCCCTGGCTCAAGTGGCTAAGATGCTAACTGGAAGGCGGGAGGTCAGCAGTTTGATTCCCGGGTACTGCAGGATGGAATGAGCTCTTGTCTTTGTCCCAGCTCCTGCCAACCTAGCAGTTCGAAAGCAAGAAATTGCAAGTGCTGTAGATAAATAGGAACCACTTTGGTGGGAAGGTAAACAGTGTTCCGTGCGCTCTGGTGTCTAGTCATGCCTGCCACATGACCACGGAAACGTATGCAGAAGCAGACAATGCTGGCTCTTCGGCTTTGAAACAGAGATGAGCACTGAACCCTAGAGTTGGATACAACTGGCTTTCGAGCAAGGGAAACCTTTATTTTTACATAGCGCTTAGTGTGCTCTCTGGGCGGTCCACAAGTCAATTAGCATTTTGTCCCCAACATGCTGAGTACTCATTTTATCGACTTCGGAAGGATGGAAGGCTGAGTCAACCTTGATCCTTGGTCAGGATCAACCTCACAATGTTCTGGCGGCAGTACAACAGTTTAACCCAAGCTTTCTCAATGGTTTCAGGTTGCAGGCCTGACCATGTCTCCTGGGCAGCTGATCAGGCTGGTCATCTGGTTCCACCTACTTGGGAGATGAAGTAAAATGCATGTTGCATATGCACAGAAGGCATTTAGTGGTGTTCTGCTCATGCACAGCATGCATTTTTCTGCTTCTAAGTTTGGTGAGGGCATTGTGGGTCTGATGAAATGGCTTCAGGGGCCGGGTCTAGCCCACAGGTCATACATAGGTTGAGAATGCCTAGTTTAACCACTACACTACTCTACTCTACTCTACACTACACTACACTACAACATTCATATCAGCTTGTTTATTATTGAAACTAAAAGAAAGGTTGCTTAGCAGAGAGGGAAGAAGTGATTCTTTTCAAGTTTAAGCAGGCACATCAATTTCCATTCAAGAGGATCAATCAGACAAAATAAATATGCCGAGCTGTGTCTAGGGAAGCAATAAAGTTAATTAGTCCAATTTCTATTGTCCTTAAAGGTAATGCTGGCTCTTTTGTCTAATTATATGTACAGTATATGGGTTATAAAATAATCCATGAAAAAATGTGAATTATACTTACTGGGGTTTGTACACTGTTCGCAGAAGTCTGAGTCAATACAGAAGAAATGTTATTTTTTTAATCTCCAATTAGGGCAAAAACTGCCACAACCAAGTTAATGTTGCTTGTACATTTCACATTTACAAGTACAGTATATACCATGATCAAAAATAAAGTTAAAAATAAATAAAGTTAAAATAGAAGATTTAGTCTTATCCTAAGGAACTGCCAATCAAACATCTGACAGGGAGAAGGCCAGAAAAGCAAGACAAGGTGCAGAAATATATGGAAAAGCAAAGATCATCCTAATAAGTACATACACGTTTGGAGCTGTATAAGAAAGAAAGGAAAGAAGTAATGGCAGAAACTCACTAGTCCATGGGTTCTCAACCTACATCCTGCATGCCAGATGTGACCTGTGGTGCCAAATAATCTGGCCCCTGACCTTGCTCCAGTTATCCTCCCAGCCACCAGCAGAATCAACTGTGGAATCATTTATGGCCATCATAAATTTGTTTACAACAGCTGTGCACATTTTTGACAGCAGTGTTTACGGTGGGAGGAACCACCAGTCTGGCCCATTCAGCTGTCTGAGTGGGCATGGTTCGGTCCATGGCTGGAAGTCAGAGACAATCAGAAAATCAGAGTACAGGAGAGAATGCAGATCAGTGCAGCTGTCTAGTTTAATTTCACAATATGAAGCAAAGTCTTATTTTGAACTTGTCCAGGTGTGTAGAACAGGTGTTTGGGATACACACCCCGAAAGAAGAGCTGTACCATTGTGCTCAACGGTAATGCTAGCTCTATTGCATTAGTTAAATGCATATAATCTACTGGTCCATCTAGGATTTTCCAGCATAATTTGGCTTTCCCAGAAGAGATAAAAGCAGAAACTGTATAAACATCAAAGCACCTGAGTACAGCACATAGAGGCAGTAGAAGGTAGAAGAGCGCTAAACCAAACAAAACTTCCTCCTCTACTCTGTTGTTGAGAAGAGAAGTGTATCTTTTTTTACCAAAAACACCAATACCAATTCACTTATTGGCAGTACTCACCGAAGAACTACCTCCACGACTACCAGATGCCTAAAATATAAAAAAGAAAAACTGAATCTTCTTTCTCATGGGGGAAACAGACCATTCTTACAGTATTTGTTTTCTTGTCCACCGAAAGGATGGACAATAAAAGACCGAAAGAGGGATATAGACTTAGAATATGGTACTCCTCTACTCTGTGGTTGAAAAGAAGAGAAGAAAATCATTTATAACTACCAATATCAGTTCAGATGTTGACAGTACTCACCAAAGAACCACTTGAAGAACCATCAGATTCCTAAAAATTAAAAAATGAGCAGTTAGCAATGTATATTTTGTGTACCAGTTGGGCAATTAATTTCAATTTGTAGCCCCTTTTTGGCAGTGTGGCTGCAGCTGCCATTTTCTCACCCCATTGCTTGATGCTAGGTTTATTCCTACCAGAGATTTGGTTACTATATTTATTTAGTTTCATGTTAATTTTTTTACAGTTAACCTATTTGCTGGCCATACCTGTCAACCATCCCGATTTGGCCGGGAAAACCCCGTAATTTGACATCAATTGACGTCATAACCCGCCCCGCGCTGCCAAAACCCCATAATTTGGCAGTGCGGGTAAACGTTTTCTGTGCATGCACGGAAGTGCTACGCCGCTTGCACAGCCCCTACGCAAGCAGCGTAGTGCTTCCGTGCATGTGTGAAAGAGGTAAACCCTTCACACATGCGTGGAAAGCAACCTGCGCACAAGCGATGTGCGCAGGTCCCATTTTCCCGGAGCCGCGGGTTGACAGGTATGTTGCTGGCATATAAGACTCAAAACCCCCCCCCCCAATTAAAATACACTGAAAAAATTGAGTGCATCTTAAATTGTACATAGTGACCTAGAGTGGTCTATTTTGGTAATAATGGGATGCGTCTTATACTTTGGTGCATTTTATATGCCGGCATATACAGTACATAACGTTTACACTTAATTATAGTTTCTAGGGCAATTATTGCTGGTATGTTTCAGCTGTATCTAGTAAGTAAGTAAGTAAGTACCATATTTTACGGACCATAAGACGCACCTGACCATAAGATGCACTCAGTTTTTAGAGCAGGAAAACAAGGGAGAAAAATTCTGAACCAAATAGTATTGTAACTGTATTGTCACCACCAACCAGTAGTGGTGTTGCAGGGAAAATGGGGGGGCAGGCCAATTGCACTGAATCAGGAAGCGATGCTCTAGGCTAGCCTCTTGCTCTCCTTGCAACCAGGAAGCATTGCTTTCCCCTTCCATTTTGACCAGATTTGGCAGGGACACATGGAGCAGGAACAAGAAAGGTAAAGGAAACCCTTTCTTTTTATGCACAGGTTTGGTTTCCCACTTAAATGCATTGGGAAAATACAAACAGAAAAGCTTTACAAGGAATTGATTTCAAATGCATTTAAATGGGAAATTGTGATTTGCACCCTCTTGTGGCCACCTGTGGTAATGTCCTGCTAAAACATGGTCGTCGTCCCCTTCTTTCTTCCCTAGCCCTGAACAGCTGTGGGATGGCAGTCTTCAGCCAGTCGAGGCTGTTGTAAAATATCCTTTTACAACAGCCTTGCTGGACAGCATTTGGACTATAAGATGCACCCTCATTCCCCCCCTTTTGGGGGGGGGGGGTGTAAGTGCATCTTATTGTCCAAAAAACCCGGTAAGTAATTAAGTAAGTAAGTAAGTAAGTAAGTAATTAAATCTTAACGTGGTACATAATCAAGAAATTTAGGCAGTTCCTATATTTACAAGTTAAAGCTAGTGCTCTATTGGGATAATATAGTAGTTAATTATTAAGCAATTTTGAATTAATTAGTTATAGACTGGTTAAAATTCACTACCCTTCGTAACCAAATCACCAGTGCCCAGAAGAGAAAACAAACTGGAATCAACGAAGCTGCTGTCGAATATCATAAACAGAAATTGCGCTGGACTGGACACATTTCTTGAATGACAGACAAGTGTTGGGCAGAGCAGTTACCAAGTGGTATTCCAGAGGAGTAAAAAGACCACCAGCCAGGCACACAAACACATACCCAAGAGATGGGAAGATTCAAACATGAAAAGTTTTGGTCTAACCTGCAGAAGAAGAGCATGGCAGTGAAAGGGATCGAAACTGAGTTTTGACCAGCAGGAATTCATCCCTTGGTAGTCTGGTCAAACAAGGAAACTTCACTATTGGCTGTATTGAGTTTAGCAGGCAAATTAATTTGCATTCAAGAGGATAAATCAGACAAAAGAAATATGTTCAGCTGTGTCAAGTGAAACAATAATATTTCTTATTCCAGTTTCAATTGTACTCAAAAGTAATGCTAGCTCTTTTGCTCTAATTAAATGTATATAATCTGCTGGACCACCTAAGATTTTCCAGCATAATGCTGAAATAAAATCTTTAATAAGCAAACTGAAATCAGGGAAAGCTGACAGCTTTGATATTAGATCCCCTGATTTAGTCAAATCTTACTCTGACTGGTGGACTCCAGTATTAGCAAAACTATTCACCATAATAGATAAAACTGGGCGGTTCCCCGAAAGTAGGGGATATCAATTATATGCCCAATATATAAAAAGGGGTCTTGCAATAGTCCGACAAACTACAGACCAATTAGCCTGTTAAGTGTACTCAGCAAGTTATATGCTACCCATCTTTTAGGGAAACTCCAGGACTGGTATGAAGACGGCAAGATAATTGCTGATGAACAGGCAGGCTTTAGAGAAGGAAGATCTGCGATGGACCACTGTGCTATTTTAGAGCACCTTATTCATAAATACTCGTCCAACTCCACTGTTTCCCTCTATGCCACTTTCGTTGACTTGAAGTCAGCTTTCAACACAGTATCAAGGATACTGTTGTGGGAAAAGTTGGAGAAAGCCTCCATCGACCCTCGGCTATTGTTTCTAATTTAAGCGCTCCACCACAATACAACAATTAGGGTAAAATGCAGCATGCAGGGACACTTGTCTAGATCTATTAAAACGGATAGGGGTGTTAGGCAGGGTTGTGTCCCGTATTATTTGATATATATATATATATATATATATATATATATATATAAATGACATCGTAGAGTGTCTTAACTGCAGGGACTTCCATGCACCAAAGCTGGGTACGAAGCATATCCCAATACTTCTTTACGCTGACGATGCAGTTGTACTTTCCAGGTCGCAAATTGGGATGCGTAACGCTCTTCGCACCTTTGCCAATTACTGTCACCAAAACCAACTGGAGATTAATTACTCCAAAACTAAAACTATGGTGTTTGCCACAAAACCTAAAATACACCAGTGGTATCTAAACCAACAAGTAATCGAACAGACCCACTATTATAATTACCTGGGGGTAATCTTTCAATCTAACGGTAGCAAAAATTCACACACAATGCACCTAGCCTCTAAGGCAAGGAGTAGTGCCGGCACCATCCAAAACTTTTTCTGGAAGAAAGGCGGTTATAATGTTGTAGCCACTCTAAGGCTGTATTCAGCCAAACCCCTTACTCAAATGTCTTATGGGGCCCCATTTAGCGCCGCATCGAGTGTCCATCCCTTAGAAATTGTCCAATCTAAGTTCCTGAGGTCTATTATGTAGACTCCATCTTGCATTTCTAACGCTGCCCTAAGGTTAGAAATGGGTATGCTAACCGTGAAGGCCAGATTATTAACATGTGCCGCTATGTATTGGGTGAAACTTCTGTTTTCTCCAGTGGGTCTACTTACTTTAATGATGGCAGATAATGTAACTTCCCCTTGGATTTCTCATATAGAAGCAGTTTTGACATCATATGGACTTTCTAAAACTCACCTTGTTTCCCTGGGACCAAATCGAGCCAGGGAGGAAATTAAACAAAGGGTAACTGATATATACCGCCAAATAGATCTAACCAAAGTTACCTCTTCCTTGTTTGAGTGGCCACATTTTAACGTGCCTAAACCGTTGTCCTATCTTTCCTCTTTAAATAACCGAGACCACAGACACTCTTTTAGTCTCATTCGACACAATATGCTTCCCTCGGCATTTAGGGATGGGCTTTTAAAGAAAATCCCAGTTTGTGAACGTATATGTGCTTGTCACACCAACAAGATAGAAAATTCTGAGCACATTCTTTTAAAGTGTCCCTTTTATGAAGATCTCAGAAAAGAGCTCTTTTTAGCAGTTCCATACTTGGCCTCCAGCGATAATAGAAACTTGAGTGTATTACTATCTGGCAGTTCCAAGGCAACGATGGCAGCTGTCGCCAGGTTTGCATGGAAATAATCCTGCATTCGCAAAAGTATGGCGATTCATGTCTTTTGACCCCAATAGTGCTCAGTAAATAGTGAGCCTTCAGTGTTAAAATTCGCAAACATGAACTTGGGACAGTCAGACTAAAGTAAAATACTATTGTGTGTATTATAGGATTCTCAAACAAATTTTTATTTTTTAATATTTTACTGTATATGCTTGGTGTGTCGGAAATCCTTTTATTCTATATGTGATGCCAGAATGGTTGTGTTATCTGGTGCACTCTGTCTGGCCTTTGGCTATAATAATAAAGATTTGATTTGATTTGAATAAAAACAGTTTTTAAATTTATGCTACATTTGAGACAGGGATCTGGTTTAAAAAGAATAAAACAGCATGTAAAACAGAAAGAAAAAACTTCTTTGATACCTCTCTAAAAGTACCTCACCTAAACAACCTCCCTTCATGAAGCCTTTGGAGCTCATCCAACAGCCAAGTAGAGCAATAGACTATATCCAACCGTTGGCCACTGCAGCTGCCCCCAGCCTTCAGAAGGAAACAGTCCTTCTTGAGAAGGAAGGGTGTCTCCTCAACATGGTGGGCACAGGTCTGAATGGTTCGATGACAGCATGTACAAGGGAACTATGGTTGCAGCCATTGTCTGGTGTTGCCTGTCATCTGAAACCAGACACTCCAGGTACCAACGACTGCATCTTCCATTATGCTATGGGACAGATAGATTGGATCACGAGTGACTGACTACAAACAGGAACTCAAGTTCATGTGGGCATGGTATGGTGGGCGTGGCCAGGAGAAAAGCCCTGCATTGCACCCAAATTAAAAAGGTAAAGGTAAAGGTTTCTCTTGCTCGAAAGCCAGTCGTATCCGACTCTAGGGTGCAGTGCTCATCTCTGTTTCAACGCCGAAGAGCCAGCGCTGTCTGCTTCTGCAGACATTTCCATGGTCATGTTGCAGGCATGACTAGACACCGGAGCGCACGGAACACTGCTACCTTCCCACCGAAGTGGTCCCTATTTATCTACTTGCAATTTCTTGCTTTCGAACTGCTAGGTTGGCAGGAGCTAGGACATAGACGGGAGCTCATTCCGTCCTGCAGTACTCGGGAATCGAACTGCTGACCTTCCACTTCCCAGTCAGCGTCTTAGCTGCTTGAGCCAAATTAGGACTGTCTTATTTCAAAACTTGGATGGGCGGGGCTAGCCAGAATTTCTGCTACTGGTTCTGGCAAACTGATGTGAGCCTGCTGATGCCCACCACTGCCTTTTTGGCCGTGTGGCTGCGGCTGCCTTTTTCTCGCCCGATTACTTGCTGCTAGCTGCTAGGTTTATCCCTACCAGAGATTTAGTTACCATATTTAATTAACTTTTAATTTGTTTACATTATTTAATTTTTTTACAGTTAACCTGTTTGCTGGCATATGAGACTCACTTTCCCCCTTAAAAATACACTGGAAAAATTGAGTGCATCTTAAACTGTATATAATGACCTATAGTGGGCTATTTTGGTAATATTGGGGTACATCTTATACTCTGATGACTCTTAAATGGCTGCAAATACGGTACATATATTAAAAAATAAAACAGCATGGTACATAATTAAGAAATTTAGGCAGTTTTATATTTACAAGTTAAAGCTATTGCTCTATTGGGATAATATAGTAGTTAATTATTAAACAATTCTGAGTTAATTAGTCATAGACTGGTTAAAGTTCTTTACCCTTCATAACCACATCCCCAATGCCCAGAAGAGAAAACAAAGTGGAATTAAGGAATCTGTTGTCGATTATCATAAACAGAAATTGATAGTCTGGTGAATCAAGGAAACTTCTCTATTGGTTGCATTCAGTAGGAGTTTTAAAATAGAGGAGAGTATTTGACATATAAAATCTTGTTTCCTATTAATAGTTGGATTGTTTTCATTCAAAAAAGTAAGGAAAATAAAAGAAAGATTGCTTTGCAGAGGGAAGAAGTTATTATTTTGAAGTAAGGAAAATTAATTTGCATTCAAGAGGATCAATCATACAAAATAAATATGTGCAGCTGTGTCAAGTGAAACAATAATGTTTCTTATTCCAGTTTCAATTGTGCTCAAAGGTAATGCTAACTTTTTTTGTTCAAATTTTATGTATACTGTATATTCTGCTGGACCATCGAGGATTTTCCAGCGTAATTTGGCTTTCTCACAAGAGATAAAACAGAAACTGTATAAACACCAAAGCATCTGAGCACCGCCTATAGAGGTAGTAGAAGGGAAAAGACCAAGGACATTGAAGCAAAGAAAACTTCCTCCTCTACTCTGTTGTTGAGAAGAAGAGAATGTATCTTTTTTTTTTAAACACGAATACCAATTCACTTATTGGCAATACTCACCCAAGAACTACCTCTACGACTACCGGATCCCTAAAATATATTTAAAAAGAAATGATTTTATTTTATTTGAGAACCACTTACAAAACTGCCACCTCCCTTAAAGTAAAAAAAAAGTAATAATGAACAGTTAGTCTTTTATATTTTCTGGACTTGTTGGGCAATTAATTCTGATTTGTATCCCCCCAAGAGCTTGAGTTCTGTAATGGTAGAGTATTGGATCAAGGAAGCAATTTATTTTCATCAATAACTTAAGAAAGACAGGAGGCTCCAGCATGAAGCATGAAATAAATATGCATGTTGTAAGAATTGATTGTTATTGAAACTAAAAGAAAGATTGCTTAGCAGAGAGGGAAGAAGTGTTTCTTTTCTAATAAAGAATATCAGTTCAGATGTTGACAGTAGTCACCAAAGAACCATCTAAAGAACCGCCAGATCCCTAAAGTAAAAGAATCTGTAATGATCTTGGATCCAAAGAAAGTAAAATCTGTCACTGCTTCTACCTCTTCCCCATCTATTTTCCAGGGACTGATAGGGCCTGTTGACATTACAGTATCTTGGTTTTCTTAATATTGAGTCTCAAGCCAGCTTTTGCATTCTCTTCTTTCAACCTAAGCAAGAGCACCTTTAGGTCTTCTTCACTTTCTGCTATTAGGGTAGTATCATCTGCATATCTCAAATTGTTGGTGTTTCTCCCAGCAATTTTAATAGAAATAGTTGAAACAAATGCAGAACAACATTTTTCTTGCCACAGAAAGGTCAAAGTGTGATATAGACTTAGAATATTCAGTCAAACAAAACTTACTCCTCTACTCTTTGGTTGAAAAGAAGAGAAGCAGGAGCAAGAGCTTAAAATTAGTATTCCAGAAGCTAATTGGAAAAATAAATGGAAGAAAAGAATTATGAGAACTTTGTCTGTCAGAGTAAAAGAACATAATTTTAAAATGATTTGGAGATGGTATGTGACACCAGTGCAACTACATCAGATTGATAAAAATAATAGTCAAATATCTTGGAGATGTAAGAACATGATAGGAACTTATGAACACATGTGGTGGAGTTGCAAGGTGGTAAGAGAATTTTTTGGGGAAATAGAGCAAGAAATTTCTAGGATGACAGTTATGTTGACAGACATAGATAGTTGAAAGTTTGATAACGATAAACAAGACTTACTTTCTATTATTTTTATATCTGGAAGACCATGTATAGCAAGACAATGGAAAACTGCTGTGACAATGAAAATTGAAAATTGGTATAAGGAAATGTGGGAACTAGCTTTAAATGATAAGTTAACGTGGGAGTTGAATTTGAGAAAAGGTATAGTAAAAGAAAATAGATTTTGGCAAATTTGGCAACCTTTTGTGGAATATACATTTACAAAAAGTGATGGGTACAGGCCAGCACCGGAACAATTGAGTTTTTGGAAATAGTGAAATAAGGTTCAACACCGCATCCTCTAGGGCAATGTACAGTTCACATGGGGATTTTTTATATTATTATTATTTTTAGTTGTTATTGTTTCTTTTTTTGTATCCTTTAATCTTGGTATAAAGAGCTATTAATTGATTGATTAACAACTGCACTGATATATATGTTACCAAGATAATTTATTCCTTATCCATTTATGATTCATGATTATGTTTATCTTATTTTTATATTTCTTTTCCCTTTTCTTATTTTTTATTATTTACTACTTTATATTATCTTTTGTTACTCATTTTGCATTTTGTACTTATTTTGTAATTTTAAAGCATTAAAGAAGCTAAAAGAAGAGAAGCAAATCTTTTCTAATAATAAATATCAGTTCAGATGTTGACAGTACTCACCGAAGAAGAACCATCTAAAGAACCACCAGATCCCTAAAAGTAAAAGATTGAGCAGTTAGTATTGTATATTTTGAGGACTAGTTGGGCAATTAATTCTGATTTGTACCTCCTTTTTGGCAGTGTGGCTGCGATGATCATTTTCTCACCCCATTACTTGCTGCTAGGTTCACCACTACCAGTGATTTGGTTACTATATTTAATTAGTTTATTGTTAATTTTTTACAGTTACATGGTGTTTACACTTAATTTCAGTTGGTAGGACAACTGTTGCTGGTAAGTTTCGGCTGTGTCTAATAAATCAATCGATAAGTAAGTAAGTAAGTAAGTAAGTAAGTAAGTAAGTAAGTAAGTAAGTAAGTAAGTAAAATCTTTGCATGGTACATAATTAAGAAATTTAGGCAGTTCCTATATTTACATATTAAAGCTAGTGCTCTATTGAGATAGTAGTTAATTATTACGCAATTCTGAATTAATTATAGACTAGTTAAAGTTCATTACCCTTTGAAAACACATCCCTAATACCCAGATAAGAAAACAAAGAGGAATCAACGATGCTGTTGTCGATTACATTAAACAGAAATTGTTCATGTGATACTTTGTTTGATGTTTATATGATACTTTGTATCTGATGTTTATGTGATACAAGTGTAAACATATATTGTATTGTTCTATTTTATTGTATTGTAATTTTTGATATGTTGTGATATTTGTGAGCCGCCCTGAGTCGGCATATGCTGAGTGGGCGGCATACAAATTGAATAAATCAAATCAAATCAAATCTGGACTGGACACATTTCTTGAATGGCAGACAGGTGTTGGACAAAGCAGTTACCAAGTGGTATTCCGGAGTGAGGGAAAAACCACCAAGCATTCCCCCTCCCTCAGAGATGGGAAGACACAATTGTGAAACATTTTGGTCAAACCTGGAAAAGAAGCACATGGCAGCAAAAGGAAGGGAAAGTGAGTTCCAACCAGCAAGAATTCATCCCTTGATAGTCTGGTCAATCAAGGAAACTTCACTATTGGTTGCATTCAGTAGGAGTTTTAAAATAGAGGATAGTTTTTGGTATATATAATCTTGTTTCCTATTAATAATTGGTTTGTTTTCATTTTAAAAAGAAAGGAAACTAAAAGAAAGATTGCTTAGCAGAGAGGGAAGAAGTGATTATTTTGAAATTTAAGCAAGCAAATTAATTTGCATTCAAGAGGATCAATCAGACAAAATAAATATGTGCAGCTGTGTCAAGTGAAACAAAAACATTTCTTATTCCAGTTTCAAAGGTAATGCTAGCTCTTTTGCTCTAATTATATGTATTTAATCTAGGATTTTCCAGCATAATTTGGCTTTCTCAGAAGAAAGACTTCATTGCCTCCCTCAAGCCACCAACAACAGTTGAAGGGAGGAGTTGACATGGCCCTCACAGGAGCCCTAGGCTCCGTCATGAGTGTTGAGCTGCGGGCTCTGTCATGGGCATTGAGCCCTGGGCTCGATCATGGACATTGAGCCCTGGGCTCAATCATAGATGTTTATTGTATTTGCTTCACACTGTAAGCTGCCCTGAGTGGTGCTTGCACCAATAGGGCGGGGTATAAATATAATAAATAAATAAATAAATAAATAAATAAAAGAGATAAAGCAGAGGCTGTATCATGCCTCCACCACACCAGGAAGTGCCATGTGGTAGAGGAAGGCGAAAATGGCTGTCCTGCCCCCGGAGCTGTCTGAGGGAGCGTGACCTGGCCCCCAGTTTAGAAGGGTTGAGAACTCCTGTGCTAAAATAAAGTTTCCTTACATTCAATTAATTCATTTATTGTTTGCTTCTCAATAGACAGACAGATAGATAGATAGATAGATGAAGTGAAGCGATAACATTTCTTAGTCCAGTTTCAATTGTGCTCAAAAGTAATGCTAGTTCTATTGCTTTAGTTAAATGCATATAATCTACTGGTCCATCTAGGATTTTCCAGCATAATTTGGCTTTCCCAGAAGAGATAAAGCAGAAACTATATAAACACCAAAGCACCTGAGTACAAGCATATAGAGGCAGTAGAGGGTAGAAGAGCACTAAACCAAACAAAATGTCCTCCTCTACTCTGTTGTTGAGAAGAAGAAAAGTGTATCTTTTTTTAAAAAAAATCGCCAATACCAATTCACTTATTGGCAGTAGTTACCGAAGACGACTACCAGATGCCTAAAATATAAAAAAGAAAAACGAATCTTCTTTTTCATGGGGGAAACAGACCATTCTTATTTGTTTTCTTGTCCACCGAAAGGATGGACAAGAAAACACCGAAAGAGGGATATAGACTTAGAATATGGTACTCCTCTACTCTGTGGTTGAAAAGAAGAGAAGAAAATCATTTATAACTACCAATATCAGTTCAGATGTTGACAGTACTCACCAAAGAACCACTTGAAGAACCATCAGATTCCTAAAAGTAAAAAATGAGCAGTTAGCAATGTATATTTTGTGTACCAGTTGGGCAATTAATTTCAATTTGTACCCCCTTTTTGGCAGTGAGTGCTATTCCAGAGTGGTAAAAAGACCACCTAGCAGCTCCCCTACCCCAGAGATGGGAAGATACAACTGTGAAACATTTTGGTCAAACCTGGAGAAGAAGCGCCTGGCAGCAAAAGGAAGGGAAAGCGTGTATCAACCAGCAAGAATTCATCTCTTGATAGTCTGGTCAATCAAAGAAACTTCACTATTGGTTGCATTCAGTAGCAGTTTTAAAATAGAGGATAGTTTTTGCTATATATAATCTTGTTTCCTATTTATAGTTGGATTGTTTTCATTCAAAAAGCAAGGAAACTAAAAGAAAGATTGCTTAGCAGAGAGGGAAGAAGTGATTATTTTGAAATTTAAGCAAGCAAAGGTAATGCTAGCTCTTTTGCTCTAATTATATGTATTTAATCTGCCAGACAATCTAGGATTTTCCAGCATAATTTGGCTTTCTCAGAAGAGGTAAAGCGGAAGCTGTATAACCCCAAAAGTATTTGAGTATTGCACATAGAGATAGAAGGGAAACATATCTTTTTAAAACACCAATATCAATTCACATATTACAATACTCACCCAAGAACTACTTCCACCACTACCAGATGCCTAAAATATTAAAAAGAAACACTGATTCTGTCTTTTTATCTGGGAAAGAGACCATTCTTAATTGCATACCTGTCAAGTATCCCGGATTTGACGGGAAATCCCGTATTTCTGAGCTTGTTCCTCCGTTTTCTGCCACCGTCCCGTATTTGAATGGCGGGGAAAGGGGTTACTGCACATGCACGCCCATTGCAAATGGGCTCTGTGCATGCGCAAATGGGCTCTGTGCATATGCAAAGGGGTTCTGCGCATGCGCAAAGGGGTTCTGTGCATGCGCAAAGGAGTTGTTGCTGCTCATGCACGCCCGGGCCGGAGCACCTCCCATATTTTCCAGAGCCGCGCTTGACGGGTAAGCTTATTTGTGTTCTTCAAGAGTCAGAGCGGTATAACAGCAGAGTACTGGATTAAGCAGACACTGCCCAGAAACAAAAGATTCAACCAGAAGAAGAACAATAGAAACATGCAAGTCTATATTAAGGGAACCAATAGGCTTTCTTAGAGAAGCTTTGCTCTTTATCAAAGATACGACTGGCTATTTGTTCTGTTTAATTCACATGGACTCTTTAGCTTAGTTTGGCTTTCTCAGAAGCAATGAAGTGCAACTAGTGTAAATACAGAAAAATGCCAACATGCAGTATTTTTTCCTGAAGATAGAGGTAGGACAAGAATAAAGGCCAGTTGCATTTAGCAATGCAAAGCTGCCTCCTCTATTATGTTCTTCGGAGAAGAGACAAATTTATTCTAATCACCAAAAACACTTGAATTGAATCTTAATACTTAAAGGAAGTTCATCTTCAATATGGCTACTCAACTAATAGATAATAAAAGGAACAATTATTGTTCATGAGGGAAGGAAGAAATTACTTGCCGGACCCATATTAGCATTATGCAGAGTATTCTATCAAGGCATTGTAATTTGCATTCACACATTTAGATGAGAGTAGAAGTTCAATTACAATGAAAGAAACATGAAGTTATATATAAAGGGGAGATATGAAATTAGCAATACTTGGTCTTTTTCTTTGGATATACTGTACTAAGATTATCTGTTGGCCAATTTGTTTGTTTGTTTGTTGGATTTGTATAACCGCCCTTTCCACCTAAGCGACCCAGGGCCACTCACAATGTCAGTTAAAACCTATACCCAATGCTAATTAAAACTAAATAACTTTTGGGGACTCTAGATGGATTTTATTTGGTAAGCAGGAATAAAGGAGAAATAGTTGAAGACGAATGCAGTCCAACATTTTTTTTGTCCACATAGAGGTAGAAGAGGTATATAGACTGAGACTAGTCAGCCAAACAAAACTTACTCCTCTTCTACTCTGTGGTTGAAAAGAATACAAGCAAATATTTTCTAAATACCAATATGAGTTTAGATATAGACAGTACTTGCCGGAAAAGAACCACTTGAAGAACTGCCAGATCCCTACAAGGAAAAAATGAGCAGTTAGCAATGTATATTTTGTGCACCAGTTGGGCAATTAATTTCAATTTGTATCCCCTTTTTGGCAGTGTGGCTGCGGCTTCCATTTTCTCACCCCATACTTGCTGCTAGGTTTATCCCTACCAGAGATTTGGTTACTATATTTAATTAGTTTCCTGTTAATTGTTTTACAGTTAACCTATTTACTGGCATATAAGACTCACTCCTCCCCCTCCCCCCATTAAAATACACTGGAAAATGGAATTCATCTTAAATTGTATATAGTGACTTATAGTGGTCTATTTTGGTAATAATGGGGTACGTCTTATACTTTGGTGCATCCTATATGCCAGCAAACACAGTACATAGCGTTTACACTTAACTGCAGTTTCTAGGGAAATTATTGCAGGTATGTTTCAGCTGTGTCTAGTAAATCAATCAATAAGTAAGTAAGTAAGTAAGTAAATAAATAAGTAAAATCTTAACATGGTGCATAATTAAGAAATTTAGGCAGTTCCTTTATTTACAAGTTAAAGCTAGTGCTCTATTGGGATAATATAGTAGTTAATTATTAAGCAATTCTGTATTAATTAGATATAGACTAGTTAAAGTTCACTACCCTTCGTAACCACATCCCCAGTGCCCAGAAGAGAATCTGGTCAAACAAGGAAACTTCACTATTGGCTGCATTCAGTTTAGCATTTAATTTGCATTCAAGAGGATAAATCAGACAAAAGAAATATGTTCAGCTGTGTCAAGTGAAACAATAACATTTCTTATTCCAGTTTCAATTGTGCTCAAAAGTAATGCTAGCTCTTTTGCTCTAATTAAATGTATATAATCTGCTGGACCACCTAAAATTTTCCAGCATAATTTGGATTTCCCAGAAGAGATAAAGCAGAAACTGTATAAGCACCAAAGCATCTGAGTACTGCACATAGAGGTAGAAGAAGGGAAAAGACCACGAGTACTGGGGAAAAAAACCTTACTCTTCTACTCTGTTGTTGAGAAGAAGAGTATATTTTTTAAAACACAAATATCAATTCACTTATTGACATTACTCACCCGAGAACTACCTCCGCGACTACCAGATGCCTAAAAAGTAAAAACGAAAAACTGATTCTTCTTTTTCATGGAGGAAACAGACTGTTCTGATTTGTTTTCTTGTCCGCAGCATACCTGTCAAGTATCCCATATTGGCTGGGATTTCCCATTTTTTCTGTGCTCATTCCTCCCATTTCCTGTTGCCATCCCATATTTGAATGGAGGGGAAAGGGCTTACTGTGCATGCACGGCCACCGTGTGCATGCACAAATGGGTTACTGCACATGCATGACATGGTGCGCATGTGTAAATGTGTTACTGCACGTGCGCGTCCATGCATGTGCAGTAATTTCCCGTATTTAATAGAGCCACACTTGACGGGTATGGTTCACAGAAAGGTAAAAGAGTGATATAGTCTTAGAATATTCTGTAAAACAAAATTTGCGGTGCCCCTCTACTCTGTGGTTGAAAACAACAGAAGCAAATATTTTCTACCCACCAATATCAGTTCAAATGTTGACAGTACTCACCGAAGAACCACTTGAAGAACTGCCAGATACCTAAAAGTTTAAAATGAGCTGTTAGCAATGTATATTTTGTGGACCAGTGGGCAATTAATTTCAGTTTGTCCACCCTTTTTGCAGTGGGGGGCACCAATTTTTTTTTACTACCACACTGATGCTATGGGACAGCTAGATTGGATCACGAGTGACTGATTACAAACAGGAACTCAAGTTCCTGTGGGCATGGTGTGGTGGGCGGGGCCAGCCAGAATTTCTGCTACTGGTTCTGGCGAACTGGTGCGAACCTGCTGATGCCCAACACTCCCTTTTTTGGCAGTGTTGCTGCGGCTGCCATTTTCTTGCCACATTACTTGCTGCTAGCTGCTAGGTTTATCCCTACCAGAGATTTGATTACCATATGTAATTAACTTTTAATTTGTTTTAATTATTTAATTTTTTTTAAAGTTAACATATTTGCTGGCATATGAGATTAAACATCCATTTGCTTTTTGGAGATGTGGGCCAGTCTAAAGTTAAGCAAATGGAATCCAATTGCATGTACTTACATATACCAACTGAATGTTTTTGATAAATAGGGCAATACATTGATAGCCATTTTGGATGGCCTTATAAAGAGAGTAGGCATATGGAGGACTAGCCTATTTATGGTTACTAGTTGTGCTGGCTGCCAATTACATTTGGCTAAAGAGACTGTGGTGGCTCAAGTGGTTAAGGCACTGAACTCACTGACTGTAAGGTCAGAGTTTGATTCCCGGGTACTGTATGACAGATTGAGCTCCTATCTCTATCCCAGTTCCTGCCAACCTAACAGTTCAAAAGCAAAAAAATTGCAAGTAGATAAATGGGGACCACTATGGTGAAAAAAGATCTTGGAGACATGAAAGGACCCTCATTTGGGTGTCCCCTGAGTGGAGCTTCTCCAGCAAAAATCCTTATAACCCAGAATAATTTCTGACACAAAACTATTATTATTCGCGAAAGGAGCCTGGGAGAAAAGTGTTTAGCCGAACCACACGTCATTGTCTATTATACTATTGAGTCTTCAAAAGCATATAATGGAGCTTAAAGGTCAGAGCAAAGCCAGTGGTTAAAGTGCAGTTGTCCACTTAACACCCTTTCGGAATTGCTCATAATATTATCTGTCAGTTTAAAATAATGTTTGGAAACTCTATGTGTAAGAAAGTGCTCTTACTGCATTTCTCTTCTTCAGAGGGAATTTGTGAGTATGACATGATTTTTTTGAAACAAGCTAAAATCACCTGTCATGATCACAGGCTCTGGATAAATTCATTTACATGAATTACCTTGTGTATTGGACTTCATATATAATACATGATAAGATACAGTTGTTCATGAGAAAATGCAAATAATACTTACTGGAACTTCTTCATACTAGAATGAAGAAATATAATGTTACTTTTTTATCTCCAACATGGGAAAACATGATATGATTAAATTAACTGAATGCTGCTTGTACATTTCTCTCTAAAAAAAGTTTAATGGAGGACTGGGTTTTATCCTAACAAACTGCTAAACTAACATCCAACAAGCAGAAAGCCAGAAAAGCAAGATAAAGTGCAGAAATATAGAAAAGCAAAAGCCCTCCTAATAAGTACAGCACATACAAATTTGAAACTGATCTATTGTTAGAATCTCAGGATTTTGAACTTTTAGCAGAATATAAGGAATCTAGGCTCTATAGTACCTTGTATATTGGACTTCTCAACATAGAGTTTTAGAGCTTTTTAGGGATTAAATGTGTGTATGTGAGTGGGGTGGGAGTATGTTGATAATTTTGTACAGTTGTATTTTGTTAGGTTTTGTTATGTCAATAAGTAGATTTTCAATCTCATTGTTCTGTACAGGACAATGACAATAAACATTTATCGTATCGTATCATATCGTAAGTTGTAAGAGAGCCCATTATCTTTTTTGTTACTTTTTTGTCTCCAACATGGGCAGAAACTGCCATGATTAAGTTAACTGGATGCAGGCTCTCCTGAGGCAAATGCCAAGAGGCAAATGCCTCTATGGAGACATTTTTCAATGGCGTGGTGCAAGGGCGGAACCAGCCCTATAAAAGGGGGTAACACCAGCAAGGCAGCTTGCCTGCCCTCCCTCCCTCCCACTGCACTAGTGTGACTATTTTGGGGCTATGTTGCCCCAGATAGACTCGGTGCACAACTTGGGGGTCCTCCTGGACTCACGACTACTGCTCAAAGAGCAGGTGGCAGTCATGGCCAGGAGTGCTTTTGCACAACTTCATGTGATTCACCAGTTGCGCCCGCTCCTGGACCGGGACTCCTTGCTCATGGTCATACATGCTCTGATCACCTCTAGACTAGATCACTGTAATGCATCCTACATGGGACTGCCCTTGACAACCATTCGGAGGCTGCAGCTGGTCCAGAACGTGGCTGCCCGAGTGGTAATGGGGTGCAGGCATCATGCCTGCACCTCGCCACTGCTCCGGGAGCTGCACTGGTTACTGTCATGATGCCCTGATGAACCAGGCAAATCTCTGCTCTAATCCTTCTACTCTGACAGCACTGACAGGCAGGAGTTTGCAGATAGCTTCTCTTTTGCTTACATATTTCTATTTGTTTGCATATTTCTACTGAGATAAGCCCCCACGGCTCAGCTAGGGAGGAGCGGTATGTCAACTAGCCTCGTTATCTTTAAGCTAGTAGAAGCCTGCCATGAAAGGCTGTGTTATCTCTAAGTTAGGGGAAGCCTGCCAAGAAGGCATGATTATCGCTTATGTGTTTCTTAAACTGATCGCGTGTTTTGTCTCTTAGAGAACAGGTAGATCTCTTCAGTACATGCTTAGGTCTTTCCCTCTAATCAGCAAGATTTCTTACTAGTCAGCAAGATTGCTTTCCCATGTAGGTCAGCAAGATTGCTTTCCCACAGGAGGGGGCGAGAGACACTCTCAGACTGCTGAATCATCAGGGGCAGTTCTTTGGAGAGCTCTATAAAAGAGGGAGCCTGACACTGTTTAAATGGGTGATCTTAACTGAGACTCCCTGGTTTTGTTATGCATCGCCTCCTTATCTTCATCCAATGGGAGCATTTCTCTATCCGGGGAAATAGCTAAGAGAAAGATACTTTGAAATATTCTATCTTTGTGTGTGTTTGTCTTTTGTGCTTTGTTCTTTTTTCAGATGCTTTCAGAAATAAAACTTTGCTTCTACAGAACCTGAGTAGAACTCAGTCTTTTAAAAGCTCTCTGCCTAAAAATAAAGCTACCAAAACTTTGAAATCGCACATTCCCTAAAGGAAGGAGATCCCACCCGGAGCTGGTGCAGGCACTGTGAGGTTCGGTATTGCTGCATGAGGGAATGGTGTGCTGAAACAAAATTAAAGGAACAGCTACCGTACTTACTAAGCCTAACTTTACCAGCGTAGTGGCAACAGTTACCAGTTTGCCTCTGGGTGCAATTCAAGGTGCTGGTGATGACCTTTAAAGCCCTACATGATAGTGGACCATGTCTCCCCAAGAATGTCTGTCCATCCAACCAGAGTGAACCAGAGGGGCTCTCTAATTGTACGATCGGCTAGAGGGACCCGTCTCTGTAGCACAAGAAGGAGGGCCTTCTCTGTGTCCGCACCAGCCCTATGGAACCTCCTACCAATAGAGCTATGGCTGCAGATGGAATTGCTGCCCTTTAGGAAAGAACTTAGAACCTGGCTGGTGGGGCAGGTGTTGGGGCACTGATGGTGGTGTGACCCCCGCCTTCTGGTTGTAACATAATGAAGATCTTCCCTCTTTTTTGCAGATGGGGTGGGTGCGATTTTAATGGGGACGGTTTTTTAAATGATTTTATCATGGATGTTTTATTGTCTTTTATGCTTTTATTTGTGAGCCACCCGGAGCCACTTTGGCAAGGGAGCAGCAATATAAATGAAAAAATTAAATTAAATTAAATTAAATTTTTATCGCATTTCAGTCCAGATGGGAATTTTTGATTGGCCCCTGTATAGGCCGTTGGGTCCATTGTGTTTTTGCCCATCCCACACTGGTATGGCAGGTCGAGTTACGGAGGTTGTTTTTCTTTTTCTTGGTCACTTTTGGGCATGTAGCACAGGAAATGTTAGGAGATTTGGCTAATTAGAACACCAAATTTGAGAAGTTTTTATATAGCAGGCCAGTGATGAGAGTAATAAGAATTAAATGGTCTGTTGGAATAAATTTTGGAATTCATCTTGGCAGATTAAGTGAGCTCTACTGAAGCTGGGCAGTTTAGTAGAGAATTAAGAAAAATTGATTCAAACATATGAAAGTGTAATGCTAATTTGAACGTGAAAAATTGGATTTAGATTATTAAAGAAATTACCTGTTATGACCTCAAGTGCAGAACAGTTTGCCACAGTTTAATTAGTTCAAATAAAGTGGCCCGTTGTTTACATCCAAAGAAATGACTCTGACTTTTATTGGGGGTGGGGATGTTTTTTTTTAGATATGCAATGCTGTTTGTGCATTTCTTAATTATATATCATCATCAATGGAACATCAGGGGGGAAATGTTAAAATGGAAGACTTAGTCTTATCATAAAGAGCTGCCAATCTCATATCCGACAAGCAGAAAAGTAAGCTAAAGTGCAGAAATATGTAGAAAAGCAAATGTCTTCCTAATAAATACATATAAATTTGGAGCGGAGCTATTGGCAAAATAACAGTATTCTGAGATTTTAGCAGAATGCAAGCAACATGGAGAAGTAAGTGATCTATCGTCCAAATGCATATATCATCACATCATATATAATGTGCTGGACCATATAGGATTCTCCAATGGCATCTGGCTTTCTTAGAAGAGATGAAGCAGAAATAACATAAGCACAAAAGCATGCCAATATCTGCATACTGCACATAGAGGTAGTAGAAGGAAATTGACTCAGAGCAATGAGCCAAACAAAACTTCCTCCTCTACTATGTTGCTGAGAAGAAGAGCTGCATATCTTTTCGAAACACCAATATCAATTCACTTATGGTCAATACTCACCCAATATTCAATGACAGTATTATCTTCCACCTAAAAATATATATATAAAAAAGTTAGTTTTCTATTTTTAAGGGTAAGCAGGCAATTAATATATACTAGCATTATTTGCCTGGCAGTGTTGGTGGTAGGGGTGGTTTTGGGGTGCACACACACACACACACGCTGAAGCTGTGCGGGGAGAGCAGGGGCTCCCCCTCCTCCTCCCCCGCAGTCTTGGTGAGGCCACACACAAACACACACACACAGGCGGGGGGATGGTTTTCCCTCTGGGAGATGGTGGTTGATAACGGTGCTCCATTCTCAGCTCCGTCTCCTGGAGGGAAGCTGTTCATTTTCCTCGGTGGGTGGGGGCCGAAGTTTTCAGTCCTCACCCTCCGTGGAAGGTGTAGTCTTCCCTCAGGGAGACGGAGGCCGAGAACGGAGCACCGTTCTCGGCCTCCATCTCCTGTAAGGAAGCGGTTCATTTTCCTCAATGGGTGGAGGCCAAAGCTTTCTGCCCCTGTCCTCCGTGGAAGGTGATGTTTTCTCTCTGGGAGACAGAGGCCGAGAGCGCTGTTCTTGGGCTCTGTCCCCCAGAGGAAAGTTTTTCACCATGGCAGTGGAGGACGCTGGGCCTTGTAGTGTTTTTTTCTTGTTCATCTTCGTGAGGCGTTGCCCCACTCTCGGCAACCGGACCTTTGCGGCAATGCTTGCAGGGTCTAAAGGTATGCTGGACACGCACGGCCCAACCACCTTTTTATAGATAGATTTGCATTCCATATGATCTAAGTAGTTTAATAGCAGGTTACTGGATTGAGCAGCCAAGGGGACTGTGGTGGCTAAGTAGTTAAGGCACTAAACTTGAAGCCTGGAATGTCAGAGTTCGAGACCAGAATACTGCATGATGGAACGAGTGCCTGTCTTTGTCCCAGCTCCTGCCAACCTAGCAGTTTTGAAAGCAAGAAATTGCAAGTAGATAAATAGGTAACGCTTTGGTGGGAAGGCAAACAGAATTCCGTGCACTCTAGGCCTGATTCCCACATGACTACAGAAATGCCTGCAAATGCTGACAGAGCTGGCTCTTTGGCTATAAACAGAGATGAGCACTAAACCCTAGAATCAGATGCGACTGGCATTTGAGTTAGGGTAAACTAATTTGTATTTTGAACATTCCCCAGAGACAAAAGGAGAAGTCTTCACATCTTTACATTTTTACTATCATTGTTCACAAATCCTAAACCAGCAACAACATAAAAGTGAAGTAAAATAGAGGTCATGGTTGAATCCCACTAGCCATAGATGAGTAGAGTTAGGGTTTAGAAGTTTAGAGTTTGCAGAGGCGCCACTAAAGTTGTGCAGAAAAGAGCTAAAAAAATACGAGTGAGAATTACTTGGAGAAAGGAGACAAAGTAAAGAAAGTTCAGTGACTGGAAATGTCCTGTCTGTTTTGCTGTCAACAACTGTTAACAAGTAGCAAGAGCAGGTAAATTTATATACCACCCCATAGCCCTGGCTCAAGTGGCTAAGATGCTAACTGGAAGGCGGGAGTTCAGCAGTTTGATTCCCGGGTACTGCAGGATGGAATGAGCTCTTGTCTTTGTCCCAGCTCCTGCCAACCTAGCAGTTCGAAAGGAAGAAATTGCAAGTGCTGTAGATAAATAGGAACCACTTTGGTGGGAAGGTAAACAGTGTTCCGTGCGCTCCGGTGACTAGTCATGCCTGCCACCTGACCACGGAAACGTATGCAGAAGGAGACAATGCTGGCTCTTTGGCTTTGCAACAGAGATGAGCACTGAACCCTAGAGTTGGATACAACTGGCTTTCGAACAAGGGAAACCTTTACTTTTACATAGTGCTTAGTGCGCTCTCTGGGTGGTCCACAAGTCAATTAACATTTTGTCCCTAACTTGCTGGGTACCCATTTCATCGGCCTCGGAACTATGGAAGGCTGAGTCAACCTTGATCCTTGGTCAGGATCAACCTCACAATGTTCTGGCTGCAGTACAACAGTTTAACCCAAGCTTTCTCAATGGTTTCAGGTTGCAGGCCTGACCATGTCTCCTGGGCAGCTGATCAGGCTGGTCATCTGGTTCCACCTACTTGGGAGAGGAAGTAAAATGCATGTTGCACATGCACAGAAGGCATTTAGTGGTGTTCTGCTCATGCACAGCATGCAGTTTTTTCCACTTCTGAGTTTGGTGAGGGCATTGTGGGTCTGATGAAATGTCTTCAGGGTCTGGGTCTGGCCCACATGTCATAGGTTGAGAATGCCTAGTTTAACCACTACACTACACTACTCTACTCTACTCTACTCTACTCTACACTACAACATTCATATCAGCTTGTTTATTATTGAAACTAAAAGAAAGGTTGCTTAGCAGAGAGGGAAGAAGTGATTCTTTTCAAGTTTAAGCAGTCACATTAATTTCCATTCAAGAGGATCAATCAGACAAAATAAATATGCCGAGCTGTGTCTAGGGAAGCAATAAAGTTAATTAGTCCAGTTTCTATTGTCCTTAAAGGTAATGCTGGCTCTTTTGTCTAATTATATGTACAGTATATGGGTTATAAAATAATCCATGAAAAAATGTGAATTATACTTACTGGGGTTTGTACACTGTTCACAGAAGTCTGAGTCAATACAAAAGAAATGTTATTTTTTAAATCTCCAATTAGGGCAAAAACTGCCACAATCAAGTTAATGTTGTTTGTACATTTCACATTTACAGGTACAATATATACCATGATCAAAAATAAAGTTAAAAATAAATAAAGTTAAAATAGAAGACTTAGTCTTATCCTAAGGAACTGCCAATCTAACATCTGACAGGGAGAAGGCCAGAAAAGCAAGACAAGGTGCAGAAATATATGGATAACAAAGGTCATCCTAATAAGTACATACACTTTTGGAGCTGTATAAGAAAGAAAGGAAAAGAAATAATGGCAGAAACTCACTAGTCCATGGGTTCTCAACCTACATCCTGCATGCCAGATGTGGCCTGTTGTGCCAAATAATCTGGCCCCCGACATTGCTCCAGTTACCCTCCCAGCCACCAGCAGAATCAGCTGTGGAATCATTTATGGCCATCATAAATGTGTTTACAACAGCTGTGGACATGTTTACGGTGGGAGGAACCACCAGTCTGGCCCATTCAGCTGCCTGGCTGAAAGTCAGAGACAATCAGAAAATCAGAGTACAGGGGAGAATTCAGATCAGTGCAGCTGTCTAGTTTAATTTCACACTATGAAGCAAAGTTTTCTTTTGAACTTGTCCAGGTGTGTAGAACAGGTGTTTGGGATGCACACCCCAAAAGAAGAGCTGTACCAATGCTAAAGCTGATGGATGCTTTTCTTTCTCCTGCTGAAGGGAGTGGCAGGCACAGAGGCTGATGAAATATTAATCACCTCATGCATGTAAAAAGGTGTGGGGACTCAGAGATTATTTCAGGGAGCCCTGCCTGAGTTGTGGCCTCTTTAACTGATTTGAATGCCGATGAGTCGAGTCTACTGATCATCCAGCCGAGTCGTGGGCTAGAGAGTTGTGGGCTTCTGCTGACTTGGATTGCATGATTCGCTAATACAGGGATTCTCAACCTGTGGCCAATGGGCCAGATGTGGCCTGTGGTAACATTTCATGTCACCCCCTACTGCCTCCACCACACCAGGAAGTCCCATGTGGTAGAGGAAGGCGAAAATGGCAGTCCAGCCCCCGAAGCTGTCTGAGGGAGCGTGACCTGGCCCCCAGTTTAGAAAGGTTGAGAACTCCTATGCTAAAATAAAGTTTCCTTACATTCAATTAATTCATTTATTGTTTGCTTCTCAATAGACAGACAGACAGACAGACAGATTCTTTTGAAAGTTAAGCAGTAAAATTAATTTACATATAAGATGATCAATCAGACAAAAGGAAATATGTGCAGCTGTTGAAGCACAGCATTATTTACAAAGATTCACACAGCATGAAGTGAAGCGATAACATTTCTTAGTCCAGTTTCAATTGTGCTCAAAGGTAATGCTAGCTCTATTGCATTAGTTAAATGCATATAATCTACTGGTCCATCTAGGATTTTCCAGCATAATTTGGCTTTCCCAGAAGAGATAAAGCAGAAACTATATAAACACCAAAGCACCTGAGTACAGCACATAGAGGCAGTAGAAGATAGAAGAGCACTAAACCAAACAAAACTTCCTCCTCTACTCTGTTCACTTATTGGCAGTACTCACCGAAGAACTACCTCCACGACTACCAGATGACTAAAATATAAAAAAGAAAAACTTAATCTTCTTTTTCATGGGGGAAACAGACCATTCTTATTTGTTTTCTTGTCCACCGAAAGGATGGACAATAAAACACCGAAAGAGGGATATAGACTTAGAATATGGTACTCCTCTACTCTGTGGTTGAAAAGAAGAGAAGAAAATCTTTTATAACTACCAATATCAGTTCAGATAATTAAGAAATTTAGGCAGTTCCTATATTTATAAGTTAAAGGTAGTGCTTTATTGGGATAATATAATAGTTAATTATTAAGCAATTCTGTATTAATTAGCTATAGACTAGTTAAAGTTCACTACCCTTCGTAACCACAGCCCCAGTGCCCAGAAGAGAAAACAAACTGGAATCAACAAAGCTGCTGTCGAATATCATAAACAGAAATTGCACTGGACTGGACACATTTCTTGAATGACAGACAAGTGTTGGGCAAAGCAGTTACCAAGTGGTGTTCCAGAGGAGTAAAAAGACCAACCAGCCAGGCACACACACACAGACACACAGACACAGACACACACACACAAAAGATGGAAAGATTCAATCATGAAAAGTTTTGGTCTAACCTGCAGAAGAACAGCATGGCAGTGAAAAGGATAGAAACTGAGTTTTGACCAGCAGGAATTCATCCCTTGGTAGTCTGGTCAAACAAGGAAACTTCACTACTGGCTGCATTCAGTTTAGCAGGCAAATTAATTTGCATTCAAGAGGATAAATCAGACAAAATAAATATGTTCAGCTGTGTCAAGTGAAACAATAATATTTCTGATTCCAGTGTCAATTATGCTCAAAAGTAATGCTAGCTCTTTTGCTCTAATTAAATGTATATAAACTGCTGGACCACCTAAGATTTTCCAGCATCATTTGGATTTCCCAGAAGAGATAAAGCAGAAACTGTATAAGCACCAAAGTATCTGAGTACTGCACATAGAGGTAGAAGAAGGGAAAAGACTAAGAGTACTGAAAAAAACAAAACTTACTCTTCTACTCTGTTGTTGAGAAGAAGAGAAGTGTATCTTTTTTAAAACACAAATATCAATTCACTTACTGACAATACTCACCCGAGAACTACCTCCGCGACTACCAGATGCCTAAAATGTAAGAACAAAAAACTGATTCTTCTTTTTCATGGGGGAAACAGACCGTTCTTATTTGTTTTCTTGTCCACAGCATACCTGTCAAGTATCCCGTATTGGACGGGACTTCCCATTTTTCTGTGCTCGTTCCTCCTATTTCCTGTTGCCATCCCGTATTTGAATGGAGGGGAAAGGGCTTACTGTGCATGCACGACCACCGTGTGCATGCACAAATGGGTTACTGCACATGCATGACACGTCCATGCATGTGCAGTAATTTCCCGTATTTTACAGAGACCAACTTGACGGTTATGGTCCACAGAAAGGTAAAAGATTGATATAGTCTTAGAATAGTTAGTAAAACAAAATTTACGGTGCCCCTCTACTCTGTGGTTGAAAAGAATAGAAGCAAATATTTTCTACCCACCAATATCAGTTGAAATGTTGACAGTACTCACCGAAGAACCACTTGAAGAACTGCCAGGTCCCTAAAAGTTAAAAATGTATATTTTGTAGACCAGTGGGCAATTAATTTCAATTTGTACCCCCTTTTTGCAGTGGCGAGCTCAAAAAAAATTACAACCACACTGTGGGCGTGGTTTCAATCAGTCAATCAAACTTTGTTGCAGTCATTGACCAGTGCAGTAAAAAGGGTTTAAGTGCATGAAATACCATCAAAATGCACCCCCACAAACACATTTGTTCGAATTAAAACAAAATAGAATAAAAATCAGTTTTTAAATTTATGCTACATTTGAGACAGGGATCTGGTTTAAAAAGAATAAAACAGCATGTAAAACAGAAAGAAAAAACTTCTTTGATACCTCTCTAAAAGTACCTCACCTAAACAACCTCCCTTCACGAAGCCTTTGGAATTCATCCAACAGCCAAGTAGAGTAATAGACTATATCCAACCGTATGCCACTGCTGCTGCCCCCAGCCTTCAGATGGAAACAGTCCTTCTTGAGAAGGAAGGGTGTCTCCCAAACATGGTGGGCACAGCTCTGAATGGTTCGATGATGGGAACTACGGTTGCAGCCATTGTCTGGCGGAGCCTGTCATCTGAAACCAGACTATCCAGGTACCAACGGCTGCATCTTCCACGATGCTGTGGGACAGCTAGATTGGATCACGAGTGACTGACTACAAACAGGAACTCAAGTTCCTATGGGCATGGTATGGTGGGCGTGGCCAGGGGGAAAGCCCTGCATTGCACCCAAATTAGGACTATTTTATTTCAAAACATGGATGGGCAGGGCCAGCCAGAATTTCTGCTACTGGTTCTGGCGAACTGGTGTGAACCTGCTGATGCCCACCACTGCCTTTTTTTGGCCGTCTGGCTGTGGCTGCCATTTTTTCACCCCATTACTTGCTGCTAGCTGCTAGCTTTATCCGTACCAGAGATTTGGTTACCATATGTAATTAACTTTTAATTTGTTTAAATTATTTAATTTTTTTACAGTTAACCTATTTGCTGGCATGTGAGACTCACTTTCCCCCATAAAAATACACTGGAAAAATTGAGTGCATCTTAAACTGTATATAGTGACCTATAGGGGGCTATTTTGGTAATATTGGGGTATGTCTTATACTCCGATGAATCTTAATTCGGGCAAATACGGTACATAGTGTTTGCACTTAATTACAGTTTGTGGGGCAACCATTGCTGGTATGTTTCAGCTGTGTTGAATAAATTAATAAATAAATATTAAAAAAATAAAACAGCTTGGTACATAATTAAGAAATTTAGGCAGTTCCTATATTTACAAGTTAAAGTTATTGCTCTATTGGGATAATATAGTAGTTAATTATTAAGCAATTCTGAGTTAATTAGTCATAGACTGGTTTAAGTTCTTTTCCCTTCATAACCACATCCCCAATGCCCAGAAGAGAAAACAAAGTGGAATTAAGGAATCTGTTGTCGATTATCATAAACAGAAATTGATAGTCTGGTCAATCAAGGAAACTTCTCTATTGGTTGCATTCAGTAGGAGTTTTAAAATAGAGGATAGTTTTTGGCATATATAATCTTGTTTCCTATAAATAGTTGGATTGTTTTCATTCAAAAAGGTAAGGAAATGAAAAAAAGATTGCTTAGCAGAGGGAAGAAGTTATTATTTTGGAGGAAGGCAAATTAATTTGCATTCAAGAGGATCAATCATACAAAATAAATATGTGTAGCTGTGTCAAGTGAAACAATAATGTTTCTTATTCCAGTTTCAATTGTGCTCAAAGGTAATGCTAGCTTTTTTGTTCCAATTATATGTACACTGTATTTTCTGCTGGACCATCGAGGATTTTCCAGCATAATTTGGCTTTCTCACAAGAGATAAAACAGAAACTGTATAAACACTAAAGCATCTGAGCACTGCCTATAGAGGTAGTAGAAGGGAGAAAACCAAGGGCATTGAAGTAAACAAAATTTCCTCCTCTACTCTGTTGTTGAGAAGAATAGAATGTATCTTTTTTTTAAACACCAATACCAATTCACTTCTTGGCAATACTCACCCAAGAACTACCTCCACGACTACCAGATCCCTAAAATATAAAAAAGTAGAAATGATTTGATTTGAGAACCACTTACAAAACTGCCACCTCCCTTAAAGTAAAAATAATAATAATGAGTAGTTAGTCTTTTATATTTTGTGGGCTTATTGGGCAATTAATTCTGATTTGTATCCCGCCAAGAGCTTGAGTTCTGTAATGGTAGAGTATTGGATCAAGGAAGCAATTTATTTTCATCAAAAACTTAAGAAAGACAGGAGGCTCCAGCATGAAATAAATATGCATGTTGTAAGAATTGATTGTTATTGAAACTAAAAGAAAGATTGCTCAGCAGAGAGGGAAGAAGTGATTCTTTTGATATAATGAATATCAATTCATATGTTGACAGTACTCACCAAAGAACCATCTAAAGAACTGCCAGATCCCTAAAAGTAAAAGAATCTGCAGTGATCTTGGATCCAAAGAAAGTAAAATCTGTCACTGCTTCTACCTCTTCCCCATCTATTTTCCAGGGTCTGATACAGTATCTTGGTTTTCTTAATATTGAGTCTCAAGCCAGCTTTTGCACTCTCTTCTTTCAACCTAAGCAATAGCATCTTTAGGGCTTCTTCTATTAGGGTAGTGTCATCTGCATATCTCAAATTGTTGATGTTTCTCCCAGCAATTTTAATAGAAATAGTTGAGACAAATGCATGAACAACATTTTTCTTGCCCACAGAAAGGTCGAAGTGTGATATAGACTTAGAATATTCAGTCAAACAAAACTTACTCCTCTACTCTTTGGTTGAAAAGAAGAGAAGCAGAAGCAAGACCTTAAAATTAGTATTCCAGAAGCTAATTGGAAAAATAAATGGAAGAAAAGAATTATGAGAACTTTGTCTGTCAGAGTAAAAGAACATAATTTTTAAAATGATTTGGAGATGGTATATGACACCAGTGCAACTACATCAGATTGATAAAAATAAAAGTCAAATATCTTGGAGATGTAAGAACATGTTAGGAACTTATGAACACATGTGGTGGAGTTGCAAGTGGTAAGAGAATTTTGGGGGAAAATAGAGCAAGAAATTTCTAGGATGACAGGGATCAGTTTAAAATTGGATTCACACACCGTTATGTTGACAGACATAGATAGTTGTAAGTTCGATAAAGATAAACAAGACTTACTTTCCATTATTTTAATATCTGGAAGACAATGTATAGCAAGATTGGTATAAGGAAATGTGGGAACTAGCTTTAAATGATAAGTTAACGTGGGAGTTGAATTTGAGAAAAGGTATAGTAAAAGATAATAGATTTTGGCAAATTTGGCAACCTTTTGTGGAATATACATTTACAAAAAGAGATGGGTCCAAGCCAGCACCGGAACAATTGAGTTTTTGGAAATAGTGAAATAAGGTTGAACACCGCATCCTCTAGGGCAATGTATAGTTCACGTGGGGATTTTTTATATTATTATTATTATTAGTTGTTATTGTTTCTTTTTTTGTATCCTTTAATCTTGGTATGAAGATATATTAATTGATTGATGAACAACTGCATTGATATATATGTTACCAAGATAATTTATTCCTTATCCATTTATGATTCATGATTATGTTTATCTTATTTTTTATATTTCTTTTCTCTTTTCTTATTTTCTATTATTTACTACTCATTTTGCATTTTGTACTTATTTTGTAATTTTCAAATTTTTTAATAAAAAGCATTAAAGAAGAAAAAAGCAGAGAAGCAAATCTTTTCTAATAATGAATATCAGTTCAGATGTTGACAGTACTCACCAAAGAAGAACCATCTAAAGCACCACCAGATCCCTAAAAGTAAAAAATTGAGCAGTTAGTATTGTATATTTTGAGGACTAGTTGGGCAATTAATTCTGATTTGTACCTCCTTTTTGGCAGTGTGGCTGCGATGATCATTTTCTCACCCCATTACTTGCTGCTAGGTTCATCCCTACCAGTGATTTGGTTACTATATTTAATTAGTTTATTGTTAATTTTTTACAGTTGCATGGTATTTATACTTAATTTCAGTTGGTAGGACAACTGTTGCTGGTAAGTTTCGGCTGTGTCTAATAAATAAATCAATAAGTAAGTAAGTAAGTAAGTAAGTAAAATCTTTGCATGGTACATAATTAAGAAATTTAGGCAGTTCCTATATTTACATATTAAAGCTAGTGCTCTATTGAGATAGTGTAGTAGTTAAGTATTGAGCAATTCTGAATTAATTATAGACTAATTAAAATTCATTACCCTTTGAAAACACATCCCTAATGCCCAGTTAAGAAAACAAAGCGGAATCAACAATGATGTTGTCGATTACATTAAACAGAAATTGTTCATGTGATACTTTGTTTGATGTTTATATGATACTTTGTATCTGATGTTTATGTGATACAAGTGTAAACATAATAATAGTTATAATCTTATTGTATTGTAATTTTTGATATGTTGTGATATTTGTGAGCCGCCCTGAGTCGGCGTATGCTGAGTGGGCGGCATACAAATTGAATAAATCAAATCAAATCAAATCAAATCTGGACTGGACATATTTCTTGAATGGCAGACATGTGTTGGACAAAGTAGTTACCAAGTGGTATTGCAGAGTGGGAAAAAGACCACCTAGCAGTTCCCCTCCCCCAGAGATGGTAAGATACAATTGTGAAACATTTTGGTCAAACCTGGAGAAGAAGCGCATGGCAGCAAAAGGAAGGGAAAGCGAGTTCCAACCAGCAAGTATTCATCCCTTGATAGTCTGGTCAATCAAGGAAACTTCACTATTGGTTGCATTCAGTAGGAGTTTTAAAATAGAGGATAGTTTTTATTCTATATAATCTTGTTTCCTGTTAATAGTTGGATTGTTTTCATTGTAAAAAGTAAGGAAACTAAAAGAAAGATTGCTTAGCAGACAGGGAAGAAGTGATTATTTTGAAATTTAAGCAAGCAAATTAATTTGCATTCAAGAGGATCAACCAGACAAAAGAAATATGTGCAGCTGTGTCAAGTGAAACAATAACATTTCTTATTCCAGTTTCAAATGTAATGCTAGCTCTTTTGCTCTAATTATATGTATTTAATCTGCCAGACAATCTAGGAATTTCCAGCATAATTTGGCTTTCTCAGAAGAAAGACTTCGTTGCCTCCCTCAAGCCACCACCAACGGATGGATGGAGGAACTGCCATGGCCCTCACAGGAGCCCTAGGCACCGTCATGGGTGCTGAGCCGCAGGCTCTGTCATGAGCGTGAGCCCTGGGCTCCATCATGGACATTGAGCCCTGGGCTCTGTCATGGACGTTGATCCCTGGGCCTAATCATAGATGTTTATTGTATTTGCTTCACACTGTAAGCTGCCCTGAGTGGTGCTTGCACCAATAGGGTGGGGTATAAATATAATAAATATAATAAATAAATAAATAAATAAATAAATAAATAAATAAATAAATAAATAAATAAATAAAAGAGATAAAGCAGAAGCTGTATAAACACCAAAGTATTTGAGTAATGCACATAGAGGTAGAAGAAGGGAAGTGTATCTTTTTAAACGCCAATATCAATTCACGTATTGCAGTACTCACCCAAGAACTACTTCCACCACTACCAGATGCCTAAAATAAAAAAAAAAGAAACACCAATTCTGTCTTTTTTTCTGGGAAACAGACCATTCTTATTTGCATACCTGTCAAGTATCCCGGATTGGACGGGAAATCCCATATTTCTGAGCTTGTTCCTCCCCTCTCCGCTGCCGTCCCATATTTGAACGGCGGGGAAAGGGGTTACTGCACATGCACGCCCATAGCAAATGGGCTCTGCGCATGTGCAAATGGGCTCTGCACATGCACAATTGGGCTCTGCACATATGCAAAGGGGTTCTGCGCATGCGCAAAGGGGTTCTGTGCATGCGCAAAGGAGTTGTTGCTGCTCATGCGCGCCCGGGCCGGAGCAATTCCCATATTTTTCAGAGCCGTGCTTGATGGGTATGCTTATTTGTGTTCCTCAAGAGTCAGAGCAGTATAACAGCAGAGTACTGGATTAAGAAGACACTGCCCAGAAACAAACGATTCAACCAGAAGAAGAACAATAGAAACATGCCAGTCTATATTAAGGGAACCAATAGGCTTTCTTAGAGCAGCTTTGCTCTTTATCAAAGATACGACTGGCTATTTGTTCTGTTTAATTCACATGGACTCTTTCGCTTAGTTTGGCTTTCTCAGAAGCAATGAAGCGCAACTAGTATAAATATAGAAAAATGGCAACATGCAGTATGTGTCCTGAAGATAGAGGTAGGACAAGAATAAAGGCTCATTGCATTTAGCAAAGCAAAACTGCCTCCTCTATTATGTTCTTCGGAGAAGAGGCAAATTTGTTCTAAACACCAAAATCACTTGAATTGAATCTTCATACTTAAAGGAAGTTCATCTTCAATATGGCTACTCAACTAATAGATAATAAAAGGAACAATTATTCTTCATGGGGGAAGGAATAAATTACTTGCCGGACCCATATTATGCAGAGTATTCTATCAAGGAATTGATTAATTTGCATTCACACATTTAGGAGAGAGTAGAAGTTCAATTACAATGAAAGAAATATGAAGTTATATATAAAGGGAAGATATGAAATTAGCAATATTTGGTCTTTTTATTTGAATATACTAAGATTATCTGTTGGCCAATTTGTTTGTTTGTTTGATGGATTTATATAACCGCCCTTTTCGCCTAAGCGACCCAGAGCCGCTCACAATGTCAGTTAAAACCTATACCCAATGCTAATTAAAACTAAATAACTTTTGGGGACTCTAGATGGATTTTATTTGGTAAGCAGGAATAAAGCAGAAATAGTTGAAGACAAATGCAGTCCAACATTTTTCTTGTCCACAGAGAGGTAGAAGAGGTATATAGACGGAGACTTGTCAGCCAAACAAAACTTACTCCTCTTCTACTCTGTGGTTGAAAAGAATAGAAGCAAATATTTTCTAAATACCAATATCAGTTTAGATATACACTGTACTTGCCGGAAAAGAAGAACCACTTGAAGAACGGCCAGATCCCTACAAGTAAAAAATGAGCAGTTAGTATTGCATATTTTGTGGATCAGTTGGGCAATTAATTTTGATTTGTACCCACATTTTGGCAGTGTGGCTGCGGCTGCCATTTTCTCACCCTGTCACTTGCTGCTAAGTTTATCCCTATCAGAGACCTGGTTACTATATTTAACTAGCAAGGGTTGCCCGGCGTTGCCGGGCTTTTTTGGGGTTTTTGTTTTTTAAAAAATATGAGAAATGGTGTTGGATGATTTTTGTTGTATGTGTGTTTAAATGAGTTATGTTATTTTTTTAAAATATTTTTTTATACATTGGTAGTTTTTTAAACTGTTTTAAATAAATTTGGATTTTTAAAAGTTGAAAGTTTGATATATATTTTTTCCCAATAATTGCATTTTTAAAAATATTTTTTTTTTTGGTGATAGGTGTACTTTGGATAAGATTTTTTAAAAAATGTGTAAGTGTAATTCGAATTCATTGAGTGTCATTTTTCCTGTGGCCACTTGGTGGTGCTGTTGCGTAATGTTTGTCCTCTCCTGTGTTTTCTTCCTGTTCTTTTGCCATTTCAATTCTGTTTCTCGTTGAGGCTTGACCTTTCTTGGTAAGTTGTGATTTCCGATATGTAATGGGTGGGTTTGGTGTGAATTGTGGGTGGTGGGGGTTTGTGTTTTTCCTTGGGTTTTTTTGTGTGTTTGTTGGAGATTTTCTGTGTAAATTTTATGTGTTTGGTGTGGTTATTTCTGTGGGCCGGCCTCGGTGGCTGGGTGGCCCATTGAAATAGCATGTGTTGGGATTTTTTTCGCAAGGCAGACTCGTTGGAATATGTACGCTGCCGGCCCGTGTTGGGGAGGGGGGCCTGGTCATTGGGGGTTAGGAAGGGTGGGTTAGGTGGTGGGGAGGGGGGCATGGTCGTTGGGGGTTAGGAAGGGTGGGCTAGGTGTTAGGGAGGGGGGCTGTATTGTTTTATGGTGCTTTGTTTGTGTGGAGTTGTGAAAGTAGAAATTAAAAAGAAAAACAACACACCGCGTCACAGCCAAACACGCACCAGCCAGCTTTCTTTCCCTCACCCACGGCGCCTTGAGTTTCCCCTTTAATATCAGTGGGTGGGGGCTGCGACCCCCCTCTCCGCTGGCTTTTCTAGGGTTGGGAGGTTTGTGGGGAGAAAAGGGGAATGTTTCCCAAACTCTTCTGGACTCTGGACACCAGGGAGAGGTGATCGATTCCCACCCCCTCCTTAAAACAACTCCGTTTTTAAAGAGTAGAAAAGACGGAGTTTTTTTAAGGATGGGGGTGGGAATCGATCCTCTCTCCCTGGTGTCCAGAGTCCAGAAGGGTTTGTGAAACATTCCCCTTTTCTCCCCACAAACCTCCCAACCCTAGAAAAGCCAGCGGAGAGGGGGGTCGCAGCCCCCACCCACTGATATTAAAGGGGAAACTCAAGGCGCCGTGGGTGAGGGAAAGAAAGCTGGCTGGTGTGTGTTTGGCTGTGACGCGGTGTGTTGTTTTTCTTTTTAATTTTTCAGGCGCCGTTTTCCTCAGCGTTCTGCGTGCTCATGGCGCGCAGGACGCTGGGGCTTGTAGTAATGGGTTGGTGCTTTCTGTTTGTGCTGCGTTTTTTTAAAATGGTTTTGTTTTGATTGGCTGCGGCGCGATTCCGAAAGCTGCCCTGTGCGAGAGCCTCTCAGCCTGATTGGCTCTGACGCGGCGCAGCGCAAGGAATGTTGGGAAGTGAAGTTCTTTCCCTTTCTTGCCGTTTGTGGGGCTGAGGCCTCCGTGCCGGATTTTTAAATCCTTCGTTGACCTGCGTAGGCAATTTGGCCGTGCGCACGAAGGGTGGGTGCGGGTCAGTAGGGCGACGCATAGCAACCTATAGCCAGTTCCAACGGTGAACACTTGGATTTATAGGTTAAGATTAGTTTCTTGTTAATTTGTTTACAGTTACATAGTGTTTACACTGAATTACAATTGGTAGGGCAACTGTAATCAAGGATTGTTGCCTTGCCATGTGAGTGGGCTTGCTTGGTTCAATGTGGCTATGGGCTGTGCCACGTATGGCCACCCAAGATAGACAGGCAATAGTAGAGAACTCAGACTAAACAAAATCCACTGATGAAGGAATTGACAACCCATGGCAGTACCATTGCCAAGAAAACCCATGGACAGTATCAAAGGACTAAACAATATGACACTGGAAGATGAGCCACTCATGTCAGAAGGTGTCCAATGTGCTACTGGGAAGCAGAGGACAAGTAGCCCAAGAAAGAGTGAAGCGGCTGAGCCAAAGCCGAAAGGACACTCAGCTGTGGACAGATCTGACAGTGAAAGGAAAGTCTGATGCTGCAAGGAATAATATTGCATTCTGTTATATCTACTACTGTGGGCCAGAATCCCTTAGAAAAAGTAGTGTGGCCCTTATAGTCAATAAAAGAAAGAGGAAAGCAGTAATGGGATACAGTCTTTAAAAGGACAGATGATCTTGGTTGAATTCAAGGCAAACCATTCAACATCACAGTAATCCAAGTCTATGTCCCAACCACTGATGCAGAAGAGGCTGTAGTCAACCAGTTTTAGGAAGACCTATAACACCTTCTAGAACTGACACCAAAAAATGATGTCCTTAGTATCATAGGAGATTGGAGTGCCAAATTAGGAAGTCAAAAGGTAACTGGAATAACAGGCAAGTTTGAGTGCAAAATGAAGCAGAGCAAAGGCTAACGGAGTTTCGCCAAGAGAATCCACTGGTCATATCAAACAAGCCCCTTCCAACGATCCAAAATGCAACTCTACACATGGACCTCACCAGATGGCAAATATTGAAATTAGATTGATTACATACTCTACAGCTAAATATGGAGCTCTATACAGTCAGCAAAGACGAGACTGTGGCTCAGATTATGAGCTACTGATTGCCAAATTCAGACTTAGAATGAAGAAAGTAGGAAAAACAATTAGGCCACTCAGATGTGACCTAGATAACATCCCTCATGAATCTACAGTAGCGACTCTAGTGGCTCAATGGTTAAGAAGCTCACCTTATTAGCTGGAAGGTGGTTAAGAAGCTCGTCTTATTAATTGGAAGGTAGAAGACTTATATAGACTCAGAACACAGAGTCAAACAAAATTAACCTCTATGCTATTGTTGGGGAAAAAGAGAAGTAAGTATTTTCTAAATACTAATATCAGTTCAGATATTGACAGTAATCATCGGAAGACCACCTGTAATACCGCCAAATGATTTAAAGTAAAAAATAAGCAGTTAGTCTTTAAGTTTTAGTTGGCCAATTGGGTAGTTAATTCTCATTGTATTCCCCAACAAAGTGAGTGGTATGATGATAGAGCATAGGATCAAACAGACATTGCATTTGTCTTGTCCACAGAATGATAGAAGAGGAATATAGACCAGGAGTTCTCAACCTTTTAAAGCCGGGGGCCAGGTCATGCTCCCTCAGACAGCTTCGGAGGCCAGATGGCCATTTTGCCATTCCTCCACTAGATGGCACTTCCGGGTGTGATGGAGGCGGTGGGAGCCACATAAAATGGTGCCACGGGCCGCATCCGGCCCATGGGCAGCAGGTTGAGAATCCCTGATATAGATTAAGACTATCTGGTCAAACAATCTATTTTAAACACCATTATTAGTTCAGAAATTGACAGTACTCACTGTAAGACCACCTGTAAGACCGGTAGCTGCCTAAAAGTAAGACAAAGAAAAAAGCAGTTAGTCTTTTATTTTACATGGGACAATGGGGCACTTAATTTTTATTTGAATCCCCCTAAAACCTTAGCATTATAATGGTAGAGTATAGGATCAGGGAGGTAATTAAATTGCATGCAGACATTTTGGATATTGTAAGCACAGCACAGCAAAGTAATCACATTTCTACAACGCCCAATTGCTTTTAGCACAATTTATGGGTGGGTCACAAATTTATTACTATTTTGCCACCAACGTGCTGATTACACATTTTATCCGCCTCAGAAGGATGGTAGGATGAGCCAATCTTGAGCCCTTGTCAGGATCAAACTCACAAACATTTGGGTTGCAGTACACAAATTTAACCACTATGCCACCAGGGCTGCAGGTACAGTGTAGAGGTACAATTAGAATGAAAGCAATATGCAGGCATGATCAAAGGAAGCAATTAAGTTTCTTTACTGGGTCATTTACTTTCAGTGAGCAATTTAGACAATTTTGATTTCACACACACACACACACACACACACACACACACACACACACACAAAGGGGAAAAAAGAAAGCTGAGTATTATAATGGTAGAGCAAAAGATCAAGGAGATAATTAACTTGCATATAGACATTTTGAAGAATAGAAGTTCATTCAGAATGACCACATTATGCGTTGCTTTACCAATAGAAGCAATTATATTTCTTAGGCCAGCTTCAGGTTTCATCAGATGGTTTGTTGTTGTTGTTGTACAGTTGATTCTGACCCTTTGCCACCCCATGGACCATTTTCCTCCAGGCACCTCTCTTCTCCACTATCCTCCTTAGTCCGCACAGCCCCATGCCCATTGTGTCTACAATACCATCTAGCCATCTCATCTTTGGGCACCCCCTTCTTCTCTTGCCCTCCAACTTTCCCAGCATCAAGGCCTTCTCAAGTGAGACCTCCCTTCTCATTTGATGTCCAAAGTACTTTCGCTTCATCTTCACTATTTGTCCCTCCAATGAACAGTCAGGGTTGATTTCTTCTAATATTGACCTATTTGTTCTCTTTGCTGTCCAAGGGACTCTCCTGCAACACCACATTTCAAAGGCATCTATTCTTCGTCAGATGGGAAGCTTTGTTTTTTTGCCAAGGCTGCACTCATTCTATCTGCTGGTCCATTTAGACCTTTCAAATGGATTTGGTTTACTCAGAAGGAATAAACCAGATATATAGTTCAGATATTGAAAGTATTCTCTGACAGACCAGCACCTACAAGATTGCCAGCTGCCTAAAAGTAGAAAGCAAACAAACCTGTTAGCGTTTTACTTTTTGTGGGCAAGTTTGACAATTAATTCTGGTTTGAAATCTCCTCAAAAGTTTCTGCCAAAGAAAATTAACACCTCTTCTCTGCTGTTGACAAGAAGAGAAGCAAATCTTTTCTAAACACCAATATCAATTCAGATATTGAAAGCACTGCAAGATTGCTGGCTGCCTAATAGTTAAAAAAGGAAAAGGAAATAAAGTAGTTCATTTTTTCTTGTTATGAGCAGGTGGGATGATTAATTCTGATTTGACCCCCCACCCAGCCCCAACAAGAGGAGTTTCATAATAGTACAGCATAGGATCAAGGAGATAATTAGTTTGAATGGAGACATTCCAGAGAGAGTAGCTGTTCAATCAGAATGAAGGCAATAGCATTGCTTTACCAATAGAACCCCCTAACGTGCTTTACCAATAGAAGTGGGATATTGACTCAGATGTTTCAGTCAAAAAAATCTATCTCCACTGCTCTTTTGTTGCAAAGAAGAGAAATACATATTTTTAAGTATGAGTCTCAGTTCAGATATTTACTGTACTCACCCCAAGAGCACCATCTGCAAGACCTCCAACACCCTAAAAGTAACACAAAGAGCAATGATTATTTTCCTGTGTGTTGGTCAATTGGGATGTTAATTCTTATCCATATCCCCAAGAACCTGAGATTTGTAATGCTAGAGTATTGTATCAAGGAGACAATATATTTTCATCCACCACTTCAGATAGTCATGACTCTCGATCAGAATGGAAGACGTATGCAGTACTGTATAAAGGGAACGAATGGAGTTTCATAGAACTCCTTCAATTGTCATCAAAACTAATGCTTGGTCTTTTTCTCTTTTGGAGTTCAAATCTGCTGACTCATTGTATGAACCCCAAAATTAATTTGACTTTCTTAAAATGTATGAAGCAGAATTAATTGAAAGAGAAATGCAGGCCAATAGATGTGTTCTGCAAAGCTGATTCTTAGTCTAGCTCATAGTATCAGCAATGTTAATTCTTTGTCTTTTGCTTTGAATGCATTCATATTATCTGCAGGGCTAATCGGAGCTTTCTATGTGGAATTTGGTAATTTCAGAAGGTATTTATTTATTTATTTATTACACTTATACCCAACAAATCTAGGAGGTTTTCCTGCTTTGGGCTAATAACAAGAGTAAACTCACGCATTAAAAAAGTCACACATTAAAAAAATACATCTGCACACAGAGACACAGACACACACATGCATGCACACACATGCACATGTGCACACGCATGAGAAAAAAAGACCTTATTGGCGATAGTGAGAGATAAGATAAAATGAAGGAAAGAAGTAGTTGAAAGACAAATGTAAACCAACATTTGTCTTGTCCACAGAGAAGTAGAAGAGGGATATAAAAATGGAGCATTTAGTGAAGCAAACTAACTTCTCTACTCTGTTTCGCCAAGAGGAGAAACAAATCATATCTAAACACCGAGGTCAGTTCAGATATTGTCAGTACTCACTGGAATTCCTCCTGCAATACCGCCAACTCCCTGCAAGTAAAAAAAAAAGAAAGAACAGGTCTTTTTTTTCAGCTTCTCTAATGTAATTTGGCTTTCTCAAAAAGGATGCATCCACATTAGTTTAAAGGCAAATGCAGCCCAATATTTGTTTTCTGCACAAAGAAATAAAAGAATGTACCTTCAGCAAAACAAAACTAACTACTCTACTCTGTTGTTGAAAAGAAGAAAATGTTTTCCCACTAAAGACCATTATCAGTTCAAATAGTGACAGTACGTATTAGGAGACAATCTGTAATACTGTACGTTAAGGTAAAAAATAAGTAGTTAGTCTTTAAGTTCTACGGAAGCGTAAAAGCCTTCTACACATGCGTAGAAGGCAACCTGCACAGAAGGGCTGTGCAGTACCTCCTTTCCCCCGCTGCCAAATTCCAGGGTGGATCAAGCATAGAGCATAGGATCAAGGAGATAATTAGTTTGAATGGAGACATTCCAGAGAGAGTAGCTGTTCAATCAGAATGAAGGCAATAGCATTGCTTTACTAATAGAAGCCCCCAACATGCTTTACCAATAGAAGTGGGATATTGACTCAGATATTTCAGTCAAACAAAACTAGTTCCACTGCTCTTTTGTTGCAAAGAAGAGAAATACCGTAAATATTTTTAAGTATGAGTCTCAGTTCAGATATTTACTGTACTCACCCCAAGAGCACCATCTGCGAGACCTCCAACACCCTAAAAGTAACACAAAGAGCAATGATTATTTCCCTGTGTGTTGGTCAATTGGGAAGTTAATTCTTATCCATATCCCCAAGAACCTGAGATTTGTAATGCTAGAGTTTTGTATCAAGGAGACAATACATTTTCATCCACCACTTCAGATAGTCATGACTCTCGGTCAGAATGGAAGTGTGGTGCCAAAATGGCCACCGTGCTCTTTGCGGGGGCCCCCCACCCGGACTCAGACATCCGGGTGAGTTAGGGGGCATGGCCACCCCTCTATAAAAGGGGTGGCCATGAGGCAGCTGAGCTACCATTTTAGAATTGCGACGGAGAGGAGAAGTTTTCTCCGTCGCATTCTCTCTTTAGTCCTCGTACCCGGAGCTGCTTTAGGCTTACCTCTTGGCTACCGCGGTACTTCGGACGCAGGAGTTCGATCCCTGGATAGGGATACTTCGGAGAATCATCTTCTTTTAGGGAGACATGGCTCCCAAGCGAAAGTCCCCGGCTCTGAAGCCGTGGCCGAGGGGAAGGGCTTTTCCTGGCCCTTCATCGGATGGGGGCCAGCCTCCGGGTCAAAGGACCGGGGCTGCGCCCCCACGGCGGGGAAGCGATAGGACCTTGCCCACTGGTACCAGTGGGGCCGGTCAGGCTACCACTTGGCAGCCGGGTGCCAGCTTCGTAGATGGGCCGGCGCAGGCTGGCCCCTCAGGGGCTTCTGCCCTGAGCGCGCCTTTGCAGGGCCTGGAACAGGGGGGCCCAGGGGGGCCTTGTGCGGGTGTCCACCCCACAGCTCCTCTGGTCCCCCACGGGCATGAGTTCTGGGCATGGCCCTATTCTGGCCCTGGCTCCCCTTTTGGGTTGCCATTCCCCCAACTGCCTAGTGGGCCATCGGGCCCACCTGGCCCACCTTATACTGGGGGCTCTGAGGCAGTGGATGCTTTGATAGCACATATAGCAGTGCTGGAAGCATCCTTGGGCATTGCCCAGCCACCTTCTGAGGGGGGCGATGCCACTTCTTCAACAGCGGCCCCTTTGTCGACTCCGGCCAACTCGTCGGCCGGGATGCTTCAGCGGGCAGCCAACCGGGTCGAGCTGCTTGAGACGGTCCGGCCAGCCCCAGCTGGTGCCTCGCAGCTCCCCGTGCGACCTGATGTACAGGCTGGGAGCAGCCAGGTGTGGTCCCAGAACTCAATTCCGGTCGCGAGCTCCGACGCCCACCATGGGCCGGAACCCCCAGTGGGGGCGGCTCACGGGGGTGCGACTAGTGAGTATCAGGTTCAATTTAGTGCACCATCACCACTGTCCACTTACACTGGGGGGGGGTTCAGTGGCCCTGGCCGCATGGAGTTGATGTGGGCGGCCAGCAGTTATCACATTATCCCAGTAACCCCTGGTTCCAAACTGGTCCCTCGTTCAGGGCAGGGGTGTCCGCCCCTGGGGCCGTGCCGAGCATCGCAGGGGCTGTTCAGGTCCCGCTGCATGTACCCTCTATACAGAATGTGCCATCGATAGCTTTACCGACGGCTGGTTATTCCTTGCCCCTGGGTGATCATTTGTCACAGGTCACGAGGGATAAGATTTGGTGAGGGGAGTACGTGGCTTTATTCTCCCTATTGAACCATGAGCCCACCAAGGAAGAGAGGGAGGGACAGGACAACAGAGACAAAGAGCTGTCCCGTCGTCGTAAGCCACCGTGTACCTGGGCCAACTGGCTGCCGGCATATCTTATATATATGGTAGTATACCTAAGGGCCCGGCCTGACCTGGCCATTCCCATGATCCAATACTTGGACAATATTTACAGGGTGATGGTTGATTTCCCTGGCCCGTCATGGTTGGCTTACGATGAAGAATTTAGAATGAGGGTGGCCCTACACCCCGAGATGAGGTGGGATGAGCCCTGCCAGCAATTGTGGCTCTTGTACATGACTCCCACGCATCCGGCGCCTGGGGATAGGTATCATTGTGGCCATGCTGTGCAGCGGGCTGCTCCAACACAGGCTCCCCACCAGCAGGCAGGGCAGGGGGTTCCAGCCTGCTTGCTGTGTTGGAGCTTCTCAGCTAACGGCATGTGCAATAAGCACCAGTGTCGTTTCTGACACGAGTGTCCCTCTTGCGCTGGCCCCCATGCCGCCTCCGCGTGCCCGCGGGCTGGTGGGGCAGAGGTAGAGTTTGGACAGGGGGCGGTTAGGGGCTTCCTCTGAAGGAGCTAGCCATTCGAAAGGCCCCCTCCCCAGTTAATGTGTACATGCTGGAGTGATGGCTCTCAGCTTATCCAAAAAGGGAGGATGCGAGGTACCTACTGGAGGGTTTCCGGTGGAGTTTTTGTATTCCATTCAGGGGGGTTCGGGGACTCCAAGACGCCCCTAATTTAATTTCCTTGAAAGGCAACGAGGAGGTTGCTGCACTGAGCATTGCTAAAGAAGTGGATGCTATGAGGGTAGCGGGCCCCTTCCCTGAACCACCTTTCCTTAACTTGAAGGTCTCCCCTCTGGGGTTAGTACCTAAGAAGACCCCAGGTGAATTTCGTTTAATCCACCATCTGTCATACCCTGCGGGTTCTTCGGTCAATGATGCGATTCCTGATGACCTTTGTTCGGTCAGGTACACGTCGTTTGACCAGGCCCTACGGATGGTACACTCATGTGGTCCCGGTGCCCTCCTGGCAAAATGCGACATTAAATCGGCATTCTGATTACTGCCAGTGCACCCAGGGGACTTTGAGCTATTGGGTTTTAGATTCCAAGGGAAGTTCTATGTAGATAAGGCCATGCCTTTCGGCTGCTCTATTTCATGTTCAGCATTCGAACGTTTTAGCACTTTTCTTCAGTGGGCCTTTGTTTGCAGGTCAGGGTCTCGGTCTGTAGCCCATTACCTCGATGACTTTTTGTTCGGGGGTGAACGGGGCTCGGACACGTGCACGCGTCTCCTCACTACATTTCAGACGCTAATGCGGGAACTCGGTGTCCCCTTAGCGCCCGAAAAGACCGAGGGCCCAGCTACTAAGCTCACTTTTCTAGGAATTGAAATCGACACGGTCAAACAGGTATCCAGGTTACCCATGGATAAGGTCACCAGGATCTCCGTGACGATTTTGGCATTGATTGCCAAACATAAAGTGTCCCTTCGTGAGCTGCAGGTACTTCATGGCCATCTTAACTTTGCCTGCAGGGTGGTGACACCCGGCAGAGCATTTGCCCGGCGCCTGTGTGACGCCATGGCTGGCCTGTTAAAGTGCCACCACAGGGTCCAACTGACCAGGGGCATACGGGTGGACCTTTCGGTTTAGCTCACATTCCTACGGGATTTTAACGGGGTCTCTTTCTGGAGATCAGACCTTATGGTCTGCCCTAGATTTCAAGTACAGTCGGATGCCTCCGGCTCCCTGGGATATGGGATTTATTTTGAGGGGAGGTGGGTTTACGGCCGATGGCCACACGCATGGCTTGGCATGGATCGCCTCCGTGATCTTACCTTCCTTGAGTTCCTTCCCATCCTGGGAGCTTTGATGCTATGAGGCGAGGAGTGGGCCAACTCAGTGGTACATTTTTGGTGTGATAATGCGGCAGTGGTGCACATTGTCAACGCACAGATGTCCAAATCCCCTAGGATTATGGCATTGGTTCGTCAATTCGTGTTAAGGAGCCTACGCCTAAATGTGCTGTTTAGGGCCAGACATGAACCAGGCATTAATAATGATATTGCTGATGCTTTATCCTGCCTGCAGATCCCCCGGTTCCGTGCCTTGGCTCCGGAAGCAGAGGAATTCCCCTCGCCACCACCGGCCGAAGATTTGGACGTTTGGCGAGGAGAGGTGAACCGGGTGATCGGCATGTCATTGGCACCTCGCATGCATAAGGGGTATCAACATGCTTTTGTACAATTCAGGACCTTTTGTGAGCAACTGCAGATACCCGAAGTCTGGCCCATACCAGTCGAACAGGTTTTACAATTTATGGTCTATCTTCACAGTCAGGGTCTGGCTCCTCGTACTAAGCATCCAGGCTGTCGGCACTGGCATTTATGGCCAAAGTGAGGGGCTTCGATGACTGCGTGAATGATTTCCGCATACGTCATGTTTTGGAGGGGTGGACACGGGAACGTGGCCGCCACCCGGACACTCGTCACCCAATTTCACCAGAGGTCCTGACCCACCTTGCACGAGGCTGGCATAACTTGTGTTATGATAGGTATGAGGTGGCTCTTTTTCACGCGGCTACCACGGTGGCCTTCTTTGGAGCGCTCTGCATTAGTGAGTTGGTACCACTGTCTAAGGCGGATGCGACTCGTAGGGCACTGGAACTTGACGATGTCTATGTCACTAAGGAGTGGGCTCAGTTGAGGATACGGTCCTCAAAGGTTGATCAGCACGGCGTAGGCAGTGGAGTTAGACTGCTACAATGTTCCATTGAAGACATCTGTCCGGTTGGTGCCCTACATGAGTTTTTGGCAGTGCGTGGCGCGCACCCTGGCCTGTTTTTCTGCCACCAGGATGGGTCTCCCCTGACTAAATTCCAATTTTGGAAGGTGACCGGTATGGCACTAACCAGTGTTGGCCTCCCCGGGGCTCGTTATGGCACCCATTCATTTAGGATAGGCGCTGCATCAACTGCGGCTGCATTTGGGTACTCTGAGGCTGATATACGCCAGATGGGAAGATGGGGATCCATGCGTTTTGCATTGTACGTACGCCCCCTTCATGTCTGAGTACTAGTTAAGTCATTCTTCTCTTTTCTTCTTTTACAGACCCTGTGTGTCCCCGCACACCAGTGGCAGTATGGCTGGTGGGCCTCAGTTATGTGCACTGGGCAGCGCAGTATGCTGCGGCGACAGAGTGGGGACCCCAGCTTGGACTACGTGCAACCGCACGTATACGTTGGTACGGTAAGTGCGGAATGAGATGGCGGGAACTGTTGCCATTCCTGTTTTCCATCAGGGATGCTGAACCACCTGATGTCCTTGTACTGCACCTCGGTGGCAATGACCTTGCCCAGGTCACTGGCCTTTCCTTAAAATTCATGATCTGCAGTGACCTAGCCTATTTGCATTATGTTTGGCCATCCACACGGCTGCTATCGTCGGACATCGTGCCGTGACATAATTACAGGGGAGGTATTGACCTCCGTGCCCTTGACCGCGCTCGCCGCTCAGTGAACAGGGCTGTTGCCCGGTTCTTGACAGACAAGGTTTGGGGACGGCCATCCGGCATCCCATGATAAGTTTACAAAATTACGATCTCTATGTAGGGAATGGGGTCCACCTGTCGGCCAGAGGTATGAACCTCTTTCTGGAAGATTTGCAAGCAGGCCTGGTGACCGAGCTGACGGTCTTGGGGGGGGGCGGTGAGTCATCATAGACGCCTCCCCATGTGGCGGGTAGCACTGGTAAGGTAAAGATTTATTACCCATAGGTATCCGGCAGGTTTGCAATTGACTGGCCAACACTTAGACAGGTACAGGGGTAATAGCTTTGGCCGGTCAACAACGAACCAGGCAAGGGGTGATGGCAGGAGCTTAACAGCCTGCATCACCTTGAGATTTAACGGATACACGTCATAGGGTGGGGTCAGTAGATAGTTTATTGACTCCGGTCAACAATTTGTTTGTGTCAACAAACAAATTGATACAAATAGTTACATGTAGCCAATTGCCATTGGCATTTTGGGAGGAACCTTACCAGTGTTACTTCGGCCTGCTTGCCTTAAAGAATTACAATTGGATGACTACACGAATTGAAAGTTATAATTCGGACTAGGGCATTATTCAATAAAAGTGGCCCAATGCCTTTATCCATATACCGGTGTCTGAGTCTTTCTTTGGGGGGTGCGCCTGCAATGGAAGACGTATGCAGTAATGTATAAAGGGAACGAATGGAGTTTCATAGAACTCCTTCAATTGTCATCAAAACTAATGCTTGGTCTTTTGCTCTTTTGGAGTTCAAATCTGCTGACTCATTGTATGAACCCCAAAATTAATTTGACTTTCTTAAAATGTATGAAGCAAAATTAATTGAAAGAGAAATGCAGGCCAATAGATGTGTTCTGCAAAGCTGATTCTTAGTCTAGCTCACAGTATCATCAATGTTAATTCTTTGTCTTTTGCTTTGAATGCATTCATATTATCTGCAGGCCTAATCGGAGTTTTCTATGTGGAATTTGGTATTTTCAGAAGGTATTTATTTATTTATTTATTACACTTATACCCAACAAATCTAGGAGGTTTTCCTGCTTTGGGCTACTAACAAAAGGAAACTCACACATTAAAAAAAATACATCTGCACACAGAGATACAGACACACACACACACGCACAAACACACACACATGCACATACGCACGAGAAAAAAAAACCTATTGGCGATAGGGAGAGATAAAATAAAATGAAGGAATGAAGTAGTTGAAAGACAAATGTAAACCAACATTTGTCTTGTCCACAGAGAAGTAGAAGAGGGATATAAAAATAGAGCATTTAGTGAAGCAAACTAACTTCACTACTCTGTTTCGCGAAGAAGAGAAACAAATCGTATCTAAACACTGAGGTCAGTTCAGATATTGTCAGTACTCACTGGAATTCCTCGTGCAATACCGCCAACTCCCTGCAAGTAAAAATAAGAAGGAACAGGTCTTTTTTTCAGCTTCTCTAACATAATTTGGCTTTCTCAAAAAGGATACAGCCAAATTAGTTTAAAGGCAAATGCAGCCCAATATTTGTTTTCTGCACAAAGAAATGAAAGGATGTACCTTCAGCAAAACAAAATTAACTACTCTACTCTGTTAATGAAAAGAAGAAAACATATTCCTCCTAATCACCATTATGAGTTCAGATAGTGACAGTACTTATTGGGAGACAACCTGTAATACCGCCAAAAACTGTACTTTAAAATGAAAAATAAGCAGTTGGTCTTTAAGTTTTAGTTGGCCAATTGGGCAATTACCTATAGAAGCAACAAAATTTCAAAGACCAGCTTCAGATATCATCAAAAGTATGCTTCGTCTTTTGCTATGAATGCACTCATATTATCTGCTGTTCTATTTAGACCTTCCCAACTGATTTTGGTTTTCTCAGAAGGAATAAGGTATTTGAAGACAAATTTAGACAAATTTCCCATAGAAAGAGGGATATTGACTCAGATGTTTCAGTCAAACAAAACTAGCTCCACTTCTCTGTTGTTGGAAAGAAGAGAAATAAATATGAATCAAAGTTCAGATAATTACAGTACTCACCCCAAGAACACCATCTGCAACACCTGCAGCAAGCTAAAAGTAACACAAATAGCAATGATTATTTTTCTCTGTATTGGCCAATTGGTCAGTTAATTCTCATTCATATCCCCAAGAACTTGAGATTTGTAATGATACAGTATAGTATCAACCTGAGTATTATAATGGTAGAGTAGAGGATCAAGGAGGTAATTAAATTGAATACAGGCATTTTGGAGATCATGAGCAAATCAAACATCCTTATCCAATTGCTTTCAGTTCATGTTCTGGGTAGTTCACAAATTTATTAGCATTTTACCCCCAACATGCTGCTTACACATTATACTGACCTTGAAAAGATGGAAGACTGAGTCAATCTTGAGCCCTGGTCAGGATCAAACGCACAACCTTTTGGGTTGCAGTACAGCAGTTTAACCACTGCGTAACCAGGGTTCCAGGGAGAGAGTGGAGGTACAATCAGAATGAAAGCAATATGCATGCATGACCAATGGAAGCAATTAAGTTTGTTTAACGGGTCCTTTACATTTTGTGGGCAACTTGGACAATTAATTCTGATTTGACTTCTCCACCACCACCACCCCAATATGCTGAGATTTAAACTGGTAGCACATAGGATCAATAGGACAATTAATGTTCATTCAGACATTTTGAAGAGTAGAAGTTCATTCAGATTGACCACAATATGCATTGCTTTACCAATGGAAGCAATCACATTTCTTAGACCAGCTTCTGGTATCATCAAACGGTAAGCTTTGTCTATTGCAATGGATGCACTCATTGTCTGCTGATCTATTTAGACCAGGGGTTCGCAACCTAGAGTTGTTTCAAATGGGGGGCTATGTAAATTAGATAAATAAATAGAATAAAATAAAATAAAATAAACCCACAGCCGGAAGCCGAATTTGGCTGACAGTGCCAAATAATCTGGCCTCCACCCTCACTCCAGCTGCCACCACTGCCACCAGGATTGGCCGTTGACTTTTTTACGGCTTCCATAAATATGTTTTGGACATTCACAAATGGAGGCAGGACAACCAGTTCAGCCTCCTCAACTGTTTGAGGAAGTGTGACCTGGCCCTCAATTTGAAAAGGTTGAGAAACCCTGACTTAGGTCTTTCCACCTGGATTTGGTGTACTGAGAAAAAAATAAAGCGGATATAGTGGAATACAAAAATAGAGCAAGATTTGTCTTGTTCACAGAAAGCTACAAGAGGGATATAAACTCAGAAGTTTCCATCCATCAAAGAAAATTAACTCCTATAGTCTGTTGTTGACAAGAAGAGAAGCAATTCTTTTCTAAACACCAATATCAATTCAGATATTGAAAGTACTCATTGACATACCAGCACCTGGAAGATTGCTAACTGCCTAAATGTTAGAAAAGGAAAAAAAAGAGTACAGTACTTTGTCTTTTACTTTTTATGAGCAGGTTGCATGATTAATTCTGATTTGAAACCCCCTCCCAACAAGTGGAGTCTTATACAGTAATACCTCATACAAAGTCCGCTTCATACAACATCGGATTCATACAACATCGCCTAATTCCTTGGAAAAAGTTGCCTCATACAAAGTCGCGCGACTTTGTATGAGGCATTGGGTTTTTCCCAGTTTGCATTGTGCCTGGGCAGTATAAAGTGCAGGACACATGCGCGCATTGCTCTTGTGGGTTTTGCATGAGGCGAAGAGGGTTTAGGAGTGGTTTTGAGCACGAATTTGGATTTTTCTAAAATTTTTCGTCAGAATTTTTAGAAGCATCCCTGGGATTTTTGCAGCATTCTTCAGGTTCTTGGACAATCAGGGTTGTTTGACATGTTTTTGTAATGTTTTTAGCCTTTAGACAATGATTTCTTAAAGTTCTGTCAGTTTCTTGTCTGTTTCTTTGACTTTGCCCTGAAGTCTGTGCTGTTACAGTACAATGTATCTCTATGGAAACGACGTTGTATGAGGCATCGTGGCAAGGATTTGGACGTTGTATGAGGCATCGTGGCTAGGAATTTACATGCCTCATATAAAGTCCAAATCCGTATAAAGTCCAAACTTGTGGAACCAAGTTTGGACGTTGTATGAGGTATCACTGTAATGGTAGAGCATAGGATCAAGGAGATAATTAGTTTGCATGCAGACATTTTGGAGAGAGTAGAAGTTCAATCACAATGAAAGCAATATGTATTATTTTACCAAGAGGAGCAACAAAATGTCATAGACCAGCTTTGGGTACAGCAAGAGGAATGCTTCTGCTTTTGCTATGGATGCACTCATATGATCTGCTGTTCTATTTAGACCTTCCAAACTCTTTTTTGGTTTTCTCAGAAGGAATAAGGTAAAATATTTGAAGACAAATTTAGGCCAATTTTTATCTTGTCCACAAAAAAGAGGGGATTTGACTCAGATGTTTCAGTCAAACAAAACTAGCTCCACTGTTCTGTTGCTGGAAAGAAGAGAAGTAAAAAGAAATGCTTAAGTATGAATCTCAAGTTAGATATTCATAGAACTCACCGCAAGAGGAGCACCTACAAGACTACCAACATCCTAAAAGTAAAATAAATAGCAATGATTAGTTTTGTGTGTGCTGGCCAATTGGGCACTTAATTCTGATTCATATCCTCAATAACTTGAGATTTATAGTGATAGAGTATTGTATGAAGGAGACAATTTATTTCCATCCACCACTTCAGGCAGTCATGAGTCTTGATCAGAGTGAAAGAAGTGTTCAGTATTGCATAAAGGGAATAAATGCCATTTCATAGAAGTGCTTCAATTTTCATAAAAACTATTGCTTGGTCTTCTGCTCTGGTTAAGTTCAAATCTGCTGGCTCATGTATGAATCCCTAAATTAGTTTGACTTTCTTAAAATGTATGAAGCAGAATTAATTGAAAGACAAATGCAGGCCAATAGATGTATTCTGCAAAGCCGTTTCCAATTCCAGTTTATCATCAATGTTAATTCTTTTTCTTTTGCTTTCGATGTACTCATATTACCTGTGGGCCTATTTGGTGCTCTCTAACTGGAACTTGGAATTTTCAGAAGGAATGAAGAAGTAGTTGAAAGACAAATGTAAACCAACATTTGTCTTGTCCACAGAGAAGTAGAAGAGAATTATAGAAATAGAACATTGAGTCAACCAAATTAACTTTTCTACTGCACTGCTGCCAGGATGAGAAACAAATCTTATCTAAGCGCCAGTATCAGTTCATATATTGACAGTACTTACTGGAACGCCAACTCCAATACCGCCAACTCCCTAAAAGTAAAAAAGAGATGCAATGAGTTTTTTCTATGTGTGCTTCTCTAAATTAATTTGGCTTTCCCAAAAAAGATGCAGCCAAATTAGTTTAAAGGCAAATGCAGTCCAATATTTGTTTTCTGCACAAAGAAATAAAAGTATGTAGACTCATTACCATCAGCAAAACAAAACTAACTACTCTACTCTGTTGTTGAAAATAGAAAATATTTTCCCCTAAACACCATTATCAGTTCAGGTAGTGACAGTACTTATCGGAAGACAACCTGTAATACTGCCAAATACTGTACCTTAAAGTAAAAAATAAGCAGTTAGTCTTTTAGTTTTAGTTGGCCAATTGGGCAATTACCTATAGAAGCAACAAAATTTCTTAGACCAGCTTCAGGTATCATCAAATATATGCTTTGTCTTTTGCTATGGATGCACTCATATTATTTGCTGTTCTATTTAGACCATCCCAACTGATTTTAGTTTTCTCAGAAGGAATAAGGTAGAAATATTTGATGACAAATTTAGACCAATTTTCCATAGAGAAGAGGGATTTTGACTCCACTTCTCTGTTGTTGGAAAGAAAAGAAATAAATATTTTTAAAGTATGAACCACAGTTCTGATATTTACAGTACTAATCCCAAAAGCACCAAGCAATGCTTATTTTTGTCTGTGTTGGGCAATTGGCAGTTAATTCCGATTCATATTTATTTATTTATTTTGTTAAATTTCTATACTGCCCATTCGACCAAGGCTGACTCTGGGCAGTTCACAATCATAGATAAAACAGATAAAAACATACAGAATTAAAAACCCAACCCCTAAAAAGGGGTGCAGATACCGATGGAACCGTGGGGGATCTGTAACATGAGATCTGTAATTAGAGAGTACTGTATCAAAGAGACAATTTATTTTCATCCACCACTTCAGACAATTACATTAAACTGAAAAAATAAGCAGTTAGTCTCTAAGTTTTAATCAGCCATTTGGGCAGCTAACTCTTATCGTATTCCCCAACAAAGTGAGTGGTATGATGATAGAGCATAGGATCAAAGTGACAATGCATTTGTCTTCTCCTCAGACTCGTAGAAGAATATAGACTCAGAACATCCAGTTATACAAAAATATCTCCACTACTCTGTTGTTGAGAAGATGAGAAGAAAATATACATTTTTAAAGACTGTTATCAGTCCAGAGATTGAGAGTACTCACTGGAAGACGACCTGCAAGACTGCTAGCAGCCTAAAAGTAAGAAGAATAAGAAAGCAGTTAGTCTTTTATTTTTCGTTTGCCAGTTGGGCAAATAATTCTTATTTGAATTCAGATATTTACAATACTCACCCCAAGAGCACCACCTGCAAGCTAAAAGTAACACAAATAGCGATGATTATTTTTCTGTGTGTTGGCCAATTGGGCGGTTAATTCTGATTCTTTCCCCCAATAATTTGAGATTTGTAATGAGAGAGTATTGTATCAAAGAGGCAATTTATTTTCATCCATCACATCATACAAATACGTTAAAGTGAAAAAACACAGCAAAACAATCACACTTATCCAATGCCCAATTGCTTTCAGTGCACCTTCTGGGTGGTTCAGACCATTTATTACCTTTTTGCCTCCAACGTGCTGATTACACATTTTACTGACCTCCTTGTGATGGAATGCCGAGTCAGTCTTGAGCCCTGGTCATGATCAAACTCACAACCTTTAGGTAACACTACAGCAGTTTAACCAGGGTCCAGGTAGAGTGCAGACTAGAGAGGAACAATCAGAATGAAAGCAATATACAGTGGTACTACACTTAAAGAGCATAATTCGTTCTTTAAGCAAGTTTGCTCTTTAAGCAAAACACCATTGTAAGTGACCAATTGTGACTTCTGGCAGTGGGGGTGGTGGGTGGGGATTGCAAACCCCGATTTAGTTGTTAAGCGAGTTTTTTTGCTGATTTTAGTTGTTAAGCGAGCAACCTTTCAAAAAAATTCTGATCTTTAAGCGAGTTAGTCTCTAAATGAGGTGCTCTGTATGCTAGGTTTTACAGTACACACATGACCAATGGACTCAATTAAGTTCCTTTACCAGGTCATTTATTGTGGTGAGCAACTTGGACAATTAACTGTGAGTCCCACCCCTTCCAAGCTGAGTATTATAATGGAAGAGCAAAGTATCAAGGAGGCAATTAATTTGCATATAGATATTTTGGAGAGAGTAGAAGTTCAATCAGAATGACCGCAATATGCATTTCTTTACCAATAGAAGCAATAATTTTTTTTAGACCAGCTTCAGGTATCATCAAGCATTAACCTTTGTTGTTGCTATGGATACACTCATTGTCTACTGGTCTATTTAGACCTTCCCAACTGTTTTTGGTTTTCTCAGAAGGAATAGGGTAGAAATATTTGAAGACAAATTTAGACCAATTTTCCATAGAAAGAGGGATAATGACTCAGATGTTTCAGTCAAACAAAACTAACTCCACTTCTCTATTGTTGGAAAGAAGAGAAATAAATATTTTTAAAGTATAAATCAAAGTTCAGATATTTACACTACTGACCCCAGCAGCACCATCTAAAAGACCTCAAGCAATCTTAAAGTAACACAAATAGCGATAATTATTTTTGTTTGTATTTGCCAATTAGGCAGTTAATTCTCATTCATATCCCCAAGAACTTGAGATTTGTAATGACAGAGTATTGTATCAACCTGAGTATTATAATGGTAGAGTAGAGGATCAAGGAAGTAAATAAATTGTATGCAGGCATTTTGGAGATCATGAGCAAAGCAAACATCCTTATCCAATTGCTTTCAGTACATGTTCTGGGTAGTTCACAAATTTATTAGCATTTTACCCCCAACATGCTGCTTACACATTATACTGACCTCGAAAAGATGGAAGACCGAGTCAACCTTGAACCCTGATCAGGATCAAACTCACAACCTTTTGGGTTGCAGTACAGCAGTTTAACCACTGCGTAACCAGGGTTCCAGGGAGAGAGTGGAGGTACAATCAGAATGAAAGCAATATGCATGCATGACCAATGGAAGCAATTAAGTTTGTTTAACGGGTCCTTTACATTTTATGGGCAACTTGGACAATTAATTCTGATTTGACTTCTCCACCACCACCACCCCAATATGCTGAGATTTAAACTGGTAGCACATAGGATCAATAGGACAATTAATGTTCATTCAGACATTTTGGAGAGTAGAAGTTCATTCAGATTGACCGCAATATGCATTGCTTTACCAATAGAAGCAATTACATTTCTTAGACCAGCTTCTGGTATCATCAAACGGTAAGCTTTGTCTATTGCTATGGATGCACTCATTGTCTGCTGGTCTATTTAGACCAGGGGTTCGCAACCTAGAGTTGTTTCAAGTTGGGTGGCTATATAAATTGGATAAATAAATAGAATAAAATAAAATAAAATAAAGCCACCGCCGGAAGCCGAATTTGGCTGACAGTGCCAAATAATCTGGCCTCCACCCTCACTCCAGCTGCCACCACTGCCACCAGGATTGGCCGTTGACTTTTTTACGGCTTCCATAAACATGTTTTGGACATTCACAAATGGAGCCAGGACAACCAGTTCAGCCTCCTCAACTGTTTGAGGAAGTGTGACCTGGCCCTCGATTTGAAAAGGTTGAGAAACCCTGACTTAGGTCTTTCCACCTGGATTTGGTGTACTGAGAAGACAAAAATAGAGCAAGATTTGTCTTGTTCACAGAAAGCTACAAGAGGGATATAAACTCAGAAGTTTCCATCCATCAAAGAAAATTAACTCCTCTTGTCTGCTGTTGACAAGAAGAGAAGCAATTCTTTTCTAAACACCAATATCAATTCAGATATTGAAAGTACTCATTGACATACCAGCACCTGGAAGATTGCTGGCTGCCTAAATGTTAGAAAAGGAAAAAAAGAGTACAGTACTTTGTCTTTTACTTTTTATGAGCAGGTTGCATGATTAATTCTGATTTGAAACCCCCTCCCAACAAGTGGAGTCTTATACAGTAATACCTCATACAAAGTCCGCTTCATACAACATCGGATTCATACAACATCGCCTAATTCCTTGAAAAAAGTTGCCTCATACAAAGTCGCGCGACTTTGTATGAGGCATTGGGGTTTTCCCAGTTTGCATTGTGTCTGGGCAGTATAAAAGGCAGGACACATGCGTGCATCGCTCTTGTGGGTTTTGCATGAGGCGAAGAGGGTTTAGGAGTGGTTTTGAGCACGAATTTGGATTTTTATTTTATTTTTGTCAGAATTTTTAGAAGGGTCCCTGGGATTTTTGCAGCATTCTTCAGGTTCTTGGACAATCAGGGTTGTTTGACATGTTTTTGTAATGTTTTTAGCCTTTAGACAATGATTTCTTAAAGTTCTGTCAGTTTCTTGTCTGTTTCTTTGACTTTGCCCTGAAGTCTGTGCTGTTACAGTACAATGTATCTCTATGGAAACGACGTTGTATGAGGCATCGTGGCAAGGATTTGGGCGTTGTATGAGGCATCGTGGCTAGGAATTTACATGCCTCATATAAAGTCCAAATCCGTATAAAGTCCAAACTTGTGGAACCAAGTTTGGACGTTGTATGAGGTATCACTGTAATGGTAGAGCATAGGATCAAGGAGATAATTAGTTTGCATGCAGACATTTTGGAGAGAGTAGAAGTTCAATCAGAATGAAAGCAATATGTATTATTTTACCAAGAGGAGCAACAAAATTTCATAGACCAGCTTTGGGTACATCAAGAGGTATGCTTCTGCTTTTGCTATGGATGCACTCATATGATCTGCTGTTCTATTTAGACCTTCCAAACTCTTTTTTGGTTTTCTCAGAAGGAATAAGGTAAAATATTTGAAGACAAATTAAGGCCAATTTTTATCTTGTCCATAAAAAAGAGGGGATTTGACTCAGATGTTTCAGTCAAACAAAACTAGCTCCACTGTTCTGTTGCTGGAAAGAAGAGAAGTAAAAAGAAATGCTTAAGTATGAATCTCAAGTTAGATATTCATAGAACTCACCGCAAGAGGAGCACCTACAAGACTACCAACATCCTAAAAGTAAAATAAATAGCAATGATTAGTTTTGTGTGTGCTGGCCAATTGGGCACTTAATTCTGATTCATATCCTCAATAACTTGAGATTTATAGTGATAGAGTATTGTATGAAGGAGACAATTTATTTCCATCCACCACTTCAGGCAGTCATGAGTCTTGATCAGAGTGAAAGAAGTGTTCAGTATTGCATAAAGGGAATAAATGCCGTTTCATACAAGTGCTTCAATTTTCATAAAAACTATTGCTTGGTCTTCTGCTCTGGTTAAGTTCAAATCTGCTGGCTCATGTATGAATCCCTAAATTAGTTTGACTTTCTTAAAATGTATGAAGCAGAATTAATTGAAAGACAAATGCAGGCCAATAGATGTATTCTGCAAAGCCGTTTCCAATTCCAGTTTATCATCAATGTTAATTCTTTTTCTTTTGCTTTCGATGTACTCATATTACCTGTGGGCCTATTTGGTGCTCTCTAACTGGAACTTGGAATTTTCAGAAGGAATGAAGAAGTAGTTGAAAGACAAATGTAAACCAACATTTGTCTTGTCCACAGAGAAGTAGAAGAGAATTATAGAAATAGAACATTGAGTCAACCAAATTAACTTTTCTACTGCACTGCTGCCAGGATGAGAAACAAATCTTATCTAAGCGCCAGTATCAGTTCATATATTGACAGTACTTACTGGAACGCCAACTCCAATACCGCCAACTCCCTAAAAGTAAAAAAGAGATGCAATGAGTTTTTTCTATGTGTGCTTCTCTAAATTAATTTGGCTTTCCCAAAAAGGATGCAGCCAAATTAGTTTAAAGGCAAATGCAGTCCAATATTTGTTTTCTGCACAAAGAAATAAAAGTATGTAGACTCATTACCATCAGCAAAACAAAACTAACTACTCTACTCAGTTGTTGAAAATAGAAAATATTTCCCCCTAAACACCATTATCAGTCCAAGTAGTGACAGTACTTATCGGAAGACAACCTGTAATACTGCCAAATACTGTACCTTAAAGTAAAAAATAAGCAGTTAGTCTTTTAGTTTTAGTTGGCCAATTGGGCAATTACCTATAGAAGCAACAAAATTTCTTAGACCAGCTTCAGGTATCATCAAATATATGCTTTGTCTTTTGCTATGGATGCACTCATATTATTTGCTGTTCTATTTAGACCTTCCCAACTGATTTTGGTTTTCTCAGAAGGAATAAGGTAGAAATATTTGAAGACAAATTTAGACCAATTTTCCATAGAGAAGACTAATCCCAACAGCACCAAGCAATGATTATTTTTGTCTGTGTTGGGCAATTGGCAGTTAATTCTGATTCATATTTATTTACTTATTTATTTTGTTAAATTTCTATACCGCCCACTCGACCAAGGCCGACTCAGGGAGGTTCACAATCATAGATAAAACAGATAAAACAGATAAAAACATACAGAATTAAAAACCCACCCCCTAAAAAAGGGGTGCAGATACTGATAGAACTGTGGGCGATCTGTAACATGAGATCTGTAATTAGAGAGTACTGTATCAAAGAGACAAACTATTTTCATCTACCACTTCAGACAATTACATTAACATGAAAAAATAAGCAGTTAGTCTTTAAGTTTTAATCAGCCATTTGGGCAGCTAATTCTTATCGAATTCCCCAACAAAGTGAGTGGTATGATGATAGAGCATAAGATCAAGACAATGCATTTGTCTTGTCCTCAGACTCGTAGAAGAATAGAAACTCAGAACATCCAGTCAAACAAAAATATCTCCACTACTCCGTTGTTGAGAAGATGAGAAGAAAATATACATTTGTAAAGACTGTTATCAGGTCAGAGATTAGAGTACTCACTGGAAGACCACCTGCAAGACTGGTAGCAGCCTAAAAGTAAGAAGAATAAGAAAGCAGTTAGTCTTTTATTTTTCGTTTGCCAGTTGGGCAATTAATTCTTATTTGAATTCCCCCTACAACCTGAGTATTATAATGGTAGAGTAGAGGATCAAGGAGGTAATTAAATTGCATGCAGCCATTTTGGAGATTGTAAACAAAACAAAGCTATCACACTTATGCAATGCCCAATTGCTTTCAGAGCACTTTCTGTGTGATCCACACATTTATTACCATTTTGTCTCCAACAGGGTGATTACCATATTTGACTGACCTCAGAGTGATAGAAGACTGAGTCAGTCTTGAGCCCTAGTCAGGATCAAACTCACAACATTTAGGTTGCACTACAGCAGTTTAACCACTGCGTCACCAGGGGTCCATGTAGAGTGTAGACTAGAGAGGAACAATCAGAATGAAAACAATATACAGTGGTACTTTGCTCAAAGAGTATAATGTGTTCCATAGGATTGCTCTTTAAGCGAGTTTGCTCTTTAAGCGAAACACCATTGTATGTGACCAATTGTGACTTCTGGCGGAGAGATTGTGAATGCCAATTTAGTTGTTAAGCGAGTTTTTAACTGGTTTTAGTTGTTAAGTGAGGCAACCATTCAGAGAAAATTCTGCTCTTTAAGCGAGTTAGTCTCTAAGTGAGGTGCTCTTCATGCGAGGTTTTACTGTACACACATACCAATGGAAGCAATTAAGTTCCTTTACTGGATCCTTTATTTTTGTGAGCAACTTGGACAATTAATTCTGAATCCCGCCACCTCTAAACTGAGTATTATAATGGTAGAGCAAAGGATGAAGGAGGCAACTAATTTGCATAGAGATATTTTGGAGAGAGTAGAAGTTTATTCAGAATGACCACAATATGCATTGTTTTACCAACAGAAGCAATTATTTTTTTAGGCCAGCTTCAGGTATCATCAAACGGTAAGCTTTGTCTATTGCTATGGAAGCACTCATTATCTGCTGGTCTTTTTAGACAAGGGTCATAAACCAGAGTCATTTTGAGTTGGGCGGCTATAAAAATTGGACAAGTAAAAAAAATAAACGTACATCCGGGAGCCGGATTTGGCTGACAGCGCCAAATAATCTGGCCTCTGACCTCACTTCAGCCACTGCCACTGCCAGGATTGGCCATTGACTTGTTTACAGCTGTCGTAAACATTTTTAAGACAGCCGTAAATGGAGGCAGGACAACCAGTCCGGCCCCCTCAACTGTCTGAGGAAAGGTCACTTGGCCCCTGATTTGAAAAGGTTGAGAAACCCTGAGTTAGATCTTTCCAACTGGATTTGTTTTTCTCAGAAAGAATAAACCAGATGTAGTGAAAGACAAAAATAGAGCAAGATTTGTCTTGTTCACAGAAAGCTAGAAGAGGGATAAAGACTCAAATGTTTCCATCAAAGAAAATTAACTCCTCTTCTCTGCTGTTGACAAGAAGAGAAGCAAATCTTTTCTAAACACCAATATCAATTCAGATATTGAAAATACTCATCGACAGACCTGCACCTGCAAGATTGCTGGCTGCCTAAAAGTTAAAAAAGGAAAAGGAAAAAAGAGTAGTTCGTCTTTTACTTTTGATGAGTAGGTTGGATGATTAATTCTGATTTGAAACCCCCTTCCAACAAGCAGAGTTTTATAATGGTAGAGCATAGGATCAAGGAGATAATTAATCTGCATGCAGACTTTTTGGAGAGAGTAGAAGTTCAATCAGAATGAAAGCAATATGTATTTTTTACTAAGAGGAGCAATAAAATTTCATAGACCCACGTTGGGTACATCAAGGGGTATGCTTCTTCTTTTGCTATGGATGCACTCATATGATCTGCTGTTCTATTTAGACCTTCCCAACTGGATTTGGTTTTCTCAGAAGGAATAAGGTAAAAATATTTGTAGACAAATTTAGATCAATTTTTATCTTTTCCGTAGAGAAGATGGATATTGACTGAGATGTTTCAATCAAACAAAACCAGTTCCACTTCTCAGTTGATGGAAAGAAAAGAAACCTATCTTTTCTAAACACCAATATCAGTTCACATATTGAAAGTACTTACTGACAGACCTACAATATAAGTGGCTGCCAAAAAGTAAGAGAGAGGGAGGGAGAGACAGAGCAGTTGGTCTTTTACTTGTTGAGGGCAAATTGGACAATTAATTCTAATTTGATACCCTCTCCCAACAAGCTGAGTATTATAATGGCAGAGCATAGGATGAAGGAAGCAATTAATTTGCATGCAGACATTCTGGAGAGAGTAGATGTTCAATCAGAAAAAAAGCCGTGCACATTGCTTTACTAATATTAGCAATGAAATTTCATTAACCAGGTTCAGCTATCGTCAATGGGTATGCTTTGTCTTTTGCTATGGATGCACTCATATTATCTGCTGTTCTATTTAGACCTTCCCAATTGGATTTGGTTTTCTCAGAAGGAATAAGGTAGAAATATTTGAAGACAAATTTAGACCATTTTTTATATTGTCCACAAAGGAGAGGGAATTTGACTCAGATGTTTCAGTCAAACAAAACTAGCTCTATCGATCTGTTGTTGGAAAGAAGAGAAGTACAGTAAAAAAATGCTTAAGTATGAATCTCAATTTAGATATTTATAGTACTTACCCCTAGAGGACCACTTGCAAGACCACCAACACCCTAAAAGTAACATAAATACCAATGAATTGTTTTCTGAAGTGGTTTTATTTTCATTCACCACTTTAGAACAATATGTTAAATTGAAAAAATACGCTGTTATTCTTTAAATTTTAATCAGCTATTTTGGCAGTTAATTCTCATTGTATTCCCCAACAAAGTGAGTGGTATGATGATAGAGCATAGGATCAAAATGACAATGCATTTGTCTTGTCAGCAGACTCGTAGAAGAATATAGACTCAGAACATCCAGTCAAACAAAAATATCTCCACTACTCTGTTGTTGAGAAGATGAGAAGAAAATATACATTTTTAAAGACTGTTATCAGTTCAGAAATTGAGAGTACTCACTGGAAGACCACCTGCAAGACTGCTAGCAGCCTAAAAGTAAGAAGAATAAGAAAGCAGTTAGTCTTTTATTTTCGTTTGCCAGTTGGGCAAATAATTCTTATTTGAATTCAGATATTTACAATACTCACCCCAAGAGCACCACCTGCAAGCTAAAAGTAACGCAAATAGCGATGATTACTTTTCTGTGTGTTGGCCAATTGGGTGGTTAATTCTGATTCTTTCCCCCAAAAATTTGAGATTTGTAATGAGAGAGTATTGTATCAAAGAGGCAATTTATTTTCATCCATCACATCATACAAATACGTTAAAGTGAAAAAACACAGCAAAACAATCACACTTATCCAATGCCCAATTGCTTTCAGTGCACCTTCTGGGTGGTTCAGACCATTTATTACCTTTTTGCCTCCAACGTGCTGATTACACATTTTACTGACCTCCTTGTGATGGAATGCCGAGTCAGTCTTGAGCCCTGGTCATGATCAAACTCACAACCTTTAGGTAACACTACAGCAGTTTAACCAGAGTCCAGGTAGAGTGCAGATTAGAGAGGAACAATCAGAATGAAAGCAATATACAGTGGTACTTCACTTAAAGAGCATAATGCGTTCCAAGAGATTGCTCTTTAAGCAAGTTTGCTCTTTAAGTAAAACACCATTGTAAGTGACCAATTGTGACTTCTGGCAGTGGGGTGGTGGTGATTGCAAACCCCGATTTAGTTGTTAAGTGAGTTTTTTTGCTGATTTTAGTTGTTAAGCGAGCAACCATTCAGAAAAAAATCTGATCTTTAAGCGAGTTAGTCTCTAAATGAGGGGCTCTCAATTAAGTTCCTTTACCAGGTCCTTTATTGTTGTGAGCAACTTGGACAATTCACTGTGAGTCCCACCCCCTCCAAGGTGAGTATTACAATGGAAGAGCAAAGGATCAAGGAGGCAATTAATTTGCATATAGATATTTTGGAGAGAGTAGAAGTTCAATCAGAATGACTGCAATATGCATTGCTTTACCAATAGAAGCAACAATTTTTTTTTTGACCAGCTTCAGGTATCATCAAGCATTAACCTTTGTCTGTTGCTATGGATACTCACATTGTCTACTGGTCTATTTAGACCTTCCCAACTGTTTTTGGTTTTCCAGAAGGAATAGGGTAGAAATATTTGAAGACAAATTTAGACCAATTTTCCATAGAAAGAGGGATAATGACTCAGATGTTTCAGTCAAACAAAACTAACTCCACTTCTCTATTGTTGGAAAGAAGAGAAATAAATATTTTTAAAGTATGAATCAAAGTTCAGATATTTACAGTACTCACCCCAGCAGCACCATCTAAAAGACTTCCAGCAATCTAAAAGCAACACAAATAGTGATGATTATTTTTGTTTGTGTTTGCTAATTGGGCAGTTAATTCTCATTCATATCCCTGAGAACTTGAGATTTGTAATGATAGAGTATTGTATCAACCTGAGTATTATAATGGTGGATAGATGATCTAGGAAGTAATTAAATTGTATGCAGGCATTTTGGAGATTATAAGCAAAGCAAACATCCTTAAATTTTTTAAAAGTAAGAATCAAAGTTTCGATATTTACGGTACTCTCCCCAGCAGCACCATCTAAAAGACCTCCAGCAATCTTAAAGTAACACAATAATCTGGCCTCCGCCCTCACTCCAGCCGCCACCGCTGCCACCAGGATTGGCCATTGACTTGTTTACAGCTGCGGTAAACATGTTTAGGACAGCCACAAATGGAGGCAAGACAACCAGTTCAGCCCCCTCAACTGTTTGAGGAAGTGTGACCTGGACCCCGATTTGAAAAGGTTGAGAAACCCCGAGTTAGATCTTTCCAACTGGATTTGTTTTTCTCAGAAAGAATGAACCAGATGTAGTGAAAGACAAAAATAGAGCAAGATTTGTCTTGTTCACAGAAAGATAGAAGAGAGATATAGACTCAGAAGTTTCTGTCAAATAAAATTAACTCCTCTTCTCTGCTGCTGACAAGAACAGAGGCAATTCAGATATTGAAAGTACTCATCAACATACCAGCACCTGTAAGATTGCTGGCTGCCAAAAAGTGAAAAAAAAGGAAAGGAAATAAAAGAGTACTGTACTTCATCTTTTACTTTTTATGAGCAGATTGGATGATTAATTCTGATTTGAAACCCTCTCCCAACAAGTGGAGTTTTGTAATGGTAGAGCATAGGATCAAGGAGATAATTAGTTTGCATGCAGACATTTTGGAGAGAGTATATTTTCAATCAGAATGAAAGCAATATGTATTATTTTACCAAGAGGAGCAACAAAATTTCATAGACCAGCTTTGGGTACATCAATGGGTATGCTTCTTCTTTTGCTATGGATGCACTCATATGATCTGCTGTTCAATTTAGAACTTCCCAACTCTTTTTTTGGTTTTCTCAGAAGGAATAAGATTTATTATAAAATTTAGATCAATTCTTATCTTTTCCGTAGAGAAGAGTGATATTGACTAAGATGTTTCAGTCAAACAAAACTAGCTCCACTTCCATTCCATTCCATTCCAATTTTAATTTGTACCCCGCCCCACTCAGCACATGGCTGACTCTGGGCAGCATTACAACATAATTAAAAAACAGTATACAATAAAAGTATAATAAACAATCCCTGACTCATACAAAATACAGAGTAAGCACAATACACACTATAATACAAAAATAATAATCAATACACCTTGCAATAAAATAAACTTCTCAGTTGTTGGAAAGAAGAGAAACATATATTTTCTAAACACCGATATCAGTTCACATATTGAAAATATCAGTGGCTTCCTAAAGGTAAGAGAGAGAGAGAGAGAGCGCAGTTGGTCTTTTACTTATTGTGGGCAAATTGGCAATTAATTCTGATTTGATACCCTCTCCCAACAAGCTGAGGATTATAATGGTAGAGCACATGATGAATGAAGCAATTAATTTGCATGCAGACATTCTGGAGAGAGGAGATGTTCAATCAGAATGAAGGCAGTATGCATTGTTTTACCAATAAAAGCAATGAAATTTCATAGACCAGCTTCAGGTATCGTCAAAGGGTATGCTTTGTCTTTTGCTACGTATGCACTCATATGATCTGCTGTTCTATTTAGACCTTCCCAACTTGATTTGGTTTTCTCAGAAGGAACAAGGCACAATCTTGTCCACAATGAAGAGGGATATTGACTCAGATGGTTCAGTCAAACAAAACTAGCACCACTGTTTTGTTGTTGGAAAGAAGAGAAGTACAGTAAAAAAAATGCTTAAGTATGAATCTCAATTTAGATATTTATAGAACTCACCCCAAGAGGAGCAGCTATAAGACCACCAGCATCCTAAAAGTAACATAAATAGCAATTATTAGTTTTTGTGTGTGCTGGTCAATTAGGCACTTAATTCTGATTCATATCCTTAAGAACTTGAGATTTGTAATGATAGAGTATTTTATCAAGGAGACAATTTATTTCCATCCACCACAGTCATGATCAGAGTGAAATAAATGTTCAGTACAGTATAAAGGGAATAAGTGACGTTTCATAGAAGTGCTTCAGTTGTCATCAAAACTATTGTTTGGTCATTTGCTCTGGTTAAGTTCAAATCTGCCGGCTCATTATATGAATCCATAAATTAATTTGATTTTGTTAAAATGTATGAAGCAGAATTAATTGAAAGACAAATGCAGGCCAATAGATGTATTCTGCAAAGCCGTTTCCTATTCCATTTTATCATCAATGATAATTCTTTGTCTTTTGTTTTGGATGTACTCATATTACCTGTGAGCCTATTTGGTGCTCTCTAACTGGAACTTGGTATTTTCAGAAGGAATGATGAAGTAGTTGAAAGACAAATGTAAACCAACATTTGTCTTGTCCACAGAGAAGTAGAAGAGAATTATAGAAATCGAACATTGAGTCAAGCAAATTAATTTTTCTACTCAACTGCTGCCAAGATGAGAAACAAATCTTATCTAAAAACCAATATCAGTTCAGATATTGACAGTACTCACTGGAACGCACTCCCTAAAAGTAAAAATGAGTCACAATGAGTCTTTTTTCTGTGTGCTTCTCTAAATTAATTTGGCTTTTTCCAAAAAGGACGAAGCCAAATTAATTTAAAGGCAAATGCAGCCCAATATTTGTTTAATGTACAGAGAAATAAAAATATATAGACTCAGAAACTTCAGCAAAACAAAACTAACTATTCTACTCTGTTTTGGAAATGAATATTTTTTCCCTCTAAACACCATTATCAATTCCGATATTGACAGTACTCGTCAGAAGACAACCTGTAATACTGCCAAATGCCTTAGAGTAAATGATAAGCTGTTAGTCTCTAAATTTTATTTTACAATTGGGGATTTAATTCTCATTGTATTCTCTAACAAGGTAATTGGTATAATGATAGAGCATAGGATCAAGGCAACAACTCCTTTAGAGTTAAAAAAAGATCAGTGAGGTTTTTTTTGTGCATGTGCTAGTTGGACAATTATAGTAATCATCGTCATCGGCAGCTACTCATGTCCAAGCATACTTCCCCCCCCCCCCCTGAAAGTCACTATTTTCTCCATTGATAGTTGTATCTTTGGTGACTCAATAAGCCAATCTTGGCATGAAACATGCGACCACACACATTACTCTGAATAGATGGTGGAGGGTGTGGTTGACTTTGACAAAGCTTCCGTGCTTGTTGCTTAGCCTCTTCATGTGTGTGGCATTCCCCTTCAAAATGATTGGTAGTGGCACAGATGGTTTGGTGCCAGAGTGGGTGATCTTCGGCCACTGCCTCCCAAATTTGTGGGTTTATGCCTGACACCTTCATGGTTTGTTTCAGATGGTCCTTGTAGCGTAGGGGCACCCTAACTTTTTGGGCTGTGGGCCAGTCACGTGGTTTAGGGTCACTATGGCCCATGGGCCAGATCCAACCCCCAACGCCAAATCATCCAGCCTGCGAAGCCCTTGTTGCTCCTGGAAGTAGAAGTAAAATACTGCACAGGCTGGATTAATTGGCATTGGGGTCTGTATCTGGCCCACAGGCCATAGTTTTGGCATCCCTGTTGTAGTGCTTCAAAGGAGCTCCACGAGGTCTCATACCGAAGCTAAGTTCCCCATTAAGAATTTGGTGAGTAAGCCTGGAATCATTCATATGTCTTAGATGGATAATAACAATAATTTCATGTCAGAAATTATTCTGGGTTGAAAGGATTTTTGCAAGAGAAACTCTGCTCAGGGAATACCTGAATGAGGCTCCTTCCATGTTACCAAGAGCTGTGACAGTGACAGATGCTTAATTTGTCATGTAGTACCCGACTTGCCGGCCTTCCAGATAACAAGGTGAGCTTCTTAATCACTCAGCCACCACAGCCCCTTAGTTGGACAATTAATTCTCATTTTTATTCCCCAAGATTCTGAAATCATTTCACATATTTTTAGTATTTACCGGAAGTTTACATTGAGCATCAGATGAAACACTGGCAGTCTGCAAAGAGAGAGAGAGAGTGTGTGAGAAAGGATCAATGGTCTTTTCCATTTCTCCAGTAAAGCAGATACCAGTAAGTAATGTGTACCCTTCACAAGTCTAAGTTTTGGGGGAAACTAAATAGTGGATGAAACAGCTAATTAATTTGCATAGAGATATTTACCAGAAACAAAAGTCATAATTGGGATTAAAAATATACATTGGCCTGGATCAAGGAAACTAATGTAGTCTCTCAGAACAGTTTCAGCTTTCCTCAACATTAATTCATACTTGTTTGATTTAGATATATATCTGTAATCTTCTTTCACATTTAAGGCTTTTCAACTCAGCTTACCTTTTTCAGAAAGACAAGTTGTTTAAACCAGGGGTTCTCAACCTGCAGCCCGGGGGCCAGATGCAGCCAACGACACCATTTCATGTGGTCCCTCACTGCCTCCACCACACCCGGAAGTGCCATGTGTGGCAGGCAGGGCAAAATAGCCATCCAGCCACAGAAGCTGTCTGAGGGAGTGTGACCTGGCCCTCTGCTTGAAAAGGTTGATAATCCCTGGTTTAAACAGAAATGCATAGTGGCAGAAGGATCTAGATCAGTGATGATGAACCTTGGCACTCTAGCTGTTCTTGAACTTCAATTCCCAAAAGCAGTAAACCAATTCGTGTGGATTCACCGGGACTTGGGCTTCTGGGAATTGAAGTTTGAGAACAGATGGAGTGCTAAGCTTCACCATCATTGATCTAGATCAAGAGTATTCATTTCAACAAAACTTCCTCATGTACTCTTCCATTGACAAGTAAAAAAGCAATTGTTTCCTAAATAGGAAAATCAGTTTACTTATTACCAGTACAGTACTCACCTTAGCACCACCACCACCGCTACCTAGAAGGCCTCCAAGCAGGCTATCAAGAAACTAAAAGAGAGAAAGGAGTAGTGATTCTTATTTTTTGTTAAACAAGCATGTACTGTAGCTTGTCCTGAAGCTTGTCCTCATATGACTTCCCAAAATGAAGATTGGTGTTGTAAAAAGATCCAATAGATCTGCTATAAATTTCCTGTTCATCCAATGAAAATGATTTGGAGTCGATCTTTACTCCTTGAATGTCTATTCTTCCACACAAAAACTGAATTGAAGGTGGACATAAATCTAAAATGACTTGAAGGAATGTAAAAAAAAAAAGAAATCTTCAAAGTTAGTAGCCCAGATCAGTATAATAAAAAGTTGTATGTATTAGGAAAGAAAGAACTCTCCCATCTAAGCAACAAATCTTTTCAAAGCTTATGCTTTTCCTCTCGAGTTTGCTTACACCTCCCTTCACCAGAAGAGATGAATCAAAGAGTATATTCAGAGAAGGAAGCTAACCCAGGTTGATTCTTTTCATTCGCTGTCTCCTATTGCTGAGAACATGGTGTTGTCAATCACATGCAAATTTATTAACATTATTCCCAGACAATATTCTCTGCACATCAAGATGTCTGTGTGTGTTTCTTTAGTGTGTACTTGCCCGGTTCTTTTTTACCGTAGGCCAGCTTTTCCCATGGAAACCTCATGGTGTGTGTGTGTATGTGTCACTCCTGCCTCCCTTCCTCCATCTTTCTCTTCCCTCACCCGTCCCCTCTCTGCCTCCCTAACCCATCCCTACCTGCATCCTTACCTGGGACTGTGACATTAGCCAGCTCAATTATATCATGATGATGTCACAATCAGGTGACCTACCTGGGGCTATGACATTAGCATCACCATGACATCACTGTGACACACACACACCCTCCTGTCGAGCATACCTCCCTTTGCAGATCAATTTAGGGGCATATACCCACCCATGGGGCACATGAATTCCACAGTGCTGGTCTCCAGAGGGTGAGATACGTATGTGCCAATTTTCAGTGCGATCGGTCCAGGGGTGTGGATTTGTATAGAACATAAGAACAGCCTTGCTGGAACAGGCCACAGCCCATCCAGTCCAGTATTCTGTCTCACACAGTGGCTCACCATTTCCTTCAGGGTATTCCCAAGGAGATGCCTTCACCTGCTTAGGATTCCCTGGAAATGGCATTGAGAGATATCCTGCCTATCTCTCCAACCCCGAGGTTGTCCTTAAGTATCCATAATTATAGCCATTGATACCCTTGTCCTCCATGAACTTGTCTAATCCTTTCTTAAAGCTGTCAAGACTGACAGCTGTCACCACTTCTTCTGGCAGGGAGTTCCATAGACCAGTAATCCTCTGGGTGAAAAAGTACTTTCTCTTATTTGTTTGAGAACTAGTACCCAAAAGTTTCATCGAGTGTCCCCTAGTTCTAGTGTTGTGCGATAGGGAAAACAGTTTTTCCTTATCTACTTTGTCCACACCGTGCATGATTTTATAAACTTCAATCAGGTCACCTCTTAGACACCGTTGTTCAAGAGTGAAAAGGACCAATCGTTGCAGCCTCAGATGGTAAGGAAGGTGTTCCAGTCTGGTTGCCCTCCTCTGCACTTTCTCCAACTCCATAATATCCTTCTGGAGGTATGGCAACCAGAACTGTACACAGTATTACAGATGGGGCCTCACCATAGATTTATAAAGAGGCAAAATGACACTTGCTGACATTTTCTATACCCTTCCTAATGATCCCTAGCATTGAGTTTGCTTTTTTCACTGCTGAGGCACACTGGGTTGACACCTTCATTGAGTTGTCCACCAGGACACCAAGGTCCCTTTCCTGTTTTGTCGCAAAGAGTTCAGACTCCATCAGTTTATAAATGTAACTGGGGGTTTTTGCCCCAACATGCATCACTCTGCACTTACTAATGTTGAAGCTCATTTGCCACTGTTTTACCCACTCCCCCAGTGTCAAGAGATCCCTCTGGAGCTCCTCACAATCTCTCACAGTTTTCACTACCCTGTATAATTTAGTGTCATCAGCAAATTTGGCTACCTTGCTTTTTACTCCTACCTCTAGATCATTTATGAAGAGGTTGAAAAGCAGGGGTCCCAGTACTGAACCTTGGGGGACCCCACTCTTTACTTCCCTCCACTTGGAGAAGTGTCCATTTAGTGCTACCCTCTGTTTCCTGTCCCTTAGCCAGTTGCTGATCCAGAACAAGACCTGTCCCTTTATTCCATGACTGGCAAGTTTATTGAAGAGCCGTCGGGGTGGGACCTTGTCAAAAGCCTTCTGAAAGTCCAGATAAACAATGTCAACTGGATCCCCCTTATCCACATGCTTGTTGACACTCTCAAAAAATTCCAATAGATTAGTGATGCATGATTTGCCCTTGCAAAAGCCATGTTGGCTCTCCTTTAGCAGTGCCTTCTCCTCTATGTGCCTATTAATTCTATCTTTTAGGATGGTTTCCATCACTTTACCTGGGACACATGTCAAACTGACAGGTCGGTAATTTCCTGGATCACCCCTGGATCCTTTTTTGAAAATTGGTGTTACATTTGCTACCTTCCAGTCATCAGGCACAAAGCCTGATTTGAGAGAAATATTATATATTTTGGCTAGGAGATCAGCAATTTCATCTTTAAGTTCCCTGAGAACTCGTGGATGGATGACATCTGGTCCTGGTGATTTGTTAGTGTTTAGCTTAACAAGACATGCAAGGACCTCCTCCCTGGTTATTTCTATAGAGCATATACAAGACCACACCTCTGTTTTATATATAACTAGCAGAGGTTGCCCGGTGTCGCCGGGCTGTTTTAAATGGTGTTGAAAGGTTTTTTTGTTTTTGTTTACTTTGTATTGTTTTTGGTGTTATTTTTGGTTGTTTTTGTGTATTTTTGGATGTTTTTGATTGTTTTTTGTGTTTTTTGTTTTAAGGATTTTTAAAGGATTTTTTAAAGGAAGTTTTGTTTGTTGTTGTGGCTTGGGGGGGGTTCCTTTCTGTGGGTTGGCCTTGCTGGCCGGACCGCAGGAATCCCCACACCACTTCAGGTGGCATTGGGGGCTGTTCCTTTCTGCGGGCCAGCCTTGGAGAGCCATCGGAGAGGGGGTTCCCCCCAAAACACTCCATTTTTAAAGAGAAGTAACCGCTTGGTTTCTTCTCTTTAATAATGTGGTGTCTTATGGGGGGGGGATCCCCTCTCTGCCATGTCCTCTGGGTCTGGAAGGGTTGGGGGGACAGACCCCCAAACCTTCCAGACTCATGGGACCCGGGAGAGGGGATCAAATATAGCCCACCCTCTGATATTAAAAGAGAAATCTCAATTGGGGTTTCCCCTTTAATATCAGTGGGGGGGTGTGGTTATGATCCCCCTCTCCGCTGGCTTCCTTGGGTTTGGGAGGGTTGAGTGGACAAAAGGAGTCTGTCTCCACAACCCTTCCGGAACCAGGAGAGCCATTGGAGAGGGGGATTCCCCCCAAAAAAACTCCATTTTAAAGAGAAGTAACCGCTTGGTTTCTTCTCTTTAATATGGTGTGTGTGTGTGTGTGTGTGTGTGTGTGTGTGTGTGTGTAAGTGGAGGGGAATCCCCTCTCTGCCGGGTCCCCTGGGGTCAGGAGAGTTGAGAAGACAGACCTCTTTCCCCCCCAATCCTCCCAACCCCAGGGGAGCCAGTAGAGAGGGGGAGCACAACCCCCCACCCAGTGATACTAAAGGGGAAACTCCAATCAGGAGCTTCAGGCACCGTTGGGGAGGGGGGCTTTGGTTCCCGCAGCTTGGGCTCGCTGAAAGCGAAACCCTTTTGCGGTAAGTAAAGTCAGTGGACGGAGTGCCGTCCGATGGCTTTGGTTACCTGAGAATGGGTTCACTTTCAAGGGGGGGCAGTGCCTTTCCCCCCTTGACCCCCCCTGTTTTTGTTCTTTTTTTCTGTGAGGCGCTGTGTCCGGCTGCGGTGGACTTGCGCTCCCGGTGTGTTTTTTATTTTTATTTTTCACTCGCCAGCTTCCTCAGTGTTCTGTACGCTCATGGCGTGCAGAACGCTGGGGCTTGTAGTTTGGCATTTGCGTTTTCGGCTTGTGCATCATTTTTCCCTGTGGTTTCCTTTTGATTGGCCGGGGCGCATTTCCAAACATTCCTTTGGCTCATGCCTCTCAGCCTGATTGGCTCTGGCGCAGAGCAAGGAACATTGGGAATTGAAGTTGTTTCCCTTTTTTGTGTTTGTGGGGCTCTTGCCCCACTGACACATTTCTCAATCCTTTGTTGACCTGCGGACCCAGTTTGGGCATGTGCACGAATGGTTGGTGCGGGTTAGTAGGACCTGGCTTAGGATTCTATGTGAAGTTCCAATGGTTAATGCTTGATTTTATAGGTATAGATATATAGATCTACACACATGTGCATTGACATATACAGTAAATAACTCAAAAGGCAGAAATACGAATGTATACTTACTGGAGCTCTCTTCTTTCGTGCCTATTGATGGTGGGGGAGAAAAATATAGAACAAGAATCAGTATTTCTTTTCATTTCATTGTAATACATATGCACAAAACTTAAGACTGGCAATTCCTTTATTGCAACCAACTACTGAAGCCAAGAGGTGTTCAAGTCCTAGTAAAACCTCTTTTCCTTGCAATGTTTTTATCTGTTTGGATGTTCTGTGAATTTTATCGTTGTTTATCGCAGGTTTTGTTTTATTCTATTTATGGTTCCTTTTCTTTTTATTGCTCTGTACTGTACATTAGGGGCTGCAGTGGCTCAGTGGTCAAGAAGCTCGCCTTGTTAGCTGTAAGGCCGGCAAGTCGGCAAGTCGGCAAGTCGGCTGCATGATGGATTGAGCACCTATCTCTGTCCCACCCAGCTCTTGGGGACATAAAAGGAGCCTCCTTTGGGCATTCCCTGAGCAGAGTTTTTTCCTGCAAAAATCCTTTCAACCCAGAATTTCTAACATGAAATAATTATTATACTACATTGATGTGGAAAAAGGGAATAGAATCAGAGCATTTCAGGAAAGAAAAACCTCGCCCTCTACTCTGTTGTTGAGCAGAGCAAAAACATATCTTTTTCTAAACAGCAACTTCAGTTTGCTTCCTGTCAGTACAGACTGGAAGAATAGATGCAAAACCACCCATAATTTAATTTAAAAGAGACAAAGGATCAATGACTCCACTTTCTGAATGGTGGGTTGACGCTCAAAAGCCAGTCATATCTGACTCTAGGGTTCAGTGTTCATGTATGTTTATACCGAAAGAGCCAGCACTGTCTGCATCTGCAGATGTTTCCATGGACAAAGTGGCAGGCATGCCTCAACCCTGGAGTGCATGGGATGCTGTTTACCTTCCCACCAAAGTGATCCCTATTTATCTACTTGCAATTTCTTGCTTTCAAACTGCTAGGTTGGTAGGAGCTGGAAACAGAGACAGGAGCTCACTCTGTTTTGCAGTACTAGGGAATCAAACTCTGACCTTCCAGTCATCAAGTTCAGCATCTTAACCACAATAGTCATAAGGACAAAATCCCATTAATTCTGGTTTGCAACAACAAAGAGCCTGAGTAGCGTGCAGTAGAGTACAGGATGGAATAGACAAATAATTTGCATCCCCACATCTCTCAAACTTAATCAAGATGAAGGAAATAGTTAAGGAAAAATTAAAGAAACAATGACATCTGTCAGTCCAGTTTTAACTCTCTCCAAACATAACCCAGCATGTTTGAAGTAAAATGCTAATTACTCCATGAACCACCAAGAGAGTACACTAAATGCTATGGGGTGGTATAGAAGAGTAATTGCTATTACGATAATGCTTCCTTTAGTTTCAACTCATATTATCTGCTGGCCCATCCAGGGATCTATAACTTAATTTGGCTTTCTCAAAAGAAATGAAACAGAACTAATCTGTATCCTTCTGGGCCGGCTCCGAAGTTTGGCGGACCAGGCTCTGTGTTGTCCTGGTTTTCCTCATTTCAGTCAGTGTTGTTAGAGAATGGGTTGTCCAGTCCAAGGTTGCTCCCTTGTGGGGTTCCTCAGGGCTCGGTACTCTCGGCTCTGCTGTTTAACATCTACATGGAACTGCTGGGCGAGATTATTTGTTCCTATGGGGTGAGGTATCATCAGGAGAGCCAGCCAGCCGGGCAAGCGGCGGAAGGGCCAGCCGCGGCCGCCGCCGGGCAACCACTCACAGCCGGGGGATGAGGAAGAGGAGGAGGAGGAGAGCCGGTTGAGCAGCGGAAAGGCCAAGAGAAGACCAACTGAAAGACGGGAAGAGGGCAGAGGAGGAAAAGCAGGGGGAGAGACTCAGAGTCCCAGGCAAAGGATAAGTACTTGATATGCAGATGTAGAAGACTTAATATAGAAACTGACATAGAGACTTTATACTAACTAAATACAGAAATTGACATAGAGACTGTGTATAAAGTGTGATAATATGCATGATAATATGTTGTCTAAAATGTTTTAAACTTTTAAAAACTGTGATAAAATGTATGAGGAGGGAAAAATGGCGTAGACACCGGCAAACCACGCCACGAAGCTTGCCAAGAGAACCCTATTGACCAAAACAAAAGGCAAAACAAAAGAGCAGGCTAGGTGATAAAGGATGCTTAACACCACAGAGGGGAGGAAGGGGAGGGACGGGAAAGGGGGAGGGAAAATGCAATGTTGTAAGGAGCAATACTGCATAGGGACATGGAATGTGAGATCAATGAACCAAGGTAAACTGGAAGTGGTAAAAAATGAGATGGAAAGAATAAGCATTGACATCTTAGGCATCAGTGAGCTCAAATGGACAGGGATGGGGGAATTCAGCTCTGGAAACCATCATATCTACTACTGTGGGCAAGAAAACCTTAGAAGAAATGGAGTAGCCATAATTGTCAATAAAAGAGTGAGAAAAGCAGTAATGGGATACAACCTTAAAAATGACAGAATGATGTCAGTCAGAATTCAAGGCAAACCTTTCAATGTCACTGTGATCCAAATATACTCACCAACCACTGGTGCAGATGAAGCCACAATGGACCAGTTCTATGAGGACTTACAACACCTCATAGAACAGACACCAAGAAATGATGTCCAAATTATATTAGGAGACTGGAATGCCAAAGTAGGAAATCAAAAAGTGGAGGGAATAACAGGCAAATTTGGTCTTGGAGTACAGAATGAAGCAGGGCAAAGATTGATAGAGTTCTGCCAAGAGAACGCACTGGTCATAGCAAACACTCTCTTCCAGCAACACAAGAGGCGACTTTACACATGGACATCACTAGATGGCCAACACCGAAACCAGATTGACTACATACTCTGCAGCCAAAGATGGAGAACCTCCATACAGTCAGCAAAAACAAGACCTGGAGCAGACTGTGGCTCAGATCACAACCTACTGATCGCAAAATTCAGGCTTAGACTAAAGAAAATAGGGAAAACACTGAGACCAGAAAGATATCACCTAGACAGCATCCCTAAAGAATACACGGTGGAGGTGATGAACAGATTTAATGGCTTAGACTCGGTAGACAGAGTACCAGAAGAATTATGGACGGAGATGAGGGACATCATGCAGGAAGCAGCAAAGAAAACCATACCAAAAGAAAAGAAGAGTAAGAAAGCAAAGTGGCTTAAAATAGCAGAGGAAAGAAGGAACGCCAAAGTCAAAGGAGAAAGGAAAAACTACAATCATTTGAACACAGAATTTCAAAGAAAAGCAAGGAGAGATAAGGAAAACTACCTAAAAGAACAGTGCAGAGAAATGGAGGAAAACAACAAAAGAGGCAGAACCAGAGATCTTTTCAAAAAAATCGGCAAAATCAAGGGAACATTTAAAGCAAAAATGACCATGATAAGGGACAAAGACGGAAAGGAGCTAGCTGATGCAGAAGAAATTAAGAAAAGATGGAAAGAGTACACAGAGGAACTTTACAAAAAGGACCTCAACACTCCTGTTAATCACAATGATGAAGAAATTGAACTTGAGCCAGACATCCTGGAGAGCGAAGTCATAAAGGCCCTAAAGAGCACTGCAAACAACAAAGCTAGTGGAGATGATGGTATCCCAGTTGAATTCTTCAAAGCGCTAAAAGATGACGGCGTCAAATTACTGCTTTCAATATGCCAGCAGATTTGGAAAACAAAACAGTGGCCATAGGATTGGAAAAGATCAGTATACGTCCCAATCCCAAAAAAGGGCAATGCCAAAGAATGTTCAAATTATCGAACAATCGTGCTCATCCCACATGCCAGCAAGGTGATGCTCAAGATAATACAGGATAGACTTCAGCAACATGTGGAGAGAGAATTACCAGAGGTGCAGGCTGGTTTCAGAAGAGGCAGGGGGACTAGAGACCACATTGCCAACATACGCTGGATCATGGAGAAAACAAAGGAATACCAGAAACAAGTTTACTTTTGTTTTATTGACTACACCAAGGCATTTGACTGTGTGGACCACAACAAGATGTGGCAAGTAATTAAAGAGATGGGAATTCCAGAGCACCTCATATGCCTCCTGAGAAATCTGTACATGAACCAAGAAGCAACAGTTAGGACAGAACACGGAATGGCAGAATGGTTTGGAATAGGAAAAGGAGTAAGACAAGGCTGCATTTTGTCACCATGCTTATTCAACCTATACATAGAGTACATAATGCGCAGTGCAGGGATGGAGGAATCACAATATGGGATTAAAATCGCTGGGAGAAACATCAACAATCTGAGATATGCAGACGATACTACCCTAATGGCAGAAAGTGAGGAAGACCTAAAGAATCTCTTGATTGGGCTGAAGGAGGAAAGTGCAAAAGCTGGGTTGAGACTCAATATCAAGAAAACCAAGATAATGGCAACAGGCCCAATCAGTTCATGGAAAATAGAGAGGGAAGAAGTAGAAGCAGTGACAGATTTTACTTTCTTAGGATCAAAGATCACTGCAGATGGGGATTGTAGCCATGAAATAAAAAGGCGACTGATTTTTGGGAGACATGCTATGAGAAACCTGGGGAACATAGTGAAAAGCAGAGACATCACATTGCAAACAAAAATTAGAATAGTCAAAGCAAAGCAATGGTTTTCCCAGTAGTAATGTATGGATGTGAGAGCTGGACAATTAGGAAGGCTGAACGCAGAAGAATAGATGCCTTTGAAATGTGGTGTTGGAGGAGGGTTTTGAGAGTCCCCTGGACAGCGAGGAGAACAAATAGGTCAATCTTAGAAGAAATTAACCCTGACTGCTCATTGGAAGGTCAAATAGTAAAGATGAAGCTAAAATACTTTGGACATCAAATGAGAAGGGAGGATTCACTTGAGAAGGCATTGATGTTGGGAAAGGTGGAGGGCAAAAGAAGAAGGGGGAGGCCAAGGATGAGATGGCTAGATGGCATTGTAGACACAATGGGCACAGAGCTGGGAGGGCTGAGGGGAATGGTGGAGGACAGAGGCGCCTGGAGGAAAATGGTCCATGGGGTCGCAAAGGGTCGGAGTCGACTGTGCGACTGAACAACAACAACAAATCATCAGTATGCAGATGATACCCAGCTATACACCTTGCCCCCTGGGGACCCAAGTGAAGCAGTCAAAGTCCTAACCAGGTGTCTGGAGGCTGTGCGGGTCTGGATGGAGGACAACGGGCTTCAGCTGAATCCTGGCAAGACTGAGTGACTGTGGGTTTGGGGCTCCACGTTATCCCGGGAGCCACCATCTTTGGTGCTAGATGGGGCATCTTTGCCTCAGACAGACTCGGTGCGTAATTTGGGGGTCCTCCTGGACTTGCGGCTACTGCTTAAAGAGCAGGTGGCAGCCGTGGCCAGGAGGGCCTTTGCTCAGCTTCGGATCATCTACCAATTATGCCCACTCCTGTACCTGGGAGATTATTGTAATGCGCTCCACATGGGGCTGCCCTTGGTGACCATTCGGAGGCTTCAACTAGTCCAGAATGCAGCTATCCATGTGGTGATGGGGCGTGGGCATTATGCTCATGCCTCACTACTGCTTCAGGAGCTGCACTGGCTGCCAGTGTGCCTCCGGGTGCAATTCAAGGTGCTGGTTTTGACCTTTAAAGCCCATGGCAGTGGGCCAGGCTACCTACGGGACCGCGTCACCCCTATGCATTCTGCCAACATAGGCAGACCAGAGAGGTACACCTGTCGGGGACCAGGAGAAGAGCCTTCTCTGTGCTTTTTCTGGCCTTATGGAACCTTTTGCCCCCAGAATTGTGCCTCCAGACGGAGCTGCTCCCCCTTAGAAAGGCACTTAAGACTTGGTTGTGCCAGCAGGTCTGGGACTAAATTTGCGGAACCGCCCAGGCCAGATGGTTAGTGTAGTCACCTAAGCTTGTCTTCTGTGTTATGCCTGCCTCCTGTGATATGTCGGTTTTTAAGAAATATGTCTGTTTTTATTTATTTATTTTTTTCCTAAGGGGTTAGGGAGGGTATACGAGGGTCTTTTAGCTGTTTTTAAGGGTTTTTAATATGTTGTATTATGTCAAGATTGCTCCTCTTGGCATAGGGAGCATTCTTTTTGTTTTTGTCTGCTGCTCTGGGTTGCATTTGCGCCAGAAGGGCGGGATATATATATTCTAAATAAATAAATAATCTAAAAGTCAATATCTGTCAATATTGGTTCAGGAAAAAAAGATGTCTTAGGACAGAAGTGCCCAAAATTTTCAGGCTGTGGGCTAGTCACATGGTTCAGTGGGCCGATCACATGGTTTCTCCCACTGGAAGTGGAAGTAAAATGTACCCACACATGTGCAGAATGCTGTCGTAAAAGCACCCATGGCCATTTTTGAGCTGCCCTCGGTGCCACAGGTGCCCGGGCACCGGTAGCAGAAATTCCCCAGGCAACCCCCACTTGGCCAGCCACGCCCACCTCCCTACCCCAGACCATGGTGTAGGGAGGCCAAATGAGTGTGGCCCACAGAGTTAGCCACACCCACAGCATTAGCCATGCCCGTGGTGGGGGTATTAAAATTTTTATTGCAGAGCATCACTTTCCATGGCTATCATAAATGTGTTCTGTGCACGCTTGTGTGTGTTTTACTTCCACTTCTGGGAGCGGTGAGGGTGGCACTGGCTGGATGAATTGGCATCAGGGGCTGGGTCTGGCCCATGGGCCATAGTTTGAGCACCCCTGCCATAGGAGCATGATGCGCTACACACATACACAAACTTTGTATATTCTGTGGTAAACAAGACAACAAGCAAATATTTTTCTACATCATAAGTACTACCACAGTTCAGTTACTAAAGGTTTTTACTCTAGGATAACTGGCCAGTAAAGTATGTTAAAATTGAGATTGGACAGTAATTCTTATTATTTGTTGAACAATCATGTTCTGTAGTTAGTTCATATGTGTATCACTCAAAAAGTAGAGTGGTGAAATAACAATAATAATAACAATAATAACTACTACTACTACTACTACCACTACCACTACTACTACTACTACTACTACTACTACTACTACTACTACTACTACTACTACTACTACTACTACTACTACTACTACTACTACTACTACTACAGTATTTATATCCCACCTTCCTCATCCCAAGATGACCCAAGGCGGTTTTCAACATGGTCTACAAACTTCAATTAAAACCTAAATTAAAACCTAAATTAAAACAAATAAAAAACTCATTCATAAAAACCATCCCATATCCTCCCTATACGCAGACCCCCTGAGGCAACTACACAAACCAGCGGGATTGGACTGTTACACCATATGTCATACCATAATCATCATAATAAGATTCAACAGATCTGCTTTAAAGTTTCTACTCAACCTTTGAAAAATATGTTGGGGTGGAATCTTACACCTTAAAAGTCTATTCTTCCTCAGAAACTGAATGAGGGTGGTCATAGATTTGAAACTACTTGAAGGAAGATCTGAAACTGCTTGAAGGAAGGGGGAAATCTTCAAAATCAGTAGGTAGAATTGGTATAACAAAAAGTTGATTGCATTAGAAAGAACTTTCCTATCTTAACAACAACTTTTTTCAAAATTTGTGCTTTTTTTTTGCTTATGTCTCCCTTCACCAAAAAATATGAATCAGAGAGTACATTCAAAGAAGGAGGCTGTTGCAAATTGTTTCTATTCATTTGCTGTCTCCTGTTGTCACAATGCTATTGACAATCTTATTCCCAATCGATGTTCTATGCCAGGGGTGCCCAAACTATTTTTTAGATTGGGCCAGTCCCACCCCTGACATGCAGATGCGGGGACCAGAGGTGGGTTGATTCCCGTGCTTACAGTTTTGGTGTCATCCATGGCCATACATGTTAAGTTTTGGATTTGAAAATAAGGGAAATTTTGGCCACACCCCTCTGTGGGTGTGGCCAAATCTGTGGACGTGGCCATATATAGCCATGTGACTTGCTGGGCTGTAGTCATGCCTGCCACATGGCCATGAAAATGTCTGCAAATACAGACAACACTGGCCCTTTGGCTGTAAATGGAGACGAGCACTGCACCCTAGAGTTGGATACGACTGGCAGATTTTACTTTCTTAGGATCAAAGATTGCTGCAGATGGTGATTGCAGCTGTGAAATAAAAAGGCAACTGATGCTTGGGAAACAAGCTATGAGAAACCTGGGGAACATAGCTAAAAGTAGAGGCATTACCTTGCAAACAAAAAATTGCATAGTCAAAGCCATGGTATTCCCGGTGGTCATGTATGGATGTGAAAGCTGGACCATTAGGAAAGCTGAGCGCAGAAAAATAGATGCCTTTGAAATGTGGTGTTAGAAATAGGTCGATCCCAGAAGAAATCAACCATGACTGCTCATTAAAAGTCAAATAGTAAAGATGACGCTAAAGTACTTTGGACATCAAATAAGAGAGGAATCACTTGATAAAACCTTGATGCTGGGAAAGGTGGAGGACAAAAGAAGGGGATGGCCAAAAATAAGATGCTAGATGGTATTATAGATGCAATTGGCACAAAGCTGTGTGGGCCAAAGAACCCTTTCCCCATCTTCTTGTGGGACTTTTGTTTTGTTTTCATTCTTGTTTACTCATTTTTAATTAAAAAAAAATATGGGAAGCAAAGAGCAGAATAGTAAACCAGCCCCCTAGGGTGAACTAGCCCTGCACGTGGCTAGACACCCCCCCCCCAATTAGGGTGGAGGAGCAAGGGATTAATTCCCCCAAATTAACCTATCTACTTGTTCCTCACTGCAACCAGTTGAAGCACCAACACCTAAGAATGGCAGATCCAGCTTAAGGAAGGGAATTAATAAAGTAAAAAAGCAATCTCTGTAGTTTCCAAGTCTCCCAGCAGCTGAGGAGTCATATGGATACTGTCCTACAAATGCTTCATAATCTGTGTGCTTGACTGGTTCTTTGTATATAGCCATTGTCAGATGCAAATAGATCCAGGTATAATTTTTTTCCTGCCACAGGACACCGGGAAGCCTATTCTTGGAGGCCGGTGGTTCTGGGTCACCTTTGCCCTCCGAGGCAAGCACGAAAAATGCCACTATCATGAATTTGTTCAAGGTGGATCCCAGCTTGCCATGAAGTGTCCCATACCCTATGATTTCAGAGCCATCTCCTGTGGCACATATGGAAGGAAACATGCAGGATATAACACCGGGACTGCAATGGACTGCCGCAACCAGTATATTGCCATATACTGAAGTTACTTTCAGGAGTTTTTGAACATTTGAGAGAAGGCATCAGATACAAATCATTTTCACTTCCTTTTTCATTTCCTCTCATCCCAGAAACAATACAAACGTTCCTGCGTCCATTCATCTTCTTGGTCTACCTTTGCCCCCAAAATGCTGAATAAAAGGATGGCAAATAATTTTCCCACTTTTTTTTCTTTTTCTATTACTACAGAAGTTCTTGTCATTGACTGACAAGTTGGTAAAGTTGTGAAAAATTATAAGTGGTTAAGACCCTGAACTTGAAGTTTGGAAGGTCAGAGTTGGATACCCGAGTACTGTACTTGACAATGGAGTTAACTCCTGTCTCAGCTCCTGCCAACCTAGCACTTTGAAAGCAAGAAAATTGCAAGTCAATAAATAGGGAACACTTTGGTGGGAAGATAAACAGTGTTCTGAGCACTCCAGTGTCTAGGCATGCCTGCCATGTGTTGTATCCATGGAAATGTCTGCAAACACAGACAGCACTGGCTCTTTGGCTATATGCAGAGATGAGCACTGAACCCTAGAGTTGGATACAACTTGCTTCCAAGCAAGGGCGACCTTTACCTTTACCTGGTAATTTTGATAAATATATTCATCTTTCATGGAACTCGTATGACTTTGTCTTTCCCATAAATTGAAGAAATTCACCTTTTTCCCCAGTTATAAAACCAGGCTAAATTACTAAAAGAGCCATATGCTGATCCTATTCTTAGAGATGGCATATTAGAGAAAAATGTTCTCATCCCTATCACGTATTTATCAGAAATAAGAAATATATGGATTCCACTTTAGAACTTAGATTTTATCAATAACACTGGGAAAGTGTGTAGCAGAATTCAGATACTGGTGTCAAAACACAAAATGGTCATTACTACTCACCTGGGCAGGAGCCTAAAATTAGTAAGGAAAAAAAAGATGAAAAAGAGACATTATTCCTTCATGATCCTTATCCCCAGCTCTGAAACATCCTCATTCCCCCTCTGAACTAAAGTGTGCTATACAAATATATGTATTTCAGACAGGATTTCTTCAAGGAAGGCATTAAGGTCAAATAATGTTCATGCCCCTTTTCCTTTACTCTCATCCAAACAACTGTACAAAATTTTCTTTGCCCATATGTTGTTATCACAAAGTGAAATAATATAAAGCAAATGTCCTCATTTATTTACTCACCATCGCAACATTTTTAATGCAACATAGAGAGCAACCTCAACATTCCAGGTTTTTATTATCTTTACCAAAGAAGAGTTCTCCTGCCTCTCACCAAATAGTTTACCAAATCAGAGGTGATGAAGTCATAGATCTCCAAATGTAATTGGGCCAAAACTCCCATCAGTATTACCAATGGTGTGAAATGCTGGGGTTTGAAGGCCAACAATGTCTAGAGAGCTGTTCTTTATTTAGCTCGATGGTAACCATTCAGGAAAGATGCCGCACTTCTTAAATAAGAAAATATACTTACAGAAATGATCTCCTTTGGGCAAAGAAGAAAGACAAGGAGAACAGTGGCCACAATTTGGAGCTTCATCTTGGTTTTGTCTTGGTGTCCTCTACAAGTGAAAACACCACGATGAAGGTAGCGGACCTGGGGCTGATGTATTTATACTTTGGATCTCTCTTGACATTTGAAGCCTGATTGACCAAATGTAATGGTTCCTTTTTCACATCTTATCAATAAGTAAAGGTCAACTTATCATAATCGTCATCTTGTGGCTGGCAATGTTTGTCACTGAAAGCCTGGGGGCAAACTAGTGTCAAAGAGTAGACAGGATTATTCTTCCTAACTAGGGTGTTAAAGTGACTCCACTTAACCTAATGCCATGTTTATGAAATGAACTACATGGCAGAATATATGGATGGCAAGAATAACATTTCTGCTTCAATGTACAATGAAAGGTGTTCCAACCAGGGGAAATTCTCAACCATATACAAAGGATAGTAAAGGTCACCCTTGCTCAAAAGCCAGTCATATCTGACTCTAGGGTTCAGGGCTCATGTCTGTTTAGAGCCAAAGAGTAAGAACTGTCTGCATATCCAAGTGTTTCCATGGACATATGGCAGGCATGACTAGACACTGATAAGTTTACGGAATGCTGTTTACCTTCCCACCAAAGTAGTACCTATTAATCCACTTGCAATTTCTTGCTTTTGAACTGCTAGGTTGGCAGGAGCTGGGACAGAGACAGGAACTCACTCCGTCGTACCACACGTGGACCTTGAACTGCTAACCTGCCAAACTTGCAGTTGTCAAGTTCAGTGTCTTAACCACTAAACCACTAGTTTAAAGATAGAAAATTAAATATTATTGGAATCAAATATACCAATAGGGTTGTTCATGTATTGAAAAGGGACGCCTTTTTACCCTAGTGAGAGTGAGATAATAACCAAAGATGAAGCTAGGCCACTTGCAGTTACAATTAACAGCGATTTCCATTTAAAGTTCATACAAAGAATAGAGAGAAATTATAAATGTCTGATTTTAGCTCAAAAAATATGAAATATGTTCAAGTAGAAGATCAATCTATATCTCTAAAATCAAGGTCTGGTGCTGTATGTTGCCTATACACAGCGCCGGACCTGCACCCCCCACCCGGACAACGCTGGCCCCGTCTACCTTAGACCTTTCATGTGTCCGGTGTGAGGTACCAGCAGGCCGTTTCAGGGTCCTGTGCCCCCAAAACCAGATGCAAAGCCTCCCCCCAGGAGGCTGTAATAGGCATGCACAGAAGCCTGCCAGTAGTTACAAGTGCCACCTGGAACTCCAGGCAGGCCACTGTGCCTGCGCAAAATGTGACACATGCCTATTACCTGCCTCCCCGGATGGGAGGATCCACTGGTTGGCCGGCTGCCACTGCAGATGGCATTTTGGCCAGCTGCCTCCTGGAGAGGGCCAGGAGAGGCTATCGCCTTGCCTTCTCCGAGAGGCCTGGGCCACTTGCAGTACTCCGGACTGCCCAGGCCTGCTGGAGAAGGCAGGGCCCTCTCTGGAAGGCAGCAGGTGGCCAGGCCAACTGGACGCCAGCAACCTCCCGGAGAGGGCCAGGAGAGGCCTCCGCTTTGCTTTCTCTGGGAGGCCTGAGCTGCCCGCAGCGCTCTGGGCTGCCCAAGCCTGCGGGAGAAGGCAGGGCCCTTCTTTGGGAGGCATCAGCCAGCCAGGGTGCCTGGACACCAACCGCCACCCGGAGAAGGCAAGGAGAGACCTCTGCCTTGCCTTCTCCAGAAGGCCTGGAGTACCTACAGTGATCTGTACCGACCATGCCTGCCGGAGAAGGCAAGGCCCTTCTCTGGAAGGCATCAGGCAGCCAGCATGTTTGACTGCACACCCCGGGAGGTAGGACAGGGGCTCTTGGACCATGCCCATGCTCTAAAGAAATCCACACCCCAGGACCAATGTCGCTGAAATTTGACACATACATACCTTGGGCTTGCGAGATCAGCACTGTGGGGGTAACAAAACCCATTTGGGGGTATATGCCCCCCAATGTGGGACACAAAAGGGAACCCCCACTGACAGAAGAAAAAGCGACAAAACAGTAGTTTTGTTTAAGTTTGATAAATGAAATTTTATTTAATGGTTTATTATTGTTTATATTTTGAATTACATATATATGGGGGCACCAAAATCTTTTAAATGATTAGGGCCCCCAAGCGTCTTAATCTGGCTTTGGGGTACACCATAAGGGTCTCACTCTTACAGCCCTTGACAACTTTTAAATATTTGTTGTATTAGATTTGGCTAACTAACCTGACTCCCTAAAGGGGCCAATGACTATGGGCGGATGAGCCCCTTTAGGTGGGGTGATGGTCACCCTCAGTGGAGGAAATGCCACTTTAAACCATCCTGTTGGGCCCAATGGCACAATGAGTGGAGGCGGAACCCTGATTCCCAATGGTCATGGAGGTGGAAGAAGACATGCCAGATGGGCTGGCAGTGAAGGTGCACCTTGTCCATATCCTCAAGGCTGTGGCAGTTCATTGCAGTCCTGGTGTTGAATCCTGCATGTCGCACTTCATGAGTGCCATGGGTGATGGTTCCGAGATAGTAGTGTGTGTGTCACTTCATGGCAAGATGGGATCCACCTTAAACAAATTCACACCAATGACATTTTTCTTGCTTCAGGGGGAAAATGCATTCTCGGATATGAGTTGCAGTCGATTACGGCGAGATTCGACTAAGGTTAGGCCTCAATAGATCAAACATTCTGCTTTGCTATTTCTGCATACAACACATTTTCTTTTCATTGTGCTAGGTTCATATCACTGAATTACCTTCAGATCTGTGAAATAATATCTCAAAGAAGCCTACCTATTATGCAGTGACTCATAATCTTGAAAATGGTCTTCAAGGTCATTGTGTTATGTTGTGTTTTTTTGAAGGTAGAACCATACCTGCCAACCATCCCGATTTGGCCGGGAAAACCCCGTAATTTGGCAGTGGGGGAAACGCTTTCCGCGCATGCGTGGAAGGGTTTTACCCCTTCCACGCATGCGTGGAAGCGCTACGCTGCTTGCGTAGGGGCTGCGCAAGTGGCGTAGCGCTTCCGCGCATGCGTGGAAGGGGTAAAACCCTTCCACGCATGCGTGGAAAGCAACCTGCGTACAAACGATGTGTGCAGGTCCCATTTTTCCGGAGCCACGGGTTGACAGGTATGGGTAGAACCCACCCAAATTTTCTTTGTTTTCCTGGCATGGATGCCTACTTTTGATATGTCATTACCCATAGAAGTAGAAAGAGGTGGGGGAAGTAAAAATGAACAGCATTTATGGTTGACCTGTTTCATATCCTTATCTTTCCCCTCTGTTTATTTCTCCATTTTCGCTACTTCATCCCTGTTTCCTGTTGGCTTCTTCACTTATTTAGGTAAAGTTCATGAAAGTTTTCGTTCCCTGTTGTGCCCAAGTTGTCCCATTTCAAGAAGGCATCGTAAATGAAAACCCACACTGCAACTGACCAAAGTTCAAGCATTTTTCTTCTCATGTGATGGCTGCCCATAATGAAGCCACAAACAACAGCATCAAGGTAGGGGTGAAGTCAGAGCACCTGTGGGCGGCCTCTCCCTGTGGCTAGAAGAAGCCCTGATGCCACCAGCATCTTGGGGGCTTCTCGCTCCTTCCCCCCGTCCTGGCAAGGTGGGGGTGAAGTCGGAGCACCTGTGGGTGGCCCCTCCCTGCGGCCCCTTCCTCGGCTCCGGCATTGGGAAGTCGAGCACACTGTATTTCGGGGTTATTATATTGTAATTAATGGTTGATTGTTTTAGTTTTGTATTTTGTTATTGTGATTATATCATGTGATTGTATATTGTATTTTGTATTTTTAATATGTTGTAATGCCACCCAGAGTCGGCCGTGTGCTGAGTGGGGTGGGGTATAAATTAAAATGTATTATTATTATTATTTATTATCACAGCAAAAATGCACTTGTGCTTCCCTGTAACTGATATATGGTCACACTGAAGGGTGTGCACTCTTCTGTCAATGCACCGGGGGGGGGGGGGGAGAGGGACTTTAAATGACAAGCCTGATTGCCTTTATCTACCTGGGAAATGACATTGTTGTTGTTGTTAATTGTATTTATACCCCACCCATCTAGGAGGTTTCCCACTCTGGGCGGCTAACAAGACAAACTCACATATTAAAAACGTATTAAAAACACATATTAAAAATACAAAAGCCCTATTAATGGCCGAGAGAGACCAAATAAGAAACCTAGCGCTGAGCCATTGTTGACACCTCAAAGGCCACATTAAAAAGGAACGATTTAAGCAGCTTCCTGAATATAGGCAGGGATGGGGTCTGGTGTAATTCAGCTGAGAGGGGAATCCATAAACTTGGTGCTGCCACTGAGAAGGCTCTCCTCCGAGTCATGGCCTTCCTTGCAAATTTTGGGGTTGGCACTTGAAGATGTGCTGTCAGGGAGGATTGAGTGATGCGGGCTGATGTTCTGAGGGGAAGATGCTCTGCCATTTTATTTTGGACTCATAATCTTATGTGGACTGCACAGTCTGGACATGGGACTCCTTACCAGTTCAAAGATAGAATGCAAGGATATTAGACAAAATAAAAAATAAAACACAAGCACAAAGAAAAAATAGACAAAACTATCTCTCTGGTTTTTTTTTTGTTAGTTTATTTGCTTCTTTCCTTCTTTCTTTGTGGGTGTGATATGTTTGGACATGCTATTATAGCTACTTCTTCAAAGACTTTTAAGGAGATAGTTTAGAGACACTTTATTCATTACTTTAATCTGAACAGTATCCCCTTGACCTTTCTATCACTCAGCTGTGATGTATCAGTGAACTGGCACAAATTAAAAAGCATAAACTGTGCAAACAACCCAATGAGGGGATTAAAACATTCAAAGATAAGCCTGAAAGGTCAGACTCTGGTGTGATTATCTGGGAATGAATCACTCTTAAGAAGTCTACCAAATTTCTCAAGAATTTTGTTTTCTGTACCCAAAATATTGTGAATTTGGAAATGAAAGCAAAACATTATTTGCCAATTGTACGAGAAAATGAAGGGTAAAATTTAACAGCTGAAATCCAATGAGCCTTCTCTAGCTGAGTCTTATAATTGAATTTCCACCAGTAGTTTGTTATGTCTCAGAAATGGACCCAGTGAAGAATGTATGTCCTAAACATAGTTAATAGATTGCTGAGACTATATTTTCATAATATAGCCAGACATCACACTATGGTAATGGAGTAGACCATACAGGCAGTGACATAACACTGAGTGTTAACTAACCTGATTCCCTAAAGGGGCCAATGACTATGGGCAAATAAGCCCCTTTACATGGGGTGATGGTCCTCTCAGTGGAGGAAATGCCACTGGAAACCATCATATTGGGTCCAATGGCAAATGAGCAGAGGAGAAACTCTGATTGTCATGGAGGCGGAAGACGCCATGCCAGATGGACTGGCTGTGAAGGCACGTCTTGATAATATCATCAACGCTGTGGCAGTTTATTGCAGTCCCGGTGTTAAATCCTGCATGTCTCATTTCATGTGTGCCACAGGAAATGGCTCCTTGATCATAGTGTGTGGGTCTCTTCATGGCAAGCTGGGATCCACTATAAACAATTTATCTTGAGGGGAAAAATGACACTACTAAGTTTCTTCAAATTCAGCAGTGTTTTATTAGAGCCAAAATAAGTTGACATAGTGCGCAGATAAAGGCATTAGAAATAAAATACTGAATACAAAATAATTAAAAGTTTTAAGTAAAGCTAAATATTTAAAAAGTGGGCATCTCCGTGCCCCCATAAATGCTCAAACCTGGGGTCTCGCATTCAAGGCATATTGAGAGAAAAATCTCACAGGAGTTCCCCCCAAATTGGAAGTCTGCTAGCGAGGTGCAAAATCCCTCACCTTTTATATGATTTTGCCAACTCACACGCTCCATTGGAATTGTGAGAAAATTCCCAAAATGTGATGTTTGGGACATCTGACCTGTACAGCTGGCCATGCACCTGTTTGTTACGTGGTGCTCTTATCTCAGATTCCATCTCAATGGCATCTTCATGAGATTGATCGAAATGTCAGATTCCCAGACTTAGTGTCCTTGGGCTGACGGCAGTGTGTGTGTGTGTGTGTGTGTGTGTGTGTGTGTGTGTGTGTGTGTGTGTGTGTGAGAGAGAGAGAGAGAGAGAGAGAGCTGGTATGCTAACTGACCCACATGGGGTTTACAGCAATCCACTTGATTGACAGAGTATCCCAACTCTAAATGACTACACGTCCTAAAGTAACACAAAGTAACTTAAAAGAATACTTGGCATCCTTTGAATTCCCATTACACTAAGTACTCAAACCTGCAGGGTGGGCAGGTGGACCATCTGAAACAATTGCAAAAAGAGCCTGTACAGAGGTTGGGATGGGCTTAAAAAGCCATGTAGTCCTGCCCTCGAGCCAGCAAATAAAGACACTAAAGCCCTGATGGCCAACGCTGGGACTCCAGCTGTTCTTGGGCTTCAGTTACCAGAAGCCAAAGTCAGCACACCTGCTGATCAGGGCATCTGGGAATTGAAGTCCAAGAATAGCTGGAGTGTCAAGGTTGACCACGAGGGCACTAGATCGTCACACTCACTTCTTCCAGTCTGAGGTCTATATTGACAGGGATCAAGACAGTGCATTTTTCCCCTGAAGCTAAGCATACACTCATGCAAAGAGATTGAGTGTATGTAAGTGTATGTGCATCTTTGTGATCCTAATCGCTCACAAAGATGCAAGTAGCCCATCCAATGCTTCTGCTTTTTAAAAGACATTGTCATTGGCCCATAAAAGTGAGTCTCATTCTGAGAACAATAAAAATTGCTATTTGCTCACCATGAGAAGAAACAAAACTAGCATGTAAGGGTGACTCATGTTATGAATTTACTTTGCAAATCTTAATCCAGCATACTCTGTCGCTAAAAGGAGTGTATCTTTGAGGAAATTAATAAAAAGGTGCTATACTGAAGCACAAGCAGCAAAGGTGAAAAGGAGGTAAGGACGATGTCCTCTTCCCCTGTTGTATTTGTGTATGACTAATAGATTGCTTTTCCTCTCTAACCTCCGCAACCGGAGAGGCAGATGATAATGGTTAGTGTCTGTGTCTCAGTTATTTTGCTTTTGCAGTTATTTCATGATCCTGAGGATTAACAGTCTTGGGTGGTAAAGACCACAGGGAAGGGTGAATATCCCAAAGTGGATTGAATCCCACTTGACCTCATCTTCATTGAGGGCAGCAGCTTCATTAATACTGGTCTGGGGCCTATGAGGATTATGTGTGCCAAAAGAGTTCAGGACCGGAAAGTGACTCGTGGAAATGGATCAGTGGTACAGGTGCCACACTATGATGTGGAAGGCAAATGGAAGGTCACAACAACATGGCACAAGAAGCAAAAGAAGTTACAGTAAAACCCCAGGTTACAACCACCTCGGTTTAAGTTTGCTGTGGTTTACAATGGCAAATCCTATGGAAATGCCATCTCAGTTTAAAAATTTTTAATGTATTTTTTTCCAGTTTACAATGATCAGTTCAGGACCATTTTTATTTTTCAATGCATCCCTGTGGATGTTTAGGTTTACAATTTTTTTGGGTTACAACGGAGGCTGTTGGAACAGATCTCCATCATAACCCGGGGTTTTACTGTATTTCACAATCATACCATATTAGCACCATTAAGAGGGGGGGAATATGTTCCATTTTTTGGCAGTCTGATCAAAGCAACATAATTCATACCATGAGGGAGAAATGAAATAAGGAAAATGTCAGCGCTTACAACCCTACTTAAAACATTTCAAGTATATAGTGAAACCAGTAGGTTTTTTTTAAAAAAAAATCATTAGTTAAGGCCTCTGCTTTGAAAGAGTGAATACCTTTGGGCTAATCATAGGGTGAAAACCCTTTTCATTTAACCATAGTGTTTTTTGGAACAACTGTAAACTGGTAGTGTTTTGCTTAAGAATGAGTATAACCTTTCTGCAATCTGATTTACATCATTCAAAATTCTCAGAAGGTTGTTATGTTTGATCAATATACAGCATATCTGTCAAGCACAGCTCCAGAAATTACGGTAACTGCGCAGAATGTTTCTGCGCAGGTCCGTTCTACGCATGCGTAAAAGCCTTCTACGCATGCGTAAAAGCAACCTGCGCAGAAACGTTCTGCGCAGGTCATTTCTACGCATGCATAGAAGGCTTTTACACATGCGTAGAAGGCTTCAATGCATCCCCTTCTGCACAGAAGCCTTCTACACATGCATAGAAGGGTTCTATGCATGCGTAGAAAGGACCTGCACAGAAGGGATGCACAGTAACTCCTTTTCCCCCGCTGCCAAATTACGGGGTAGCGGCAGCTCCGGGTGGGAAAGGAAGAAAATCAGCACAAAAATACGGGAAATCCCAGCCAATGCGGGATACTTGACAGGTATGACATATAGTATTTGGCTTCCTGGGATGTCAAGCAGCTGTAAATTGGCATTGACTTTCCATTACAACCAGCATGAGTTTTAGATCAGCCAAGCTACACCATAGTAAAGAAGTGTAGCAGTTGCTTAGGTGGATCCAATGCAATTCTTTCTTGCTTGCTTGCTGAAGATGAACAAAAATACCTGCATGACACAGTGGTTATGTTGCAGCAGTGCAGCAGTGCAGCCAAAACTGTGTTCATGATTTGAGTTCATTCCTGATGGGCCCCATGCTGAATCAGCCTTGCATGATTCCAAGGTTAATAAAATGAATACTCAGCATACAGGGAACAAAAGGCTAATTACCTGTGAATTGACCAGATAATGTTCTAAGTACACTGGGGTAATTTATAAGTATTATTGCTATTGGTATTGCTAAAAACAGTGAAGGTTTTGTGGGTGGGAACTATGATGATAGCAGTCTTGTAATTACTTTTTGAGTTTATTTGTATCACCGCCCCCTCACCGAGGCGACTCTGGCCATCTGAGAGATAAAAAGCATAAAAACAGATACAAAGAATATCACAATAAAATCATTTAAAAACCATCCCATTTTTTAAAAAAAACTACTGACCCCATCCATAAAAAGAGGGGGGATCTAGATTATTTATGTATACAAGCCAGCAGGCGGGGGTTACTCTTCCATCCTTGCCCTACACTTGCCCCACCAGCCAGTTTTTAAGTTCTTTCCTAAAGGGCAGCAATTCTGTCTGCAGCCGTAACTCTATTGGTAGGAGGTTCCAAAGGGCTGGTGTGGACACAGAGAAGGCCCTGTTGTGCTAGAGAGATGAGCCCCTCTAGTCAATGGTACAATTAGAGAGCCCCTGTGGTCTGCTCTGGTTGGACAGACAGAAGTTCTTGGGGAGACGCAGTCTCTTAGATATCCTGGCCCACTACCATGTAGGGCTTTAAAGGTCATTACCAGCACCTTAAACTATGGCCAAGGGACTATCATCTCCTGATTCAGCCACCGGCCCTCCCCAGCTGCTTCTCCTTCCTCAGGCCGGGTGGGTGAGGGGCAAGGGTCCAGTAGCAATTCAGTTTTTAAACAGGCACCAGCCCTCCCCAGCTGTTTCTCCTTCCTCAGGCCGGGCGGGATCATATTCTGGGTTGAAAGAGGTCCTATTTGTACAAATTAAGCATCCTTAGCCTTTTTTCTCTTTCATCACACTTTAGGCACCCTGCTAAGTGAAAAGAACACCATGCTGCATTTCTTTTGTCAAGCATTTCACTCCCCCACCCCCAGTTTTTGGTTTTCTTAACCTTTGTAGTACTGAATATGTGTTGGAGATCTTATAATTGTTCCTTCTTGCCTTCTTTGATTTCATTCAGATACAAGATTTAACCTGCTTTTGTACCTCAACTTTGCTTCCATTTTGTGGGCTCTTCATTTAATAGCTCCCTACAATTGGGAAGGAAGGCGTTGAGTTACAAACTCTGCTTCAATCATTTCCCCCAAAAAAAGCTATTCGTCCACCCAGGAGAGAATGACCTGTGACTCCTAAAGCAATGTTTGGCCAACATAGAGATCAAGAGGTCACCAGGAAGTTATGGCACAAAGGATGTGGTCAGTGCTTTTTAGCCAGGGCCAAAGAGAAAGTCAAAGGGAATGCACTATCATTTATTTGTACTGCTTAAAATGCAAGGTTGTGTTTTTTTGAATATGTAGTGGAGATTTCTGAGCATCCTTCACTGAAGTGAAACATCATGGATTGTTACTGGGAAGAAATGGATTGACAGTCAAAAATAATCTAACTTCCTGGTCTGGGAAAAATGAAACCTAAATTGGGGTGGGCATGTAATACTGTGTAGTGATTGGCTGAAATCCTTCAAAGGGTGGAGTTTGGTTGGAGGAAATAAAAGGGAAGGTTGGAGAAGTGATTGTCCCTTTTGTTCTTTACTCTTTCCATGCTGTGGACGTCTATGGAAGCATTTTGAACTCAAGTAATCATGTAGTCTTTTAAGGGGGGGGGCTCTCTGGGCTTCCAAAAACTTAGATAGGTCTTCATTGTTTTTAATGTGCTTTCTGAACTGAAGAAGTTTCATTTGTCTAAGAAATCTGTAACCTGTTTTTTCTATACATTTTTAAAAGCCATGAAGATGACTGTAGTTGTGTAATTTGCTATCCACTATCTTACTAACAGCCTGGCTAAGGTCAGGACTTGTGAGAAGGCAAGCTAAATCCTGAATTGCTTAGCCACAGGGCATCAATTCAGGTGTATTCCTATTAACTTGTAGGCTCAAGGGAGTGATGGGAGTGTGACATGCACCTTCCCGAAACCAGGGGGAGGGAAGATTTTTCCAAACCCTGACCGAATAAAGAGAATGTGGTGGCACAGGTGGTGATGGGGTGTGGACGTTATGCTCTTGCCTCACTACTGCTTCGGGAGTTGCACTGGTTACCAGTTTGTGTCCGGGTGCAATTCAAGGTGCTGGTTTTGACATTTAAAGCCCTACATGGTAGTGGGCCAGGGTATCTCAGAGACCGCATCGCCCTAAGGACATCTGTCCATCCAATGAGAGTGGACCAGAGGGGCTCTCTAATTGTTGCATCAGCCAGAGGGGCTCGCCTCTTTGGCACAAGGAGAAGGACCTTCTCCATGTCCACACTGGCCTTCTGGAACCTCCTGCCAACAGATTTATGGCTCTGGATGGAATTGTTGCCCTTCAGAAAGGAACTCAAAACCTGGCTGGTGGGCCAAGTATGAGGTGCTGGTAGATGGGTGTCCACCTTGGGTTGGTTGATATAGCTCAGAATCGCTCCCAACTTTGGGTCCAGCACTCTTTTTAGTGTGTGTGTGTGTGGGGGGGGGGGGCATTTTGTTTTTAAACTGTTTGTATCTTTTGTGATTGTGAGCCGCCCTGAGTCGGCCTTGGCTGAGTGAGCAGCAAATAAATTGAAATAAATAAATAAATAAATAAGAGGCAAGTAGCCAGGATTCTAGAAGTGGGTGGCCAAATATTTTTCAGGATGGGCAACAAAGCCTCTTTTCAATGCATTCCTATGGGAAACTGTGCTTTGCACCCTCTAGTGGCCAGGGGGCAAATTGCCAACTCCGGATGGGCTAAGCCCCCCTGGCTATGGCCCTGGGATAGCATGACATTCATCATAGCTGGCTGGCACAGGGGTGGGACAGTGGCAGCCTGGGTTATATATTGCCCAGCCTGCCATCATGATGACCTCTTTTATTGGTGGGGTTTCCTCTTTAAATAGGTTACAACATTAGTGGCGGGTAGTGTTGTGTTAGGGTGGTAGAGGTGAATCCCTGAGGGCATTATTGGATGAGGTGGAGACTGTATGCTTGAAAAGATTCATGTGAATTGGTGAGGCATGCATTAGATACCATGGGACAGCACTCTGATACAACCAATATGAATTCATGTCAACAGAGTTGGAAATGATTGTAGTGATATCTCCCAAATTTGGCTGGACCTGCACAGTAGTAGGCAAGGATCCACACTGTGCAGGGGTGTGTGGGATTTGCCAGTCTGAGATAGTGGTGAAGAGGAATTTACCTTTCTACGATCAAGTTGCACACTACCAGCCCCTCTGCAGGTCAGAGGTTTAAAATTTCAATCAATTTGTGGCCCAAATTTACACTATTTAAATTTCGGGTATGATGGGGGAGTGATTGGGGGAAAAATTGGGGATACTACTTATCACACTCAAATGTCTGAGATGTTGTTCTGCAGCTGAATTGTGACCCACTGGTCTTAAAAGGATAACATAAATGTAATTCATGATGATCCGCATTGGGGACATTAGATCATTTTGGAAAAGCCCAGTGGAGGAAAGACGCAGAGCAGATACTACCCAGTTGTCCATATTTGGTGTTGTCCAGAACAAATTTGTTGTTCAGTCACACAGTCAATTCCGACCCTTTACGACCCCATGGATCCACCAGGCACCTCTGTCCTCCACCATCTTCCTCAACCCACCCAACTCTGTGCCCATTGCATCTACAATGCCATCTAGCCATCTCATTTTTAGCCGCCCCCTTCTTCTTTTGCCCTCCACCTTTCCCAGCATCGAGGCTTTCTGAAGTGAATTCTCTCTTCTCTTTTGATGTCCAAAGTACTTTAGCTTCATCTTCACTATCTGACCTTCTAAGGAGCAGTCAGGGTTGACTTCTTCTAAGATTGATCTATTTGTTCTCCTTGCTATCCAGGGGACTTTCAAAAATCTCCTCCAACACCACATCTCAAAGGTGTCTATTCTACTGTGCTCTGCTTTCCTTACAGTCCAGCTCTCACAACCATACAATACTACAGTACGGGAATACCATTGCCTTGACTATGCACATCTAGGGGCCTGGCGCAAGTAATTGGGGGTCCCACCAGGAGTAGCAGCCACTCCCCTGACTTAGTTTTCCTGTCGGAGCGGTGGCTGAGTGATCTGATATTACATCATATAGAGATAACACCAATGCCATGGTCAGATCACTAACTGGTCTCTCTTGATTTTCGGGGAGCGATGTCTCACCGTAGGGAGGCTGGACCCATTAAATTGGTCTGACCCCAGCGACTTATGGACTCTGAGAACATTTTCCTCTGGACAGGCTGCACGATTCGACTGAGACCTTGGTCGCCCTCTGAAAAGGAGGTGGCATCGGTCTTGGATACAATCACGCCAATGCGGCCTCTCCCTTCTCACAGACCGCGCAGCTCTCCCTGGTATACTGATGAGTTGAGGGAGTTGAAGCGGGTTAGGAGACACCTTGAGCACCGTTGGGTGAAGACCCGGTGTGAATGTGACCAAACACAAGTTAGAGCTGCAATTAAAGCCTACTTTGTGCCAATGAGGGTGGTGAAGCATCAGTACTTCACCTCCCTCATTGCCTCTGCTGATAATCGTTCAGCGGCCCTGTTCTGGGTTACCAGGTCCCTTCTGGGTAAGGGGGGGCTAGTCCTGGGTGGCAGGGATCAGCTGACGATTTTGCTGACCATCTTGCAGAGAAAGTTGCTCGCATCTGCTCAGGGTTTAATCCTGATGTGGAAATTGATCGCCGGGGGCGGGCGGAGCAGAGTCTAGCCATTATATCTGGGATCGGTTTCATCCCGTTGCCCCTGATGAAGTGGACAGCTCCTCGGAGCTGTGCATGATGCCACCTGCTTACTTGATCACTGCTCGGCCTAACTAGTTAGAGCTGCCAAGGCAACAACGGGCAGTTGGGTCGGTGCGATGGTGAATGCCTCTTTGTGGGAGGGGTGGTTCCGGCAGTTTTCAAACATGTGCTGGTTCGCCCTCTCCTGAAGAAGCCATCGCTCAACCCTACTGTTATTTCTAATTTCAGACCTATCTCCAACCTTCCCTTTGTGGGGAAGGTGTTGGAAAAAGCAGTGGCCCGGCAGCTCCAGGGGGTTCTGGATGATACGGATTATCTGGACCCATTTCAGTCAGGATTCAGGCCTGGTTATGGTCACACTCTTGGATGATCTTTGGTGGGAGCGGGATTGAGGCAACCCCTCGATCCTTGCTCTTCTTGACCTCTCAGCGGCTTTTGATACCGTCGACCACGGTATCCTTCTGGGCCGGCTCCGAGGAGTCAGGGCCCAGGACACTGTGTTCTCCTGGTTTCCCTCTTTTCTGACAGGTCGGACTCAGTCAGTGTCTTTAGAGAGTGGGTTGTCCAGCCCTAGGTTGCTTCCATGTGGGGTGCCTCAGGGCTCGGTACTCTCACCTCTATTGTTTAATATCTACATGAAACGGCTGGGTGAGATCATTCGTTCCCATGGGGTAAAGTATCATCAGTATGCAGATGATACCCAGCTGTACATCTCGGCTCGTGGGGACCCGAGTGATGCAGTTGAAATCCTTACCAAATGTCTGGAGGCTGTTTGGGTCTGGATGGGGGACAACGGGCTTCGGCTGAATCCTGGCAAGACTGAGTGGCTTTGGGTTCGGGGTCCCATGTTATCCCGGGAGTTACCATCTTTGGTTGTGACTGGAACATCTTTGCCACAGTCAAATCCGGTGCGCAATTTGGGTGTCCTGCTGGACTCGCGGCTACTGCTCAAAGAGCAGGTGGCAGCTGTGGCTAGGAGGGCCTTTGCACAGCTTCGTGTTATTTACCAATTGCGCCCACTCCTGGACCGGGACTCCTTGCTCATGGTCACTCATGCTCTGGTCACCTCCAGATTGGATTATTGTAATGCGCTCTACATGGGGCTGCCCTTGGTGACCATTCAGAGGCTTCAGATGGTCCAGAATGCAGCTGCCCGGGTTGTGATGGGGTACGGGCGTCATACTCGGGCCTCACCACTTCTCCGGGAGCTGCACTGGTTGCCAGTGTGCCTCTGGGTGCAATTCAAGGTGCTGGTTTTGACCTTTAAAGCCCTATATGGCATTGGTCCAGGCTACTTAAGAGACCGCGTCACCACAAGGAATTTAGCCCATCCTACTAGGGCAGACAGGAGGGGCTCACTGGTGGTCCCATCAGTGAAAGAGGTACATCTTACTGGGACCAGGAAAAGAGCATTTTCCATGTCTCCCCCAGCCCTGTGGAACCTCTGACCACCTGAGTTGCAGCTCCAGACAGAACTACTCTCCTTTAGAAAGATGCTGAAGACATGGCACTTCAAGCAGGTTTGGGGCATGCTTGACTCCACCAGTCAAGCCCGGTGGCTGATTTAGCCTATGTGAGGGGCTGCCCCCTGGCTTGGTTATTCGGTTTTTAATGGGGGTAGGGTGGGGGTGGGTTGTTTGTTAATGGTGATATGTTTGTGTTTTTAATGTTGGTTTTAATTGGGGCTGTTAGATCTGTTTTAATTATTGTTGTTTTATTGTTTTTATTGTAATTTTTATTATGTTGTTAGCCGCCCTGAGTGGTGTACCCACCAGGAGGGCAGGATATAAATGCACAGAAATAAATAAATAAATAAAAATGTCCAGTTGGTATCATGCTGCAGGCTTATGAATTATCACCAAAGCTTGAGTGGCTCACCATTTATGACACAGATAGTTTTGGAAGTAACATCTACCTTGTTTCAGCTTTGTATTTTGACAGTTTTCATTTTAGATTATTGTGCTTGAGGTAGCAGTGAACTAGAATGATCTACCTCAATAACTGGTGACTGATTGGTGTTAAGTTCCTGGTTGATGATATGTATATAGACTGAGTAGAATACACTTTCAGGTATACATAACAAAATTAGGAATTATAACATAATGTTTCTTTACTTTAACTATGAGCTAGGGATTGGCACAACCCTAGGCATTCAACCTGCACCTTGTTAACTAGCTGCAATTCACCATAATAGCGTAATGCCATTTCATTTAATGAAATGGATGGCACATACCAACATTATTACTTAAGCTGGTGTTCTTGAGGGTTTTATAAGTATAGTGGTGGTCTACCTTTCCTCTCTTCTGTGTGTGCCCTCAGACTGCACAACCTCCTGAAGGATATACAGATTGGTTCTGTTCCCAAGGACGACTGTCAGCATTCAAACTCCTAAATTAAATCTCCATGCTGCATGTATAAGTAATAGATCTATCCAGCCAGAGTAACTTAATTCAGAGCAACTCCAATTTACTGCAAAACATAATCTTGATATGATTCTGCCTATCATCTTTCAGTGGATACGTTTGAATAAGCCTTCAGTATGTTTCCTATTTTTAAGAGAATGCTGACAAGAACAGCCATGTGAAGTCACATCTAAAAAATATGTCTTGTCCCTGCAATAAAGGAAACATCACATCTGGATTGGACTGTTAATATAAAAGAAAATAACAGAGGAGACAAATTTAGTGCAGATTTTTTTATTTATGCAAAGCTTCTGCCATCATCCACAACATTAATAAGGCAGTTCATGCCATAGCCCTTTATTATAAGAGGCAACAAAATCAATTAGTGTTACAGAATTTATCTAAATTTTTCTACTCTGATTTGAGGGTCTTTGGTTTCATTTGATTAGCTTGGAGTGGCAGCATAGAATGTGAAAGAGCAGTTCCTGTCCATCAACCTGATCCGTGATCTGGAAATGCCGAAAGGGGACCTAAAAATATTTTAAAAATATATTAACAGAAATATTGGCAATAAACTATGGATCAGAAGTGAATAAAGATTAATTTGCTTTTTAGAGATGAGCCAAACAAAACTTCCTCCACTACTCTGTTGTTGAGAAGAAGAGAAGTGTATCTTTTCTAAACACCAACATCATTTCACTTAATGGCAATATTTGCCAGAGAACCACTTCCCTATCAGTCACCTAAAATATAAAGAAGGAATAGTCATACTTCCCTTTCATGTCGGAAACAGACAATTAATTCTTATTTGTATTCCACAAGAGCCAGAGTGATTTAACAGCACAGTACTGGATTAAGCAATACAATTAATTTGCATTTGGATATTCCCCAGAAAGAAAGGACTCAAACAGGATAAAAGAAATATACAGGGCCATATTAATGGAAGCAATGAATTTGAACAAGCTTCAGTCTCCATCAAAGGTAATACTGACTCTTTTGTTCTGTTTAATACAAATTATCTACTGGTCAACCATGGACATTCCAGCTTAATTTGGTTTTCTCAAAATTGTTGAAGCAGAATTAGTGTAAATACAGAATGCCAATATGTGTAATGTATGTGTAATGTATGTGTAACTGTACGTGTAATGAGCATAGAGGTAGGACAAGAAAAGATACCCAGGGCAATCAGCAAAGTACAGTTGTGTCTTCTACTATGTTCTTAACAGAAGAAGAAGCAAATTTGTTCTAAATACCAACAGCACTCGAAATATTTTTAGCACTTAAGGGAAGATAACTTGAAATATGGCTGCCCAACTAACAGCTAAAAAGGATCAATGATTCTTTGTGGGGCAAGGAAGAAATTACCTTGCAGAAGACATAATAGCATTATAGAAAGGATTGCATTAAGGGGTTGATTAATTTGCATTCATACCTTTTAGAGAGAGTAGAGGTTCAGTCAGAATGAAATAAATATGCATAGATTGAGAAAGGGAAGCAATGAGATTTCTTGGACCAGCTTCAGTTATCATCAAAGGTAAGGCTTTTTTCTTTTCTTTTTTGCTTTGGGTGCACACACATTATTTGATGTCTTATTTGAGGTTCTCTAACTAGATTTGGTTTTCTCATAAGGAATGAAGCAGAAGTAATTGAAAGACAATTGTAGACCAATGTTTGACTGTTCACAGAGAGGTTGAACAGGGCTACGGACTTAAAACATTCAGTCAATAATAACTAATTCTTCTACTCTTTTGTTAAAAAGAAGATGAGTAAGTCTTTTATAAACAACTATACATCAGTTCAGATATTGACAGTATTCACCAGAAGAACACAACTTGCAAGACTGCCAACTCTCTAAAAGTAAAAAGCAGGAGATATGAGTGTGTGTGTGTGTGTGTGTGTGTGTGTGTGTGTGTGTGTGTGTGTGAGAGAGAGAGAGAGAGAGAGAGTGAGAGTGCCAGTTGGGCAATTATTATTATTTTTAACCTACAAGTGCTTGAGTCCCTAATGGTAGAATATTGGATAAAGGAGGTTATTAATTTTCATCGAACACTTCACAGAAACAAGAGGATCAATCAGAATGAAAGAAATATTATATATACAACTATGTAAAGGAAAGCAATGAATTGTCTCAGATTTTCTTCAGTTGCACTGGTTAAATTAAAATCATCTGCTGGCTTGTTCAAGGACTCTCTAACTTAATTTACCTCTCTCAAAAACAATGAAGCATAATTATTTGAAACACACATTCAGGCCAATATTTGTATTCTCCACAGAGATGTAGAAGAAGGCTATAGACTCAGAAATTTCAGTTAAAAAAAAAAACCAAACATCTTCTACTATGTTCTTGAGAATAAGAGGATAATCTAAACACAAATATCAGTTCAACAGTACTCACCTAAATAATACCCTGAAAGTAAAAAAAAAGAGAACATGGGACAATTAAGTAATTAATTCTGATTTGTATCCCCCAAGCGCTTAACTTGAAATGTTCAATAAAACAAAACTAAATTTTCTACTCTTTTGTTGAAAGGAAAGTAAGTAAATCTTTTCTAGTTTTTTAAGTGGTAGCTGTGTTAGTCTATACAAACATATCAGAAAGTAAACAAAACTCCTGAAACTCATATCTGACAAAATGAACTTGAACCATGAGAGCTAACATTAAAATATAGGAGCATATCTTTTCTAAACACCAAGTAAAAATGCACATATTGAGAAGACTCACTGAAAAAATCCTGACAACACTCTAAAGGTTAAAAAAAGAGCAGTGATTATTCTTTTTCATGGGGCAATAGGGCAATTAATTCTAATTTGTATTCCCTTAGTGCCTAAGTGGTGTAATGGTAGAATATTGGATTAAGGAAGCAATTTATTTTCATCCACCACTTCAGAGAGTATTATAATGACATGAGAATAGGATAAAAGAGGCAAAGTACAGTAAAACCTCTAACATACAATTTTTTCTCATTCCACAAGGTAATTTGTATGTAAAAAAAATTGTACAGTATGCCGAAAACACATTGCATTACTAAAAGAGGACACTAGATGTCACCGTATATTTTTCGTATCTCAAATTTTTCCTACTAAAATTTTGTGTGTCAATTTTTTTAAGCCAGGATTTCTATTCGTATGTTGAATTTTTCATAAGTAGAACCATTTGTATGTAGGGGTTCCACTGTATTCACGGACAGACCAGCACCTGCAAGATTGCTGGTTATCTAATAGTAAAAATAGAAGTGTGGTTAGTCTTTTGCTTTTGTGGGCAAGGTGAACAATTAACTCTGATTTGAAACAACCCCCCTCCCCCCACACAAAGTATTATAATGATAGAGCATGGGATCAAGGAGGTAGTTAATTTGCATGCAGATATTTTGGAGACAGCAGAGGTTCAATCAGAATGAAGGCATTACACATTCCTTTACCAATAGAAGCAATGACATTTCATAGACATACCTGTCAACCATCCCGATTTGGCCGGGATTACCCCGTAATTTGGCGCCGATTTGCGCCATTTCCCGACCCACACTGCCAAAACCCCATAATTTGGCAGTGGGGAAAGGAGGTACTGCACAGCCCTTCTGCGCAAGTCACCTTCTACGCATGCGTGGAAGGGCGCTACATTTGCGTAGCACCCTTCCACGCATGCGCGGAAGGCTACGCCACCTGTGTAGAAGGCTACACAAGCGGTGTAGCCTTCCATGCATGCGTGGAAGGTGACCTGCGCCGACCCGTTCTGCGCAGGTCCCGGATTGGATGGCACTGCGGTTGACAGGTATGTTCATAGACCAGTTTCAGGTATCATCAAAAAGTATACTTCGTCTTTTGCTATGGATGCACTCATATTATCTGCTGTTCTATTTATTTTAGACCTTCCCAACTGGATTTGTTTTAATCCGTCTTGAATCCTTTTCAAAGGACACTTGAGTAATTTATTCTGATTTGTACCCCCATTGTCCAACTTTTGCAATGTTAGAGTATTGGATCAAGGACTCAGAATGTTCAATGAAACAAAACTAACTCTTTTGTTGAAAAGAAGAGAAGTAAATATTTTTAAGGATGAATCTCAGTTCATATATTTATAGTACTCACAGCAACAAGACCTTGTGTAAGATCTGTAACACCCTAAAAATAACACAAATAGCAATGATTATTTTTGTGTGTCTTGACCAATTGGGAAGTTAATTCTGATTCATATGCCCATGAACTTGAGATTTGTAATGATAGAGTATTGTATCAAGGAGACAATTTATTTTCATCCACCACTTCAAAGTTCAAGTTTATTTTATCAGACATGAGTTACAGGAGTTTTGTTTACTTCTTGATCAGAATGAAAAAGTATGCAGTACTCTATAAAGGGAATAAATAGAGTTTCATAGAATAACTTCCAATTGTCATCAAAGCCAGTGTTGGTCTTTCACTCAGGTTAAATTCAAATCTGATGGCTCATTTTAGGACCCAGAGAGTTAGAAAAATAATATAGAAGTAGAAGTGGGATGTTGACTGAGATGTTTCAGTCAAACAAAACTAACTCCTCTTCTATGTTAATGAAAAAAGAGAAGTAAACATTTTCTAAGGATGAATCTCAGTTCAGATATTTACAATACTCTCCGAAATAGCTCTACCTGCAAGATCACCAATTTCCTATAAGTTAAAAAAAGGAGCAGTGATTTTTTTTTTGTGTGTTAGCCACTTGGGCGATTACGATATTTGCTGGCATATAAGGTGCATTGGAGTATAAGACACACCCCATTATTACAACAACAACAAAACCATTAGAGGCCACTATATACAGTACAAGATGCACTCCATTTTTCAAGTAGACTTTAAAGGGGGATGTAGATCTTATACACCAGCAAATACAGTAATTCTGATTTGTATCCTACAAGAGCTTGAGGATAATGGATAATGGTAGAGTATTATATCAAGAAGAAATTTTATTTTCATCCACCACTTCAGATACAAGGGGCTCTATCAGAATGAACAATATATGACCAAGGGAAGCAATGCTGTTTCTTACATCAGCTTAAATTATCATCAAAGTTAATGCTTTGACTTTCGCTTTCGATACATTCCTATTATCGGCAGGTTTATTTGGGGCTAATTATCTCTAATAGGTTTTCTCAGAAAAAATGAAGTAGAAATAGTTGAAAGACAAATTAGACCAATATTTGACCTCTCCAAAGAGTCTGGTCAGGTTATCCTGCTATGGTAATAGAGTAGTTGACCCTAATGCCACTGACTCAATGCTGAGTTTCAGGCAGCAGTTAACTAAACTGACTACCCTGAGGACTAACAGCCTTGGGTGGTGAAGTCCACAGGGAAGGGTTATGATCCCCAAGTGGATTAAATCCCACTTGACTCCATCTTGAATCCTTCTTTTTCAAAGGACACTTGAGTAATTAATTCTGATTTGTACCCACATTGCCCGACTTTTGCAATGTTGGATTGGATCAAGGACTCAGAATGTTCAGTGTAACAAAGCTAACTCTTTTACTCTTTTGTTGCAAAGAAAAGAAGTAAATATTTTAAGTATGAATCTCAGTTCATATATTTATAGTACTCACAGCAGCAAGACCATGTGTAAGATCTGTAACACCCTAAAAATAACACAAATAGCAATGATTATTTTTGTGTGTCTTGGCCAATTGGGAAGTTAATTCTGATTCATATGCCAAAGAACTTGAGATTTGTATTGATAGAGTTTTGTATCAATTTATTTACGTCCACCACTTTAATCATGAGTCTCCATCAGAATGAAAGACATATGCAGTACTCTTTAAAGGGAATAAATAAAGTTTCATAGAATAACTTCAATTATAATCAAAGGTATCTGATGGCTCATTATAGGACCCAGAGAGTTAGAAAAGGATATAGACTCAGATAAGTATTTGTCTTGTACAAAGAGAGGTAGAAGTGGGATGTTTGACTCAGATGTTTCAGTCAAATAAAACTAACTCCTCTTCTCTGTTGATGAAAAAAGAGAATTAAACATTTTCTCAGGATGATTCTTAGTTCAGATATTTACAGTACTCACCCCAAGAGCATTATCTACAAGACCTCCACCCTAAAAGTAACACAAATAGCAATGATTATTTTTTTTTTGTGTTGGCCCATTGGGCAGTTAATTCTGATTCATGTCCCCAAAAATGTGAGATTTGTAATAATAGATTATTGAAGGAGACAATTTAGTATTATCCACCACTTCAATCATGAGTCTCGATCAGAATGAAAGAAGTATGTAGTACTCTATAAAGGGAATAAATGGAGTTTCATAGAATGACTTCAATTGTTATCAAAGGTAATGCTTGGCTTTTCAAAGTTCAAACATGCTGGTTTATTATAGGACCCAGAGAGTTAGAAAAAGGATATAGATTCAGATAAGTATTTGTCTTGTACAAAGAGAGGTAGAAGTGGGATGTTGACTCAGATGTTTCAGTTAAACAAAACTAACTCCTCTTCTCTGTTGATGAAAAAAAGAGAAGTAAACCTTTTCTAAGGATGAATCACAGTTCAGATATTTACAGCACTCTACAAAATAGCTCTACCTCAAGACCACCAATTTTCCCAAAAAAGAAGAAGCAAAAATTCTTTTTGTGTGTAATTTATTTTCATCCAACACTTCAGAGAGACAAGGGGCTGTATCAGGAACTATATACAGTAAAACCCCAGCATACGACTGCCCTAGGTTACATTCGCCACAGGTTGTGAGCACAAATTTAATTAAAATAATTCCTCAGGTTACAAGTAATTTTTGATTTATGACCGAAAACCACATGATTTTAAACTCAAAAATGGTCACCACCACCTTTTTAGAACTCAAAATGGTGCCGCTGTTTTTGGGCTGTCAACCTCTCCAAAGATTCTGGCCAGGTTATCCTGCTATGGTAATAGAGTAGACCATACTACCAGTGACTCAATGCTGAGTGTCAGGCAGCAGTTAACTAAACCTACCACCCTGAGGACTAGCAGCCTTGGGTGGTGAAGTCCACAGGGAAGGGTGATCCCCAAGTGGGTTAAATTCCACTTGAATCCATCTTGAATCCTTTTTTTCATAGGACACTTGAGTAATTAATTCTGATTTGTACCCACATTGCCCGACTTTTGCAATGTTAGAGTAATGGATCAAGGACTCAGAATGTTCAGTTAAACAAAAATAACTCTTTTGTTGAAAAGGATAGAAACAGATCTTTTCTAAACACTAATAATAGGTCACATATACACAATATTCACCGAAACAATACTGCCAGCATCCTAAAAGTAAAAAAGGAACAGTGATTCTTCTTTTTCATATGGTAATTGGGCAATTAATTCTGATTTGTATCCCCAAGAGCCTGAGTGGTGTAATGACAGCATACAGGATCAAAGAGCCAATTACAGTAGTTTAGTTTCAGACATTTTAGAGGGAATAGAGATTCCAATTAGAATGAAAGAAATATGCACAGCTTGACCAAGGAAAGCAATGAAGGTTCTTAGACTAGCTGCAGTTAACATCAAAGGTAATGTTTTGGATGTACTCATATTATTTACTGGCCTATTTGTGGCTATCAAACTCTGTTTGGTTTTCTCAGATGAAATGAAGCAGAAGTAGTTGAAAGAAAAATGTAGACCTATTTTTCAACTGTCTAAAGAGAGTTAAAAGAGGGCTATAGACTAAGAACATTCAGTCAAACAAAACTAAGGCTTTTACTCTGTTGTTGAAAAGTAGAGAAGCTACTCCTTTCTAAACACTAATATCTGTTTTGATATTGGCAATACTTACCAGAGGAACAACACTTGCAAGATGGTCACTTCCCTAAAATTAATGAAAGAGTGGTGATTATTATTTTTCAAGGGACAATTGAGTAATTATAATTTGTATTCACCAAGAGATTGAATTTTGTAATAGTAGAGGATTGGATCATCGACTTAGAATGATCAGAAACAAAACTAACTTTTCTACTACTCTTTTGTTGTTGTTGTTGTTGTTGTTGTTGTTGTTCAGTTGCACAATCAATTCCGACCCTTTGTGACCCCATGAACCATTGCCCACCAGGCACCTCTGTCCTCCACCATCCTCCTCAACCCACTCAGTTCTGTGCCCATTGCATCAACAATACCATCTAGCCATCTCATTCTTGGCCGCCCCCTTCTTATTTTTCCCTGCACCTTTTCCAGCATCAAGGCTTTCTCAAGCGAACCTTCTCTTCTTATTTGATGTCCAAAGTACTTTAGCTTCATCTTTACTATTTGACCTTCTAAGAAGCAGTCAGGGCTAATTCCTTCTAAGATCGACCAATTTGTTCTCCTCGCTATCCAGGATACTCTCAAAACTCTCCTCCAACACCACATTACAAAGGTGTCTATTCTTCTGCACTCAGCTTTCCTTATCATCCAGCTCTCACAACTGTACATTATCACTGGGAATACCATTGCCTTGACTATGCAAAATTTTATTTTGCAAGATGATGTCTCTACTTTTGACAGTTTCCCAGTTTTCTCATAGCTTGCTTCCCAAGAATTAGTTGCCTTTTTATTTCATGGCTGCAATCACCATGTGCAGTGATCCTGGATCTTAAGAATGTAAAGTCTGTCATTGCTTCTACTTCTTCCCCATCTATTTTCCAGGGAGTGAGAGGGTCTGTTGCCATTATCTTGGTTTTCTTGATATTAAGTCTCAAGCCAGCTTTTGCACTCTCTTCTTTCAACCTAAGCAAGAGATTCTTTAGGTCTTCTTCACTTTCTGCCATTTGGGTAGTGTCATCTGCTTATCTCAAATTGTTGATGTTTCTCCTAGTGATTTTAATTCCAACTTTTGATTCATCCAGCCCTGTGTTGCGCATTATGTGCTCTGTGTAGAAGTTAAATAGGCAGGGTGACAAAATTCAGCCTTGTCTTTCTCCTTTTCTTATTCCAAACCACTCCATCATTCCATATCCTATCCTAACTGTTGCTTCTTGACTCCTGTATAGATTTCTCATGAGACATATAAGGTGTTCTGGTATTCCCACCCTGAGGACTAACAGCCTTACTTACCACATTTTATTGTGGTCCACACAATCGAATGCTTTTGTTGAGAAGATTGGAAACAATTTTTTTCTAAATACCAATAATAGTTCACATATTGACAATATTCACCAAAACAATACTATCAAATTCCTAAAAGTAAAAAAGGAGCAGAGATTATTCTTTTTCGTGGGGCAATTAATTCTGATTTTTATGCCCCAAGAGCCTGAGGGTATAATTCTAGTGTATCAGATGAAGGATGTAATTAAGTTGAATGAAGATATTTTGAGGAGAATAGACATTCAATCAGAATGTAAGAAATAGTCATAGATTGATCAAGGGAAGCAAAGAATTTTCTTAGACCAGCTGCCATTATCATCACAGTAATGCTTGGTCTCTGCTTTAGTTGCACTCATATTATCTGCTGACCTCTTTGTGGCTCTATAACTGGATTTTGCACTCTCATAAGATTTTTCTCAGAAGAAATACATATGTAGATCAACATTTGACATGTCCACAGCGTTTTAGCGGGGGGGTGGGGGTGGGACAGACTCAGCATATTCAGTTAAAGAAAACTAACTCTACTCTGTTCTTGATAAGAAGAGAACCAAACTATCTTCTAAAAACCAATATAACTTCAGATATTGACAGTACTCACAGGAATACCACCAAAACTATATAACTGCCATGTCCCTACGTGTGAAAAGGAACAGTGAGTCTTTTATTTATTTATTTGTGTTGACCAGTTTGGCAATTAATTCTGATTTGTATACCCTAAGAGCCTTAAAAAAGAAGCAGTGATTCTTTTATTCATTTAGTTTTATTGGCCACTTGGCTGATTAATTCTGATTTGTATCACCCAAGAGCCTGAGTTTTTTGCAGTGGAGTACTGGATCAAAGAGGCAATGAATTTGCAATCAGACATTCTAGAGAGAGTAGAGGTTGAATCAGAATAAATGAATTAAGCACATTTATATAAAAGGGAAGCAATACAGTTTTTTAGACCAGCTTCAATTATCATGACTAGACACCGGAGTTGCCACATGACCATGGAAACATCTGCAGAAGCAGACTGTGCTGGTTCTTTGGCTATGAAACAGAGATGAGCACTGAACCCTAGAGTCAGATATGACTGGCTTTCAAGCAAGGGTGACCTATAGCATTAAAAGTTATCTTTAAAAGTAATGCTTGGTCTTTTGTTTAGATGCACTCATATTATGTGCTGACCTATTTGGAGTATTCTAACTGGATTTAGTTTTCTTAGAAGGAATGAAGTAGCAATAATTGAAAGACAATGTAGATCAATATTTGTCTTGTCCATAGAGAGGTAGTATAGGGAATCAGGATATAGACTCAGAATATTTGGTCAATCAAAAGTAACTCCTCTACCCTGATATTGAAAAGAAGAGAAGCAAATCTTTTCTAAACATAAATATCAACTGTTGACAGATCTCACAAGAAAAGGACTGTTTTTAAGACTGGCAAATCCCTAAAAATCAGAAAAATGAGCAGTAATTCTTCTTTTTCATAGGGCAATCAGGCAATTAATTCTGATTTGTATCTCCTAATCAGTGGTAGGATTTAGCGGGTTCACCCCAGTTCACAAGAACTGGTAGCAGAAATTCCAGCTGGCCATGCCCATCCATGTTTGGAAATAAAGTAGTGCTAATTTGGGTGCAATGAAGGGCTTTCCCCCTGGCCACACCCACTATACCATGCCCACAGAGTAGGCAGTAAAAAAAATTTGAATCCCACTATTATGCCCAATAGAGTGAGTGGTGTAATGGTAATATATCAGATCAATGCTTTCAAACATTTTAGAGAGAAGAGAGGTTCAATCAGAATGAAAGAAACATGCAAAGCTTGACTAAGGGAAGAAGTTTCTTATACCAGCTGCAGTTATCATAAAATGTAATACTAAATTTGCTTTACATGCACTCATATTATCTGCTGACCTATTTGTTACACTCTAACTGGTTATTTTCAGGAAGAATGAAGCAGAAGTATTTGAAAGACAAATGTAGGCCAGTACTTGACTTGTCCACAGTGAGATAGAAGAGGGCTATAGAGTCAGAACATTTAGTCAAACAAAAGTAACTGTTGTTGAAAAGTAGAGAAGCTAATCCTTTCTAAACACTAATATCAATTCAGATATTGACAGTACTCACCGGAAGTCTACTTGATAGTACAACTCCCTAAAAGTAAAAAAACAGGCAGTGATTCACCTTTTTCATGGGACAATTGGACAATTAACTCTTATTTGTATCCCCCAAGAGTCTGCATTGTACAATTAGTTTTCATCCAATACTTCTGTTCTTACTGAAAGAGGAAGTGAAACAGCAATTTCCTTAAAGTAAAAAATGAGCAGTTAGACTTTATTTGGTCGAATAGGTAATTAAATCTCATTGTATCCCCAAATAACCTGTGGAGGCGATTAATTTGTCTTATCCACAGAGAGGTAGAAGAGGGAAATAGACTCAGAAGGAACATTCAGCCAAACAAAACTAACTCCTCTACTCTGTTGTTGAAAATAAGAGAAACAAATCTTTCCTAAACATCATCATCACTACAAGAGCACTAGTTGCAAGACCACTAATTTAAATTTAATTTAATTTAATAGTCAAACTTCTATGCCGCTCTAACTGATTAAAAGTTTTTTTTTAAGGAGCAGTTAGTCTTTTATTAATTGTTTTGGACCAGTTTGGGCAATTAATTCTCATTTATATTCACCAAGAGCCTGAGATATGTAATGATAGAGTATTGATTCAAGGAAGCAATTCATTTGCATGCAGACTTTTTTTTTAGAGCGTAGAGGTCCAATCAGAATGAAAGCAATATGCACAGCTTGACCAAGAGAAGCAATGAAGTTTCTTTGACCAGTTTAAGTGTTCATCAAAGGTTATGCTTGGTCTTTGCTTTGGATGCACTCATATTATTTGCTGGCCTATTTGTGGCTCTCTAACTGGACTTTGTTTTCTCATAAGGAATGGAACAGGAGTAGTTGAAAGACAAATATAGATCAATATTTCTCTCATCCACAGAGGGGTAGAAGAGGGAGATAGACACAGAACTTTCAGATAAATAAAACTACTCCTCTACTCTGTTATAGAAATGAATAGAAGCAAAGAATTTCTAAACACCAATATCAGTTTAAATATTGACAGTACTCATCAGAAGATGACCAGATGACAGTCATTCTGGGCCCTGAGATGGTAGAAGAGTGGTCTTGAGATGAGTTAGAGAGTTTTGTTAATTTTCATTTTTATTATTTTGTGGGTGGGTGGGTCTGGAAAAAATTAGCATGTTAATATGGGAATGTCACGTTTTACAGTAAAAATCGAGTTAAGGAAAAAGGTACGGAACGGACTTTTCCCGTAAAACGGGGTTTTATTGTATTTTCAAAGTTCTTGCTTTTCCATTTGTTTTTGTTTAAATCTCCCTTCAACAGTTGAGATGGATCTGAGAGTATGTTCAGAGAGAGATTGGGTGTCCGAAGTTGATTCTGTTCTTTTCCTGATGCCTCTTCAAGCTAATGTGCTGTCATTCATATGCAACATTAATGATACTATTCTCAGGCAATATTCTCTGCTGATCAAGATCTATCTGTCTCTTCTGTGTTATCAACATACATATTTATAGACATGTACATATATCAATGGGCAGAAAGAAAATTGTATACTTACTGGAGATCTCTTCTTTCGTCCCTAATAATTAGGTGGGAGGAAGGAAAATTCAGAAGAATCATTAGCATTTCCTTTCATTTCATTTTAATCCATGTGCAGATAACCAAGGGTAGGCAATCCTTTTATTGCAACCAACTGCGACCAATGGCAGGAACATGGCCAAGCCCTCACTTTCTCTACATGTCTTCCTTACCCAAAGGGAAACAATATATAGCTCCTATTGGACATTTCTGTTAAACTAAATTAACACAGCTAAAGCAGTTTTGCAGTTCCCAGGGGGTAAAAAGACTTCTTCTTAGGTCACCTATGGCATGTGTAGCCTAAGAAACTAGAGTCCTCTGGAAAAGGCCAAGTCACCATGAGAGATGAAGGTGCTGATTCCTTCAGCCTCTCCTCATTTGACATGCTAGTGTTCAGATAGGGTGAGGAAGGGACAGGGAAATAGCTGTCCATGTTCCAAAGCCTCAGAATCTGGTCTGTGGCCAAAAAATTATTCCCTCCCTAATTGCTTTTCATAGCTAATAGTAACATCGATCCCATAGCCCTAGACAACATAAATCCCAAATGATCTGAAACATAAAAGAAAAAGGAAGAGAAGTAGAGATGGGGCAATGGACAAAGTTCACTAGGCAGGACCCTTCAGAGAACTGGAGACGTGCAGTCAATTGCATTACTGTCACACAGTGAAGCACATAGTACTTCTGAAATGATTGGATGCAGAAACAAGCATGTCGGGAGAAGATTTCATGTGTAAAGCTCCCAAACTGTGAAACCTGCAGCTCTGAATATCTTAACCGAGTGATGGCGAACCTATGGCATGTGCCCCCCAAAAGGTGCACTCAGAGCCCTCTCTGTGTGCATGTGTGTCATTGCCCCAGCACAGAGTTCACCCCACTCCTCAGTCCAGCAGCCCAATGGGAGATCCTCCTCCCTCCCTCCAGCACAGCTTTTGCCCCGTCCCTCTATAGCACGGATGGCAGCCTGTTGAGTTTGGCCACCTGGTCTACAAAAGGTTCATCATCACTGATCTAATCTGTTAATGCTCTCACTGCTTTCAGGGAAAACGTGAAAACCACGGTCTGTGTAAAACTTCTTCTTTTCAATGTCCCTCTTCCTTTTGTACATTCCATGAATTTTACTGTATTTTACAGCAAATATTTTTACTACATCTTAGTTTCTTTCAGAATTCATTCACTGAAGATTCTTACACTAAGAGAACTGATTATTCCACCAACAATCTAAAAGGGAGAATGGTGCAGTTATTCTTATTTTTTATTTAATAAGCATGTACTTTAATTCTGACATTTATCCTCCAAATGCAGAGTGGTGTAATACAAAGATAACTAGATCTGTGATAAATTTCCCATTTATCCAATGAAAATAGGTTAGAGTGGAGTCTTACTCCTTGAATGTCTATTTTTCCTGAACAACAGAATGAGGTGGTCGTAAGTCAGTAATGGCTTGAAGGAATGTAAGGGAAATAATGCTTCTAGGCCAATCGGCAGAATTGGTAGATCAAAAAAAGTTGTTTCCATTAAGAAAGAAAGAACTTTCCCATCTTAGCAATAACTCTTTTCAAACTTATGCTTTTCCTTTTCCTTACATATCCCTTAATCATAAGAGATAAAGTCTAGAACACATTCAGAGAAAGTGGCTTTCCCCAGTAGATTCTGTTCATTTGCTGTCTCCTGCTGCAGGGAATATGCTTTTGTCCACCAGGCCCAAAGTCATTGATAGTATTAATTCCACATATATTATGCAGCAGATGAGTCTGTGCATATATCATTAGTGTCTATTTCACATTTCCAGAGGAGGTAAAGCAGAGTTAATCAAGACATGAAAGCAGAACTTTTGTTGCATACTGCTTACAGAGGTGGAAGAATGAGGGAGACCCGGAATATTCTGAGAGAGAAGGGGCACAGTCAGATCAAAATAAATATCAAGGTCTTTTCCCAAAGAAAATGTTTTCTTTCTTTTATGGGATCAAACTCCTATTATAGTCTGGCACATGTTGGGCTCTCCAATGGGTTTGGCTTTCTGCAAAGAGGGGAAATAGAACACACTCACCCCCAAGATTAATATAAATCAATATTAGAGTACTCGACAGAATAGTAGAAGAGACGGAGCATTTGGTGCAGGAAAATGGGTTTCTTCTCTTTTCTCTTGTAGACAGGTAAAGAAGCAACCATGTTTTACATCATAATTTATTCACAATTCATTTACTGAAGGTTCTTACCAGAAGTCCACCAACCAGCTAAAAGAGAGAAAAGGATTTGATACTTATTTTTCTTGAACAATCATGTACTATAGTTAGTTATGATTTGTAACCCCCCAAAATGCAGAGTTGTCTAAGAAGAAGATTTAATTTAATTTAATTTAATTTAATTGTCAAATTTATATACCACCCACTCGGCCAAAGCCAACTCAGGGCAGTTCACAATGACAATTTAAAAACATGTTAAAAACAGTTAAAACTACACACACCCTAAAACAAGAGGTGCAGGATCCAAAGAAATGCTTTAAAATTCCTATTCAACCAATGCCAATAGACAAGAAAAGAAGCAACCATGGTCTACATCATAATTTTATTCACAATTCATTTACTGAAGGTTCTTACCGGAAGTCCACTAAGCAGCTGAAAGAGAGAAAGAGCATTTATACTTATTTTTCTTGAGCAAGCATGTACTATAGTTAGTTCTGATTTGTAACCCCAAAATGCAGAGTTGTCTAAAAATGCTTTAACATTTCTATTCAGCCAATGCCAATAGGCTAGAATGAAACTTTACTCCTTGAATGTCTAGTCTTTCTCAAATTTGTAATGAAGACAATCATTAGACTGTAATGACTTGAAGGAAATTAAACTCTTTAGGCAGAATCAGCATAACAAAACCTTTTTATATTAGGAAAGAAAGAACTTCCCCATCTTCGCAACAGTTACAGTAAAAAACCCATTTTAAAGAAGCCTCATTTTATACAAACTTCATTTTACAGAAGAGTTGTTGTTGTTTTTTGGCTGTAAACGTGTCCTGTTTTGCAGGGAAACCCCTGTTTTACAGAACATGATTTCCCAGAGCATATTGTGGTTGGTGGGTTATAAAAAACCACCCACAGTCATTCTGGGCCCTGCAGATGGTAGAGGAGTGGTCTTGAGATGAGTTAAAGTGTTTTGTTAATTTTTATTTTTATTATTTTGTGGGTGGATGGGTCTGGAAAAATTTTAGCATGTTAATATGGGAATGCCACGTTTTACAGTAAAAATCGAGTTAAGGAAAAAGGTACGGAAGGGACTTTTCCCGTAAAATGGGGTTTTACTGTATTTTCAAAGTTCTTGCTTTTCTGTTTGTTTTTGTTTAAATCTCCCTTCAACAGTTGAGATGGATCTGAGAGTATGTTCAGAGAGAGATTGGGTGTCCGAAGTTGATTCTCTTCTTTTCCTGATGCCTCTTCAAGCTAATGTGCTGTCATTCATATGCAACGTTAATGATACTATTCTCAGGCAATATTCTCTGCTGATCAAGATCTATCTGTCTCTTCTGTGTTATCAACATACATATTTATAGACATGTACATATATCAATGGGCAGAAAGAAAATTGTATACTTACTGGAGATCTCTTCTTTCGTCCCTAATAATTAGGTGGGAGGAAGAAAAATTCAGAAGAATCATTAGCATTTCCTTTCATTTTATTTTAATCCATGTGCAGATAACCAAGGGTAGGCAATCCTTTTATTGGAACCAACTGCGACCAATGGCAGGAACATGGCCAAGCCCTCACTTTCTCTACATGTCTTCCTTACCCAAAGGGAAACAATATATAGCTCCTATTGGACATTTCCGTTAAACTAAATTAAAGCAGCTGAAGCAGGTTTGCAGTTCCCAGGGGGTAAAAAGACTTCTTCTTAGGTCACCTATGGCATGTGTAGCCTAAGAAACTAGAGTCCTCTGGAAAAGGCCAAGTCACCATGAGAGATGAAGGTGCTGATTCCTTCAGCCTCTCCTCATTTGACATGCTAGTGTTCAGATAGGGTGAGGAAGGGACAGGGAAATAGCTGTCCATGTTCCAAAGCCTCAGGATCTGGTCTGTGGCCAAAAAACTATTCCCTCCCTAATTGCTTTTCATAGCTAATAGTAACATCGATCCCATAGCCCTAGACAACATAAATCCCAAATGATCTGAAACATAAAAGAAAAAGGAAGAGAAGTAGAGATGGGGCAATGGACAAAGTTCACTAGGCAGGACCCTTCAGAGAACTGGAGACGTGCAGTCAATTGCATTATTGTCACACAGTGAAGCACATAGTACTTCTGAAATGATTGGATGCAGAAACAAGCATGTTGGGAGAAGATTTCATGTGCAAAGCTCCCAAACTGTGAAACCTGCAGCTCTGAATATCTTAACCCAGTGTTGGCGAACCTATGGCATGTGTCCCACAAGGTGCACTCAGAGCCCTCTCTGTGTGCATGTGTGTCATTGCCCCAGCACAGAGTTCACCCCACTCCTCAGTCCAGCAGCCCAATGGGAGATCCTCCTCCCTCCCTCCCTCCAGCACAGCTTTTGCCCCGTCCCTCTATAGCACGGATGGCAGCCTTATGAGTTTGGCCACCTGGTCTACAAAAGGTTCATCATCACTGATCTAATCTGTTAATGCTCTCACTGCTTTCAGGGAAAATGTGAAAACCACGGTCTGTGTAAAACTTCTTCTTTTCAATGTCCCTCTTCCTTTTGTACATTCCATGAATTTTACTGTATTTTACAGCAAATATTTTTACTACATCTTAGTTTCTTTCAGAATTCATTCACTGAAGATTCTTACACTAAGAGAACTGATTATTCCACCAACAATCTAAAAGGGAGAATGGTGCAGTTATTCTTATTTTTTATTTAATAAGCATGTACTTTAATTCTGACATTTATCCTCCAAATGCAGAGTGGTGTAATACAAAGATAACTAGATCTGTGATAAATTTCCCATTTATCCAATGAAAATAGGTTAGAGTGGAGTCTTACTCCTTGAATGTCTATTTTTCCTGAACAACAGAATGAGGTGGTCGTAAGTCAGTAATGGCTTGAAGGAATGTAAGGGAAATAATGCTTCTAGGCCAATCGGCAGAATTGGTAGATCAAAAAAAGTTGTTTCCATTAAGAAAGAAAGAACTTTCCCATCTTAGCAACAACTCTTTTCAAACTTATGCTTTTCCTTTTCCTTACATATCCCTTAACCATAAGAGATAAAGTCGAGAACACATTCAGAGAAAGTGGCTTTCCCCAGTAGATTCTGTTCATTTGCTGTCTCCTGCTGCAGGGAATATGCTTTTGTCCACCAGGCCCAAAGTTATTGATAGTATTAATTCCACATATATTATGCAGCAGATGAGTCTGTGCATATATCATTAGTGTCTATTTTACATTTCCAGAGGAGGTAAAGCAGAGTTAATCAAGACATGAAAGCAGAACTTTTGTTGCATACTGCTTACAGAGGTGGAAGAATGAGGGAGACCAGGAATATTCTGAGAGAGAAGGGGCACAGTCAGATCAAAATAAATATCAAGGTCTTTTCCCAAAGAAAATGTTTTCTTTCTTTTATGGGATCAAACTCCTATTATAGTCTGGCACATGTTGGGCTCTCCAATGGGTTTGGCTTTCTGCAAAGAGGGGAAATAGAACACACTCACCCTCAAGACTAATATAAATCAATATTAGAGTACTCGACAGAATAGTAGAAGAGACGGAGCATTTGGTGCAGGAAAATGGGTTTCTTCTCTTTTCTCTTGTAGACAGGTAAAGAAGCAACCATGTTTTACATCATAATTTATTCACAATTCATTTACTGAAGGTTCTTACCAAAAGTCCACCAACCAGCTAAAAGAGAGAAAAGGATTTGATACTTATTTTTCTTGAACAATCATGTACTATAGTTAGTTATGATTTGTAACCCCCCAAATGCAGAGTTGTCTAAGAAGAAGATTTAATTTAATTTAATTTAATTGTCAAATTTATATACCGCCCACTCGGCCAAAGCCAACTCAGGGCAGTTCACAATGACAATTTAAAAACATGTTAAAAACAGTTAAAACTACACACACCCTGAAACAAGAGGTGCAGGATCCAAAGAAATGCTTTAAAATTCCTATTCAACCAATGCCAATAGACAAGAAAAGAAGCAACCATGGTCTACATCATAATTTTATGCATAATTCATTTACTGAAGGTTCTTACCGGAAGTCCACTAAGCAGCTGAAAGAGAGAAAGAGCATTTATACTTATTTTTCTTGAGCAAGCATGTACTATAGTTAGTTCTGATTTGTAACCCCAAAATGCAGAGTTGTCTAAAAATGCTTTAACATTTCTATTCAGCCAATGCCAATAGGCTAGAATGAAACTTTACTCCTTGAATGTCTAGTCTTTCTCAAATTTGTAATGAAGACAATCATTAGACTGTAATGACTTGAAGGAAATTAAACTCTTTAGGCAGAATCAGCATAACAAAACCTTTTTATATTAGGAAAGAAAGAACTTCCCCATCTTCGCAACAGTTACAGTAAAAAACCCATTTTAAAGAAGCCTCATTTTATACAAACTTCATTTTACAGAAGAGTTGTTGTTGTTTTTTGGCTGTAAACGTGTCCTGTTTTGCAGGGAAACCCCTGTTTTACAGAACATGATTTCCCAGAGCATATTGTGGTTGGTGGGTTATAAAAAACCACCCACAGTCATTCTGGGCCCTGCAGATGGTAGAGGAGTGGTCTTGAGATGAGTTAAAGTGTTTTGTTAATTTTTATTTTTATTATTTTGTGGGTGGATGGGTCTGGAAAAATTTTAGCATGTTAATATGGGAATGCCACGTTTTACAGTAAAAATCGAGTTAAGGAAAAAGGTACGGAAGGGACTTTTCCCGTAAAATGGGGTTTTACTGTATTTTCAAAGTTCTTGCTTTTCTGTTTGTTTTTGTTTAAATCTCCCTTCAACAGTTGAGATGGATCTGAGAGTATGTTCAGAGAGAGATTGGGTGTCCGAAGTTGATTCTCTTCTTTTCCTGATGCCTCTTCAAGCTAATGTGCTGTCATTCATATGCAACGTTAATGATACTATTCTCAGGCAATATTCTCTGCTGATCAAGATCTATCTGTCTCTTCTGTGTTATCAACATACATATTTATAGACATGTACATATATCAATGGGCAGAAAGAAAATTGTATACTTACTGGAGATCTCTTCTTTCGTCCCTAATAATTAGGTGGGAGGAAGAAAAATTCAGAAGAATCATTAGCATTTCCTTTCATTTTATTTTAATCCATGTGCAGATAACCAAGGGTAGGCAATCCTTTTATTGGAACCAACTGCGACCAATGGCAGGAACATGGCCAAGCCCTCACTTTCTCTACATGTCTTCCTTACCCAAAGGGAAACAATATATAGCTCCTATTGGACATTTCCGTTAAACTAAATTAAAGCAGCTGAAGCAGGTTTGCAGTTCCCAGGGGGTAAAAAGACTTCTTCTTAGGTCACCTATGGCATGTGTAGCCTAAGAAACTAGAGTCCTCTGGAAAAGGCCAAGTCACCATGAGAGATGAAGGTGCTGATTCCTTCAGCCTCTCCTCATTTGACATGCTAGTGTTCAGATAGGGTGAGGAAGGGACAGGGAAATAGCTGTCCATGTTCCAAAGCCTCAGGATCTGGTCTGTGGCCAAAAAACTATTCCCTCCCTAATTGCTTTTCATAGCTAATAGTAACATCGATCCCATAGCCCTAGACAACATAAATCCCAAATGATCTGAAACATAAAAGAAAAAGGAAGAGAAGTAGAGATGGGGCAATGGACAAAGTTCACTAGGCAGGACCCTTCAGAGAACTGGAGACGTGCAGTCAATTGCATTATTGTCACACAGTGAAGCACATAGTACTTCTGAAATGATTGGATGCAGAAACAAGCATGTTGGGAGAAGATTTCATGTGCAAAGCTCCCAAACTGTGAAACCTGCAGCTCTGAATATCTTAACCCAGTGTTGGCGAACCTATGGCATGTGTCCCACAAGGTGCACTCAGAGCCCTCTCTGTGTGCATGTGTGTCATTGCCCCAGCACAGAGTTCACCCCACTCCTCAGTCCAGCAGCCCAATGGGAGATCCTCCTCCCTCCCTCCCTCCAGCACAGCTTTTGCCCCGTCCCTCTATAGCACGGATGGCAGCCTTATGAGTTTGGCCACCTGGTCTACAAAAGGTTCATCATCACTGATCTAATCTGTTAATGCTCTCACTGCTTTCAGGGAAAATGTGAAAACCACGGTCTGTGTAAAACTTCTTCTTTTCAATGTCCCTCTTCCTTTTGTACATTCCATGAATTTTACTGTATTTTACAGCAAATATTTTTACTACATCTTAGTTTCTTTCAGAATTCATTCACTGAAGATTCTTACACTAAGAGAACTGATTATTCCACCAACAATCTAAAAGGGAGAATGGTGCAGTTATTCTTATTTTTTATTTAATAAGCATGTACTTTAATTCTGACATTTATCCTCCAAATGCAGAGTGGTGTAATACAAAGATAACTAGATCTGTGATAAATTTCCCATTTATCCAATGAAAATAGGTTAGAGTGGAGTCTTACTCCTTGAATGTCTATTTTTCCTGAACAACAGAATGAGGTGGTCGTAAGTCAGTAATGGCTTGAAGGAATGTAAGGGAAATAATGCTTCTAGGCCAATCGGCAGAATTGGTAGATCAAAAAAAGTTGTTTCCATTAAGAAAGAAAGAACTTTCCCATCTTAGCAACAACTCTTTTCAAACTTATGCTTTTCCTTTTCCTTACATATCCCTTAACCATAAGAGATAAAGTCGAGAACACATTCAGAGAAAGTGGCTTTCCCCAGTAGATTCTGTTCATTTGCTGTCTCCTGCTGCAGGGAATATGCTTTTGTCCACCAGGCCCAAAGTTATTGATAGTATTAATTCCACATATATTATGCAGCAGATGAGTCTGTGCATATATCATTAGTGTCTATTTTACATTTCCAGAGGAGGTAAAGCAGAGTTAATCAAGACATGAAAGCAGAACTTTTGTTGCATACTGCTTACAGAGGTGGAAGAATGAGGGAGACCAGGAATATTCTGAGAGAGAAGGGGCACAGTCAGATCAAAATAAATATCAAGGTCTTTTCCCAAAGAAAATGTTTTCTTTCTTTTATGGGATCAAACTCCTATTATAGTCTGGCACATGTTGGGCTCTCCAATGGGTTTGGCTTTCTGCAAAGAGGGGAAATAGAACACACTCACCCCCAAGACTAATATAAATCAATATTAGAGTACTCGACAGAATAGTAGAAGAGACGGAGCATTTGGTGCAGGAAAATGGGTTTCTTCTCTTTTCTCTTGTAGACAGGTAAAGAAGCAACCATGTTTTACATCATAATTTATTCACAATTCATTTACTGAAGGTTCTTACCAAAAGTCCACCAACCAGCTAAAAGAGAGAAAAGGATTTGATACTTATTTTTCTTGAACAATCATGTACTATAGTTAGTTATGATTTGTAACCCCCCAAATGCAGAGTTGTCTAAGAAGAAGATTTAATTTAATTTAATTTAATTGTCAAATTTATATACCGCCCACTCGGCCAAAGCCAACTCAGGGCAGTTCACAATGACAATTTAAAAACATGTTAAAAACAGTTAAAACTACACACACCCTGAAACAAGAGGTGCAGGATCCAAAGAAATGCTTTAAAATTCCTATTCAACCAATGCCAATAGACAAGAAAAGAAGCAACCATGGTCTACATCATAATTTTATGCATAATTCATTTACTGAAGGTTCTTACCGGAAGTCCACTTAGCAGCTGAAAGAGAGAAAGAGCATTTATACTTATTTTTCTTGAGCAAGCATGTACTATAGTTAGTTCTGATTTGTAACCCCAAAATGCAGAGTTGTCTAAAAATGCTTTAACATTTCTATTCAGCCAATGCCAATAGGCTAGAATGAAACTTTGCTCCTTGAATGTCTAGTCTTTCTCAAATTTGTAATGAAGACAATCATTAGACTGTAATGACTTGAAGGAAATTAAACTCTTTAGGCAGAATCAGCATAACAAAAACTTTTTATATTAGGAAAGAAAGAACTTCCCCATCTTCGCAACAGTTACAGTAAAAAACCCATTTTAAAGAAGCCTCATTTTATACAAACTTCGTTTTACAGTAGAGTTGTTGTTGTTTTTTGGCTGTAAACGTGTCCTGTTTTGCAGGGAAACCCCTGCTTTACAGAACATGATTTCCCAGAGCATATTGTGGTTGGTGGGTTATAAAAAACCACCCACAGTCATTCTGGGCCCTGCAGATGGTAGAGGAGTGGTCTTGAGATGAGTTAAAGTGTTTTGTTAATTTTTATTTTTATTATTTTGTGGGTGGATGGGTCTGGAAAAATTTTAGCATGTTAATATGGGAATGCCACGTTTTACAGTAAAAATCGAGTTAAGGAAAAAGGTACGGAAGGGACTTTTCCCATAAAATGGGGTTTTACTGTATTTTCAAAGTTCTTGCTTTTCTGTTTGTTTTTGTTTAAATCTCCCTTCAACAGTTGAGATGGATCTGAGAGTATGTTCAGAGAGAGATTGGGTGTCCGAAGTTGATTCTCTTCTTTTCCTGATGCCTCTTCAAGCTAATGTGCTGTCATTCATATGCAACGTTAATGATACTATTCTCAGGCAATATTCTCTGCTGATCAAGATCTATCTGTCTCTTCTGTGTTATCAACATACATATTTATAGACATGTACATATATCAATGGGCAGAAAGAAAATTGTATACTTACTGGAGATCTCTTCTTTCGTCCCTAATAATTAGGTGGGAGGAAGAAAAATTCAGAAGAATCATTAGCATTTCCTTTCATTTTATTTTAATCCATGTGCAGATAACCAAGGGTAGGCAATCCTTTTATTGGAACCAACTGCGACCAATGGCAGGAACATGGCCAAGCCCTCACTTTCTCTACATGTCTTCCTTACCCAAAGGGAAACAATATATAGCTCCTATTGGACATTTCCGTTAAACTAAATTAAAGCAGCTGAAGCAGGTTTGCAGTTCCCAGGGGGTAAAAAGACTTCTTCTTAGGTCACCTATGGCATGTGTAGCCTAAGAAACTAGAGTCCTCTGGAAAAGGCCAAGTCACCATGAGAGATGAAGGTGCTGATTCCTTCAGCCTCTCCTCATTTGACATGCTAGTGTTCAGATAGGGTGAGGAAGGGACAGGGAAATAGCTGTCCATGTTCCAAAGCCTCAGGATCTGGTCTGTGGCCAAAAAACTATTCCCTCCCTAATTGCTTTTCATAGCTAATAGTAACATCGATCCCATAGCCCTAGACAACATAAATCCCAAATGATCTGAAACATAAAAGAAAAAGGAAGAGAAGTAGAGATGGGGCAATGGACAAAGTTCACTAGGCAGGACCCTTCAGAGAACTGGAGACGTGCAGTCAATTGCATTATTGTCACACAGTGAAGCACATAGTACTTCTGAAATGATTGGATGCAGAAACAAGCATGTTGGGAGAAGATTTCATGTGCAAAGCTCCCAAACTGTGAAACCTGCAGCTCTGAATATCTTAACCCAGTGTTGGCGAACCTATGGCATGTGTCCCACAAGGTGCACTCAGAGCCCTCTCTGTGTGCATGTGTGTCATTGCCCCAGCACAGAGTTCACCCCACTCCTCAGTCCAGCAGCCCAATGGGAGATCCTCCTCCCTCCCTCCCTCCAGCACAGCTTTTGCCCCGTCCCTCTATAGCACGGATGGCAGCCTTATGAGTTTGGCCACCTGGTCTACAAAAGGTTCATCATCACTGATCTAATCTGTTAATGCTCTCACTGCTTTCAGGGAAAATGTGAAAACCACGGTCTGTGTAAAACTTCTTCTTTTCAATGTCCCTCTTCCTTTTGTACATTCCATGAATTTTACTGTATTTTACAGCAAATATTTTTACTACATCTTAGTTTCTTTCAGAATTCATTCACTGAAGATTCTTACACTAAGAGAACTGATTATTCCACCAACAATCTAAAAGGGAGAATGGTGCAGTTATTCTTATTTTTTATTTAATAAGCATGTACTTTAATTCTGACATTTATCCTCCAAATGCAGAGTGGTGTAATACAAAGATAACTAGATCTGTGATAAATTTCCCATTTATCCAATGAAAATAGGTTAGAGTGGAGTCTTACTCCTTGAATGTCTATTTTTCCTGAACAACAGAATGAGGTGGTCGTAAGTCAGTAATGGCTTGAAGGAATGTAAGGGAAATAATGCTTCTAGGCCAATCGGCAGAATTGGTAGATCAAAAAAAGTTGTTTCCATTAAGAAAGAAAGAACTTTCCCATCTTAGCAACAACTCTTTTCAAACTTATGCTTTTCCTTTTCCTTACATATCCCTTAACCATAAGAGATAAAGTCGAGAACACATTCAGAGAAAGTGGCTTTCCCCAGTAGATTCTGTTCATTTGCTGTCTCCTGCTGCAGGGAATATGCTTTTGTCCACCAGGCCCAAAGTTATTGATAGTATTAATTCCACATATATTATGCAGCAGATGAGTCTGTGCATATATCATTAGTGTCTATTTTACATTTCCAGAGGAGGTAAAGCAGAGTTAATCAAGACATGAAAGCAGAACTTTTGTTGCATACTGCTTACAGAGGTGGAAGAATGAGGGAGACCAGGAATATTCTGAGAGAGAAGGGGCACAGTCAGATCAAAATAAATATCAAGGTCTTTTCCCAAAGAAAATGTTTTCTTTCTTTTATGGGATCAAACTCCTATTATAGTCTGGCACATGTTGGGCTCTCCAATGGGTTTGGCTTTCTGCAAAGAGGGGAAATAGAACACACTCACCCCCAAGACTAATATAAATCAATATTAGAGTACTCGACAGAATAGTAGAAGAGACGGAGCATTTGGTGCAGGAAAATGGGTTTCTTCTCTTTTCTCTTGTAGACAGGTAAAGAAGCAACCATGTTTTACATCATAATTTATTCACAATTCATTTACTGAAGGTTCTTACCAAAAGTCCACCAACCAGCTAAAAGAGAGAAAAGGATTTGATACTTATTTTTCTTGAACAATCATGTACTATAGTTAGTTATGATTTGTAACCCCCCAAATGCAGAGTTGTCTAAGAAGAAGATTTAATTTAATTTAATTTAATTTAATTGTCAAATTTATATACCGCCCACTCGGCCAAAGCCAACTCAGGGCAGTTCACAATGACAATTTAAAAACATGTTAAAAACAGTTAAAACTACACACACCCTGAAACAAGAGGTGCAGGATCCAAAGAAATGCTTTAAAATTCCTATTCAACCAATGCCAATAGACAAGAAAAGAAGCAACCATGGTCTACATCATAATTTTATGCATAATTCATTTACTGAAGGTTCTTACCGGAAGTCCACTTAGCAGCTGAAAGAGAGAAAGAGCATTTATACTTATTTTTCTTGAGCAAGCATGTACTATAGTTAGTTCTGATTTGTAACCCCAAAATGCAGAGTTGTCTAAAAATGCTTTAACATTTCTATTCAGCCAATGCCAATAGGCTAGAATGAAACTTTACTCCTTGAATGTCTAGTCTTTCTCAAATTTGTAATGAAGACAATCATTAGACTGTAATGACTTGAAGGAAATTAAACTCTTTAGGCAGAATCAGCATAACAAAACCTTTTTATATTAGGAAAGAAAGAACTTCCCCATCTTCGCAACAGTTACAGTAAAAAACCCATTTTAAAGAAGCCTCATTTTATACAAACTTCGTTTTACAGTAGAGTTGTTGTTGTTTTTTGGCTGTAAACGTGTCCTGTTTTGCAGGGAAACCCCTGTTTTACAGAACATGATTTCCCAGAGCATATTGTGGTTGGTGGGTTATAAAAAAAACCACCCACAGTCATTCTGGGCCCTGCAGATGGTAGAGGAGTGGTCTTGAGATGAGTTAAAGTGTTTTGTTAATTTTTATTTTTATTATTTTGTGGGTGGATGGGTCTGGAAAAATTTTAGCATGTTAATATGGGAATGCCACGTTTTACAGTAAAAATCGAGTTAAGGAAAAAGGTACGGAAGGGACTTTTCCCATAAAATGGGGTTTTACTGTATTTTCAAAGTTCTTGCTTTTCTGTTTGTTTTTGTTTAAATCTCCCTTCAACAGTTGAGATGGATCTGAGAGTATGTTCAGAGAGAGATTGGGTGTCCGAAGTTGATTCTCTTCTTTTCCTGATGCCTCTTCAAGCTAATGTGCTGTCATTCATATGCAACGTTAATGATACTATTCTCAGGCAATATTCTCTGCTGATCAAGATCTATCTGTCTCTTCTGTGTTATCAACATACATATTTATAGACATGTACATATATCAATGGGCAGAAAGAAAATTGTATACTTACTGGAGATCTCTTCTTTCGTCCCTAATAATTAGGTGGGAGGAAGAAAAATTCAGAAGAATCATTAGCATTTCCTTTCATTTTATTTTAATCCATGTGCAGATAACCAAGGGTAGGCAATCCTTTTATTGGAACCAACTGCGACCAATGGCAGGAACATGGCCAAGCCCTCACTTTCTCTACATGTCTTCCTTACCCAAAGGGAAACAATATATAGCTCCTATTGGACTTTTCCGTTAAACTAAATTAAAGCAGCTGAAGCAGGTTTGCAGTTCCCAGGGGGTAAAAAGACTTCTTCTTAGGTCACCTATGGCATGTGTAGCCTAAGAAACTAGAGTCCTCTGGAAAAGGCCAAGTCACCATGAGAGATGAAGGTGCTGATTCCTTCAGCCTCTCCTCATTTGACATGCTAGTGTTCAGATAGGGTGAGGAAGGGACAGGGAAATAGCTGTCCATGTTCCAAAGCCTCAGGATCTGGTCTGTGGCCAAAAAACTATTCCCTCCCTAATTGCTTTTCATAGCTAATAGTAACATCGATCCCATAGCCCTAGACAACATAAATCCCAAATGATCTGAAACATAAAAGAAAAAGGAAGAGAAGTAGAGATGGGGCAATGGACAAAGTTCACTAGGCAGGACCCTTCAGAGAACTGGAGACGTGCAGTCAATTGCATTATTGTCACACAGTGAAGCACATAGTACTTCTGAAATGATTGGATGCAGAAACAAGCATGTTGGGAGAAGATTTCATGTGCAAAGCTCCCAAACTGTGAAACCTGCAGCTCTGAATATCTTAACCCAGTGTTGGCGAACCTATGGCATGTGTCCCACAAGGTGCACTCAGAGCCCTCTCTGTGTGCATGTGTGTCATTGCCCCAGCACAGAGTTCACCCCACTCCTCAGTCCAGCAGCCCAATGGGAGATCCTCCTCCCTCCCTCCCTCCAGCACAGCTTTTGCCCCGTCCCTCTATAGCACGGATGGCAGCCTTATGAGTTTGGCCACCTGGTCTACAAAAGGTTCATCATCACTGATCTAATCTGTTAATGCTCTCACTGCTTTCAGGGAAAATGTGAAAACCACGGTCTGTGTAAAACTTCTTCTTTTCAATGTCCCTCTTCCTTTTGTACATTCCATGAATTTTACTGTATTTTACAGCACATATTTTTACTACATCTTAGTTTCTTTCAGAATTCATTCACTGAAGATTCTTACACTAAGAGAACTGGTTATTCCACCAACAATCTAAAAGGGAGAATGGTGCAGTTATTCTTATTTTTTATTTAATAAGCATGTACTTTAATTCTGACATTTATCCTCCAAATGCAGAGTGGTGTAATACAAAGATAACTAGATCTGTGATAAATTTCCCATTTATCCAATGAAAATAGGTTAGAGTGGAGTCTTACTCCTTGAATGTCTATTTTTCCTGAACAACAGAATGAGGTGGTCGTAAGTCAGTAATGGCTTGAAGGAATGTAAGGGAAATAATGCTTCTAGGCCAATCGGCAGAATTGGTAGATCAAAAAAAGTTGTTTCCATTAAGAAAGAAAGAACTTTCCCATCTTAGCAACAACTCTTTTCAAACTTATGCTTTTCCTTTTCCTTACATATCCCTTAATCATAAGAGATAAAGTCGAGAACACATTCAGAGAAAGTGGCTTTCCCCAGTAGATTCTGTTCATTTGCTGTCTCCTGCTGCAGGGAATATGCTTTTGTCCACCAGGCCCAAAGTTATTGATAGTATTAATTCCACATATATTATGCAGCAGATGAGTCTGTGCATATATCATTAGTGTCTATTTCACATTTCCAGAGGATGTAAAGCAGAGTTAATCAAGACATGAAAGCAGAACTTTTGTTGCATACTGCTTACAGAGGTGGAAGAATGAGGGAGACCAGGAATATTCTGAGAGAGAAGGGGCACAGTCAGATCAAAATAAATATCAAGGTCTTTTCCCAAAGAAAATGTTTTCTTTCTTTTATGGGATCAAACTCCTATTATAGTCTGGCACATGTTGGGCTCTCCAATGGGTTTGGCTTTCTGCAAAGAGGGGAAATAGAACACACTCACCCCCAAGACTAATATAAATCAATATTAGAGTACTCGACAGAATAGTAGAAGAGACGGAGCATTTGGCGCAGGAAAATGGGTTTCTTCTCTTTTCTCTTGTAGACAGGTAAAGAAGCAACCATGTTTTACATCATAATTTATTCACAATTCATTTACTGAAGGTTCTTACCAAAAGTCCACCAACCAGCTAAAAGAGAGAAAAGGATTTGATACTTATTTTTCTTGAACAATCATGTACTATAGTTAGTTATGATTTGTAACCCCCCAAATGCAGAGTTGTCTAAGAAGAAGATTTAATTTAATTTAATTTAATTTAATTGTCAAATTTATATACCGCCCACTCGGCCAAAGCCAACTCAGGGCAGTTCACAATGACAATTTAAAAACATGTTAAAAACAGTTAAAACTACACACACCCTAAAACAAGAGGTGCAGGATCCAAAGAAATGCTTTAAAATTCCTATTCAACCAATGCCAATAGACAAGAAAAGAAGCAACCATGGTCTACATCATAATTTTATGCATAATTCATTTACTGAAGGTTCTTACCGGAAGTCCACTTAGCAGCTGAAAGAGAGAAAGAGCATTTATACTTATTTTTCTTGAGCAAGCATGTACTATAGTTAGTTCTGATTTGTAACCCCAAAATGCAGAGTTGTCTAAAAATGCTTTAACATTTCTATTCAGCCAATGCCAATAGGCTAGAATGAAACTTTACTCCTTGAATGTCTAGTCTTTCTCAAATTTGTAATGAAGACAATCATTAGACTGTAATGACTTGAAGGAAATTAAACTCTTTAGGCAGAATCAGCATAACAAAAACTTTTTATATTAGGAAAGAAAGAACTTCCCCATCTTCGCAACAGTTACAGTAAAAAACCCATTTTAAAGAAGCCTCATTTTATACAAACTTCGTTTTACAGTAGAGTTGTTGTTGTTTTTTGGCTGTAAACGTGTCCTGTTTTGCAGGGAAACCCCTGTTTTACAGAACATGATTTCCCAGAGCATATTGTGGTTGGTGGGTTATAAAAAAAACCACCCACAGTCATTCTGGGCCCTGCAGATGGTAGAGGAGTGGTCTTGAGATGAGTTAGAGTGTTTTGTTAATTTTTATTTTTATTATTTTCTGGGTGGGGTCTGGAAAAAATTAGCGTGTTAATATGGGAATGCCACGTTTTACAGTAAAAATCGAGTTAAGGAAAAAGGTACGGAACGGACTTTTCCCGTAAAATGGGGTTTTACTGTATTTTCAAAGTTCTTGCTTTTCCGTTTGTTTTTGTTTGAATCTCCCTTCAACAGTTGAGATGGATCTGAGAGTATGTTCAGAGAGAGATTGGGTGTCCGAAGTTGATTCTCTTCTTTTCCTGATGCCTCTTCAAGCTAATGTGCTGTCATTCATATGCAACGTTAATGATACTATTCTCAGGCAATATTCTCTGCTGATCAAGATCTATCTGTCTCTTCTGTGTTATCAACATACATATTTATAGACATGTACATATATCAATGGGCAGAAAGAAGATTGTATACTTACTGGAGATCTCTTCATCCGTATCTAATAATGGGGTGGGAAGAAAGTTAGTATTTCCTTTCCTTTCATTGTAATCCAGATGCAGAAAACAAAGGTTAGGCAATTCTTTTATTGAAACCAACCACGACCAATGGCAGGAAGATGGCCAAGCCCTCAGTTTCTCTACATGTGTTCCTTACCTTCAGGGAAACAATATATAGCTCCTATTGGACTTTTCCGTTAAACTAAATTAAAGCAGCTGCAGCAGTTTTGCAGTTCCCAGGGGGTAAAAAGACTTCTTCTTAAGTCACCTATGGCATGTGTAGCCTAAGAAAATAGAGTCCTCTGGAAAAGGCCAAGTCACCATGAGAGATGAAGGTGCTGATTCCTTCAGCCTCTCCTCATTTGACATGCTAGTGTTCAGATAGGGTGAGGAAGGAACAGGGAAATAGCTGTACATGTTCCAAAGCCTCATGACCTGGCCTATGGCCAAAAATTATTCCTTCCCTAATTGATTTTTATAGCTAATAATAAAATGGATCCCATAGCCCTAAACTTATTATTAGCTATAAAAATCAATTTGGGAATAAAATTGATCCCATAGCCCTAAACGAGGGACTGCAGTGGCTCAAGTAGCTAAGATGCTGACTGGGAAGCAGAAGGTCAGCAGTTCAATTCCCAAGTACTGCAGGACAGAATGAGCTTCACTGTGTGACAATAATGCAATTGACTGTACGTCTCCAGTTCTCTGAAGGGTCCTGCCTAGTGAACTTTGTCCATTGCCCCATCTCTACTTCTCTTCCTTTTTCTTTTATGTTTCAGATCATTTGGGATTTATGTTGTCTAGGGCTATGGGATCGATGTTACTATTCGAAAGCAAGAAATTGCAAGTAGTTAAATGGGGTCCACTTCGGTGGAAAGGTAACAGCACTCTGTTCACTCTGGTGTCTAGTCATGCCTGCCACATGACCACGGAAACATCTGCAGAAGCAGACAGCGCTGGCTCTTCAGCTTTGAAACAGAGATGAGCACTGCACCCTAGAGTCGGATACGACTAGCTTTCGAGCAAGGGAAACCTTTACCTTTATAGCCTTAAACAACATAAATCCCAAATGAGCTGAAACATAAAAGAGAAAGGAAGAGAAGTAGGGATGGGGCAATGGATGAAATTCAGTATGCAGGACCCTTCAGAGAACTGGAGATGTGCAGTCAGTTGCATTGTTGTCACACTGTGAAGCATGTAATACTTCTGACATGTTTGGATGCAGAAACAGGCATGTTGGGAGAAGAATTCACATGTTCAGCTCCCAAACTGTGAAACCTGCAGCTTTCAAACTTCTCATCCAGTGGTGTCAAACCTATGGCACGTGTCCCAGACGGGGCACTCAGAGCCCTCACATAGCTTGCTGGCTATGTGAAAAGGGCATTGGACAGGGATGGGGGCTTATTCTTAGTTTACCTATGCCATGTGTAACCTAAGGAAATAGAGTCATCGGGAAAAGGCAAAGTCAGCATGAGAGACGAAGGTGCTGATTCCTTTGACCTCTCCTCATTCAACATGCTAGAGTTCAGACAGGGTGAGGATAGGACAGAGAAATAGCTGTACATGTTCCAAAGTCTCAGGATCTTGTATGTTGCCAAAAAAGTATTCCTTAGCTCAAGTGGCTAAGATGTTGACTGGAAGGTGGGAGGTCAGTTGCTCGATTCCCGAGTACTGCAGGATGGAATGAGCATCCGTCCTTGTCACAGTTCCTGCCAACTTAGCAGTTCAAAAGCAAGGAATTGCAAGTAGATAATTAGGGACCACTTCAGTGGGAATGTAAACAGCATTCCTTTCACTCTTGTTTTTAGTAATGCCTGCCATATGACCATGGAAACTTCTGCAGAAGCAGACAGCACTGACTCTTTCACTTTGAAACAGAGACGAGGGGTTTCAAGCAAGGGAAACCTTGACCTTTTAAATTGATTTTTATACCTAATTGTAAAATGGATCCCATAGCTCTTAACAACATAAATCCTGCACAAGCTGAAACATAAAAGACAAAGGAAGAGAAGTAGAGATGACACGAACCTATGGCATGTGTCCCACAAGGGGCAATCAGAGCCCTCTCTGTGGGCATGTGTGTCATCGCCCCAGCACAGAGTTCACACCACTCTTCTGCCCAGCAGTCCAATGGGATCTCTTCCTCCCTCCCTCCAGCACTGCTTTTGCCCTGCCCCTCTGTAGCACGGATGGCAGCCTGTTGAGTTTGGCCACTCGGTCTCTAAAAGTTTTGTCATCACTGTTCTTATCTGTTAATATTCTCACTGCTTTCAGGGGAAATGTGAAAAACATATTCTGTGTAAATCCTCTCCTTTTCAGTGTCCACCCCCCTTTGTACATTCCATGAATTTTACTGTATTTTATGGCAAATATTTTATTACATCATAGTTTCTTTCAGAGTTCATTTACCGAAGGTTCTTACCCCAACAGAACTGAGCTGTGGACCAAACTGTGAAAGCTGCAGCTTTCAATATTCTTATCTGAATCTTATGAAAGCACCCAGTGGAATCACTCCTACCATCCTATCCTTCAGTAATACCAAGTGGGTTATTGACAGTGCCTCCAGACCTACCCTTTGTGTTCTGGAAAGAATTAGAATGGAAGAGGCAAATATCTTACTGGGTTCCCTTTGAAATATGCATTTCATACATTTATTTCTATCCCCAAATATCATACAGATTACAGAGTGGATGAGTGGGCCATTGGTGACAATCCAAAAACACCACTTGATACCTTTCCTGCACCTCATGCCCGCATTATTATTTGTACTGCATGTAGGATCCTAGCTATATGTGCAGAATTAGATAATTTTGTTTTCAATTTCATACAAAAGGATATAGTATACTGCAATTTGTCTTATTTGGACGGTCGAGGGGGATGGGAGGTATAATTGGATCAGTAATCCTTTTGCTTAAGAGAGTTGTACAGTAGAACCCTGCATAAAAAAAAAACAGAGCTCTTCGCTATGCGGATTTTTTGTTATGCAAACTGAATGGGAGATGCCCCGGATAACGAAAAAAAGTTTGTTACCCAGGGTTAACATTGAAAAACCCAGCATAACAAACATTTTTCATTATGCTGGATATCTCCCTTGCAGAATGAACCAATTGTTATGTGAATTTTTCATTATGTGATGCATTCGTTATGCAATGTATTACTGTACATCAGTAAATAAACAGCAAATGACTATTCTTGAAACAAATAAGATTTTGAATTTAGTCTTCAAGGGCAACCAACTACTGATGCCATGAGAACGGAAAAACCCTCAGTTTCTCAACCAGTATTTCCCAGCCTCAGGGAAACAATAGCCAGCTCCTCTTGGACTGTTCTGCTAACAAAATTAAAGCAGGTGAAGAAGATTTGCAATACAGTCTTCTGGGAAAGGGAAAGTCATCATGAGAGAAAGGATGCAAGACTGAATGAATCTAGATTATCATTGACTCAAGAATACAGGAAAAGCACTAGTTAGGATAGTAGCTTTAGAATACCGTTGTTGTTGTTTTTTTAACATTATTATGAGCCAAAACAGAGAAATGAATAATTGTCTTGATTCTTGAGGAGATACTTTGAAAATTTTCATCAAAATATCCCCCTAAAATGTTGGAAGCCTAATACCCTCAGTTTTCACAAATGTAAATCTAGTGCAAGAGCTGTATGGGTTCTGGAAAGTGAGAATGCCATACAAAACAGGTTCACCAAAGATTGATAGTTTTCAGTGCTTGCTTTGGTGCTTACTTGACAGGATCTGAGATTTAAAATCCAAGGAAATAGCTGAAAGATTTATTTAATACTAGCTTTTCTTCCCTTGTCTTTTCATTTTTGTTTCATTTTCATTTTGTTTTTCTTACAGATCATGAGCTTCAAGACATTCAACATCCATTGGTTGAATGAGTTGAACCAACACACAGGACCATGAACTGCACATAAGTAAAATCTACCATTAAGTCACAACCAGAAACACAAACATATAATCCAACCAGCCCACCTCCAGATGTAAACCAGGGGATTTCATCAAAGTGATTTCTGTCTTCAAATACATAGTGGAAACTAAAATATTGGCTTACAAAAAGATTAGCAATACTCACCAGAGAATGAATAATGCTGTCTATCTGTAATGCAGAAAGAACACTTACTTTCTGATCATAGAGGTAGGTAGAACAAACCATTCCGAAATTTTTGAAATGCTATTAGCTATCAAGGTTCATTTAGCACCACCCACAAACTCTGTGCTTTAGAATAGCACTGAAACAGTGTATATCCCTTTGTCAGTGGAAACTCAGAAATATGCAGAAACTATAAAATAAAGCATCAGAATAATTTACAAAAGCAATGGACACTTTTGCTCACGGAGCATTTATGTCACTAACTTAAACGTTCACATGGATGCCAGGTCAGCAAGAAAGTCAATGGATGTGTTGTGTTAAATACCTCAGTACAAACTCAAAGATTAAACATAAAAGTTTATTAGCAATACTCACTTTGGCTTTGATTTCGTCTATGTCAGTATCTTTCTACAACATAAAGAGAAGAGTGATATATTAGTCATTAAAAAGGGGATGAGCTGTTGAATCTTTATTAAGCTCTCTAAGTACTCTTTATGGTTTAACTCCTCTTGATCCAGTTTTCATTCTCCATCATGTACCTGATTCTCTACTGGTCTCATTGCTATCTCTTTCTCTTTTTTAAACTGCTTCTACAAGGTTTTTATCTTGTTCAGTGTATTGAATGAAAAATCTGTGCCTTCCACGCAAGAGAAGGCCAACCAGAAGAGAGGGTTTCTTCCCCAATCTTTTTTGAAGTAATGGCATGTGATGTCCAGAGCAGACGTGGTTGTGAGCAAAGAGACTTGGACAGGAAGCCTGCTATGCCTTGTGACCATTTGTACAGTAAGTAAGGTAGATGAATGGGACTCTACCCCTGTCTTGAAGTGCCCTTCATCACTGTAGTAAAATGCAAAGGGCATTTTGCAGGGCCCTACTCTCAGAAGCATCTGCTCTGTCAAAATTTAAGACTGCAAAGAAGTAATGGGAGAAGAGAATAAAACAAATAAGCTTTCCCCCCAAAACGGGATTAATCAAGTTTGGAACTCTAACCCAATAGAAGGACAACAGCATTATTCTCAATCATTTTGTATAGAGTACACCATTTAGAAATTCTACCAACAACTCTTCCTGCTTTTACAGAACCTGATGGGAATCATCCATTCATGCACATTCTAACTATACATGATTATCAGGTTAAAGTAAATAATATTCTCTGTAGGCTTTGAAACAGTACTCACATCATTCAAAAGGGTGTTGTCGAGTTCCTCAATCTACAACATAGAAACAGACTGTTATTTCTTATTCAGTATTTTATAGATGATTCAGTGGTAGGCTGGGGCTGAGTTATTAAGTCTATACTACTTGATAATTTTATAATATCCCTTTTAATATGCATTCTTTAATTTCTTTGTTCATTCATTTTATATCTACCTTTCTCAATGTAGGACTCTCTTCTTACCAAAATGACTTATACAAAAAAAATACTAAAATAATTTCAAGGTATAAGAAAACATTATTTAAAAATCAATTAAACAAAATCACTGATAAATGACAGAATATAAACACCCTCATGAAAGCCATTGATAAACCCAAGGTGTTTTTTAAAAGAACAATTATCCACCCAAAAGCTCTTCTTTGGAAATAGTTTACAAATGAGGTATATGAACATGTTCCTTAAAAAGGAAAGCTTTTGCCTGTTAGTGGTAAAAGAGATGGAAGGGAGTCAGCTTGGTCTCATACAGGAAGACATTCTGTAGGAGAAGCCACCATAAATGCTACATCAAGGGTGGTCATGAGGTTGGTGGGTCCCAGATAAAGACGTCTCGAAAGTCCAGGAAGCCAAATGTGGAAGCATACAGTCCCTCTAACAGCCTGGACCCCAGTTATTTAGGACTTTATGAGAGAAAATCAGCATTTTGAATTGTGCCCTCCAATTAAAGACCACTACTCTTTTCTGAAGCTATTTTAACAAGGTTTTTATGTGCTCGCTGCAACCAGCTTGGGTTTTGACTACTACATTAAATGTCTCAGTAAAAACTAAAAGATGGAGTAAAAAAAATATTGGAATATACTCACCTCCGATTTCAACTGAGCAACCTGTATCATGATTTCTTTTAACTACAAAGTAGAACATTACAGTGATATTTTATTTTTAGAGAAAGACAGCAGATGAACCTTCATTAAGACATCTAAATGTTCTTTATTTGGCTGCTCTTCCCAGGGCCGCCATCAGGGCAGTACTACCAGTACCAGTACTGCCATATAGGGCCCAGAACTGACAGGGGCCCTGCCGCCGCCGGCCATAACTGTGACATTTCTAAGAGTGCGGGGGGAGGGGGCAATAGGATTGCTCAGTTTGGGCCCCAGAAATTTCTGATGGTGGCCCTGGCTCTTCCATCTGGTCTTTCATAACGTACCTGATCCAGCACTAGTCTAACTGTTATATTTCTTCCTATGTGTGTTGGATTTTCCTTGTCTTAACAGAAATGTTTTATCGTTGGAAAAGAAGACAAGTTCCTGTATTTCTCCAGGAGTAGCTTCTAATTAAAACATCAAAGCAGAGTAAACAATAGTTTGACAAGAGAAACGTGTGGGTGAGGATAAACAGCGGGAAAGCAGATGGTCTATTCCATTAGGGAAGGGTGCAATAATGGTACCAACAGCTAGATAAACACGCCTCTCTAGCAAATTTTGTTTTGATGGATGGTCAGAAGGCAGGAAGGGAGGCGCATGGAGAATAAATAAATAAATAAAATATTAGGGTTTTTCCCCATTGAAGGGCATTCCCTTCTCTGAGGCAGTTGCTGTTGTGGGGACTGATTTAATCTCCTCCTTTCCCAGACATCACCTGTTTTGCCAGACTCCTGTGGAATGGGAAGCTTGCCATTTGGCTGGTGGGATGAGGGAGAGAACCGTCTTATAGGCTGCACTCTTATCTCTTATGCCATGTTTTTAAGGTGAAACGGCCTTCCTGCCCAGCCTACGGTTGATGTATGACAGTAGCTAGTTGCTTTGGAGCTGGATAGGAATTTTTGCACCTATCGTGGGTGGGTGATTTATTTATTTATTTTGCCTATCCCACCTTGTCTCTGTGGGGTTGTATTAAATTGATCTCAAATGGTGGGTAATGCAGGAGAATAACAGCATAGATGAGACCCCAGGATACATTGGGAGCAGGTTTGGGGGGGGGGGGCAACATCCAGGTGACCAGGATCACAAGATTCAGTTCTGGGTTGAGGGTGGGGGTTGCATTGGCAGCCCACTGGTGGTGCTGCCCACCTAAAGCCCTGATGCTTGGGTAAGGGTGATCAGTCATGTTTAACCTGAGTGGGCTGGCCAGGAGTGGGTTGTTACTGGACAGCACACTCTTGAGGCTTGGGACTTGCCAAAGTGGGGATCAGGAGCAGGGGTAAGGCTGAATCCTCTAACTCTGTCCCAGGACCCTATAGTACGCATTCCTCACTGCAGTAATGGGGAAAGTTATTTTCAGTTGTAGCCATTAGTTGAGGTGTTTCTGTCTTTTGTTTTGGCAAGGAGGGGGGCAAAGAGTGGGGCTGTTATTAGAATAATAGCAATATTGCTCCCTCATTCTTTTTAATTCTCTTTCTTTTAATCTTTGTAGCATTTTTAAATTGGGTTTTTATGGGTTTTTTATGTTTTGGACTGCTGTGCGGTTTTTAATGTGTGAGCCGCCCAGAGTCATTTTGAGTTGGGCAGAGACACAAATTGGAAAAATAAATAAATATATAAATTAGCCAGCTTCATTATGTGTCCATTTAGGATATAACATGCCAAATTCAGAAACAAGTATCACTTGTTACTGTGGTAACTACAAAGAAGCAATCAGTCAAAACATTCAGTGTGGATGTAAAAATGTTTCCATGAAAATAAAATTCAGAATACTCACTTGATCGACCACTTGCTCAATGCCATCCTTGCCCTACAATGTAGGATTACACTATTAGTTCCCATTTCAAAGGTTAATTCAGAGATATTTCAATGGTGAATAATGGCTATACCATAAGACAGTCCATAATTAATATGAGTTATTCTTTCTTATTTACAATGTGCCTCCAATTTTAACAATGTAAAGATATCTAATAACCCAAAGGAGGGATTGTACCCCCTGGGAGACTCCAGGAGAAATTTCATGTGGAGGAAACAACAGAGAGAAGAGCGATGAAAATGACAATGGTGAGGGCAGGAAAGTAAGAACATTTACTTGTAATATGAAATGTAGTCAAAACTGTGTCTCGGCACAGACCTTAGCCTATGCAACCTGCATGGAACAGGAATTTAAAAAGTAGTAAGGAGTCAGATGACCAAATAGTTTGATCTGGCAAAAGCTAGCTTCTTATGTTTCTCTGAATAAAGGTCCATTTTCACTGGGAGTAACACAGGGACACTCATTTCTGTTCTCCTGCAGCAAACCCATTTGCCAATATTTATCTTGGTGCTTGAATGACAATGCATGGGACTGGGAGTCCAGGAAACAAGGCATCTGCTTGGTGATTTTTTTAATGTGCAAGCATTACTACATTGGATTTTGATATGGATAAGGATGTAGTTTTGAATACCAGTCACGGTGCAATGCTCACTGGAACAATTTTTTCATGTTATGAGGAGCCAAAACATTGAAATGAATAGCCACTTTGATTCTTGAGGAATGAGTTCCAAAACTTCCTCAGTTTCCTTGTATGCAAAACTAGTATAACAGATGTACATCTGCAAGCATTGTGGAAAGTTAGAACATTTGCAGCTCAATAGAGTATTCCCCCCCCAAAAAAATAATAATAATAATAATCCTTTTACATGAGAGAGAGAAAGCCACTTACAGCATGCAATGCATTTCAATTACTTTAGAGCATATTTTCAGACAACATCTCAAAAGACCAGTGCTAAACCAGAAGAAGTGTTTGTTTCAAGTTATGAAAGAAGTACCACAATTTATTAACTTGGAACTAAAGGGAAAGTAGAGAAAGGAAACAGAAAAGTGTTCTCCACCAAACCAATCCCCCTTCTTCATTTTATTCTAACAACCAAGAAAAGAAACATTTTTCATGAACTATGGTTGGATTTGGTAACACTAATTCCTCCTCAACTTTAGCAGATAGACAATGCCAATGTTCGACTTGCTGCTTGTTTGACAGAGCATGGGACGGAAAGTCCATGATACAAGGTAGGAGCTGGAGTGATTTTATTTTATGTTTCTTACAAATCATGCATAAGACCCATCGGCTTCAAGACATTTGCCATTCATGGGCTGAGTGAGATGAGTCAGCACCCATTAAGACCATGAACTGCACATGAGTAAAAGCCACCATCAAGTCACTACCAGACTTCCAGAAACACAGTCATCTATTCCCATTCAATCTGCTCTCCAGGTGGAAACAACAGGATTTTGCCATAATGATTTCTGTCTTAAAATATGTAGTAAACACCCAGATATTGACTAAAAAATATTAGCAATACTCACCACAGAAAGAATTGACTGCTTCAATTGTTCTGCCTATAATGCAGAAATACAAACTTAGTTCCTAAGCATGGAGTTAGGTAGACCAAACCATTCGTAAATTATTTAAATGTTATTAGCTGATGTTGTTCATTTAACACCAACAGCAAACTCAGTGCTTTAGAATGGTACACAAACAGGGTATACCCCTTTGCCAGAGGAAACTGAGAAACGTGTAGAATCTATACAATAAAGCATCAGAGTAATTGGCAAAAACAGAGGACACTTTTGCCCGTGGTGCATTTTTGACACTAGCTTTAAAAGGTCACATGGATGCCAGGTCGGCATGAAAGTCAACGGAAAATTACCCACTTATGTGGGTTGACAAATGTTGGCGGGAACGTTTAAAGATTTCTTCCCCAATCTTTGAAACACCTTTACACATTGTACACATCCAGACAGAGTGTATTGCACTAGCAGATACTATGCACTCAAGTTATGTAATATTTTTATGTGGACTTTGTGACCAAACCATGGAAAATCCCTCCAAGAAACTCATGTATGGATGTGCTGTGTTAAATACCTCAGTACAAACTCAAAGATTAAACGTAAAACTTTATTAGCAATACTCACTTTGGCTTTGATTTTCTCCACGTCAATTTTTTTCTACAACATAAAGAGAAGAGTGGTATATTAGTCATAAAAAGGGGGATGAGCTGTTGAATATTAAGCTTTCTAAGTACTCTTTATGGTTTAACTCCTCCGGATCCAGTGTTCATTCACCATCATGTACCTGATTCCCCACAGGTCTCATTGCTATTTTTTAAAAAATTGCTTCTACAAGGTTTTTATCTTGTTCAGTGCATTGAATGAAAAATCTGTACCTTCCACACAAGAATCACCAGATGAGAAGATTTCTTTTATACTTTTGAAGGGATGTTAGTGAATTCCGGAGCAGAGGTGGTTGTGAGAGAAAAGACTTGGACACGAAGCCCCCTATGCTTTGTGACTATTTTTACTCCTCCCTGGAAATGCCTTTTATAGCTCTTATTTATAAAGCTCTAGCAAAGTTCAGAATGCTTTAAATTGTCTGACAAAGGGACAGGGCCCTGCTCTGAGAAGTGTCTACTCTGACAAGATGTTGGAGAAGAGAGAAAAACAAACAAGGTTTCCCATGATATAGGATCAATATAGTCTGGAAATCTAAACTGAAAGAAGGACACACATCTTTCATCTCCCATAGAAGCTACAATAAATCATCCAGTCAATCAAATTCCACCTAAATGTGATGATAAAGTAAAAAAAAAATACACTAGTACTCACATCAGCTGAAACAGTTTTCTCAAGTCCATTAAGCTACAACATTGAAAAAGACAGTTATTTCTTATTCATTATTTTACAAATGATTCAGAGATAAACTGAAGCTGAGCTATGATTAAGTATACACCAGTGATGGTGAGCCTTGGCACTCCAGGTGTTCTCAGACTTCAATTCCCAGAAGCCTATGTCAGCACTCCTGCTGATCAGGGCTTCTGGGAATTGAAGTTCAAGAACAGCTGGAGTGCTAAGGTTCATCATCACTGGTCTATACAATTTAATAATTTTATAGTATCCCTTATAAATTGCCTTCTTTCTATGTTTATTCATTCATTTTATATCCCACCTTCTGCCCTGTGTCATTTACAAAAATGACTTAAATTAACACAAATAATAAATTAATTTCAAACTATAAGAAGCATGTTATTTTGAAAAATAATTAAATAAAGCGATTGATAAAAGATAGAATATGAGAACTCTCACAAAAGCCAATGATAAACCTAATATTAAAAAAAGGAGAACAATTATCCACCAGAAGCTCTTCTTTTCAAATATTATAGTTTGCAAACAAGGTATGAGAAAAGTTCCCTGAAATTGAAAGTTTATGTGTTTATGCCTGCTGATGGTAGAAGAGAATGGAGGGAGTCATCCTGGTCTTGTACAGGAAGACATTCTAGAGGAGAAACTGCCATAAATGCTACATCAAGGGTCGCCATGAGGACTGTGGATCCCAGATAAAGACCTCCTCAAAGCCCAGAGAGCCACGTATGGAGACACACAGTCCCTCTAATAGCCTAGACCCAGGTTATGAGTGAAAATCAGCATTTTAAATTGTGATCTCAAAAAAAAAAGACCATTATATTGTGAAGCTATTTTAACAAGGATTTTATGTGCTCTCTGTAACTAGCTCGGGTTTGGACAACTACATTAAATGTCTCAGTAAAAACTGAAAGACGGAGGGAGGTAAAATGTATTAGAACAGGGAATATTCTCCAAGGGCTACAGTCTCTTCTGGGCTATACTGCTACACTGCTGGAAGCTGTGACGACATCGCTGTAGCAGCTCGCTTGCTGGAATTTAGCAGGCAGAGAGAGAGGAGACCACACAGCTGTGGAGAGTTTCTCCCCCCCTCTGTGCCCAAGCTCTGTTGAAGCTTCCTTAAGTTTAACTGCTCAGCTATGGAAGAAGTTTAAGTCCAGATTTTATAAAATGCAGGAATTATGGATACGCCATCGGCCCCGGGAGCGGAGACAGGTGGGAGCCGCCGGAGCCGCCGCCGGAGCTGCCGCAGCTGCCTTCGCTCTCAGGGCCCGCCAGCCAGGAGAGCAGAAAAGGACGCCGACGCCGACGGCCCCTCAAGGAGCTCCCTGTCTCGCCCGGGAGCCCACGCCATCGGCCCCGGGAGTGGGGACAGAAGCAGCAGGACTTGGTCGCCGCCTCCGGTCTCCCCTGCGGATGGGGCGGAGAGACCTCTGCAGCATCGGACACCGGGAACCACCACCACCACCGGCGTCCCAGGCTCTGCCCTCGGCCAGGGCTTGAAAAGCCATGGAGGCGGCAGGACCTTCGTCACTGCCACTTTTTACTTTTGGACTTGTTGGGGTCGGAGAGAGATGTGTGAGATGTTATTGCATTACTGAGATGTTACTGTGTTACTGTATTCTATTATATTGTGTACTGTATTTTTCCTGTATTGTATTATTGTTTGATATGTTGTGAGCCGCCCTGAGTCGGCGTATGCTGAGTGGGCGGCATACAAATCAAATAAATGAAATGAAATGAAATGAAACATACTCACCGATGATATCATCTGCTCGACAATACCTAGTAGCTACAACATAGAAAAGTAGAGTGACAATTTATTTTCAGTGAAAGATGACAGATGAACCTTCCTTAAGACATCTAATTGCTCTTTATTTGGCTGCTCTTCTTGATGGTTTTTCATAACGTATCTGATACGGCATTAGTCTAACTGCCTAATTTCCCAGCCTATGTTTGCTGTTTGAGAGTAGCAGGTTTCTTTCCATTTACATTATATTTCCCTTGTCTCAACAGAAGTGCTTGAAATTTGGAAAAGAAGATAGATCCCTGTACTTCTCCATGAAGAGCTTCTAATCCAAACAGAGTAAACAAAGCTTAACAAGGGGAAAGTGAAGGAAAGGATAAAGAGGAGGAAAGCAGATGTTCAATTCAGTAGCACATTCTCCAGCTTGGTTTCCTTCTGGGATAAGGATGGTGGCATTGAACTTCAGGGAAGAAAGGAGATTGGTTGAAGTGTGGAAATGAATTAGTATCCACGGAGTTATGAGAGATTGAAAAAATCAAGTGGCTGAAGAGATTTTGAACACTGGTGGGTTGGGGAGCCTGAGAGGTGAAAATAGGAACAATGTTTTGAGATGGATGATCAGAAGACAGGAGGGGAGGAGCACTGAGATAAGGATAAATGAAATATTAGGGATGTTTCCTAATGTGGCTGTTAGTTGATCCCCAATGAAGTGTCTGCCTCTTTTGTTATGGGATTGTAGCGGGGCAAAGAATAAAATCTCTGATTTTTAGAGTTGGGCCATTAGCAGAATTGGGGAGCTTCATTATCTATGCCCACTTAGGATATAACTTGCCAAATTCAAAAGTAATTACTCACTGCTATAACAAATATGGATGCAGTCAGTCAAAACATTCACTGTGCATTTAAAGACATTTCCACGCAAAATTATTCAGAATACTCACTTGTTGTTTCACTTCTTCGGTGATGCTCAGAACCTACAGTGTAGAATTAAAAAAAATAGTTCTCATTAGTTCTCATTCCAAATGATACTTCAGAGAATATTCAAACATGGATAAATGCCATACTATCAATAAGTCTACCCTCCGTAATTACTAGAAGTTATTCTTTATAAATTAATTATCAGTAGTGACAAACAAAAAATAACTTTTAGTTCTGATAAGAAACATATTGTGATTTGTATCAGCAGGGGTTGAGGCTAAGGAACAATGCAGCTGGAGGTTTTTCTAAGCTGAATGACAAGGAAAAAATTTGAAAGTTACTGATATTTCTGCAATTCAGCTACTTATTTATTTATTTATTTATTTATTTACTGCATAAATACAGTAAATAAATAAATAGAGGTATGACAATCATGATTCAGTGACACATGAAGAACAAAAAAAGTCAAAGTTTGAACGGTTGTTTATGCATTTTGGCATAGAAAAATGTTTGGCAACTTCAAATGTAAAAAAGTAACATTTCCTTCACATAGAGTCTGTAGTGTGTATGACATGATTTTTGAGATATCATCAGCTAAATTGCCTATTATCATCAAAGACTCTGGGTGAATTTATTTACACCGATCTACTTTCACAACTCCACACAATCAAAGCACCATAACACAATAAAGCCCCCCTCCCCACCACCTAGCCCACCCTTCCTATCCCCCACCGACCACGCCCCCTCCCCACCACCTAGCCCACCCTTCCTAACCCCCAACGACCATGCCCCCCCTCCCCACCACCAAAATATGTCCTACCTCCACAAGAACCAGAAAAGAAATGAATAAACAAAGAGACTACTTACCAGAAGAAGCTCCACCCAGAGGCCAGGAGAGAAAAAACTGTCAAAATACAATAACCCCTACCAGCACCACCTGCTGGCCACAATAGTAAAAACAATTCAAAAACACACAACAGCTCCAAACAAAAGGCCACAAGAGTAAAAACAAATCAAAAACATAACACAAATTTACAATTTTACACAAAAGGTCACATCAATAAAAACAAGTCAAAAAAATTACACTAACACACACTTTAACACAAATCACAAACATATGTCAATAAAATACAATAGAAACTTTTAAAAATCCTGTGCTGAGTTTTAACTCAAATTAAAACCCAAAACATCTAAACACATTTTAAAACATTGAATGTAAAAAACATTTACTTTTACATTATTAACATTATTACCTACGGTACAACTATTTTTAAAAAATCAAAAAACTAAAACATTATTCGCTTACAAAAAAATTTGAAAAAATTATATCAAACTTTGTTCTTTTATTAATCCTAAAAAAAACCAAAAAAAGCAGATCACAGTTAATATCAGCCAAGCCAATTTTTTTACATAAATAAACATTTTAAAAATTAAAATTAGAGACTAAGCAATTTAAAAAAAAACATTAACACAGTTTAACCTTCCAACACAATTTAAAACAGCCCGGCAACCTCTGCTAGTATAAAATAAAAAGTTTATCAGGTTTTGTCCTAAGCTGCTTCCAATTAAACAATTAACAGACAAAAGCCAGAAAAACTGCATAAGATTGAGCTGTATAGAGGAATGCAAAGGTCCTCATCAAAAGTATATAGAAATTGGATCTGAGTTATTGACAAAATGATAGTATTCTGATTTTTTAGCATGATGTAAACAACCTGGGAAATGTTCAATGTGTAGTCCAAATAAACACATCTGCATTTTAGCTGCAAATTACTGGTAATATTGCAAAACTAGGCAATATGTTATTGATTTCATCCACAAAGATAGAGTATACTGCATTTGTCCCTGCTTTGAGCTTTCATGAGCTTTCATGAATCAGGTTCACTTCATTAGACATGGGAGTGAACTTCACCAGGTACATTTCTGTAATTCAGCTACATGAGTGACAATCATGCACAGAAAACTGTCAATGATAGTACGACTGTTTATGCATTCTGGCAACTTCAAGTGTAAAAAATATCATTTCCTTCACAGAGAATCCGTAGTGCATATGAAATAATTTTTGCGATATCACTGGCTAAAATCACCCATTATCATCACAGGCTCTGGTGAATTTATTTACAGATATTGTATATTTGATTTGTCAATATGAGCTATACTTTTTTGGATTACCTTCTCAGGCACAACATGGTCAACCTAGAATGCAGAAATTTACAATTATTACTTTGTGTCCAACATGGGAAAATGCTACCATGTTTAAGTTAACTGAATGTTCTTCATACATTTATTTGTATATACCACAATCAAATTGGTGATTAGGTCTTGTTCTAAGCTATTCTAAGCTGCTTTCAATGAAACATCTGGGATCTGTTGTCCATATATACACATTCTGCAGTCATTATATTGATCCCTCATTTCATGTAGTTCAATATCTCAAAAATCAACTCTTTACATCTTATTATCATGATGTGAACATTTCTCATTTGTTTACTTACATAATAATTTTTTAGCACATCATAGAACAAAAACAACAACAAAATTGTAGCACTTTGAAGACTAACTCTTAAATTTTGATGTGAGTTTTCATGGATCAAATCAACTTCATCAGATATGGGAGTGATGAAATTGGTGATTAGGTATTTTCCTAAACTGCTTTTAATGAAACATTTGACAGGTTTTTTTAAAAAAAGCATAAGATGCAGATTTATAGAGGAATGCAAAGGTCCTTGTCAAAAGTATGTGTGTGTTGGAGCAGAGCTATTGACAAAATGACAGTATTCTCTTCTAACATGGGAAATTGTGGACATGTTATCAAAATACACTCACCTGCCCTTCTCTGCTCTATATATACTGAATGTACCATTCTAACTGCAATATGTGCAAAACCAGGCAATTTGTTATTGATTTTATCCATAAAGATATAGTATACTGCATTTTGTCCCTGCTATGAGGCTGAGTTTGTCCACAGGTATCACTAGAACAACAGTCTTTTTGCTTAGTTGAGTTATATGTCAAGGGAATATGTAGCAATGGGTCATTCTTCAAAAGAATACTGTTTCATCTTTAATCTTCAAAGAGTTATTTTAAGATTTAAAGGTCAGTGTATAGCTGGTTCTCCACTTAATATCCATTCAAAATTGCCTGAAATACTCTCTGATGATATCAATTACAAAAAATGCCCTTATTACATAACATTTAATGTTAAAAAAATTAAGATTCTCTGGAAATTTCTCTGTCTACTATTTGAATTAAATGTGATATTCCTAGGATACGTTTTGGGTATTCACACCAAATTTGAAGAATGTTGCAACAAAATTGATTTAGTACATATTTTCATATTTTTTCTTTCATTTTGAAAAATTGAGTCATTGTATCTATCTGTCTCTTCATATAGTTCGATGTTTCCCCAAATCAACTCTTAATCTTATTATAATGTTGGAAACATTTCTAATTTGTTTAGCTACATAATATTTTTCTCCATATTCTCTTTCATGGAAGAAGAAAAAGAAGAACCAGTGAGCAAGTCTTCGAAATTACAGAACATGCTAGCTGAAGGATTAAAGAGTTTAGTAAAATCATCTAGCACACATTAAGAAATGTGGCACCTTCAAAGTTGGGATTGCGCCCCTTGAGAAACTCTAGTCCAAATTTGATTTGGAGGAAACAATGAAGAAGAGAGAAAAGAAAATGACAGTGGTGAGAAACAAGGGAAGAACATGTACAGGTAGTTGTGACAAGAAATGTGTTAAGATTTTTTTAAAGTAGGCGATTTTGATTATACAGCTAGCTACATGGAAGTCAGGATGGATTTAAAAGAAATCAAGGATAAGCCAAGTCATCAAAAGAAATATACCATTTTAGTATAGTTAGAAGCTTTTCTAAGCTGAAAGGAAGCAAGGAAGAAAAGCGATGTTTACTGGTAATATTTTTGTAATTCAGCTAGAGGAGTGACAATCATGAGCAGGGACACATGAAACACAAAAAACAGTCAAGGTTAGATCAACTGCTTATGTATATTCTGGCATAGAAGAATATTTGGCAACTTCAAGTGTAAAAAGTGCCATTACTACATATCTTTCTTTCAGAGAGAGTCCGTAGTTTGTATGACATGATTTTTGAGATATCGCCAGCTAAAATCACCCATTATAATCATAGGTTCTGGATGTATTTGTTTACATATAGTGTGTATTTAACTTCTCAATGTAAACTATAAGATTGTCTATGAAAAAATGTGAGATACCTTTGGGATTTCCGGTACCTTCTCGGGCACAAGATCGTCAACCTAGAATGCAAAAAAATTGCTGTTATTTCTTTGTCTCCAACATAGGAAAATGCTGCCATGAATAATTTAACTGAATGTTTTTGTACATTTCTTATTTATGTACCATCAGATCTGGTCTTGTCCTAAGAAATTGCAACTCTAGAATCTGACAGAGATATGGTCAGAAAAGTAGAATAAGAATCAGGAGTGCACAGGAAAGCATAGGGCCTCCAAAAATGTATATGCAGGTTTGAAGTTGAGCTATTGGAACTTGTCAATATTCTGAGCTATCAGCAGAGTGCAGAGTGCATCTGTATCACGTATTTATCACTCTTATCAGAAATAAGAAATTAAAAAATTCTATTTAGAACTTAGAGTTTATCCATAACATTGGGAAAGTGGGTAGTAGAATGCAGATATTGTCTCAAAACCCAAATGATCTCTAATACTCACCAGGGTAGGAGCCTAAAATTAATAAAAAGGGAAAAGAAGAAGAAGAAAGAGCAGTTATTCCTTTGTGATCCTTACAACCATCTCTGAAACATCCTCCTTCCTCTCTGAACTAATTTATCCTGTACAAATATATGTATTTCAGAGTGGATTTCTTCAAGGTCTGAAGGAAGGATTCAAGTTCAAGTAATTTCCATGCCCCTTTTCATGTACTCTCACCCCAACAACTGTACAAAGTTTTCTTTCCCCATATCTTGTTATTGCATAGAGATAGAATATAAAGCATCTGTCCTCATTTAAGGAAAGAAAAACTATAATTTTACTCACTATGACAAAAATTTTAATGCAACATAGAGAACAACCTCAACAGTCCAGGTTTTTATTATCTTGATCAAAGAAGAGTTTCCCTGCCTCTCAACAAATAGTATACCAAATCAGAGGTAATGAAGTCATAGATCTCCAAATGTAATTGGGCCAAAACTCCCATCAGCATTACCAAAGGTGAGAAATGCTGGTGTTTGAAGGCCAACAATGTCTAGATAGCTGTTATTTATTTAAGCCTATGCCACACAACTAAAGAAAGAAACTATACTTACAGAAATGCTCCCCTGTGGGCAAAGAAGAGTGACAAGAAGAACAGTGGCTACAATCTGGAGCTTCATCTTGATTTGGTCTTGGTGTCCTCCACAAGTGAAAGCACCAGGATGAAGTTGGAGGACCTGGGGCTGCTGTATTTATACTGTGGATCTCTCCTGACATTTAAAGCCTGACTGACCAAAGGTAATGGTTCCTTTCTCAAGAAATGTGTCAAATCTTATCAATGAGGAAAGGTCAACTTATCATAATCTTTATCTCATGACTAGCAATTTTTGGCATTGAAAGCCAGGGGCTGTCAAAGAGTAAACAGCATTATTCTTCCTAACTGGGTTGTTAAAGTGGCTCCACTTAACCTATGCCAAGTTTACGAAATGACCTACGTGGCAGAATATATGGATGGCATGGATAACATTTCTACTTCACTGTACAATGAAAGGTGTTCCACCTGGCTTTAATATTCAAAGGGGGAAATTCTCACCCACATTAAAAGAATAAAGCCAGTTTAAAGAGAGAAGATTCAGCAATTGGACAGCTAAATATTATTGGAACCAAATATACTCTTTTCCAATTGAATTGTTCATTTATTGAAAATGAATGTCTTTTTAACCTAGTGAAAATGAGATCATAACCAAAGATGAAGCTAGGCCAATTACAGTTACGATTAATTGAAAAGTACATTTAAATTTAATACAAAGAGTAGAGACGTTAATATGGTTCTTCGTTGGCAAATGACTACAACCTGCAGTATTGGACTACAACCTGTGAGGAAAAGTTCTCGGTTGTTTTTAGGGGTTGAAGTGGCAGTCCAGGGTTTGATTGGGACATGAAAGAACAAGAAGGAGTTGACATAGGCACCATAACTCTGTATATGTTGTAATCCTGCCCTCATCAGACTCAGAAGATGACCTGGATCAGAATATACTTCCTATGCCCAGCCCAGTTCTGCCATCCCAGCCTGCATCTGACCATGAACTCCAGCCTGTATCTGAACCAGAGGATGACTTGAACTATGAACTTCAGCCTGCTTCTGGCCCAACTCCGACTCCTCAGGCAGATGACTTGTCAGATCAGAGGTCTGACTCTGACAGTCCTCAGCCCTCAGCCAGAGACCGGTGCTGAAAGGATCTGCAGCTAAGACATAAGAAAGCCAGAGCTTGGGATCAGAGGATGCTCCCAGCTGACACTCATTAGCTCCTTAAACAAGCATGTTTCACAAGGCAAGTGTCAGTACAATTTCTCAGTGCGGCGAACGACACTCTGTCAGATCTTCGGTGTACCTTGTGTCTGTCTGCTGTGACCCTGACTTCTGCTTACCCCTGGATATCTTTTGAACTCGATGCTCGTTCTGTTCCTTACCAGTACCCTGACCTTGGCTTGCTCTTTGGACTTGACTATTGGAATCTCCTTGGATAGACTTTTTCCAGGACTCTCCTGTGTATCACCACTACATGGCAACCCTGCCCGCTGGGTAGGTCAACACAGTATATAGAACATCCCAGACTCATGAGGTAACAAATTTCTAGGGGTCTACACTTCTCCATACTGGCCCATTGTTTCAGGCTCAAAGAAGCTGTGTCAGCAACATGAAGTTGTTCCCAATATCCAATTTTCCAAGCAGTTAACATTTTCTGCCTTATATGGGAATCATAGCTGCTTCTAATAATCCATCTTCTTACCCTTTTTCTCATTTCCTCTCCTTTTGAGCCCTCATTTTCTGACATCTAGGTGTCTTTAGAATAAGGCCTGAGTAAGTTCCTGCTTTGAGGTCTATTTTTGCAAAGACCAAAGTTTGATCTCTCACCAATTAGACAAAATTAATTCTATTCCACTCTTGTCAATGGCTAACACGTGAAGCAACTAGGAAATTTAATCTAACCATGTTAATTGATATTTCAGTTGTTACACAAGTTCCTGATTTTCTTTTTAAATCCAGTAACACTAGTAGAGGTATAGGGCTCCCTTGCTCAAAATCCAGTTATATCTGACTCTAGGAGGCAGCGTTTGTCTCCGTTTACAGCCAGACCCAGACCCTGACACCAATTCATCTGGCCCGTGCTGCTCTTGCCACTCCTGGTAGCAGAAGTAAAACACACCCGTGTACAGTATGTACAAAATGTTGCCATAAATGCATTCTGTGCATGTGTGAGCATGTTTTACTTCTGCTTCTGGGCACAAGGAACCACACAACTGGCCCGATCAGCTGTCTGAGGGGAGTGGTCAGACCCACAACCTGAAAACATTGAGAACCCCTGGTATAAACTAACATGGCTATCACTTCAAAATTTTCAACTGCAAACATAATAGTCACTGGCTTGACCACCATATTATTATTTTATGAATGTTGAACTTTCACATAAGTAGATGTGATTATTCATATAAAATTCACTTTCTGTAGTCCACAAACTGTAGGAAACATACGTAAAAAGTCTGAAATAATGCATGGAATGCTTAAAACACCATGTTACCAGCATATTTTTCCAGTGCTTTCCCACAACTCTCATGGGTAGCAATGAGGGGGAGGCACCTCAAACAAGTGAACATCTTTCTTCATTCTGCCTTGCTATTTCTGCCTGCAACAGAGCATCAGCCCTGTATTCTGCAAAAATCTTGTTGCACATATCTTCTTTTCGGTGTGCTATGTTTAGATCAGTGAATTATATTCAGACCTGTGAAAGGGTCTCTCGGAGCAGCCTATCTGACACCACACAGTGACTCCTAACCTTGAAAATGGTTTTCAAGGTTGTTGTTTTTTGAAGGTAGAACCCATCCAAATTTTCTTTGCCCTTAGATAAACTCTATTGGCATAGATGCTTTTAATGTGCCTAGAGGTAAAGGGGGGTGGGTGAAGGAGAGTGGAAACATGAACAGTATTTATGGTTGACCTGCTAAATATCCTTATCTTTCTTCCCTGTTTATCTTTCCATTTTGGCTACCAATGCTCATTTGTTTAAGATAAGGTGCTACTTTTATACAGAAACTTTATGCAACATGGGATAATAGATCTTTTTCAGCTTCATTCCCTTACATCATGTTTCATCCCTGTTTCCTCTTGGCTTCTTCTCTTTACTTATTTAGGTAAAGTTCATGGAGGCTGTCCTTCTATCTTATGCTCAAGTTGTCCAATTTTAAGACGGCATCGTAAGAGAAAACCCACTACAGCTGACCAAAGGCCAAGCATTTTTCTGCTCACATGGGTGCTGCCCATAAGGGAGCCACAAATAACAGCATCACAGCAAAAATGCACTTGTGCTTCCCTGCAACTGATATACATACAGTCACTGTTGGATTGGGGCCATGAAGCGGCCCTTGGGTCCCGGAGGAGACTGGTCAGAGGAAGACGCGAGACAAGATGGAGCAAAGACCAGTGGTTTATTGAGAGATAAAGTTCCTAGATATGCTCAATGATTGTTCCCTGGGACAGATGGTTGAAGACCCAACTAGAGGTACAAGAATCCTTGACTTGATTCTGAGTAATACTCAGGATCTGGTGCAAGATGTTAATGTGACTGATCCAATAGGGAACAGTGACCACAACTCAATTATGTTTAACTTGATCATAGACCGCAAGTCACTGATAAAATCTAACACAGAGACCTTAAATTTTCAAAAAGGAAATTTCCCAAAGATGAGGAAACTAGTAAAAAAGAAACTGAAAGGGAAAATTGAGAGAGTCCAAACACTCCAAGAGGTATGGAGGCTGTTTACAAAAACAATAACAGAGGCTCAATTGGAATGCATACCCAAAAGGAAAAAGGGCACTGCCAGGTCCAAGAGGACTCCAATGTGGCTTACAGGAGCTGTTCGGGAAGTGATCAAGAGCAAGAAAAGCTCATTTAGAAGATGGAAGGCTTGTCCGAATGAGGACAGCAGGCAGAAACATAAATTCTGGCAGAACAAATGCAAGGCAACAATCAGGAAAGCAAAGCAAGACTTTGAGGAGCGTATAGCTAAAAATACTCAGAGAAATAACAAAGACTTCTTTAAGTACATTAGAAGTAAGAACCCAACTAGGAAGGCCATTGGACCATTAGATGACAATGGAAGGCAAGGGGTTATTAAAGAGGAAACAGAGATTGCAGAGAGACTCAATGAATTCTTTGCTTCAGTATTCACTGAAGAAGACAGAGACCACATGCCCAAAACAGAGCCTATCTTCGTAGGGAGGGAAACCGAAGAATTAAGCAAGATAGAAATAACCAGGGAGGAGGTCCTTGCATGTCTTGTTAAACTAAACACTAACAAATCACCAGGACCAGATGGCATCCATCCACGAGTTCTCAGGGAACTTAAAGATGAAATTGCTGATATCCTAGCCAAAATATATAATCTTTCCCTCAAATCAGGCTTTGTGCCTGATGACTGGAAGGTAGCGAATGTAACACCAATTTTCAAAAAAGGATCCAGGGGTGATCCAGGAAATTACCGGCCTGTCAGTTTGACATGTGTCCCAGGTAAAGTGATGGAAACCATCCTAAAAGACAGAATTAATAGTTACATAGAAGAGAAGGCACTGCTAAAGGAGAGCCAACATGGCTTTTGCAAGGGCAAATCATGCCTCACTAATCTGTTGGAATTTTTTGAGAGTGTCAACAAGCATGTGGATAAGGGGGATCCAGTTGACATTGTTTATCTGGACTTTCAGAAGGCTTTTGACAAGGTCCCACACCAAAGGCTCTTGAATAAACTTACCAGTCATGGAATAAAGGGACAGGTCTTGTCCTGGATCAGCAACTGGCTAAGGGACAGGAAACAGAGGGTAGCACTAAATGGACACTTCTCCAAGTGGAGGGAAGTAAAGAGTGGGGTCCCCCAAGGTTCAGTACTGGGACCCCTGCTTTTCAACCTCTTCATAAATGATCTAGAGGTAGGAGTAAAAAGCAAGGTAGCCAAATTTGCTGACGACACTAAATTATACAGGGTAGTGAAAACTGTGAGAGATTGTGAAGAGCTCCAGAGGGATCTCTTGACACTGGGGGAGTGGGCAAAACAGTGGCAAATGAGCTTCAACATCAGTAAGTGCAGAGTGATGCATGTTGGGGCAAAAAACCCCAATTACATTTATAAACTGATGGGGTCTGAACTCTCTGCGACAAACCAGGAAAGGGACCTTGGTGTCCTGGTGGACAGCTCAATGAAGGTGTCAACCCAGTGTGCCTCAGCAGTGAAAAAAGCAAACTCAATGTTAGGGATCATTAGGAAGGGTATAGAAAATAAGTCAGCAAGGGTCATTTTGCCTCTTTATAAATCTATGGTGAGGCCCCATCTGGAATATTGTGTACAGTTCTGGTCGCCATACCTCCAGAAGGATATTATGGAGTTGGAGAAAGTACAGAGGAGGGCAACCAGAATGATTAGGGGACTGGAACACCTTCCTTACCATCTGAGGCTGCAACGGTTGGGCCTTTTCACTCTTGAACGACGGCGTCTAAGAGGTGACCTGATTGAAGTTTATAAAATCATGCACGGTGTGGACAAGGTAGATAAGGAAAAACTGTTTTCCCTATCGCACAACACTAGAACTAGGGGACACTCCATGAAACTTTTGGGTACTAGTTCTCAAACAAATAAGAGAAAGTACTTTTTCACCCAGAGGATTACTGGTCTATGGAACTCCCTGCCAGAAGAAGTGGTGACAGCTGTCAGTCTTCACAGCTTTAAGAAAGGATTAGACAAGTTCATGGAGGACAAGGCTATCAATGGCTATAATTATGGCTACCTAAGGACAACCTCCGGGTTGGAGAGATAGGCAGGATATCTCTCAATGCCATTTCCAGGGAATCCTAAGCAGGTGAAGGCATCTCCTTGGGAATACCCTGAAGGAAATGGTGAGCCACTGTGTGAGACAGAATGCTGGACTGGATGGGCTGTGGCCTGTTCCAGCAAGGCTGTTCTTATGTTCTTATGTTCTTATGAGGGAAAATCATCATCATATATAGGAATTCAAGGCAGCGTGTGATAGAATCGTCATCTGACAGAAAATCACATCACCCATTTACCCGGGTTAATTGGGAATCTCTCTTGGGGAAGTTAATTAACTAAGGCAAATACTGACAGGGGAAATCCATTGTTCATGGCTTGCACAAGAGTAAACATGGCCACTATTTGCGCTAGGGCTTGGGCTGATCTGCAAGTGCGGAATTACCTAATTCCTAACTTGAGTTAGATATTCAACTTCCTCCTGCCGAACTGCCTGCCAGGTCAGATATGGGTGAATCAATCTTATGACTATTAATCCGCTCCCCAATTTCTGTCCCCGCAGAACCCAGTGACCAGGAGCCTTCTCTACCGGTGTAGCCTCTGTCAGGGACAGTTATGCCAATTGTGCTCGCGGATACCACAAGTCACACTGAAGTGCAATTTTCCATGTGGTATGCACTCTTCTGTTGCACACTGTATCGTGCCCTGACTGCATGACTGATGTGTGTGATTGAAATGGCAAGGTGGATTGCCTTTATCTACCTGGGAAACTGCAGTTGCATTTTAACCTCAAAATCTAATGTGGAAAACACAAGCACAAAGAAAAAAATTAGACAAAACTATCTCTCTTGTGGTTTTTGTTTGTTTAATTCTTCCTTCCTTCCTTTTTGTCTGATATGTTTGGAGAGGCTAGCATGGCTACGTCTTCAAAGACTTTTAAGGAGATAGTTAAGAGACAATTTATTCATTACTTAAACCTGAACAGTATCCCCTTGACCTTTCTATCACTCTGCTGTGATGCATCAGTGTACTGGCCAAAATTAAAAAGCAGAAATTGTGCAAACAAACCAATGGGGGGATTAAAACATTCAAAGATAAGCCTGAAAGGTCAGACTCTGATGAGATTGTCTGGGAATGAATCACTCTCTTAAGAAGTCTATCAAATCTCTCAAGAATTTTGTTTTCTGTACCTAAAATACTGTGAATTTGGAAATGAAAGTACAAAATTATTTGCCAATTGTGTCAAAGGAAGGGTACAATTCAACAGCTGAAATCCAATGAGCCTAACTCTAGTTGAGTACTATTGGGTTGTTGTACCTCAGAAATAGATCAAGTGAAGAATTTACAGAGTTAATGGATTGCTCAGATTATATTTTCAGAATATTTACAAACCATATGTCAATTTAGATAAAATTGATCAAAATATAAAAAGAGAAAGAGTAGATTTCCTGTCAGAAAAGTAACAGCAGGCAGTAAATGAGGCCATGTTCAGAAAGGAAATGAAAAAGCTATTTTTTTAAAAATATATGCATCTAATATCAGGAATGGACACTTTTAGGGGGATGCCTTTTAATAGTTGGAAAGAAACTCTGTATCTTTTTAAGGGCTATGACTGCTGTGCAGAATGGACTTCTCTACCTGTTGTAATGGTCCATGGGAGTCTGGGTGCTAAGATATCTTTAGAAGTACATGGGAAAGTTTTCAGTACCCTACACATGTAAATGAGTTTTGATGCCCTGTCTCTCTATGCTCCTATTGTAGCTGTTAGCAATGCCTTAAATGTGTCAGGGTTGTGAACTGTAAGTCAGAGCCTCACTGTTTCCCTCCCGGGGTTGACACCGGGAGAGAAACGGAGGACCTTCATTTTAACTTTCAGCACATTCTGTTGCCTTCTGGGTGGTTCCGAACTTGGAACTATATTCCTGCTAACCTCTCAACAACCACTTGTTGCCTTAAAGCTTGTTTGTGCATTTGTAAATTCTGATAACTGCCCGTTGCTTTATTCAATGCATACCTTCGTTGCTAGCCTGCAAGGATTTCGCTTCCGGCTCGCAAACGCAAGGACCACATTTATTATGCTTATAAGCTTCTTAAAAACAGAAGGGGGAAGATGTGGGGAGTTTCACAGCGCGATTGCTGTGACTCATTGGCCATAAATCGTGGATGATGGTTCTCCTTACCTCATCTGTTTTTACACAGTAAAAAGAGGCCCCAGTTAGGGTCTGACTCAAGGCTTTTGCCCTCCCCACTTCATTTCCTTTCTTCCAATTAGCAAAGTGTGCATGAGGCAGACATGCCGATAGTTAACCAATTAAGCAGCCCTCTGTTATCGCAGGTAACCAATGAGAATATATTGCATACTCTTCTCTGGAATGTCTTTGTCTGTTATTCTTAATAAACACCAACCGGGGTGTGGCTTGCCGTTGGCTGCTTCTGCCTGGCGCTGCTGCCTTGCCCGGTTGCTCTTTGCTTCAAGATGAACCAAGCCTCTCCGCTGTCTCCTTGATCCCACAAACACAACAAAGGAAGGTGCGAGAGACAAGGCTATGATGGAAAAGGCCAGCCCCGATTACTCGGGTGGTTTGTATTTATTGACTACAATTGGGAGTCATCACACACAGCCAGCGTGAGACCCCTGTGACAGAAGGCTTGCTATGTGGCACTCGGCTGGTTGGGTTACACTTACCAGGTTGCCCATTGGCAGACTAATCAGCGGATTGTGGTGAGACTCATTGTTCTCGTGTTATCTAAGTCCTAGAAGACTCTGTGTACCTATGCATAGCTATTTGATCTATCTGCGGTTGGTGTCTGCTCAGCCCTTTACGCGGACGTGAGCCAGATACCGTATGCTGTTTACGAGACCTTGGGTCTCTTTCCTCATGACACTTGTCCTACTTCTTTCAGTGCCCTCAGCCAAGGAAACATGGAGTCACATTTGCTCCCTATTACTATTAGCCCGTACCCAATTTCCTTTCCGGTCGAGTCAGGTTGGTCTCAAGCCTGTTTGCATAGCCCGACAAACCCATTGGGAAAGGTTGCTGTCCAATCACTGACCTGGGCAACCCACATCTACCTAAAATGGCTCCTCAGAAAGGTAGCATTTCAAAGGCTTGAAGCTTGCTGAACCCTGAGGCAAAATTTCTCTGCAGATTTGCCCCAACCCTGAGAAACTTGTTGCAATTTTTCTTTTTCCTACTCCCCTATATACTTCACATAACTTCCTTCTTGTATCCCCTAAACTTTTAATTTAGAGGGCTGCCTCTGTAGTGAGAGCAAAATGGCGACCAGAATAGAAGATGCTGTGGATGAAACAAAATGGCAGCTGGAATGGAGAATACAGTGGAGGAAACAAAATGGCGGCCAGGCATCAAAGACAGTTGCCAAAGCCAGTGGCACCTTCTAACCTTATAAAATGTCTGTGAGATACTTTCATGGGTTATAGTTGACAAATGGAATATATCCGCACATCATACATTGCTATCAATAAATGCCTGAGGAAGGACTGTGGAAGGACTGTGTCCATTTTTCTCATGCTCAATGCTGAGTATGGATCTGAACATATCAATAAGTACTTGAAAAACTTCTCAGCTGTGAGTCAATGATGACACCTCACTTGGCACCCATGAGTCACATTTTCATTTTCATATTCTGTTTTCTGCCTCTCTCTCTCTCTCTTTTTTTGCACAGGAAACTGCCAACCCTGTGTAGCTTCACACCCGTGCTATGAAGATTTTGCTAGAAGAGGGGCTGCGATGGCTCAGCAGTTAAGAAGCTCGCCTTTTTAGCTGGAAGGCTGGCAAGTCGGCAATTCAAGACCGGGTACTGCATGATGGATTGAGCACCTGTCTCTGTCCCAGCTCTTGGGAACATGAAAGAAGCCTCATTCAGCCATCCCCTGAGTGGAGTTTCTCCAGCAAAAATCATTTCAACCCAGAATAATTTCTGACGCAAAGTTTTATCTACATTGTTGTGTTCTCAAACACTGTACCCTTATACAATGTACCTATTCATGTGTAACCAATGTATCCTTCTACTTGTAACATGATAACCATCAGCTGCATCACTGTAACCCTAATAGGACGCGAGCTAGTGACCACCAGATGGCAATAGCGAGCGTCCAAGCTCATTGGTCCAGACTCACCTAAAAACAACAGCGCGGGAAGATTCCCGCCATCACCTTCACCTGGACAAGAAGGGCGTGACCTGCAATGACGTCACGCGGACAGTAGCCAATAGACTGTCAAGGAGCCACATTCAAATGTATAGCCACTGTATATATTGAGCTGTTCGTCCGCCATTACGTCATGTTCCCTCTGACCAGCATGTAATAAAGTTGTGTTAAGCCAGCTCTTCGGCTGTCCTGGTGTCTTTGGTCCCATACACAAAATACATAATGCAAGAAGGATGAGATCTGCCATAGCCCTGCACAGTTTAGCAATTATGATGTTTTTCCTGCATGATTCCTGAGCAAGAGTGATTCTATTCAGTCTTGGAAGTTTAATAACCTGTCATAGTTTGGCATGTATTCTAGAAAAAGAGCCATGAAACTTTTGAGAAACTCCACAAGTTCTTCCACAAGCTTTGTCAGGATAGGAGAATCTTGTACAGAAAATTCTTGCTGCAAGGAGGAAAGACAGATTTCCTTCTCTCTTTTTCTCTCCCAGTGCAAGAGACGTCAGGACTCACATCTCCACCGCTTGCTAAATTCAACAATTCATGGCTACTGCAGTCATAATTGAGTCAGAATCTCCAAAACGACAAAACTCAGACTGGCCCCAATTGTTGAGTACTGTGTTCAGCATTTGTTTATATTTCACAGCAAGTTTGTTGCTCTCCAGGTCTTTTAGATTCCACCACCATAATCCTTCTCCATTGGCTATGGGAGCCATAGTCCAAAACATCTGGAGGAAGGGCTAGCAGAATATATTTTAATACCTGAAACACAGAGAAATCTGGTATCCTTCCCTCCTCTTTTTATGTGTAAAAATTGACAAGATCATTATTCAAGATTAAGTATGTAGAAGGCTTCATGTCCTTCAGTGTTATACTGTCTTGGAAGGTGCCACAGTTTGCTGTATGGAATAGAGTTACTTCTACCAACATTTTACTACCACGACAACCACTCATATTTGTAGAATCTTGGGGTCTTTATTCAGCGAGAAGTCCTTGTATGAGAAGACGTCTCTGCGATGACATTTTGCACAACTTCTGTTCATAACGTTCTGAACAGAGGTTCTGCGGAAGTATGAGTGTCCACTCATAATTATTTCTTGAAAATAACTACCTCCCTCTATCTGGCGTAGAGACCGGCAAGGCACGCCACAAAGTTTGCCAAGAGAACCCTATGGACCAAAACAAAAGGCAAAACAAGGGGATGCTCAGCACAGCAGATCTGAAAAGGGGGAGGGATACGAAAGGGGGAGGAGAAATACAGTGTTGCAGGGAACAATACTGCATAGGGTCATGGAATGTGAGGTCTATGAATCAAGGAAAACTGGAAGTGGTAAAAAATGAGATGGAAAGAATAAGCATTGACATCTTGGGCATCAGTGAGCTCAAATGGACAGGGATGGGAGAATTCAGCTCTGGAAACCATCATATCTACTACTGCGGGCAAGAAAACCTTAGAAGAAATGGAGTAGCCATAATTGTCAATAAAAGAGTGAGAAAAGCAGTAATGGGATACAATCTCAAAAATGACAGAATGATGTCAGTCAGATTTCAAGGCAAACCTTTCAATGTCACTGTGATCCAAATATACGCACCAACCACTGGTGCAGATGAAGCCACAATGGACCAGTTCTATGAGGACTTACAACACCTCATAGAACAGACACCAAGAAATGATGTCCAAATTATATTAGGAGACTGGAATGCCAAAGTAGGAAATCAAAAAGTGGAGGGAATAACAGGCAAATTTGGTCTTGGAACACAAAATGAAGCAGGGCAAAGATTGATAGAGTTCTGCCAAGAGAACGCACTGATCATAGCAAACACTCTCTTCCAGCAACACAAGAGGCGACTTTACACATGGACATCACCAGATGGCCAACACCGAAACCAGATTGACTACATACTCTGCAGCCAAAGATGGAGAACCTCCATACAGTCAGCAAAAACAAGACCTGGAGCAGACTGTGGCTCAGATCACAACCTACTGATCGCAAAATTCAGGCTTAGACTAAAGAAAATAGGGAAAACACGGAGACCAGAAAGATATCACCTAGACAGCATCCCTAAAGAATACACGGTGGAGGTGATGAACAGATTTAATGGCTTAGACTCGGTAGACAGAGTACCGGAAGAATTATGGACGGAGATGAGGGACATCATGCAGGAAGCAGCAAAGAAAACCATACCAAAAGAAAAGAAGAGTAAGAAAGCAAAGTGGTTGTCTGATGAGGCTCTTAAAATAGCAGAGGAAAGAAGGAACGCAAAAGTCAAAGGAGAAAGGAAAAACTACAACCATTTGAACACAGAATTTCAAAGAAAAGCAAGGAGAGATAAGGAAAACTACCTAAAAGAACAGTGCAGAGAAATGGAGGAAAACAACAAAAGAGGCAGAACCAGAGATCTTTTCAAAAAAATTGGGGAAGTCAAGGGAACATTTAAAGCAAAAATGACCATGATAAGGGACAAAGACGGAAAGGAGCTAGCTGATGCAGAAGAAATTAAGAAAAGATGGAAAGAGTACACAGAGGAACTTTACAAAAAGGACCTCAACACTCCTGATAATCACAATGATGAAGAAATTGAACTTGAGCCAGACATCCTGGAGAGCGAAGTCATAAAGGCCCTAAAGAGCACTGCAAACAACAAAGCTAGTGGAGATGATGGTATCCCAGTTGAATTTTTCAAAGCGCTAAAAGATGATGGCGTCAAATTACTGCATTCAATATGCCAGCAGATTTGGAAAACAAAACAGTGGCCACAGGATTGGAAAAGATCAGTATACGTCCCAATCCCAAAAAAGGGCAATGCCAAAGAATGTTCAAATTATCGAACAATCGCGCTCATCCCACATGCCAGCAAGGTGATGCTCAAGATAATACAGGACAGACTTCAGCAGCATGTGGAGAGAGAATTACCAGAGGTGCAGGCCGGTTTCAGAAGAGGCAGGGGGACTAGAGACCACATCGCCAACATACGCTGGATCATGGAGAAATCAAAGGAATACCAGAAACAAGTTTACTTTTGTTTTATTGACTACACTAAGGCATTTGACTGTGTGGACCACAACAAGATGTGGCAAGTAATTAAAGAGATGGGAATACCAGAGCACCTCATATGCCTCCTGAGAAATCTGTACATGAACCAAGAAGCAACAGTTAGGACAGAACATGGAATAACAGAGTGGTTTGGAATAGGAAAAGGAGTAAGACAAGGCTGCATTTTGTCACCATGCTTATTCAACCTATACACAGAGCACATAATGCGCAGTGCAGGGATGGAGGAATCACAATATGGGATTAAAATCGCTGGGAGAAACATCAATAATCTGAGATATGCAGACGATACCACCCTAATGGCAGAAAGTGAGGAAGACCTAAAGAATCTCTTGATTGGGCTGAAGGAGGAGAGTGCAAAAGCTGGCTTGAGACTCAATATCAAGAAAACCAAGATAATGGCAACAGGCCCCATCAGTTCCTGGAAAATAGACGGGGAAGAAGTAGAAGCAGTGACAGATTTTACTTTCTTAGGAGCAAAGATCACTGCAGATGGGGATTGCAGCCATGAAATAAAAAGGCGACTGATTCTTGGGAGACAAGCGATGAGAAACCTGGGGAACATAGTGAAAAGCAGAGACATTACATTGCAAACAAAAATTAGAATAGTCAAAGCAATGGTTTTCCCAGTAGTAATGTACGGATGTGAGAGCTGGACAATTAGGAAGGCTGAACGCAGAAGAATAGATGCCTTTGAAATGTGGTGTTGGAGGAGGGTTTTGAGAGTCCCCTGGACAGCGAGGAGAACAAATAGGTCAATCTTAGAAGAAATTAACCCTGACTGCTCATTGGAAGGTCAAATAGTAAAGATGAAGCTAAAATACTTTGGACATCAAATGAGAAGGGAGGATTCACTTGAGAAGGCATTGATGTTGGGAAAGGTGGAGGGCAAAAGAAGAAGGGGGAGGCCAAGGATGAGATGGCTAGATGGTATTATAGACACAATGGGCACAGAACTGGGAGGGCTGAGGGGGATGGTAGAGGACAGAGGCGCCTGGAGGAAAATGGTCCATGGGGTCGCAAAGGGTCGGAGTCGACTGTGCGACTGAACAACAACAACTCTATCTTATAATGGGCAGTCTTGTTGGAAGATTACCAAGTAGCCTAGCAGTTTGTCTGTAAACTCCCATTGTGTATGTCTTGAAATCAGTCAATGTGTCTGGGATTGCAACACTTGCTGTACACCCCCCCCCCCCTAAAAGTTATTTTAAAGTTCTTTTTATTGTTTTATTATCAAGTTGTTTATTGCTTGTAAACCATCCTGAGTGGGAAATATCTCAGATGAGCAGTATAAAAATGTAATAAATAAATAAAATAATTAGAGAATTCAATGAGAGAGAGAAGTTGAGAGGAATTTGCTACACTTTAATAATAGATTCTATGCCCACTTAATTTTTTTAAATCTTTGTGACTGTTAGACACAACAGGGGTTTTATTGTACACATTTAGTCTATAGAGGTCAGAAACATGGAAAATATTTTGATAATGTGTATGCTTAGGTTTTCCAAAATATACAATTCATACTGCTCTGGTCAGGTTTCAATCTTACAAAAATGATCTCTGCATTAGAACAGAGTGAACCTCATACAGATACGTTGGTAGGACAATTAAAGATACAATATTTTGTGACATTGTTGTATGCATTCAGTTTTTATTATGTTAATTACTTTGGTAATGCCACCCTCATTCCCAAAAGTTCCCCTGGCTAAAGAAGTGAAGGCATCACTAAACAAGTTGAAATTTGGGTCTAGAGCTTGTTTGGGAAAATAAGTGTCATATGTATTGATGAAAAGCTTAGCAATCAGATTTGTAATTTTTTTTCCAGTGTCTTCAGCTGGCAGATCTAGAAAACAATGACAAGAAACACAAAAAGGCAGAGTTTTTTTTAAAAAAATGTTATGCATTATTTATGTTCTAACTTGTTTGGTGTGTCGCTATTTCAAGTCCACGAAAGCTAACATTAAAATATAACAGTTAGTCTTCAAAGTGCTACCACGTTGTTGTTTTTTGTTTATTCTCTGATATGCCTGAAACACAAACTGACATGGCTGCTATTTTAAAAATGCACAACTATTTTAAAAGATTGAATCCAAATTTTTTGATATTTTCAGTTTCCCCATGGCCAAGAGCTAATGTGGAAGGTTGATCCCCATTCAGATTTTTGAATAGCATCAGTGTAGCAAGAGACAACAGAGCAGTATCTTTGACTGAAGGAAGATCTGAGAGGTCGTGGTAAGAATAGTAGGCGCACACATGGTCTTCAGACAAATATGTAAGAACAAAGTCAGTTAGGTATTTGAGCTTTTCTTCATGTTACATCAATCTGTTGCAATCAGAAATAGGCAAATGGAAACCAACAAGTCAGGAGACAGGAGATAAGACTTTTTTCCATATGCTGCAAGGCATGGATCAAATCATCAGAACATTGTAACTATAGCACTAATAATTTCAAACCTATGAAGCAAGAGAACTGAGAGCAAGGAGAACAGATGCAAGTATAGAAAAGCAGGTTCCTGCTGTTGTCATTTTGAGAAGGAATCAAAAGACCTGTGCTTGTTGTCTTTTCAAGTCTCTCACTCTCACCCTTCCCAGGGACTCCCTTAAGTAGCCAATCTTGGCTTTCTGCTAAGTGGAGAGAAAAAAGTAGGGAGAGAAGAAGAAGAAAACTGGACAACTGCACCTTGAATGACTTAGTTATTGCATTTCCATCATTTTCAAGTATGAGATCCTCCTTGAGAACTGAAAATGCAGAAGTACCTTCACAGAACCAGGAAAGCATTAACTCAGAGTGTCTCCAAAAGGGCAAAGGTCAGATTGTCCTCAAGCTTTATTTAGGCAAGCTTTATTTTGGCATGCAGCAGGTCAGAGAGTACACACATTCCTGGTAGTTAGCTGCCATGTACAAAGAAGGAGAGGGAAGGAAAAAGAAACTGGAAGGAAATGAAAGAGGACGCTCGCAGGTGGAACTGTGAGCACTCCATAACACAATCTTATGTTGCTAAATAGCCTTCCTAAAGTTTCGGGAATATGAAACAAGATCTTCACATCCTTGAGCAACACACATTGAGGAGGGGCAAGAGAACATTATCTACAAACAGTGCTGATAGCAGATCAATCAGTACTTGGTTTTTGTTTTACTTACGTCTGCAGGTGCCCTAGTTCTAGCACCCAGAATACTGTGCAATATCAATGTGGGTCACTGAACCTTCCCTAAAGAAACAATTCAAAACCAATTGGGCATTATGGGCGTTATGCCCAGGCCTCGCCCCTGCTCCGGGAGCTGCAGTGGTTACCAGTTTGCCTCCGAGTGCAATTCAAGGTGCTTGTTATGACCTTTAAAGCCCTACATGGTAGTGGGCCAGGATACCTAAGAGACCGCATCGCCCTAAAAACATCTGTCCATCCAACCAGAGCGGATCAGAGGGGTTCCCTAATTGTTCCATCAGCCAGGGGGGCTCACCTCTCTGCATATCTGTCAAGTATCCTGTTTTTCCCAGGGAAACCCCTTAGTTTTACCCCTCTTCCCACCCCCTCCCATTTTATTAATTTCCCCGTAATATCCCTTATTTTTTAAAAAAAAATATCCTGCAGTATGTTTTGCCTGCCACCAGAGGGCACTGTGTGGCTTTTCACTTGTGGAAGGGGAGAGAGAAGGTGGTGGGGGCCCTGTAGTTTCTCTTTCATTTCCCTGCCACATGGTCATGGAGGCTTCGTTGTTGCTGCTGGTGGTCAGAGCCACCATGGTTTATTGAGCTGTTTCTGCCCTGCCTCCTGGAGGCATTCGTTTCTGTTCTAGAGTTAACTTGGGAGGAGGGGATGTTGCTTGATCACTATATGAGAGAGAGAGAGAGCACCCCACCTTCTAACGAACCATCTGGAGGGAGATTAACTCCTCAGCTGCTGGGAGGCTTGGAAACTACAGAGATTGCTTTTTACTTTACTAATTTCCTTCCTTAAGCTGGATCCAACATTCTCAGGTGTTGGTGCTTCAATTGGTTGCAGTGAGGAACAAATAGATTGTTAATTTGGGGAAATTAATCCCTTGCTCCTCCACCCTAATGGGGGGGGGAGTGTCTAAGCCTGTGCAGGACTAGTTCATTAAAGCCAAGCTGCTTACAAGCAGTTGGTAACCCTAGGGGGCTGATTTACTATTCTGTACTTTGCTTCCCAGGAAAAATAATAATTAAAAATGAGTAAACAAGAAGGAAAACAAAACAAAAGTCCCCCAAGAAGATGGGGAAAGGGTTCTTTGGCCCACACAGTTTTGTGCCCATTGCATCTACAATACCATCTAGCCATCCTATTTTTGGCCACCCCCTTCTTTTGTCCTCCACCTTTCCCAGCATCAAGGCTTTCTCAAGTGAATCCTCTCTTCTCATTTGATGTCCAAAGTACTTTAGCGTCATCTTTACTATTTGACCTTTAATGAGCAGTCGTGGTTGATTTCTTCTAGGATCGACCTATTTCTAACACCACATTTCAAAGGCATCTATTTTTCTGCGCTCAGCTTTCCTAATGGTCCAGCTCTCACATCCATACATGACCACCGGGAATACCATTGCTTTGACTATGCAATTTTTTGTTTGCAAGGTGATGTCTCTACTTTTAACAATGTTCCCCAGGTTTCTCATAGCTTGTTTCCCAAGCATCAGTCGCCTTTTTATTTCATGGCTGCAATCACCATCTGCAGCGATCTTTGATCCTAAGAAAGTAAAATCTGCCAGTCATATCCAACTCTAGGGTGCAGTGCTCATCTCCATTTACATCCAAAGAGCCAGTGCTGTCTGTGTTTGCAGACATTTTCATGGCCATGTGGCAAGCATGACTAGACTAGAGCCCAGCAAGTCACATGGCTATATTTGGCCACACCCACAGATTTGGCCACACTCACAGAGGGGTGTGGCAAAAATTTCCCTTATTTTCAAATCCAAAACTTGACAGGTATGCCACTCTGGCACAAGAAAAAGGGCCTTTTCCATGTTCGCTCCGGCCCTTTGGAACCTCCTGCCAGTAGAACTAAGGTTACAGATGGTGTTGCTGCCCTTCAGAAAAGGACTCAAGACTTGGTTGGTGGGTCAGGTGTGGTACCCAGCGGGCAATGTGGCTCCTGCTCTCTGGCTTTTATCATGAGATGTACCCTCTCTCTGCTTCTCAGGGTGGGTGGGATTCTTTTTAACGTGGGTGGGTTTTTTAATTGCTTTTATTGTATGGGGTTTTAGATTGTGTAAGCCGCCCTGAGTCGGGCTTGCCTGATTGGGTGGCGAACAAATTTAAATATTAAAAAATATTAAATTAAAATTAAATTAAATTAAAAAGTGCTATGGATTGAGTAGTCTGACTCAGTGTGGGTTAGCCAAACACACTGCTAACTTCATATCTGTTTTAGAAGAATTTGAGATTAAAATGATTAAAGCATTACATTTTTCACTCCCTCGACACCCAAAGGGGTAAAAGATGAAGAAGAAGAAAAGGGTTTGTGAGAAAATAAAACTGATACATTCATCCATTTCTTGCCAAACCAAAGATGACAACTGTGCTCACCTAAGTAGTTTCCTGAGTAGGCTATTCAGTTCCATTAATCCTAGAAAAAGAAAGAGACAGATATCTAGATCATAGGAGATACTGAATGTCAAGGTTAATGCTTTTGAACACATGCAGTAATTCATTATGTAATTACTACAAAAAGATGGTTAAAGATATTTCAATATATTAATTCATTCTTTCTCATTTTTCAACTGTAACTAAAATGAATCCCCCACTAGGTGAGAGACTTCTCGAGGTGTAGAAGCCTGAGTGATCTAACTAGGCAGTGTTGTCCATCTCTGTTGGTGATGTTAGGCCAGGACTTAAACTCACCAAAGCATCCTCCATTGGCTGTCTTGGGCCAGGTGAAAGCGGAGAGCACATGTCATGGTTTGCCTAGCCAGTGGGTGACATGATATCCAAATAGCTAAAAACCACATGCAAATCGACTTGATTACTCAGGCTCATTTGCATGTCTCAGAGATGTCTAGCAGTGCATGAACTCTTCACTGAATAATGACTCCAAGGAATCCAAGGTAACTAAAATGGAAACTTTCCATTTCTTAAAAAAAAAAAATAGAATGTGGTCCTTATATATTTGTGTCCTGAACCAACTGTCTTGTGGTTCAGGGTACAAATAAATAAGGAGGCCATGGTCCTATGACCCTGAAAGTAATTAAAACTGCCACACAGGGAGTATGCCTAGTTCTTCTTACATTCACGTCAGTAATGTAACTTAGTCATGTCAAACATAATGCAAAAGGGAAATGACTAAAAATAATTTATTATTAAACAGTGGCTTCCAAGGTCCGGGCATAGACATTCCCATTGATACCTAGCACCATTTGAAATTCTGCTATGAGTAGATCAATGATATCAATGGGACAGAATTTAGTTCTGATCGACATGTCCTGTTTATTTTAATGGAGCTATTCCAAGTGTGACAAAAATCCGATAGAGCTCAATGGTAATAAATCTGAAAATAAGTTTTATATCTACTGATGTTAGACCAACCAGGCAAATTCATATGTTGTGCTGTCCCTGGGGGGAGGTGGGATATAACACTTACCTCTTCTGATTGACTCTGAGAGGCCTATAAGAGAAAAGACAAAAATAACTTTTCTTCTCTAAAACTATAAGCTTCCTTTCCTGCCAAGAGGTGTATACCTTCCTCCTAAAGTTCCAACTGGCTAAAATATTAATTAGCACATCTTTAAAAGAGGCTTCCCTGAACTGGTGAATGTCCTTGAATTGTTATAATTAAAAATGGTCTGATCCCAAGAGATTCCATTTAATCTTTTTATTTGACAGGCATTTCGCAAGGCAAACAAGGGAAGACTATATAGAGAGTCCTTACCATTGAAGACAGCAGGGTTATGATAAAGGTAAGGGCAAAACTTCTAGAAGTTTAACTTTTTAACTATACAATATGAGGAGAAATGCTTCCTTTTATCTGTCTTGGGTCAGGCACAATTCAACTTCATTGTATAATCCCAAGTACTAATACAATGAAACAAGGACTCAACATATTTTCCTATATACTCTATCCACATATCATGCAGAATTTTTACATACTTTTATTGTGTCTCCCTTTACTTTATGAGGGAAAATACACAATTTATACCTATAAGAAGGGGGTTGGGCCATGCATGTCTGGCATGCTTAGCCACACCCATCCCTACTATCCCATAATGAGCTGTCCATACTTACCTTTTGACCCTGCGAGCATCGCTGCAAGGGTCCGGATGCCAAGAGTGGGGCAAATGCCCCATGAACCAGAACACCCCGGTGGGGGTGAAGAGGCCTTCCAGCCATGCCACCGGCTGGCATCCCAGGGCCCTGTCCCCCCTTCATAAGACTCTGGAGGCAGGGTTTTTTGTGGGTGGCTTCAGGTGAATTGTTTTCTTTTTTCTGATGTGTGCTGATATTTTGTATTTTTTGGATTGTTTTGCTTAATATTGTAATTTGTATTATTGTACTTATGTGAAACACTGTATTGATTATTGTATTTTGAACACTGTATCTTGTATCTTATATGTAAACCCCTTGAGTTGTCCTGGGGTCATTTATATGTTGTTAGCCACCCTGAGTCGGCCATGTGTTGAGTAGGGCGGGATACAAATTGAAGTATAAAATAAAAAAAAAAAATAAACAAAAAAACCCTATGCTTCCCAGCGTCCTCCACGCCTTGCCATCCCTCAGCTAATCAGGCTGAAGGATGCGAGCACGGAGGAGGTGGGAAAGCCGGCATGCACGTAAAAAAAAATGGCCGACGCATGATTGGAGGTTCACTTCTCTCTTGGTTGGCGGGGGTCAAAACCTTCAACACCCACCAAGCAAGAGAGAAGCGAACCACTTCCCTCCAGGAGACGAAGGCCGAGAACGGTGCTCTGTTCCACCTTTGCCTCCCAGAGGGAAGCCATCACCTTCCACATTCGGCCCTTGCCTGTCGAAGAAGGGGCTTGCTTTCTCCGACAGGCAAGGACCAAACGTGGTGGGGTAGCAGAGAGGAGGGGGAGCCCCTTTTCTCCCCGCGGCCCCAGAGATGAAGGTTGGTGGCAGCCTCGCTGTGGCTTCGGCAGGGGGGAGGGGGAGCCCCTCCTCTCCCCATGCGGCTTCAGCAGGGTAGTGGGGAGAGCCCATCTTCTCCCCATGGCCCCGGGGATGAAGGCCAGTGCCAGCCTTGCCATGGCTTCAGCAGGGTTGTGGGGAGGGGGGGGAGCCCCTCTTCTCCCCATGGCTCCAGAGATGAAGGCCAGTGGCGGCCTCACCACGGCTTTGGCGGGGAGGAGGGGGAGCCCCTCTTCTCCCCACGCGGCTTTGGCAGGGTAGCGGGGAGTGCCCATCTTCTCCCTGCAGCCCCGGGGATGAAGGCTGGCACCGGCCTTGCCGCGGCTTCAGTGGGGTTGTGGGGAGGAGGGCGGGTCCCTCTTTCCCCTGCGGCACCAGAGACGAAGGCTGGTGGCGGCCTTGCCACAGCTTCAGTAGGGAGAAGGGGAAGCCTCTCTTCTCCCCGCATGGCTTCGGCGGGGTAGCAGAGAATGACCATCTTCTCCCTGTGGCCCCAGGGATGAAGTTTGCTGCCAGCCTCACCGCAGCTTTGGCGGGGTTGCAGGGAGGAGGGGTAGCCCCTCTTCTCCCTGCACCCCCAGAGACAAAGGCCGGTGGCAGCCACACTGCGGCTTCCCCCATGCCTGTCGGAGAAATCCACCCCCTTGTCTGACAGGCAAGGGCTGAATGCGGAGCTCCAATCCCCTCCCTCCCTCCCTCCCTCTCTCTCTCTGTCCACCCCCCCCCCCCAAAAAAAAAAACCCCCAACCACCAACACACAAAATATACCGGGCAAAAACTGCTAGTCTTCCTAAAAAATCTCCCTGTGTCTCATAATACTAGGAGCTGGAATCATACATTAAAGTTGAGGAAGGTATTAAAGACATGCTGGCAAAGTAAACTATAGTTAAGTTAACTTGTTGATTTAGCCTCTGATTCTAACCACACTTCTCTATTTGGAAAAAATGATGCCCATATTTATTGTACTAAAATAAGAACGCTAATGCTTATTGCAGAAGTATACTGATATAGAAAAGACAATAGGAATCCAAAGTCTTCCTAACTAAGGTGAAGAGGCCAACTGCCATGGCTCCCCTCAAAACTCATGTAGGTTGGGAGGCAAAATGTTTTCCATGTATCGACCACAGAGACTCAAGAAAGAGTGTAAAAATATCAGTTTAGGTTGAAAGGGTATGAAGACAGGTCATAAGAGGTAAAGGACAATATGGGAAATCTAAGGAAGTGCTTCTCCATGCATTTGTTTCCTTCTAAGCAACATTGATGTTATAGTGAGAGTAAATCATCTGATATAAGATAGTGGCATATTTGAACCACAATCAGGCATAACCTGGTAACGGCAACCTTGTTTTGCTGGCTAATCTTTCTCACACTAGGAAAACCAAAAGGTGGCTTCATTTTGGCAAAGCAGATTAGCCATGTGATCCATATTCAAATTACACAAAAAAATGCAAAAAATGCAGGAGGAATATTGGATCACTGAAAATTAATATGATGCAAGCTTTCGAAATCCAAGATTTCTTCTTCGGGCATGGCATGATGTCTCCTTGCCAGGACATGGCATGATGCCTCCTTGTCAGGTACAAGTCTTAGAAATGCATGAGGAATGCATATATATATATAAAAGGCTTTTTGGTTCATCACCCTACCCCCCACCCCAAGGAAATCAGGTACTTGTTGCTCCCAGATGGCCCTTCATGAAGCATCAGCTATCTTTTGTGGCCATGTGCAGGGAACTCCCTAATGGAGGAACATGGAGTTTTGAACAATCAAAACAGAGTGGGAACCAAAACTGCTCATTCTTCCATTTAGGCCCAAACAGAGCAGTAAATTAAAACAATAAAAAATTGCCCATTCCCCCATGAAAGAAAGAAATGATTTAACAAAACTGTGAAGAGTATAGGTTTTAAACCCATGATACTCACTGAACGGCCAGAATTGCGACGATTCAGGAATGGATAGAACTAGAATTAGAACAAGAGTGATAATTATACATTGTCACTTCCCATAGTGTATATCATCGTTTTTTCTAACAAAGGGTACACCAGCAACAACTAAGCCGTAAGATCGGCTCACATGCCAAGGCAGCCTTACACCCTTCTAAATTGTGGTTTGACAAGGACTGCCTCGAGGCCAAGGAAAAGCTTACCGCTGTCTATCTTGAACATAGAGACAATGTTGGCACTTGTGCTGCACAGTCTCTCTACTACTTCCTAAACCTCAAAAAGGATGACAAATGGCTACTGACTTGTAAGAAAAAAGAAACAATGAGGGCCACCTGGTCACAGTTTGTTCCCCCAGAAGTATGGGGGAATCACTATAGGCAACTGTACCAGGATACAGCCACAGAACTATATTTCCTGACTGATGACTTAGAAAGCCTTCCCAAATGGCCACTAGTATCAAAGTTGGAAATTGACTCCATCATCACCCAACTCCACTCTGGCAAGACCCCAGGAGAGGACCTTATCCCTCACCCCCCAAGAACTGTTTAAAAAAAAACAAGGAATGGTGGTTCTCCCTTTTGGCCACATTATTCACCTATGTTGACAGCAGCAGGCAAATCCGCAAAGACTGAGGTACAGCTATTATTGTACCCATATTTAAGAAAGGAAACAAGTTCAATACTGGGAGTTACAGGCCCATCAATCTGCTCAGTATCATCAGTAAACTATATTCCAGTCATGTACACAACAAACTCAAGAGCTGGCTGGAAAAGAGAAACCTACAGCGAAAGAACAAGCTGCATACCAATGGATGTCACCAAGCACTGTGGATTAATCACCAAGCACCATGGACTGAGCGGGGAACCAGCAAAATTTTTAAAAAGGGACTGATCAGGCTTGACAAAGCCACTATGGAAGGTGTCTAAAAGCTCTGAAGAAACACGTGGCTGCTGCCGTGGTAATTAGTGTAGCACAACTTCCAGCGGTTAGGGGTGGGTGGGGGTGGCCCTAGAGGTGGCCAGGTAACCACCGTGGGCCGAATAATTGATATGTGTAAGTCGAATTAGGCCCATGGACTGGGGGGTTGTGAATGCCTGGCCTAGTCCTCCAACATCTTACTGAAAAATATTCCTCCAAGTGCCCAGTATCTCTTTACACTGCTTTCATTGATCTAAAGGCTGCCTTCAACTCAGCCTCCAGGATCAAGCTGTGGGAGAAGTTAGAGAAATCCTCCATTGATTGATGGCTGCTCCACCTGCTCCATGCTCTTCACATTAACACCAATGTTAAGGTCAGATGCTCCTAACAGGGACCTTAAACCTTACATCAATCATATGATTGACCATCTAAGAAACCCTGACTTCCACCATGTAGCTCTCCAGCCCCCCTTCCCCCCACCTGTGTATCCAATGCCACCCTTCACCTATAATAAAGGTTGAGGCATGACTCTGGTTAGCCACCCACAATCTTTGGTTTAAATTTCTGTTTAATCCCAGTGGTCTGGCTACTCTAACTCTCCAGGATAATTTTCAATAAGCATGAAAAGGAACAATCCATTACAGACTGCAGTATCTTGGCTTCTTCCAACCTCTCATACAGGCCTTGAGTCACTACCAGGCAAAACAGACTATTAAATAGAGAACGCTAGACATGGAAAGGCAAGCAGGGAAAGTTCCAAAGGACACCAGTGTCAGAGAGACAGTGCCCCTGTGACACTGGAGAAATCAAAACCATAGAATACGTTCTCTGCATCTGCCCTTTTTATAGTCATCCAGAGAAAGTTCATATCTCCACTACTCTGCAAGTATCCTGGCTGGTCAAACAGCACATACAGCCACTGGCTGCTATCTGATGAAAGGCCCTGAGCCAGGTGTAAGACCAGAAGGACAATCCTGGCAAGACCTTCAGCTAAATAAATTATTTGTGCTACATCATAGGCTTAGTAATAGTAATACAGTATTATCAATCTTATGTACTAATTTTACTACTCCTTAACTCTGAGCAGAAATGCTCCTTTTAAACAGATATTTTAAGTACCCTCATTTTAATTTCTGTTCCTTTTGCTGTACTCTGCTGTTCTTGGATGTTAATAAAGATTTATTGATTAACAAAATTGTGAAGAATATAAGTTTAAAACCCATGATACTCACTGGACGACCAACATTGGGACGATACAGGGATGGATAGTCCTAGAATTAGAAAAAATAATAATGATTATACATTGTCCCTTCCCATAATTGATGTCAATCTCTCTCTCTCTCTCTATCGATCGAGAGAGAGAGATGGATATATATGAGAGGTATTTGTTTCTGGGTCCTATATGCGTTCCCACACCCCTGGATGGATCCACGTCAAAGTTGGCACACACCTACCTTGGGCATCCAGCATCATAAATTTCAGGGTCCTGGGGCCAGCAGTGGGGCACATGCCCCACAATCCAGGGGAAAAGGACTGTGCATGCACAAATGTCTGGGGGAAGATTGGTCGTGCACAGAGCCATTGAGCAGAAGCTTGCGCCAACACACATCTCACAACACGCCCTGCAACGTGCGTGCCATGGGGGATTGGGGCAAACAGCAGGACCGTTGGCCACGAAATGACTCACCAAAAGCCCAGATGGCCATGGCCATGGGAGGAAAAGGGCCCAACTCAACACACGAGCGGGGAGGGTGGATACACTCATGTACGACCCCTCCGGCCGTAGCAGGAAAGGACCAGGCCTGCTCTTTTCACGTTAGGGCTAAGAACAGGCTTATAGTGCTCATAGATTTTATATCAACACAATATTTACTGAAAAGAGGATCTGTAGTGAATTGATAAACCACATTTGTTTTACTTACTTGACCACCATATGGAAAATTTCCCTAGAACAGGAACAAGAAATTTATTGTACATTGACAAAATAATACATTTAAATACCACATAATCCTCCTCAAAATCCTCAAATTACAGTTTTCCTGTGTTTTATTAATCAGTAACAGCCATTCTTTCATTCAATCTGTCCAATAAGTAAGGCTTTCTGCATTAAATCTCTGACTAATAAGTAGCAAACAGAAACAACTAATTACCCCACCCCAAAGTGAAGGTAAAGGTTGCCCTTGCTCAAAAACCAGTCGTATCCAACTCTAGGATTCAGTCGGCAGAAGAGGAGCCGTTGGGCCCCTATGTATATCTTATGAAATGTAAACCACCTTGAGTCGCCCCAGGGCAAGGAAGGCGGTATAAATAAATAAATAAATAAATAAATAAATAAATAAATAAATAAATAAATAAATAAATAAATAAATAAATAAATAAATCTCTATTTATAGGAAAAAAGCCAGGGCTGTCTGCATCTGCAGATGTTTCTGTGGATGTGTGGCAGGCATGCCTCAGCACTGGAGTGCACGGAACACTGTTTACCTTCCCACCGAAGTGGTCCCTATTTATCTACTTGCAATTTCTTCCTTTCAAACTGCTAGGTTGGCAGGAGTTGGGACAAAGATGGGAGCTCACTCTGTCATGCAGTACCTGGGAATCAAACACTGACCTTCCAGTCAGCAAGTTCAGTGTCTTAACCCCTTGAGCCACCACAGTCCCCAATTTCAATGTTCTCTCCATCTCTATATCACAGATGTAGTATGGTAGCTGATTTCATTCCCACACATCTTTTATTCCAGGCTTCAAAACAATAGGTAGTCATTACCTTTTTTCTCTTCTAGTGATTTTATTTTATTTATTTATTTATTCAATTTATAGGTTGCCTTCCTCGCCTCAATGACCCAGGTTTTGCTAAACCTGCTTCATGTCGAATTCAACTCAAAATGAGATACCCACGCAAACCTATTACACAATCTTAGAAGAGGTACTTGGCTAGCTGAAGCTCTAAAGTTGAGACATGCTCATATTACTGAATATATATTTTAAAAGTCTTACAATGTTTATGTTTATGGATACTGGGCAGTATCCTCTTTCTAGGCACATGCAAGCATAGATCAGTACAATGAACAACTCAACAGTTAATAAACATTTCTGTAAATGAATGAAATAAAAGGGAGTGAAAGAGTCAATTGTACCTGGAACTAGCAAAAGGCTACTAGTCACAGAACATAAATAGATAAAACATCTGTTTTTCAAGGGGGGGGGGGGTTGGTGATGGGATAGGTTGATGAACAGTACTTGCTATACTTACTCGCCCTGGAAACCTTGGTCGATAACCTCCCTAGAGAAAGAACAGAATTGATAGTGTGCATTAGAACATATGAGATTTGAAATGCCATATAATTCTGGTCAAAATCACTGACAAAAGCTTTGCTACTTTTATGTGCATAATAATATATCTAAAGAGAAAAGTACTACAGTAAAACCCCAGGGCAGGCTGCAGGGGCGAACAACAAGTAACAAAAAGGGCCACCGACGCCAAAGCAACACCGGAAAATGCTGCCAACACAGCGCCTGCCTCAAAGGCGGGAGTGGGGGAAACAGAAAGGGAGATCAGAATCCTGGCCTCCCCTCAAGCAGCATGGACTGCCGCAGCAGCCGCCACGGAGGCCTCTGAGGAACCCATCATCGTCAACATTGCCACAGCTTGCCTTGCCTGATGCTGCGACTGTTGGAACTTCCAGATCACCCACAGCAGCAAGGCCATGGAAGACGGAACCATACCTGTCAACCTTCCTGGATTGGCTGGGATTTCCCAGTTTTCGGCGACGATTTGCACCATTTCCTGCCCCGCGCTGCTGAAACCCCAGAATTTGGCAGCAGGGGAAAGGAGATACTGCGCAGCCCTTCTGCGCAGGTCGCCTTCTATGCATGCATAGAAGGCTTTTACGCTTGCATAGAACCCTTCTAGGCTTGTGTAGAACCATTCTACGCATGCGTAGAAGGCGACCTGCACAGAACTGTTTTGTGCAGGTCCCGGATTGGCCGGAGCTGCAGTTGACAGGTATGGCCGGAACACACTCGGGGAGCAGCTAGCAAGAGACAGCGGTGGCGGCTGGGACAGTGGAGGAGGAGGAGGAGGATACCTCAGTGGGGCAGAACTGAGGAAAGACCAGGCTGGGCCCAGCGCAGCACAACTGGGACCACTCCACAACACCCCTCAGAAAACTAACCAGGATGGACAGGTGGTGCAATTGCCACAAAAGAGATGGAGGCAGCAGAGCACACCCCAGGCTGGGCCACCAAGGCCTCGGTGGCAGCATGGGTGCAAGAGGCAGCAACAAAGGCAGACCCACCCTGGCCAGGTAGGCAGAAAATAGAACAGGACAACACTGAGTACACAATGTAGGTGTGTGCGTGTGTCTGTGTGTGTATGCCCGAGAAAGGCCAGGACAATGGGCCAAGTACTCTCCTCGGGCCAGGCTGGCAAAAAAAAAAACTGCCTGAAATTCCCACATTAACAACAATAAACCCACCTGTGCAAAGCTGGGGACTAAGCTAGTATAGATATATTTACAGGCTCTTTTAAAAGATATCATGGGGGTGAAGCATGTACGATTGTCCTTGTGTTCTATGGAACTTGATGCCTCAGTGTTTCAAAATTCTAAATATATTGGATTAGGAATATGCATTGTTGACGCAATGGGCACAATGCTGGGCAGGTTGAGGAGAATAATAGAGAATAGGGGTGCCTGGTATGCAGTGGTCCATGGGGTCATGAAGGGTCGGAACCAACTGTTTGACTCAACAACAACAAAGGAATCTCCCTAAAGTGTATGTCAATGTTCTCTCTGTCACAGGAATGGCCAACTGGGAGCATTCCAGAAATCACTGGAGGCCTAAAAGCCACCAGTACCAGAAATTTCTCCAAGGTGGATGTTGTGTTCTAAAGCATGTGCCTTTAAACAATGTATCTATCCATGTGTATCCAATGCAACCTATTCCATGTGTAACATTGTAACCTCAGCTGCATCACTGTAACCATAATAGGATGCGAGCTAGTGACCACTAGATGGCAATAGCGAGCGTCCAAGCTCATTGGTCCAAGACTCACCTAAGAGCAACAGCGCGGGAGGATTCCCGCCACCACCTTCACCTGGACAAGAAGGGCGTGACCTGAAATGACGTCACGCGGACAGTAGCCAATGGACTGTCAAGGAGCCACATTCAAATGTATAGCCACTGTATATATTGAGCTGTTCGTCCGCCATTACCACATGTTCCCTCTGACCAGCATGTAATAAAGTTGTGTTAAGCCAGCTCTTCGGCTGTCCTGGTGTCTTTGGTCCCCTACACTAAAGTGGAGGATGTTATCATATAGTCACTAGTCCCTATATTAGACAACAAACCTTCCCTGCCACAAAGATTGAAAAAAGTCTTTAGTAAATTGAGGAATGCTTTCTATACTTACTTGTCCAGCAAATCCATAATCATTTTGACTAGTATAATCCTGGAGCAAATACAAGAAACTATATTATTAATAATAAATAATAATATATTTAAATTGTCTCATAACTCTCATCAAAATCACTTACAACAGTTGTGGTATTGGTAAGCATTCAGATGCTACCCTTATGTCAAGCGGTTGTTTCCAGAATACTATAAATTAATAACTCCACATCCAAGCGTTATAGGAAATGAACAGTATATGGAAACAACAGATTACCTCATCGTCGACTTCAACTCATATCTGAGAATGCATTTTTTCCTGAAGCAGGAAAAGTGTCATTGGCATGAATTTGTTTAAGGTGGATCCCAGCTTCCCATGAAGTTACCCACACACTATGATCACAGAGTCACCCCCTGTGGCACCCATGAAATGAGATGTGCAGGATTAAATACCAGGACTGCAATGAACTGCCACAGCCTTGAGGATATTATCAAGGTGTGCCTTCATGGCCAGTCCATCTGGCATGGCCTCTTTCACCTCCATGACTGTTGGGAATCTGAGTTCCTCCTCCATTCATTTTGCTGTTGGGCCCAATATGATGGTTTCCAGGAGCATTTCCTCCACTGAGGGGCACCATCACCCTACCTAAATGGGCTCATCTGCCCATAGACGTTGGACCCTTTAAGGAGTCAGGTTAGTTAACCACTGCCTGACTCTTGGTATTGCATTGCTGGCTGTACGGTCTACTCCATTACCGTAGCAGGATCATACCTGTCAAACCGCGGCTCAGGAAAAACGGGGCCTGCGCACATCGCTTGTGCGCAGGTCACGTTCCACGCATGCGTGGAAAGGTTTTACCCCTTCCACGCATGCGCGGAAGCACTACGCCGCTTGCACAGCCCTTACGCAAGCAACGTAGCGCTTCGCGCATGCGTGGAAGGGGTAAAATCCTTCTGCGCATGCGCGGAAATCGTTTCCCCCGCTGCCAAATTACGGGGTTTTGGCAGCGGGGGCCAGGTTATGACGTCAATCGACGTCAATTTACGGAGTAATCCTGGCCAAATCGGGAAGGTTGACAGGTATGAGCAGGATGTCCAGCCAGACAATTGATTACATAACCTTCTGTGAAAGAAACAAGTATTTTTTTAAAAAGAAATTGTGGGAATTGTATGTTAAAATGTGTGTGCAACAACAAAAATGTAAAGTTCTATTTGCTCTTTATGAAATTCACCACCATCTAGACCAGCATTTCCTAACCTTTGGTTTTTAGACTTCAATTCCGAAAAGCACTGATCAGCCAATGTACTGGAAATTGAAGTCTCCCTGTGGGGCCTGGAAGCTTTATCCAGCCAGAAATGTCTCCTCTTCAGGCTGCTCAGTATTTGGCTGGTAAAGCCATTGTTTGGTAGGCCCAGCTAGCAACTCCTCTCTATTTAGGTGTCTTTCTTCTGTTTCCAAAGTTTTCCCTACAGACAATGTTACACACTCTTTTGGAAGAACTCTTCAGCGAACAACAAAGCCCTTGTGCCTCATGCAACCTCATGTTTTCACTAAGACCACTGCTACTAACTTCTAAATTTATGCGATTAGGAATGTTGGGGGGGTTTTCTCCATGATAAGATGGAATTCGTCAGGATTGAGTTCCATAGTATATTTCAAAATTCCCTGTATAGAAGGAATAGACAAATTTGAGTCTCTATGGGTATTGATGTTTAACAGTCAGCAGCAGGAGTCTTCTTCCGTGTCTAGGCCAGATGTGAAACTCCAAAATGAAGGCACCTTTTGGTGAGTTAATTCTGCAGTTCCTTCACCTGACCTAGTGTGAGAAAGATTAGCCAGCAACACAAAGTTGTGGTTACCAGGGAAAGCCCAATTATGGTTTTAAAAAGTACCACAATCTTCTAGAGGGTCTTTCTTTGTACCCCAGCAGCAGTAGTAACAAGAGGTAATGAAAATTTAGAATACAGTGAACCCTCGCATAACGACACGTTCGGATAGCGTCATTTTTGCTTAACAACGCGTCATTATGCGCCACATGTTCCCCCACATAACAACGTTTTAGCATTGTTATCTGGATAACGACGCTACAAATAACCGTCGTTATCCGGATAACATTGTTATGCGGGAAACTCCATAGAAACCCGCATAACAATGTTTTCTGCATAACGACCCTACTTGGGGAACCAAGAAACGTCGTTATGTGAGGGTCTACTGTACTGGCTATTATTATAGAGCCATACCTGTCCTTTAGGCAGCACATCTCTCAAGTCACAAAACTTGAAAACAACAGTTGGTTGTCATTTGTTTATGTCTTATTGCTTTCAGGGGAATGAAGCATATGCTAAATTCAACCTAAATCAGGATAGGCAAGTCAAGCCCCTTACATGTTCCTAGAAGAGGTTACAGGTGAATGGGAGAAGAGAAGCATGCTTCTTGGAATGAATATACATGGCAACATTTTCCTTGCAATCTCACACCTATGAATAGTGACTGGTATCCTATTGCTTATTTGAGGCAGGCAGAGAATCATAGAAATAATCAGACAGTTGTTATACAACCTTCATTTGAGTCAAAAAGTTAAGTGGGATTACACTGCATCATATATATATACTTGGTCTAATACATACTAAATCAAGTGTTCTGAATCCAAATTTGAAATCCGATTCTTCCTATGATGTCAGGATCCTAAGTTAGCAAATCTCACTCTCGTAGTCATATTCTTGCATTGATCATGTGGGGTATATTTGCCACAAATGTAGCAAAAAAATGTCCAGTTTATTAACACAGCTATGCCTACTCATCTTTACTTCAAAACAGACTCACCATGGCCTAGCTGTACTATCCAGTAAAATGGTTTTGCACTAGAGACAAGCCCTTGGTCCATCCTATTTCTGACGTCATCTCACTAATTTGCGCAGACACTGCTGGAACATGCATGCCAACAGGGGACATAATTCAGCTGAGGCAGCAGCAGGCATAGTGGTAGATGCAACTGTTATAATGTTACCATGTAAAAATACATTACTCAATTACTGACCATTTGAACAGCTATAGCACGCCTTAAAATCTGTATATGATAGGCAAATTGTGAGTTCAGATTTGGAATCAGCACACTCAATAGCATGTAAATTACTTGTGTTGTTCCCAGTAGTAAAATCGTTATTGTGCAGTGTTAGCAAAAAAACACTGGTTATAGAATTTAAGTCAATATAATATTATTTCATATGGAATTTGGAGTAAACTGATGAACAGTGCTTCCTATACTTACTTGATCAAAATAGTCGGGTCTCAGACGTCTCTAGAGAAAGAACAAGAAAAATAGTGTACTTTGAAACCTATTAAATTTAAAATACCTTATAACTCTAGTCAAAATCACTTTCACCAGTTACTCTATTATGAAGGCTAACTGGGAACCTTCCAGAAATCACTAGAGGAGTAATAACTGCCAGTGCCTATACCTGTTGCCAAAGGTCTAAGATGATAGCTGTTATTATTCAACCACACCAAATGCTCTATGTCACAAAGGTTGAAAACTGCTGTTACTTGTTACATTTATGTTGAGTTCAACCTAAAATAGTCCACTTCAGTCCCTTATGCAACCCTAAAAGAGGCTACAGTTGATTAACCAAAGGCCTGAAAGAGGAACACACTGATATGGGTGAAGGTATAAAGATACTTTTCTTGCACCTGTTAATTTTAGGGATCCTGGCCAGCATTCTATTGGTAGATCCAAGTAAGCTTAGATAGTAAAAACATCACACAATATAATGGAAATCCATTTTAATCAATGAGTCTATTGTGGTAAGCTAATGAACAACACTTTATACACTTACTCGTCCACCAGAGTTCTGTCCATTACGATTCTAGGAAAAGTTCAAGAGGTGTATTGTTAATTGAATCATAACTGAATATATAAATTTCTTAACATAAATGGAGCCAATTAACTGAGGAGAGAGACAACTATCTATCAATATTTGAATAATTTGGATTCATGCATTTAGTAGAGATTTATACTTGATAGTCTTCCAATCCAGTTATTCTCTGCATCTATGATTCTATATTATATTTGAAGCCCCATATAAATCTAGTTAAAAATCACTTAAACAGCTGTTCTATTGGTGAATTCTCAAATTTTATTCTTATTTCATTTTCAGAGTAAGTAAACAGTTTTCTTGCTCATGACATCTTCTCTAAAAGCTTTCTGAAGTTGATAATATTTTCATATGATTGCCCAAAATCCTCCAGTGCTGATCCCTGTAGTATATTTCAATGTTCCCTTTGTTGCAGGAGCAGGTAACTGTGAGCCCCTATACAATCAGAGGCATAACAATAAGCAGCAGTCACATCCCAGAATGGTGGCTGTTATGACTGATCTACATAAAATGGGGTTGTCTAGTAGAGCCCCATTCACAATCCTAAAAGAGTCTGCAGTTAATTAGCTGACAGCTTGAAAGGGGATCAAGCTTGTCAGACTGAAGATATCCAAGAATGTTTTTCTTGCCAATGTCACTGTTAACAGAGGTCAGTCAAAATGTATGTAAATGCATCTCAGTCAATGGGTCTATTGAATTTAATAATAGCAACCTAATTGTGGACATCGAATTTAAGTCAACAGTTTTACTGAAAAGAGATCAGTGCTAAGCTGATGAACAAAATGTAATGAAAAGGTGGACTGTGGTAATAATTGCAGTTTTACTTGTTGAGACACCAAAGTGGGGAATCATTTTTTTTTGTTGTTGTTCAGCCGCACAGTTGATTCCGACCATTTATGACCTCATGGACCACTGCACGCCAGGCACCCCTATCCTCCACCATCCTCCTCAGCCCACCCAGCTTTGTGCCCATTGCATCAACAATGCCATCTAGCCATCTCATTTTCTCCCAACCCCTTCTTCTTTTGCCCTCAACTTTTCTCAGCATCAAGGCTTTCTCAAGTGAATCCTCTCTTCTCATTTGATGTCCAAAGTACTTTAACTTCATCTTCAATATTTGACCTTCCAAGGAGCAGTTGGGGTTGATTTCTTTTAAGATTGACTTATTTGTTCTTTTTGCTGTCCAGGGTAATCTCAAAATTCTCCTCCAGCATCACACCTCAAAGGTGTCTATTCTTCTGTGCTCAGCTTTCCTTATGGTCCAGCTCTTACAACCATACATCACTACTAGAAATACCATTGCTTTGACTATTGCAAGATCAAGAGCAATTATATCTGTTGACAGAGACTAAATGTAAAATGCCATGTAACTCTGTTCAAAACCCTTTTAACAGCTGCTGTCCTACATTCAATTATTTCCATTTCTTTTAGTCATTATTTGCAGGAATAAATAAATCATACCTCCTTTAAAAATTCTGATTGGTAAGCAGAAAATAAGAAAAGAAATGGCCCAACCCAAAAGTGAAACAAAAAATAATAATAAACTTGAAGACCATGAGGTTAAAACTGAGTACAAGTATAAATCCTTTTAATCTCTATTCAGTCTTTCTAAAATCTAGCATTGTGATGATTAACAAGGGGAGCTTGATCTACCATTTCACTTATTGTTAGCCATAAAATGTATATATAATACTGTACAGTGGACCCTCGATTAACGACATGTTAGAATAGCGTCATTTCCGCTTACCAACGCGTCATCACTCGGTACGTGACTATCCGCACAACGATGAAAAACCATTGTTGTGCAGATTAATGACATTTTTTTAAATGTCATTGTGCGGATAATGACAGTTTTTTGCCGCTATATGGTGCAGCTGCCATTGAAAACTGCACAACAACGTTTCCCCTATAGCGACGCTACTTGGGGAACCAAGCAATGTCATTATGTGAGGGGCTACTGTATGTACTTTAAAAAAAACTCTAGTAAGCTGACAAATGATATTTTACTTACTGGCTGACGAAAGGGAGGGAAACGCTGGCCAGGGTTTCTCTAGAGCAAGAACAAGAAAATTAGTGTCCAAAACGTCATTTAAAAGTTAAATATTATTTAGGTTTACTCAAAATACTCTTACAACAACTCTCCTGTCTGTGATTATTCATTTGCTTCAATCCTTTCATGCAATCATTCCCAAAAGGGGCAAACATCCTCATTAAATATTTGTGATTAGTGAGCAAGAATAACTAAGTGTCCTACTTGACAGTGAAATCAAGAAATGCATTAGTTTAAAATGGAGTTTATTTCCTTTTCTTTTTCTTCTTCTTCTTCTTCAAGTGTCATATCTTATTCTAAATATAGGTGTTCATCATGGCAATCAGTCATGAAGATTGTCCTGGGAGCAATATAATGCAGCAGCCTTCCATCCTTTTGCATTACAGCCTGACACACGTACCAGTGATCTTGTTCTGCAAGTCACTTTCTGGTTCTGAGCCCTTTTGGCAAACAAAGTCTTCATCAGCCTCAGGCAAGCATTGATGAAGCTGCTACACTCCATCAACATGGATTAAAGTGGGATTTAATCCACTTGGGGGCCAACACTCTTCACTGTGAATTTCACAATCCAAGGCTGTTAATCCTCAGGGTTGTCAGGTTAGTTACCTGCCACCCATTGATTGCCATTGAGTTGCTGGCAGTATGGTCTACTCCATTATCATATCAGGATAACCTGGCCAGACTTGAGAAGAGTTCATGCATACATATATAAACAAAGAAAATCCCACTTAACCCTATTCAGCATTTTGAAGATCCAGCATCATTTAGACAGAAAGGAAAAAATCCATTTGCCCCACCACATTTTATTTTATGTTATGTCCTTGCTTGCCTTTATAAAGAGCAGCTCTACTAAATAGTAAATTTATTAGGTATAAAGTGTAGATTTGCTATACTCACTGGGCCTCCATTGTTGGGATTGTTCTGGGCAGGATAGAAATACAGAAAGAATAAGAACAATATGAAAGCAACAACCCATATCATCTTTACTAATCATTTGAGCAGCCTACAACCAAGAGGAAATTTGTTCATTTCAGGCTACTCATTGATTGCACAGGCAATACCATTGGGGAAAGGGTGTGGCTATGAAGTCAGATATTAGAAATATAAAACTGTCTTGTGTGCGATTTAGCCTGCTGTCTTCACTAAGAGAAGTGCTTTTAAATTCTAAATATATACGATTAGGATTATGGAAGTTCTTTTATTATTATATTCTGGGATCACCCACTGTCAATCCCTATGGTATATTTCAATATTATCCCTATCAAAGGCATGGTCTAATGAGAACTTTGCAGAAAGCCCTAGAATCCTAACAACTAACAGTGCCAGCAATTGCTGCCAAAGGTTGAAGTTAGACACTGAATCTTCCTTATCACAAACTCTTGAAAACAAGGGTTGAACATCAGTTGGACTCATGCTACAGGTGACCAATGAATCTGCTGTATGTTGCATTCAACCTGAAATGGGATAGCCTACTTGATCCTCTTTATGCAATCCTACAAGAGGCTACAATTGAGTAGCTGAATGCCTGAAAAAGAAATCAGTATTTTTATCCTAGTGTCCTCTTAGAAATAGCGAGAGGATGGTAGCCACATAGTATAAAAGTGATTGAAAGGTGACCTTCTGTGAGCTGATGAGCAGCACTTGTAATACTTACGCTGTAGTCATAGTTGGGACTATCAGGATTTTCCTAGAGCAAGAATGGAAATTGCATTATGTATTGAATATTAAATATTAAGTTCTGGCTAAAATCCTCATAGTACAAATCTCTCTAATTCTTACATCCAATCCTTCCAAAAATAAATAAGCCATGTTATTTAAAGATTTCTAAGAGAAGAAGTCTGAGAGAAACTACGAATTTCTCCATCCTGAAGTAAAATCAACAAAAGCATTTTTTTTTTAAAAAAAAACAACTATAAGACTATATGCATAAAATATCTACAAGTCAAAAGTATATTCAGGAAATTCTTAAAATTTTTTATATATATTACTCTCCCTACTAAACTACTGCTTCTAGCCATATTCACTAATTTTCAATATGCAGAGTCATCAAGACAGACAGGGAAGGCAGTTTAGCTCTACTTTTTCCCTTGCTGTCCTGCTCAGGAGACCTGGTGGTGCAGTGGTTAAACTACTGTCCTGCAACCAAAATGTTGTGATTTCAATCCTGACCAGGGCCAGTGGTGTGCTGGCCCACAGTGATACAGGGACTCATCCCAGTGCGCCCCAGCGACTGCCCCCCCCCCCGGAGTCAGGCAGAGGTGATGGGAATGTATGGGATTTCTCCCTCCAAACCCTCCCCTCACTTCCTGTCCACCACCCTCCCAAGGTGCCCAGCACATCCCTGACCAGGGCTGAAGGTTGACTCAGCCTTCCATCCTTCACGGGTCAGTAAAATGAGTACCCAGCATGTTGGGGGCAAAATGCTATTTAACTGCCCAGAGAGTGCATTAAGCACTATGGGGTGGTAAAGAAGTGTGATTGCTTTGCTTTGCTGATGTGATTTATCTGCAGAAAAGCCTCCTAGTTGTATATGAATGCAATAAGCCAGATCTTCTAGATTTCATATTTATGGGTAAAACCTACAATCAAGAAGAAACTTATCTGCTTTTAACTAATTACTATATGGACAGACAATGGAAAGAACCTGACAGAGCAGTACTTCTAAACTTAGGTTTATTCATTTAAGAATGTAGATGGTTTATACTCACTTGAACACCAGTGTTGGGGTCATAGTCGCCATAAGATTGCTTCAAAAAGAACAACAAAGTTGTTTTCTATTAAATCATATTAAACATAAAATAGGTGTTCTTGTTATAATCCTGTTACAGCATTGTTATTTGTGAGCTTTCCGTTTTGCTGATGTGTTTATTCATTGGTCCATTCACTCATTTCATAAATAAACTGTTTTGCATCAAAGTTTTCTAAGAGGTTAGCAGGACATGACTGCAACTAAATATTCCTCCACATAAATGAATAGATTGACAAGTCTTTTAAGACAATATGCATAAAAACATGTGTTACCACAACTGTACTTAAGTCCTATCCATTCTTCTTGAAATACTTCTAGAAATAAAGAGTACAGTAATACCTCATACAAAATCCACTTCATACAACATCGAATTCATACAACATCGCCTAATTTCTTGAAAAAAGTTACCTCATACAAAGTTGCTCGACTTTGTATGAGGCATTCGGTTTTTCCCAGGTTGCATTGTGCCTGGGCAGTATAAAAGACAGGACACATGTGTGCATTACTCTTGTGGGTTTTGCACATGGCAAAGAGTGTTTAGGAGTGGTTTTGAGCGTGATTTTGGATTTTTTGAATTTTTCATCAGAATTTTTAGAAGCATTCCTGGGATTTTTGCAGCATTCTTCAGATTCTTGGACAATCAGGGTTGTTTGACATGTTTTTGTAATGTATTTATCCTTTAGACAATGTTTTCCTAAAGTTCTGTCAGTTTCCTGTCTGTTTCCTTGACTTTGCCCTGAAGTCTGTGCTGTTACAGTTCAATGTATCTCTATGGAAATGACGTTGTACGAGGCATCGCAGCAAGGATTTGGACATTGTATGAGGCATCGCTGCAAGGATTTTGCATTCATGCAAAGTCCAAATCCGTATAAAGTCCAAACTTGTGGAACCAAGTTTGGACGTTGTATGAGGTATCACTGTAATTTTTGTTTTGATAAAAAAATAGACACTGACTGGATAGTTCAGTGTTTTAGGAGTATGGCTGCAAAGCAGACATTGGGAGGTCCATACCCCACCGTATCTCTCTGGAGAAGAACTAGTTCGTGTGGCCTTGGGCAAACTGTGCCCCAGACGTAGAGAATGATAAACCTTTTCTGTGCATTCTCTACCTAGAAAGCCCTGGAAAGGGTTACTCTAAGTCAGAATTGTTATTAGTTATTATTTAAAAAAATAGCCACAATGGAACAAAAGTGGATAATAGATTTGAGATAAACAGACAAAAAAAAAAGGTTGAGGAACCTTCTTCCTCTTTGGGATGCTCATCTGTGGCAGCAGGTAAGCATCTTTCACTTTGACTTTTCGAAAACCAAATTCTAACTAGTACAAAAGCACCTCATGGAATTGGAAGAATTGGGTTAATACAAAAGATGGCTCATATTTGCCACAAACCCTAGAGGAGTAATGGTGACCCATGGCACTCCAGGTGTTCTTGGATTTCAATTCCCAGAAGCCTAAGTCAGCACTCTTGCTGATTAGGGCTTCTGGGAATTGAAGTTCAAGAACACCTTGAGTGCCAAGGTTGGCCATCACTGCCCTAGAGGATCCCATATTTTTGTCAGAGGTGTCAAAAGAATGATCCTATACACACACACACACACACACACACAAACACACACACACACACACACACACACACACACACACACACACACACACACACACACCAGTATATATGTGGATGAAAACTCTCAACAACTCAACCAAAGAAGGCAAAGTTGAGAAATGCAATCAAAAAAAAATGGGTAGGGAAACACTTTTACCATGTCCTCTGCTAAATATTCAGGAAAGGTGCCCCATGCAGTGCCATGAAAGCAAAAACAGACTTACTGAAATGCTGTCCTTTACAGAAAGGAGAAAGACAAGAAGAACAGTGGCCACAACCTGGAACTTCATCTTGGCTTTGGAGTTGGTGTGTTTCAGGAGTGAGGACTGAGATCCTGGCGCTGCCATATTTATAGTGTTGCCCTCTACTGAAGTTTCAAGTCTGTTTGGCCAAAAGCAATGGTCTCTTTGGCAAGAGGACCTTTCACTACTAATCCATAAGCAAAGGTCAACATATCACAACCTTAATCCTATGGTTAGTAATTTCTGGCAGGAAAAGTTAAGGGCCAAACTGCCAAAGAAACAGCAGCATTATTCTCCTTAAGATATATATTAATTGGGACCTTCCTTGACCTTTTCCCATATGTTCAATGAAGCACCTGGCAAGGATATAATGAGCTACGTGGCAAGGATAACGTCTCCACCATAGAATGAAGGGGAGTTTGACCTGGCTAGATTGAAATACAAAACTGAAAATCCAGAATTCATTTAGAGAATAAAGGTCTAAAAGAAACAGTAGTGGATACTTAAGAGTAGTAGTGGAGTACTTATGAAAGCGTGGCGCCCAAATGGCCGCCGCGCTCTTTGCAGCCCCCCCAAACAGACTCAGACATCCGGGTGAGTTAGGGGGCATGGCCACCCCTCTATAAAAGGGGTGGCCACGAGGCAGCCGAGCTGCCATTTTAGAAATAGCGACGGAGAGGAGAAGTTTTCTCCGTCGCAGTTTGTTCGAGTCTTCGGCTGTTTAGCCCTTGGTCCTTCCCGGCTGGGAAGGAAGGATTCGCACAGAGCCTTTGGCTTGCTGGCTGCTCTGTGTTTTTTGCGCTAGGTTTTCGATCCCTGGAAAGGGATCCTGCTCTTTCTTCAAGATATGCCTCCCAAACGGAAGGCCCCGGCGATGAAACCGCGGCCAAAAGGGAGGACTTTTTCAGGCCCTGTGCAGGACGGGGGGCAGCCTTCAGGTCGGAGGACCAGGGCTGCGCCCCCGCGGCAGGGCACTACCCCAGCTCTACCCACCGATACCGGTGGGGTGATGCAGGCTGGTGCTTGGCAGCCGGCCTCGGCTGGCCAGCCTCTGGCCGGCCCCTCAGGGGCTTCGGCCCTCGGCCCGCAGTTGCCGGCCATGGGTCAGGGCCTGGTGCGGGTGCGCAACCCGTTCCTCCTCCGGCCCCTCATGGGCCGGAGTTTTGGGCATGGCCCTATTCTGGCCCAGGCTCTCACTTTGGTGTTCCTTGTCAAATGACTAGTGGGCCTTCCGGCCCACCCGGCCCGCCTTATGCTGGGGGATCTGTGGCAGTAGATGCATTACTAACACGTTTAGCTGTGCTAGAGGCATCCTTGGGGATTGCACACAACCCTATGGGAGGGGGCCCTTCTCTCTCTGCTGGGGGCCCTTCGTGTCCACCGGCTACCTCGACGGCTGCCACACTGCAACAGGCAGCCAGCCGGGTTGAGCTGCTTGAGACGCTCCAGCCTGCGCCTGCCGGTGTCTCGCAGCTCCCTGTTCGTCCAGAGCTGCAGCCGGGGAGCAGTCAGGTGTGGCCCCAGAGCTCGATTCCAGTCGCGAGCTCCGACGCCAGCCGTGGGCCGGAACCCCCAGTGGGGGCGGCTCACGGAGGTGCACCTAGTGAGTATCAGGTTCAAATTAATGCACCCACATCACAGCCCACTTCCAGTGGTGGGGTTCAGTGGCCCTGGCCTAGTCAAGTCGAGGCGAGTGGGCATCAGTTGCCAGCCTATCCCAGTGCCCCTTGGTTTCATGATGGCACCTCATTGAGGGTGGGGGTTTCCGCCCCCAGGGCAGTGCCGGGCATTGCAGGGGCTGTCCAGGTCCCGCTGCGTATACCCCATGTACCTAATGTGCCGGTGACGGCTTTGCCGACGGCTGGTTATTCCTTACCCCTTGGTGATCATTTGTCCCAGGTCACGAGGGAAAAGATTTGGCAGGGGGAGTACGTGGATATATTCTCCCTATTGAACCGTGAGCCCACTAAGGAGGAGAGAAAGGGACAGGACGACAGAGACAAAGAGCTGTCACGCCGTCGTAAGCCACCGCGCACCTGGGCCAACTGGTTGCCGGCATATCTTATTTAGATGGCGGTGTACCTTAGGGCCTGGCCTGATCTGGCCATTCCTATGGTCCAATATTTGGACAATATTTACAGGGCGATGGTGGATTTCCCTGGCCCATCGTGGTTGGCTTACGATGAGGAATTTAGAATGAGGGTACCCTTGCACCCGGAGATGAGATGGGATGAGCCCTGTCAGAAATTGTGGCTCTTGTACATGACCCCCACGCGTCCGGCGCCTGGGGATAGGTACCATTGTGGCCATGCCGTGCAGCGAGCTGCTCCAACACAGGCTCCCTGCCAGCCGGCGGGGCAGGGGATTCCAGCCCGCTTGCTGTGTTGGAGCTTCTCGGCTAATGGCGTGTGCAATAAGCGGCAGTGCCGATATAAACACGAGTGTCCCTCTTGCGCTGGCCCCCACGCCGCCGCCACGTGCCCGTGGGCCGGTGGGTCATGGGGCAGAGGTAGAGGTGGACAGGGAGCGGGCAGAGCTTCTGCTGATGGAGCTAGCCAGTCAAAAGGCCCCCTCCCCAGTTAATGTGTATATGTTGGAGCGATGGCTCTCAACTTATCCAAGGAGGGAGGACGCGAGGTACCTCCTGGAGGGTTTCCAGTGGGGCTTCCGTATCCCATTCAAAGGAGTGTGAGGACCCCAAGATGCCCCCAATTTACTTTCTCTGAAGGGTAGGGAGGAGGTGGCCGCCCTGAGTATTGCCAAAGAGGTAGAGGCCAAGAGGGTAGCGGGCCCCTTTTCTGTACCACCCTTCCCCAACCTGAAGGTCTCCCCTCTGGGGTTGGTACCCAAAAAGGCCCAGGGGGAATTTCGTTTAATCCACCATCTATCGTACCCGGCAAGTTACTCTGTCAATGATGCTATTCCTGATGACCTTTGTTCGGTCAGGTATACGTCTTTTGACCAAGCCCTACGGATGGTATGCTCTTGTGGTCCTGGTGCCTTCCTGGCAAAATGTGACATTAAATCGGCATTCTGATTGTTGCCAGTGCACCCGGGGGACTTTGAGCTATTGGGTTTTAGATTCCAAGGGAAGTTTTATGTAGATAAGGCCATGCCTTTTGGCTGCTCTATTTCATGTTCAGCATTCGAACGTTTTAGCACTTTCCTTCAGTGGGCCTTTGTTCGCAGGTCCGGGTCTCGGTCTGTAGCCCATTACCTCGATGACTTTTTGTTCAGGGGTGAACGGGGCTCCGACACGTGCTCGCGTCTCCTCACTACATTTCAGGTGCTAATGCGGGAACTGGGTATCCCTTTTGCACCCGAAAAGACCGAGGGCCCATCCACTACGCTCACATTTCTGGGTATTGAAATTGACACGGTCGCACAGGCATCCCGGTTACCCATTGACAAGGTCACCCGGATCTCCGCGATGATTTTGGCCTTGCTGGCCAAATGTAAAGTGTCACTTCGTGAGCTTCAGGTAATACATGGCCATCTTAACTTTGCCTGCAGGGTGGTCACGCCTGGCAGAGCATTTGCGCGGCGCCTATGTGACGCCATGTCTGGCTTGTCAAGGCGCCATCATAGGGTCCGACTGACCAGGGGCATGAGGGCTGACCTTTTGGTTTGGCTCAAATTCCTGCGGGAATTCAATGGGGTCTCCTTTTGGAGATCCGACCTTTTAGTTTCCCCCAGGTTCCAAGTACAGTCGGATGCCTCCGGCTCCCTGGGATATGGGATTTACTTTGAGGGGAGGTGGGCTTATGGCCAATGACCTCCAGCATGGCGGGGCACAGATCGCCTCCGCGATCTTACGTTCCTTGAGTTATTTCCAATCCTGGGAGCTTTGATGCTATGGGGCAAGGAATGGGCCAACTCAGTGGTCCATTTTTGGTGTGACAATGCTGCGGTAGTGCACATTGTTAACGCTCAGGCGTCTAAACCGCCCAGGGTGATGGCGTTGGTCCGTCAGTTTGTGTTACGTAGCCTACGCCTTAATGTGCTTTTTAAGGCCAGACATGTACAGGTATTAATAATGATATTGCTGATGCTTTATCCCGCCTGCAGATCCCCCGGTTCCGTGCCTTGGCTCCGGACGCAGAGGAATTCCCCTCGCCACTCCCGGCCGAGATTTGGACATTTGGCAAGGAGAGGTGAACCGGGCGATCGGCATGTCTCTGGCGCCCCGCATGTGTAAGGCATATCACCATGCTTTCGTTCAATTTAGAACTTTTTGCGTGCAACTTCAGTTGCCCGAAGTGTGGCCCATTCCAGTGGAACAAGTTTTACAATTTATGGTTCATTTACACAGTCAGGGCCTAGCTCCCCGCACTATAGCATCCAGGCTGTCAGCACTGGCATTTATGGCCAAGGTGAGGGGTTTTGCTGACTGCGTGAATGATTTCCGCATACGACATGTTTTGGAGGGGTGGACACGGGAACGTGGCCGCCGCCCGGACACTCGCCACCCAATTTCTCCAGGGGTGCTTACCCACCTTGCACGAGGCTGGCATAACCTGTGTTTTGATAAGTATGAGGCAGCTCTTTTTCATGCGGCTACCACGGTGGCCTTCTTTGGAGCGCTCCGCATCAGTGAGTTGGTACTACTGTCTAAGGCGGATGCAACTCGTAGGGCACTGGAACTCGACGATGTCTATGTTTCTAATGAGTGGGCTCAGTTGAGGATACGGCCCTCAAAAGTTGATCAGCACGGCGTAGGCAGTGGAGTTAGACTGCTACGATGTTCCATTGCAGACATCTGTCCGGTTGGTGCCCTACAGGAGTTCTTGGCAGTGCGTGGCACGCACCCTGGCCCATTTTTCTGCCACCAGGATGGGTCTCCCCTTACTAAATTTCTATTTTGGAAGGTGACCAGTATGACACTATCCAGTGTCGGCCTCCCCGGGGCTCGTTACGGCACCCATTCGTTTAGGATAGGTGCTGCATCAACTACGGCTGCATTTGGGTACTCTAAGGCTGATATACGCAATATGGGAAGATGGGGATCTATGCATTTTGCATTATATGTTCGCCCTCTTCAGGTATGAGTACCAGTTAAGTCACTGTTCTCTCCTTTTTCTTTTACAGACCCTGTGTGTCCCCACACACCGGTGGCAGTATGGCTGGTGGGCCACAGTTACATGCACTGGGCAGCCAGTACGCTGCGGCGACAGAGTGGGGACCCCAGCTTGGACTGCGTGCATCCGCACGCATACGTTGGTACGGTAAGCGTGGAATGAGATGGCGGGAACTGTTGCCATTCCTGTTTTCCATCAGGGATGCTGAACTGTCTGATGTCCTTGTACTGCACCTCGGGGGCAATGACCTCGCCCAGGTCACTGGCCTTTCTTTAAAATTCACGATTTGCAGTGACCTAGCTTATTCAATCTATACACAGAGCACATAATGCGCAATGCAGGGATGGAGGAATCACAATATGGGATTAAAATTGCTGGGAGAAACATCAACAATCTGAGATATGCAGACGATACCACCCTAATGGCAGAAAGTGAGGAAGATCTAAGGAGCCTCTTGATTGGATTGAAGGAGGAGAGTGAAAAAGCTGGCCTGAGACTCAATATCAAGAAAACCAAGATAATGGCAACAGGCCCCATCAGTTCCTGGAAAATAGATGGGGAAGAAGTAGAAGCAGTGACAGATTTTACATTCCTTGGATCAAAGATCACTGCAGATGGGGATTGCAGCCATGAAATAAAAAGGCGACTGATTCTTGGGAGACAAGCCATGAGAAACCTGGGGAACATAGTGAAAAGCAGAGATATCACATTGCAAACAAAAATTAGAATAGTCAAAGCAATGGTATTCCCAGTGGTAATGTATGGGTGTGAGAGCTGGACCATTAGGAAGGCTGAGCGCAGAAGAATAGATGCCTTTGAAATGTGGTGTTGGAGGAGAGTTTTGAGGGTACCCTGGACAGCGAGGAGAACAAATAGGTCAATCTTAGAAGAAATCAACCCTGACTGCTCATTGGAAGGTCTAATAGTAAAGACGAAGCTGAAGTACTTTGGACATCAAATGAGAAGGGAGGATTCGCTTGAGAAGGCCTTGATGTTGGGAAAGGTGGAGGGCAAAAGAAGAAGGGGGAGGCCAAAAGATGAGATGGCTAGATGGGATTGTAGACACAATGGGTACAGAACTGGGAGTGCTGAGGGGGATGGTGGAGGACAGAGGCGCCTGGAGAAAAATGGTCTATAGGGTCGCAAAGGGTCGGAATCGACTGTGCGACTGAACAACAACACAGCTTATTTGCATTATGTGTGGCCGTCCACAAGGCTGCTATGGTCGGACATCATACCGCGTCATTCTTACAGGGGAGGTATTGATCTCCGTGCCCTTGACCGCGCTTGCCGCTCGGTGAACAGGGCAGTTGCCCGGTTCTTGGCAGACAAGGGTTTGGGGATGGTCATCCGACACCCCACCATTAGTTTACAAAATTATGATCTTTATGCAGGGGATGGGGTCCACCTGTCGGCTAGAGGTATGAACCTCTTCTTGGAAGATTTGCAAGCAGGCCTGTTGACCGAGCTGACGGTCGGGGGGGGGGGCGTGAGTCTTCATTGAAGCCTCCCCATGTGGCGAGTAGCACTGGTAAGGTAAAGATTTATGACCCATAGGTATCCGGCAGGTTCGCAATTGACTGGCCAACACTTAGACAGGTACAGGTGTAATAACGTTGACCGGTCAACGACGAACCAGGCAAGGGGTGATGGCAGGAGCTTTTCAGCATGCATCACCCCATGATTTGACGGATACACATCAGAGAGTGGGGTCAGTAGATAGTTTATTGACTCCTGTCAACAATTTGTTTGTGTCAACAAACAAATTGATACAAATGGATACATTGTAGCCAATTGCCATTGGCAATTTTGGGAGGAACCTTACCAGTGTTACTGCGGCCTGCTTGCCTTAAGAATTACAATTGGATGAATACACCAATTGAAAGTTATAATTCAGACTAGGGCATTATTCAATAAAAGTGGCCCAATGCCTTTATCCATATACCGGTGTCTGATTCTTTCTTTGGGGGGTGCGCCTGCAAAGAGTAGTGGATACTTAAGAGACCGCATCACCCCAAAGACATCTGCCCATCCCACTAGAGTGAACCGGAGGGGATCTTTAAAAAATACCACTAGAAGAAGAGCCTTTTCAGTATCCGCTCCAGCCCTATGGAACCTCCTGCCAGTTGAGCTACGTCTCCAAACAGAGCTGCAGTCCTTCAGGAAAGAGCTGAAAACCTGGCTGGCTTGGCAGGTGTGGGGAGGTGGAGAGGAAGCAAAAAAAACTCTGCCCCTTTTAGAGCAGGATCACTTAAGCTTTTAAAAGTTTCTAACTAGATTTTTAATTGGTGTGGGTGGGAGGTAGTTTTTCAGTGTTTTTAGGAATTTTAAGGGTTTCCATACTTTAAACATTGGGGATTTGATGTATGCCACCCACAGTGATGCACTGCAGCAGGTTCTGTCAGGTTCTGCAATACTGGTAGCAGAAATTCCCCAGGCCACGCCCACTTGGTTGGCCATGCCCACCTCCATAGCCCATAATGCGGGATCTTTGGCCCCGCCCACAGATTTGGCCACAGATTTGGCCCACAGAGTAGGTAGTAAATACATTTTCAATGCATCACTGGCCGCCCAGAGCCGCATGTCGACTGGGGCGGCTATACAAATTGAATACATAAATAAAATAAATAAATATCTAAATGATTTTGCCTTCATATACCCTAATGTGACTACTTACCTTTTATAAAACCTATCTATGTTTATGTTATGTGTTATTGTTATGTTTATTCAATTTATAGATATCATGTAAACATACAGTATGTGGAAACATGTGAAACTTGGGAAATTAAACACAGATTCAAAAAGATTTTTTTTAAATCCTTTATACATTGTGCTTTAGACCCAATTATCATATTAGGGGCCAGTGAACAGTTCTCCCCTAGAGAGGGAGTTATTTTCCAACATGGCCTTGGATTAAGTTTGTCTCCACATTTGTTTTTTCAAAAATTAGTCAGCCACCTTTCCAATGTATGTTGTAGGTGCACACTTTAAATAGAATAACTGTGTGTCAGACTTGAAAAAGGGACTTCTTTGGATTACAATTACCCCTTTCCCTTAGTTGGTAAATTTCGTGTTCAGGGAATGAAGAAGCAGACGAGTGAAGTAGTGAAATTCAGCTCTTTATTAGTGGGGTTTGAACACACTTTGGATGGGGCAAAACTCGGACTTATATACACTATAAACAGTAACAGTAACAATAATACAGTAACAATAATACAACAAGCCCATTGGCTAACAGAGTGTGCACATTTTCGATCCATTTATTTGCATAAGAATAGATACATGAGAAAAGATACATTCCGCTCCTGTCAGAAAACACAGTTAACATACATAACAGTAAGGCAATTCTGTAATTACTAATCCAAGATGTAACTTGCTCTATGCCCAGAAATATGATGGTTGATGGGATTAGGAGTACCAAGTACAGTGGTACCTCAGATAAAGTCTGATTCGGATAAAGTCCGATTCAGATAAAGTCACGGTTTTCATGCACACGTGATTCATCGCATAAAGTCCAACCTCGGATAAAGTCCCCCCCCCTTTTTTTGACGTTATCTGATGCATCACCCATTTGATTCGGATAAAGTCCAAAATTGGATAAAGTCCAAACTTGTGGAACAGAATTTGGACTTTATCTGAGGTTCTACTGTATATTAGATAGGGGTTCTTTGGTTGTTGTTTTTTTTAGAGATGGGCTCCTGAATCAAGAACTCGGAAACATTTGTCTATATTATAACATAATAATAAATGTTGATGGTATCCATTTCTCTATTTAGGGAGTGCAGGGACTTCAGCCCAGGACTCATCAAATCAAATCAAATCAAACCAAGGGTTTCTGGGACATTATCAAATTTAATACACAGATTGCTATATGCTGTTATATATTTCACTAGCAGAGGTTGCCCGGCATTGCCGGGCTGTTTTAAATTGTGTTGGAAGGTTAAATTGTGTTAATGTTTTTTAAAAATTGCTTAGACTGTAATTTTAATTTTTTAAATGTTTATTTATGCAATTATTTTTGGCTTGGCTGTTATTAACTGTGATCTGCTTTTTTGGGGTTTTTTGAGGATTAATAAAAGAACAAAGTATGATATAATTTTTTCAAATTGTTTTATGTAAGCGAATAATATTTTAGTTTTTTGAATTTTTTAAATTAGTTGTACTGTAGTTAATAATTTTAATCATGTAAAAGTAAATGTTTTTTACATTCAATGTTTTTAAAATGTGTTTAGATGTTTTGAGTTTAAATTTGAGTTAAAACTCAGCACAGGATTTTTAAAAGTTTCTATTGTATTTTATTGACATATGTTTGTGATTTGTGTTAAAGTGTGTTTTAGTGTAATTTTTTTGACTTGTTTTTATTGGTGTGACCTTTTGTGTAAAATTGTGAATTTGTGTTATGTTTTTGGTTTGTTTTTATTTGGAGCTGTTGTGTGTTTTTGAATTGTTTTTACTATTGTGCTGAGTAGGTGGTGCTGGTAGGGGTTATTGTATTTTGACTGTTTTTTCTCTCCTGGCCTCTGGGTGGAGCTTCTTCTGGTAAGTAGTCTCTTTCTTTATTCATTTCTTTTCCAGTCCTGGTGGAGGTAGGACATCTTTTGGTAAGTTTGCTTGTTTTCTTTCTTGTGTGTGTGTGTGTGTGTGTGTGTGTGTGGGCAGGGGGGGGGGTGTTGGAATTTGTATTTTTTCTCTGTTTGTTTTGTTTTTGATTGTGTCTTTGTTTACTTCGTATTGTTTTTGGTGTTTTTGTTTTTGTATATTTTTGGATGTGTTTGACTGTTTTTAGTAATTTTTAAAAATTTATTTATTTGGTGGTGGGGAAGGGACATGGTCATTGGGGGTTAGGAAGAGTGGGCTAGGTGGTGGTGAGAGGGGCATGGTCATTGGGGGTTAGGAAGGGCTAGGTGGTGGGGAGGGGGACATGGTCGTTGGGGGTTAGGAAGGGTGGGCTAGGTGGTGGGGAGGAGGTCGTGGTCGTTGGGGGTTAGGAAGGGTGGGCTAGGTGGTGGGGAGGGGGGCATGGTCGTTGGGGGTTAGGAAGGGTGGGCTAGGTGGTGGGGAGAGGGGCATGGTCATTGGGGGTTAGGAAGGGTGGGTTAGGTGGTGGGGAGGGGGCATGGTCGTTGAGGGTTAGGAAGGGTGGGCTAGGTGGTGGGGAGGGGGGCATGGTCATTGGGGGTTAGGAAGGGTGGGCTAGGTGGTGGGGAGGGGGTCGTGGTCATTGGGGGTTAGGAAGGGTGGGCTAGGTGGTAGGGAGGGGGGCTTTATTGTGTTATGGTGCTTTGTTTGTGTGGAGTCGTGAAAGTATATCATGGTTTCCCCTTTAATATCAGTGGGTGGGGGGTTGCGACCCCCCTCTCCACTGGCTCCCCTGGGGTTGGGAGGTTTGTGGGGACAAAAGAGGTATGTTGCCCCAACCCTTCTGGACCCAGGAGACCAGGGAGAGTGGATCGATTCCCCCCCCTCCTTAAAACAACTCCGTTTTTAAAGATAAGAAAAGACGGAGTTGTTTTAAGGATGGGAAGATCGATCCCCTCTCCCTGGTCTCCTGGGTCCACAAGGGTTTGGGCAACATACCCCTTTTGTTCCCACAAACCTCCCAACCCTAGGGTAGCCAGCGGAGAGAGGGATCGCAACCCCCCCCCCCTACTGATATTAAAGGGGAAACTCCAGTCGGGACCTTCAGGCGCCGTTGGTGAGGGAAAGAAAGCCGGCTGGTGTTTGCTTGGCTGTGAGGCGGTGAGTTGTTTTTCTTTTTAATTTTGCGGGCGCTGATTACCTCAGCGTTCTGCGCGCTCATGGTGCGCAGGACGCTGGGGCTTGTAGTTATGGGTTGGTGCTTTGTGTTTGTGCTGCGTTTTTTTAAAATGCTTTTCCTTTGATTGGCTGCGGCGCGTTTCCGAACGCTGCGCAGTGCGATAGCCTCTCAGCCTGATTGGCTCTGGCGCGGCACAAGGAATGTTGGGAAGTGAAGTTGTTTCCCTTTCTTCGCGTTTGTGGGGCTGTTGCCCCACTGCCGGTTTTCTCAATCCTTCGTTGACCTGCGTACCCAGATCGGCCGTGTGCACGAAGGGTGAGTGCAGGCAAGTAGGGCGAGGCATATCAACCTATAACCAGTTCAAACGGTTAACCCTTGGATTTATAGGTTAAGATATATACTGTACTATATTTTGATGTATTATACAACCTTCACTAGCTTTCCTGCAATATTCTCTTTTATAAAATAAGCACAACAGGATGTGCCCACACTGTAAGAAGTTGAATGCATTAGCGTATGCTCTGCTTGGCAACTTCACACTTTTAAGATTGAAAAGGGGACATTTAAAACTATCTGAATAACAAACCATGGATCATTTGTTACTGCTAGCTGTAGGAAGCTGTTTGATATGCATGCTTATCAGTCATTCTGCTTGATTACTCTTTACCTCTTTATCTTGAAACCCCTTTGACTCAGTATCTGATGTATATAAACCATACCTGGAAATTTCACTCCTTTGTCAGAAGAAGTGGACTTGATCCATGAAAGCTCACAGTAAAAATATAACAGTTAGTCTTTAAACTGCTGCAGTGTTTTTTATTTTGTTGTTGTTTTTGTTGTTGTTGTTGTTTTGTTTGTTTTTTGGTGTGTGTGTTTTTTGTCTGATAAGCCTGAACCACAGATTAACACAGCTACTATTCCAAAAAAATTCAAACTTTCCAGTCTTCCTATTTCTGCTGCCTTTTATTAATGACAGTCAAAAATCTTTCTTAATTTCCACAGTGTGCCTTTTCCTATGAAAACTCAAAAACTCTGTTGGAATTTGTTCAATGAGTCAACATTTCCTTGCAAGAGTATTAAATAAATGGGTATATTGTGTTCAACTTATGGTAGTTAAGTGGCATTTGCAAAGCACTCTTGAGTTGTATGTTTATGAAAAATTAGTTTTGGGTAATTTCAAATCACATGTGAATACTTGCACAACCAACTCAATTCTTGCCAATACAGTACTTCTAGTTTATGAATGTTGGATATTGTGCTTTTGTATCCAAAAGTCAAAATAACCAGGAAATAGCCTAATATTGTTTCACAATATTGTGCTTCTTTTGCCAGCAGAAGAAAGCATGCCAAGCTTTACACAGGAAAGGGACAGAAGGAATATTGACAACATAGCTTAATAGTTTTGTTTCAGTGGGAAGTTCAAGCCAATAAAGACATCTTTTGTGACCTGGTGGTAAAAATTCCAACCACAGAATCACCCACAGTGTTTGACAAAGTCGAGACCATAATCAGATTATTATGGCGGCTTCTGTGGTTGAGCTCATGTTTGAAAAATAAACATTGATCAGGAAACAGTTATCATTTTTATTGCTTAAGTGCTTTACAACAATTTGTGAACCAAAGATAATGCTTGGGGGGGAGTGTTCTTTTAGTAGGATATCTCCTTAATTTCATTGTGGTTTTTTATATTGAAACAGACCAGTTACATTCAGAGATGTGTAATTATTTTCCCCTGAAAATGGCTGAACATGACATGAGACCTTGAAAACAACTTTTGAGCTCATGTTTGAAAGATAACATGCACCCATCTTCTTTGTCAAGGTAGGTAAGCCTGATACGTCACAGGCGCTTTGCTTTTAAAATGTCATTTATAACATATGTAGGCAGAAATCCTACAACTAAATTGTGGTACATTGTGTTTTGGACTCCAGAATGCAAAATGTCAGGAAATGGCACCAAATTGCCTTGCAATATCATCCCTACATTGCCATCAGGTAAAAGGTTTCAAGCTTCATATACCGTTTATAATTGAGTATAAGTCGATCCAAATATAAGCTGAGGTACCTAATTTTGACCTGAAAACCCAGGAAAATAGATTGACCCGAGTATAAGCCGAGGGTGGGAAATGCAGCAGCTGTTAGTGAGTTTCAATAATCAAAATAATGAAAATTTGGTAAAATGATTTAAATTATTGGCATATCTCAATCCAGCGTGATCTTGGGACCCTTGTGGTCATTGACCTGAGTATAAGCCGAAGTTCACTCAGCTTATAGTCAAGTATATATGGTAGCAAAGATTATCCTGAATCTTTATGGCATTACTTAATGCCAACCATGGTTTCTGTGTCTTTGTTCAGGGACCGGGGTGGCAAGAGGCTTTTGGCTGTACCCAAAAGAATTCTTTTAATGCTCTTACAGTCTTAACTGGATGAAGTGGAAACACAGAAGTCCGAGAATGAAGCTTGATTCTTCAAATAGGCATACAGTGGTACTTCATACAATGATTTTAATCCTTTCCACGGGGCTTGTTGTTGTACGAAACAATTGCTATACAATACATGCATCGTATAGCAATTTTCCCTATGGGATGCATCATACAACGATTTTTTCACTAAGTGGTTTTCCCCATTGACAAATTGTTGTATGGATTTTTTTCAATAGGGAAAATTGTTATGTGGGGCGCCATTTCCCCCCAAAACCTAATTGCTATACGATTTCGTTGTTATACGGGGCGATTGTTGCATGAGGTTCCACTGTATTAAGTTTTACAGTTCGCACAATTTGGCTGTATATCACACAAATGTTTATAAACTTTAATTATTTTGCCTTTTGAAACAAAAAGAAAGATAGCAACGCAGTTCCCATTTTAATGTGCAAAAGTTGATTAAATTTTTCTTTCGCACTGACAGTCAGAGACTGTGAGTTAATGTGTCCACTTTAAGGGTAGTATTATTGTTCATGAGAAAATTTCATGTTATTTGATGTTGTATAGTTTGAAAAGGGTGTACAGTAAACTATGTGAGACACCATTCATTCCTCTACATCAGTGGTTCCCAATGTGGAACCAATGCCTCACAGGGGGACTTCAATTACCAGAAGCCTCAGTCAGTACATTGGCTGATCAGTGCTTTGGGGAATTGACTTAGGCTTCTGGGAATAGAAGTCCAAAAACCAAATGTTGGGAAACATTCTTGCTGCATGTCCCCCCCACCCCACCCTTTAGTTCCCTTTAACCTTTGAAGCTCTTTCTGAACAGCTGTCTGCTTCTTTGTCAGACAGAATTATTTGGCTCTTAACTGGTTGTCGTCTTATTTCCTCCCCTTATTCTATTCTTCCCCTGGTGGCAAAACCTTTTGTTGTTGTTGTTCAGTCAGACAGTCGAGTCCGACCCTTTGCAACCCCATGGACCATCATTCACCAGACTCCCCTGTCCTCTTCCATTCTCTGCAGCCCACACAGGTCTATGCCCATCGCCACGACGGCAAACGAGGGGGATCCCATATCCCATTCCCTCCTCCTTTCATTCACTCCTACAGCACAAACTCTTAGCAATACAAGCAAGGGGGAGTAGTCATGTGCTATCATTTGTTACCAACTCAGAGTGCTCCTAATAAGGCTTTCAGAGTAACTGAGGCATTTAAGGAATGATTTTAGCAATTTGACTCCCCCAGGGAGCTTTTGTGGCTGGACAGGGATTAATATCCAGGCCTCCTGAATCCTATTCTAGCCTTCCATCCGCTACACCACACAAGGGGGGTACACAGAAAGAGGTCCTCAAAGATTGTGGTAGTTTTTGAAGCACAATCAGGCATAACCCAGGCAACGGCAACCTTGTGTTGCCGGCTAATCTTCCTCATGCTAGATCAGGCGAAAGGAACTGCAGAATCAACTCACCAAAAGGTGCCTTCATTTTGGCAGTTTCATGCATAGCCGTCAAGCGGGTACCAGAACTGTGCAGGCCTGGATGCGCTTGCACAGGAAAAAATCAATTGCGCATGTGCAGAACCCATTTGTGCATGTGCAGAACATGTTTGGGCATGCGCAGATGGGTTCTGTGCACGTGTGCAGTAATGCCTTCCCCCGCTGTTCTAAATACATGATGGCACTGGGAAAGGGGAGGAACACGGGCCAAAATACAGGATTTCCCGGCCAATCTGGGATACTTGACAGGTATGGTTTCACGTCTGGCCTAGACATGGAAGACCACATTAGGTACCTATCTGATACATCCACCAGGTGGCAGCCCATGTTGATATGTTGTTTAACCTTACAAGATTTTGGACTGGTTGTGATCCCATTAGCATCAGCACCACCCTATGGCCATTAACATCAGCACCAACCTATGGCCATCTGGTCATTTCACAACACTACCTGTGGATTTAATTGATTTATCAAAGCAACCAGAAGGCTCCCAGGTTCATGTTTCTGCCCCCATACTCCGCCCCACAGGATAGATTGATGCATTCCAGGGTAAACACTCAGACAGTTGCTAAGAAGTTGCTAAGACAGATATTTCTCTTAGATTTGGACTAGCCTTCCAATTAAATTTAAATACAGGGCCATGTTTCATCCCGGATACTGTTGAAGCTGTTTTTAAATGTGATGTGGAAGCTGCACACTAATTTCCTTCTCTTATAGAAGGACCCAAGGTGGTTTTATCATCCCCAATCAAGTGGGTTGAAAGGATTTTTGCTGGAGAAACTCCACTCAGGGGATACCCAATGAGGCTCCTTTCATGTCCCCAATATCCATCGGGCAGCACTCAGGTATCTAACCCTGACCTTCCAGGCTCCAAGCACAGTGTCTTAACCACTAACCCACCACAGTGCTGCTTGATGGGGGACATGAAAGGAGCCTCGTTTGGGCATCCCCTGCAAAACTCCTTTCAATCCCTTTTCTCTGACACAAAAACGAACGATCTTAGAACTGCAACTGGAAAGAACTGTATGAATTGAGTCTGATCACTGTGAAGGGGGAGCAGTAGGGAATCGAGACTTAAACCACGGGATTGATCAGCTTGGGAGAAATTATCCATGCTATGATAGGTCAGCAATCTGGCTCTATATCTCCAGGTTTATTTAAAATTTAAAATTTCCTGCTAGAAGGTTTAATAGGTGTTTTTCTAAAAAAAATTAGAACTGTGGCGTTTTTGTTTGTTTGTGTGTGTGTTTTGTTGTTGTTGTTGTTTGATCAGATACCTGTAAAGCATTTTGATGTGGAGTGTATAGTTAGATTTTCCTTTGTTTTTGTCAACTTTCTGTCATACGGAAAGGTTATTGCATTTGAATTGAATGAACCTCAATTCTGCAAGAAGATAATTTAGGCTGACAGAATAATTGAAGAGACAACACTCTGAGGTATTATTGCATACTTTCAATATTTATTAAAATTATGATTTTGGTAATATGATATTATGGTGGAAACATGTTAGCAGAAAACATAGCAATCAAGATCTTCATTTCTTCATAGCAATTCCAACATGAAGATCTAGAGGAAAGCAAAGAGGAAATACACATCAAAGACAGGTCCTTCTCATCTGATACATTCGAGTTGCTTTCATACGCTTAGTGTGTTGATATTTTAAAAGATCCAGTTGAAACCTTGTAAGTCATTCAAAGTTTCCCTGAGTCAAAGAGCTATGGAGGATCTTAGCTAGGAAACAGAAACAAGAGACTGTTGCCATTTCAATGTACCAACAGACAGCAAAGCTGTATCTTGGAGAAGAAAGATATAAGACATGGTGGTATATGTGAAAATAAACCCAATCACAGGTATTTGTGTATTTCTGGAGAAGCTATGGGGCAATGTAAAGACAGAGGGACATGAATAGGATGATGTGGAACCTCAACAGAGCCCTCAAATTAAATCTTACATTTACCTGTTGCAATCAGAAATAGGCAAATGAAAACCAAAAAGTCAGAAAGCAGGAGAAGATGAAACTTCCTTGCTTTCTATGCTGCAAGGATAGAAAAGCAGGTTCCTGCCTTGCCCTTTTGAGAAATGAATCAAAGGATTTGTACGCATTGCCCTTTTCAAATTTCTCATTCCCTCCATTACCAGGGATTCCATTAGTTAGCCAATTTAGGCTGTTTGTTGGTGGAGAGAAAACAGATGGGGAATAAGGAAAAGAAATGTGGGCAACTGCTACTTCTTTGACCAAGAGTTTTTGATATGGCATAGGAGTTCTATTTCCACCATTTTGAGGAATGAGATTTTCCCTGAGAACATGAAACGCAGCAGTACATTCTCAGACTCAGGTTTGAATTAAGTCATACTCCCTCCAAAGAGACAAAGGATGGATTGGACCCAATCTGTGTATGTTTTGTTGGGGGCATTCAACAGGTCTAAGGGTTTTAACCCAAACCTGCTGTGTAGTTTCCATGTTTCAAGAAGCAGGGACAATGAAAAAGAAATGGAAAGGACTGTGGTGAGAGTGAGGACTCATAGGTGAAACCCTGAGTACTCCATAACACTATCTTTTGTTGCTAAACAGCCTCTGTAACGTTTTGGGAATATGAACCAAGAACTTCACATACTAGATCAACACACATTGAAGAGGGATAAGAGAACATTGGCTACAAAAAGTGCAGGGACAAAATCCAACTTGAATATAGATAATTATAAAAAAGACATGTTAACAATTATGTTGACAATTGCAAGACAGTGCATAGCTCGGAATTGGAAAAATGAGATTAAACTAAAAATTGAAGATTGGTATAAAGGAATGTGGATACTTGTGTTAAATTATAAACTCACATGGGAATTAAATCAGAAAAAGGGAATAATAAAGGAAAATAAATTTTATGATCTTTGTAAATTATTTATAGGTTATACATTAGTTAAAGGAAATGGAAGTGCACCTGTGCCTGAACAATTGTGTTTTTTTTGGAAGTGAAAATGGTATTTAAAAGAAAACTCAGTCTCCAAGGCAATGTAAATATCACTGTGGTGGTGATTGTCGATGTTCAGTATGCTTTAGTTTATTAAGAACCTATTTTGATATCTTGTTATAATTTTAAAGTGGAAGATAAAAATAAATACAAAAGAGAAATGAAAATAAGTATATAAAATACCAAACATAATGTATTATATCTAGACATAAATAGCAAATTAAGGACAGAGCAAATTAAGGACTGATAATCAAGAAAGAACTTAGGATAAAATGGTAGATAAGTACTGTACAGTGATATCTCATACAACGTCCAAACTTGGTTCCACAAGTTTGGACTTCATACGGATTTGGACGTTGTATGAGGCATGCAAAATCTTAGCCACGATGCCTCATACAACGACCAAATCCTTGCCGTGATGCCTTGTACAACATCATTTCTATAGAGATACATTGTACTGTAACAGCAAAGACTTCAGGGCAAAGTCAAGGAAACAGACAGGAACCTGACAGAACTTTAAGAAATCATTGTCTAAATGCTAAATACATTACAAAAACATGTCAAAATCCAAAATCGCGCTCAAAGCCACTCCTAAACGCTATTCGCCTCATGCAAAACCCACAAGAGCAATGCATGCAAACGTCCTGCCTTTTATACTGCCCAGGCACAATGCAACCTGGGAAAACCCCAATGCCTCATGCAAAGTCACAGGAACTTTGTAGGAGGGAACAATTTTTAAGGAATTAGGCGATGTTGTAAGAATTTGATGTTGTACGAAGTGGACTTTGTATGAGGTATTACTGTATAGATTTTTACACAGAGTAGTTTAACTGTTCTCTTGTTTATTGTATTCCTTTAAAATGTGGTGCACTTTAACTAGTACTGTACTTATGTCTTTTGTTAATTGATTTTGTCTTATTTGTCAATTAGTTGTATGTTAGTCTGTGTCAATACATGTATCTTATCAATAAAATATTTTTTAAAAAATAAAATAAATCCATCAGTGAATGGTTTTTGTTTTACCTATATCAACACGGACCCTAGTTCATTGCCGGCAGGGAGTCCATTTCCCTAGAGCGAGAACAAGAAAAATAGTGTGCATTCAACATAATGAGGGTAAAATGCTAAATAACTCTAACCAAACCCTTCTTACAGCTGCTTGTCTACTTGTGATCATTCAGATACTCTGATCCTTTCAAACAATTCTTGCCAGTAATAAAGAAATCACTCCAGGTCAGTGATTTCTGAGTGTTGAGCAGGAAGTAAGTGCAATTAATTACCTAACCCCAAAATAGAATAAACAAATTAATTAGAAAAATGGTGAAGACTACATGACTCAAACTGTGTCACCTACATGACGTCATTCGCACTCATGATGGCTACCGCACATCCCCTCCTTTTTGTTCACTTGGTCTCTAAAAGTTTCACCATCACTGGTGTATGCCTTTTGAGCAATTAATTTTGATTTTTTTATCCTCCAAGAACATGAACTTTGTAATGGTAGAGTATTGTATCAGGGGCTCAATCAGAATGAAATAAATATGCAGAGCTTCACCAAGGGGGAAAAATGATGTTTCTTACACTAGTTTAAGTTATTGTCAAAGTTAATGCTTTTTTATTTTGCTTTGGATGCAATCTAATTATCTTCAGGCCTATTTGGGGCTGTCTAACTTGAAGTTGCTGTTTCTTCTTCTTCAAAAGAATGAAGAAGTAATTGAAAGACAAATGTAAACCCGCTTGTAGAAGAGAGCTATGAATGTAAAACAATCAGGGGAAAAAACCTAATTTATCTACTCCATTGTTGACAAGAAGGAACCAAATCTTTTCTAAACATCTATATGAATACAGACATTGACAGTAAGGTAAAGGTAAAGGATTCCCTTGCTCAAAAGCCAGTTGTATCTGACTATAGGGTTCAGAGCTCATCTCTGTTTCAAAGCAGAAGAGCCAGCGCTATCTGCTTCAGCAGACGTTTCTGTGGTCATGTGGAAGGCATGACTAGACGCGGGAGTATACGGAGCACTGTTTACCTTCCACTGAAGTGGTCTCTGTACATCTAATTGCAATTTCTTGCTTTTGAACTGCTAGGTTGGCAGGAGCTGGGACAAAGACAGGTGCTCATTCCATCCTGCAGTACTTGGGAATCGAATTGCTGACCTTCCACCTCCCACTCTCACCATTTGAGCCACTGGGAAATGACCTAGAGAACTGACAATTCCCTTTAACTAAAAAATGAGCATTTGGGCAATTAAGTCTCATTCTGTTCCACAACAAAGTGAATGGTAAAATTTATAGAGGATAGGATCAAGGACGCAATTCATTTGTCTTGTCCTCAGAGAAGTAGAAGAGAAATACAGACACAGAACATTCAGTCAAACAAATTTGACTACTGTGCTCTGTTGTTGAGAAGAAGAAAAAGCAAATCTTTTCTATACACAGATATTAGTTCAGATACTGAAAATACTCACTGGCACACCATCTAAAAGACTGCCAACACCGTAAAAGCAAGAGGAAGAAAAAAGAGCACTTTGGCTTTGTTTTGTTTTTTAATTTTGTGATCCAGCTAGACTATTAATTCTCTTTTGTATCCCCCCAACAATGGACAAGCATAGGATGAAGGAAGTAATTAATTTGCATTGAGGCATTCTGGAAGCAATGAGGTTTCTTAGATCAGCTTCAGTTATCATCAGACATAATCCATCATCTTTTACTATGGATGAATTCATATTATTTGCTGGCCTAGTTAGACCTTCCCAACTAGATTGGGTTGTCTCAAAAGTAATAAAGCAGAAATAATTGATGTCGAAAGTAGACCAACATTTGACTTATTCACAGAGAAGTAGAAGAGGGATGTACTCACAGAAGTTAAAAAAGAAAGGGTTGGCGGTATTTATTCTCATTTGTATCCCCCAAATACCTGAGTTTTATAATGGTAGAGCATAGGATCTAGAAGGCAATTAATCTGCATTCTGACATTTAGGACAGAGTAGAGCAGGCATGCCCAAACTACCGCCAGTGGGCCAGAGCCAGCCCATGAAGACATTTCATCTGTCCCCTAATGCCCTCGCCAAACTAAGAAGTAAATACGCACGTTTCTGCACATGCGCAAAAAATGGCCATTTTACTGCTTGGTTTGTCATGATGGTTCTGCGCCAAGCCAAGAAGTAAATTGTCAGCTTTTGCACATGCGTAGAAGTGTCCGCAACAAACCAAGAAGTAAAATGAACGCTTTCATGCCTGTGCAGAAACGTCCATGCTAACTGGTCGTTGGGGCTAAGTAGCTTTTTTTCCTGGCTCCATCATGGGCTCCGTCATGACCGTTGGGACTTGGGACCCCACCACAAACGTGGAGCCATGGTCATAGAGCCTGGGTTTAGTGTGGATGCCGGATGATTAAGGGTACATTTACTGTATTCCATTGTATAATTTGTAGTTATTTTGTGGGGAAATGCTGATCTTTTTTATGTGTACTGTAATTATTCTATATGATATTATGTATTGCATTGCATTGTATTTTATTATGTTCTGTATTTATATTGTTTAATATGGCTTATTTTTATTGTTATTTTTTGTTTTGCTTGTAAGCCGCTCTGAGTGGTGCATGCGCTATAAGAGTGGGATATAAATAAACTGATGATAATGATGATGATGCCCAGAAGCCACTGCCCCAAACCAGGAAGAAAAACGGCTGCTTTTGCACATGCGCAGAAGCATCCACAACAAAACAAGAAGTAAAATGGCCACTTTTTACGCATGTGCAGAAGCATCCATGCCAAACCAGGGGAAAAATAGTAGTGCATGCACAAACATTCCTTGCTTCGGGGGCATCGTCTGGCCAGCTCAGCTGTTTCAAGGGAGTGGTCAGACCCCGGCTCAAAATGTTCAGACACCACTGGAGTAGAGGGTCAATCAGAATAAAAGCAATATGCATCTCTTGACCAATGGAAACATTTAAATGTTTTAGACTCCAGTTCCCACCATAGGGTATGGTTTGTACAATATTTTGCTATTAAAGCATTCCTGTTTTCAGCTGGTTTGTTGAGACCTTCCCTACTAGATTTGGATTTCTCACAGGTCCTAAAGCAGTTATAACTGAGGACAGATGTTAACCAATGTTTGCTTTATCCACAGAAAGGTAGAAGAGGGATATACTCAGAACATTCAGTCAAAAAAATGTTTTAACTCCGGTACGCTGTTGTTGAGAAGAAGAAAAAGCAAATCTTTTCTAAACACAAATATCAGTTCAGATATTGAAAATACTCACTGGCCGACCATCACCTACAAGATCGCCAACAGCCTAAAAGCAAGAAGAAGAAGAAAGAGTACTTAGGGTTTTTTTTTTAAATATTGTGGTCCAATTGGACAATCAATTGTCTTTTGCATCCCCCAACAATGGACGAGAATAGGATCAAGGAGGTAATTAATTTGCATGGAGGCATTTTGGAAGCAATGAAGCTTCTTAGACCACCTTCAGTTACCATCAGACGTAATCCATCATCTTTTGCTATGGATGCATTCATATTATTTGCTGGCCTAGTTAGACATTCCCAAATAGATTGGGTTGTCCCAGGAGTAATAAAGAAGAAATAATTGAAGACAAAAGTAGACCAACGGTTGACTTATTCACAGAGAAGTAGAAGAGGGATGTACTCAGAGAAGTTAAAAAAGGAAGGGTTGGTCGTTTGTTTTGTGGGCAAGGGTTGGGGCTATTTATTCTCATTTGTATCCCACAACCACCTGAGTATTATAATGGTAGAGCATAGATCAAGGAGTAAATTAATTTGCATGGAGACTTTTGGTGAATGGAAGCAAAGCAATAACACTTATATAGTGCCCATAGCACTTACTGCACTTTATTGTGGCTCACGTGTTAATAGGCTACCCCTCAACATGCTTGGTACTCATACTACCAAACTCAGAAGGGTGGAAAACTGAAACAACAGTGGTCCCTGGTGAGGTCAGAACTCGCAACCTTTTTGCTTGCCGTCTAGGAGTTTAATCACTGCACCACCAGGACTCATGGTAGAGTGTAGAGGATCAGTCAGAATGAAAGCAAAAAGCATCACTTGGCCAATGGAAGCAATGACTTACTTAGACCAGCTGCAATTATCATCAGACATAATCCTTTGTCTTTTGCTAGGGATGCATTCATATTATCTGCTGGCTGATTTATATCTTCCGAACTAGATTTGGATTTCTCAGACGTCATAAAGCAGGAATAATTGAGAATAAATGCAGACCATCATTTGCCTCAATCACATATAGGTAGAAGAGTGATATAGACTCATAGGTATCAGTCAAACAAAACTTAATCTCCTTCTCTGTTGCTGAAAAAAAGGATAAGTCAGTCCAGATATTGACAGTACTCACCGATAGAACTGGACGAACAGCACCCTAAAAGTTAAAAAAGGAGTGGTTAGTTTTTTTCTTTTTGTGGACAAGATGGACAATTAATTTAAAATTTCAACATTCTCACCCTCATCACCTCAATATTATAATGGTAGAGAATAGTACCTAGAAAGCAATTAATCTGCATTCTGACATTTAGGACAGAGTAGAGCAGGCATGCCCAAACTACCGCCAGTGGGCCAGAGCCAGCCCATGAAGACATTTCATCTGTCCCCTAATGCCCTCGCCAAACTAAGAAGTATATACGGACGTTTCTGCACATGCGCAAAAAATGGCCATTTTACTTCTTGGTTTGTCATGATGCTTCTGCGCCAAACCAAAAAGTAAATTGGCAGCTTTTGCACATGCGTAGAAGTGTCCGCAACAAACCAAGAAGTAAAATGAACACTTTCATGCATGTGCAGAACCGTCCAGGTTAACTGGTCATTGGGGCTAGGTAGTTCTTTTTTCCTGGCTCCATCATGGGCTCCGTCATGGCGGTTGAGACTTGGGCCCCCACCACGATCATTGAGCCATGGTCATAGAGCCTGGGTTTGGTGTGGATGCCGGATGATTAAGAGTATCTTTACTGTATTTCATTGTATAATTTGTAGTTATTTTGCGGGGAAATGCTGATCTTTTTTATGTGTACTGTAATTATTCTATATGATATTATGTACTGCATTGTATTTTGTTATGTTCTGTATTTATATTGTTTAATATTGCTTATTTATTGTTAATTTTTGTTTTGCTTGTAAGCAGCTCTGAGTGGTGCATGCGCTATAAGAGTGGGATATAAATAAACTGATGATAATGATGATGATGCCCAGAAGCCTCTGCCCCAAACCAGGAAAAAAACCGACTGCTTTTGCACATGCGCAGAAGCATCCACAACAAACCAAGAATCAAAATGGCCACTTTTTACGCACGTGCAGAAGCATCCATGCCAAACCAGGAAAAAAAATAGTAGTGCATGCTCAAATATTCCTTGCTTCGGGGGCCTGGTCTGGCCCGCTCAGCTGTTTCAAGGGAGTGGTCAGACCCCGGCTCAAAATGTTCAGACACCACTGGAGTAGAGGGTCAATCAGAATAAAAGCAATATGCATCTCTTGACCAATGGAAACAATTAAATGTTTTAGACTCCAGTTCCCATCATAGGGTATGGTTTGTACAATATTTTGCTATTAAAGCATTCCTTTTTTCAGCTGGTTTGTTGAGACCTTCCCTACTAGATTTGGATTTCTCACAGGTCCTAAAGCAGTTATAACTGAGGACAGATGTTAACCAATGTTTGCTTTATCCACAGAAAGGTAGAAGAGGGATATAGACTCAGAACATTCAGTCAAAAAAATGTTTTAACTCCGGTACGCTGTTGTTGAGAAGAAGAAAAAGCAAATCTTTTCTAAACACAAATATCAGTTCAGATATTGAAAATACTCACTGGCACATCATGACCTACAAGTTCGCCAGCAGCCTAAAAGCAAGAAGAAGAAGAAAGAGTACTTAGGTTTTTTTTCAAAAAAATATTGTGGTCCAATTGGACAATCAATTGTCTTTTGCATCCCCCAACAATGGACGAGAATAGGATCAAGGAGGTAATTAATTTGCATGGAGGCATTTTGGAAGCAATGAAGCTTCTTAGACCACCTTCAGTTACCATCAGACGTAATCCATCATCTTTTGCTATGGATGCATTCATATTATTTGTTGGCCTAGTTAGACATTCCCAAATAGATTGGCTTGTCCCAGGAGTAATAAAGAAGAAATAATTGAAGACAAAAGTAGACCAACGGTTGACTTATTCACAGAGAAGTAGAAGAGGGATGTACTCAGAGAAGTTAAAAAAGGAAGGGTTGGTCGTTTGTTTTGTGGGCAAGAGTTGGGGCTATTTATTCTCATTTGTATCCCACAACCACCTGAGTATTATAATGGTAGAGCATAGATCAAGGAGTAAATTAATTTGCATGGGGACTTTTGGTGAATGGAAGCAAAGCAATAACACTTATATATTGCCCATAGCACTTTTTGCACTTTATGGTGGCTCACGTGTTACTAGGCTACCCCTCAACATGCTTGGTACTCATACTACCAAACTCAGAAGGGTGGAAAACTGAAACAACAGTGGTCCCTGGTGAGGTCAGAACTCGCAACCTTTTTGCTTGCTGTGTAGGAGTTGAATCACTGCACCGCCAGGACTCATGGTAGAGTGTAGAGGATCAGTCAGAATGAAAGCAATAAGCAACACTTGGCCAATGGAAGCAATGACTTTCTTAGATCAGCTGCAGTTATCATCAGACATAATCCTTTGTCTTTTGCTATGGATGCATTCATATTATCTGCTGGCTGATTTTTATCTTCCGAACTAGATTTGGATTTCTCAGACGTCATAAAGCAGGAATAATTGAGAATAAATGCAGACCATCATTTGCCTCATTCACATATAGGTAGAAAAGTGATATAGACTCATAGGTATCAGTCAAACAAAACTAAATCTCCTTCTCTGTTGCTGAAAAAAATGATAAGTCAGTCCAGATATTGACAGTACTCACCGATAGAACTGGATCGACAGCACGCTAAAAGTTAAAAAAGGAGTGGTTAGTTTTTTTCTTTTTGTGGACAAGATGGACAATTAATTTAAAATTTCAACATTCTCACCCTCATCACCTAAATATTATAATGGTAGAGAACAGAATCTAGAAAGCAATTAATCTGCATTCTGACATTTAGGACAGAGTAGAGCAGGCATGCCCAAACTACCGCCAGTGGGCCAGAACCAGCCCATGAAGACATTTCATCTGTCCCCTAATGCCCTCGCCAAACTAAGAAGTATATACGGACGTTTCTGCACATGCGCAAAAAATGGCCATTTTACTTCTTGGTTTGTCATGATGCTTCTGCGCCAATCCAAGAAGTAAATTGGCAGCTTTTGCACATGCGTAGAAGTGTCCGCAACAAACCAAGAAGTAAAATGAACGCTTTCATGCATGTGCAGAACCGACCATGCTAACTGGTCATTGGGGCTAGGTAGTTCTTTTTTCCTGGCTCCATCATGGGCTCCGTCATGGCGGTTGAGACTTGGGCCCCCACCACGATCATTGAGCCATGGTCATAGAGCCTGGGTTTGGTGTGGATGCCGGATGATTAAGGGTATCTTTACTGTATTTCATTGTATAATTTGTAGTTATTTTGCGGGGAAATGCTGATCTTTTTTATGTGTACTGTAATTATTCTATATGATATTATGTACTGCATTGTATTTTGTTATGTTCTGTATTTATATTGTTTAATATTGCTTATTTATTGTTAATTTTTGTTTTGCTTGTAAGCCGCTCTGAGTGGTGCATGCGCTATAAGAGTGGGATATAAATAAACTGATCATAATGATGATGATGCCCAGAAGCCTCTGCCCCAAACCAGGAAGAAAAACCGACTGCTTTTGCACATGCGCAGAAGCATCCACAACAAACCAAGAATCAAAATGGCCACTTTTTACGCATGTGCAGAAGCATCCATGTCAAACCAGGAAAAAAAATAGTAGTGCATGCACAAAAATTCCTTGCTTCGGGGGCCTGGTCTGGCCCGCTCAGCTGTTTCAAGGGAGTGGTCAGACCCCAGCTCAAAATGTTCAGACACCACTGGAGTAGAGGGTAATCAGAATAAAAGCAATATGCATCTCTTGACCAATGGAAACAATTAAATGTTTTAGACTCCAGTTCCCATCATTGGGTATGGTTTGTACAATATTTTGCTATTAAAGCATTCCTGTTTTCAGCTGGTTTGTTGAGACCTTCCCTACTAGATTTGCATTTCTCACAGGTCCTAAAGCAGATATAACTGAGGACAGATGTTAACCAATGTTTGCTTTATCCACAGAAAGGTAGAAGAGGGATATATACTCAGAACATTCAGTCAAAAAAATGTTTTAACTCCGGTACGCTGTTGTTGAGAAGAAGAAAAAGCAAATCTTTTCTAAACACAAATATCAGTTCAGATATTGAAAATACTCACTGGCACATCATGACCTACAAGTTCGCCAGCAGCCTAAAAGCAAGAAGAAGAAGAAAGAGTACTTAAGTTTTTTTAAAAAAATATTGTGGTCCAATTGGACAATCAATTGTCTTTTGCATCCCCCAACAATTGACGAGAATAGGATCAAGGAGGTAATTAATTTGCATGGAGGCATTTTGGAAGCAATGAAGCTTCTTAGACCACCTTCAGTTACCATCAGACGTAATCCATCATCTTTTGCTATGGATGCATTCATATTATTTGCTGGCCTAGTTAGACATTCCCAAATAGATTGGGTTGTCCCAGGAGTAATAAAGAAGAAATAATTGAAGACAAAAGTAGACCAACGGTTGACTTATTCACAGAGAAGTAGAAGAGGGATGTACTCAGAGAAGTTAAAAAAGGAAGGGTTGGTCGTTTGTTTTGTGGGCAAGGGTTGGGGCTATTTATTCTCATTTGTATCCCACAACCACCTTAGTATTATAATGGTAGAGCCTATATCAAGGAGTAAATTAATTTGCATGGAGACTTTTGGTGAATGGAAGCAAAGCAATAACACTTATATAGTGCCCATAGCACTCACTGCACTTTATTGTGGCTCACGTGTTAATAGGCTACCCCTCAACATGCTTGGTACTCATACTACCAAACTCAGAAGGGTGGAAAACTGAAACAACAGTGGTCCCTGGTGAGGTCAGAACTCGCAACCTTTTTGCTTGCCGTCTAGGAGTTTAATCACTGCACCACCAGGACTCATGGAAGAGTGTAGAGGATCAGTCAGAATGAAAGCAATAAGCAACACTTGGCCAATGGAAGCAATGACTTACTTAGACCAGCTGCAGTTATCATCAGACATAATCCTTTGTCTTTTGCTAGGGATGCATTCATATTATCTGCTGGCTGATTTATATCTTCCGAACTAGATTTGGGTTTCTCAGACGTCATAAAGCAGGAATAATTGAGAATAAATGCAGACCATCATTTGCTTCAATCACATATAGGTAGAAGAGTGATATAGACTCATAGGTATCAGTCAAACAAAACTAAATCTCCTTCTCTGTTGCTGAAAAAAAGGATAAGTCAGTCCAGATATTGACAGTACTCACCAATAGAACTGGATCGACAGCACGCTAAAAGTTAAAAAAGGAGTGGTTAGTTTTTTTTCTTTTTGTGGACAAGATGGACAATTAATTTAAAATTTCAACATTCTCACCCTCATCACCTAAATATTATAATGGTAGAGAATAGAATCTAGAAAGCAATTAATCTGCATTCTGACATTTAGGACAGAGTAGAGCAGGCATGCCCAAACTACCGCCAGTGGGCCAGAGCCAGCCCATGAAGACATTTCATCTGTCCCCTAATGCCCTCGCCAAACTAAGAAGTAAATACGGACGTTTCTGCCCATCATAGGGTATGGTTTGTACATTATTTTGCTATGAAAGCATTCCTTTTTTCTGCTGGCTTGTTTAGACCTTCCCCACTAGATTTGAATTTCTCAGAAGTAATAAAGCAGTTATAATTGAGGATAGATGTTGATCAACATTTGCTTTATTCACAGAGTGGTAGAAGATGGTTATAGACTCAGAACATTCAGTCAAACAAAATTAACTCTGGTACACTGTTGTCGAGAAGAAGAAAAAGCAAATATTTTCTATACACAGATATTAGTTCAAATATTGAAAATACTCACCGGCACACCACCTACAGGACCGCCAATGCCCTGAAAGCAAGAGGAAGAAAAATGAGCACTTTGTGATCCAGTTAGACAATTAATTCTCTTTTGTATTCCCCAACACTGGACCTTTTTGCTTGCTGTCCAGGAGTTTAATCACTGCACCACCTGGTCTCATGGTAGAGTGTAGAGGATCAGTCAGAATGAAAGCAATAAGCAATACTTGGCCAACTACTGTTATCATCAAACATATCTTTGTCCTTTGCTATGGATGCATTCATATTATCTGCTGGCTGATTTATATCTTCCCAACAAGATTTTGATTTCTCAGAAGTCATAAAGCAGAAAAAATTGAGGTCAAATGTAGACCAACGTTTGCTTTATTCACAGAGAGGTGGAAGAGGGATATAGACACCGAACATTCAGTCAAACAAAATTAACTCTGGTACACTGTTGTTGAGAAGAAGAAAAAGCAAATATTTTCTATACACAGATATTAGTTCAGATATTTAAAATACTCTTCGGCACACCACCTACAAGACCGCCAACGCCCTAAAAGCAAGAGAAATAAAAAGAGCACTTTTTTTGGTGATCCAGTTAGACAATTAATTCTCTTTTTTATCCCCCAACACTGGACAAGCATAGCATCAAGGAAGTAATTAATTTGCATTGCGGCATTCTTGAAGCAATGAAGTTTCTTATGTCGGCTTCAGTTATCATCAGATGTAATCTATCATCTTTTGCTATCGATTCATTCATATTACTTGCTGGCCTATTTAGACCTTCCCAACTAGATTGGGTTGTCTCAGAAGTAATATAACAGAAATAATTGATGACAAAAGTAAGTTTATATATGCAACATTGGTGCATCTCTTATATTTAAAGGGTTAAGTTTAAATTTCCATATTTGGTGCATATCACCTACATGACCGCCAATGCCCTAAAAGCAAGAGGAAGACAAAAGAGCACTTTTGTTTTTGTTTTTTTACATTTTGTGATCCAGTTAGACAATTAATTCTCTTTTATATCCAGAAGTAATAAAGCAGAAATAATTGATGACAAAAGTAAACCAACATTTGACTTATTCACAAAGAAGTGGAAGAGGGATGTACTCTCAGAAGTTAAAAAAGGAAGGGTTGGTCTTTTGTATTTTGAGCAAGGGTTGGGGGAGTTTATTCTCATTTGTATCCCCTAACAACCTGAGTTTTGTGATGGTAGAGCATAGGATCAAGGAGTAAATTAATTTGCATTTAGACTTTTTGGTTAATGAAAGAACAATGAGTATTCAGCATACTGTATGAATTAAACTGTGTGCAAGTATAGACTTACATAAGCACTTCTCAGTCTTTCCAAGATGCAGCATCATTACATTAGAGAGAAGCTAACTTTATCATTATACTTATTTATGACTGTAAAATGTGGACATAGGTAGCATCTACTACTGAGTGAGTCTGTGTTTACAATATATGTCAAATGATATTTGCTGTACTTACAATGCCACCAAGCGGGAGTCTATACAGAACTTGATTTCCCTGGAGGTATAACAAGAACAATTGTTTGCATTCAACACACTGAAGGAAAATGCCATATAACACCAGCTTGCCTACTTTTGATCATTTGGTTACTGTCATCCTTTCATTCAGTATTGCCAGGAATAAAGAAATCATTTCAGCTCAGTGATTTCTGAATGTTGATCAGTAAGTAAGTAAGTAAAACTAATTGCCTAACTCCCAAGCAAAATAAGCAAATTCATTAATAAAACTGTGAAGACTGTATGGATCAAATTGTTTCCAAGTATAGACCTACTTAAGCACTTCTCACTCTTTCTAAAATCCAGCATCAATATATTATAGAGGAGCTAACCCCAGCATCTTACTAACTGATGATGTAAAATGTGAATATATGTAATATCTATTTCAAAGGGAATCTATGGTAATCTCACAAATTACACTTGCTGTACTTACTGGGCCAGGACGCAGGTGTTTGCTCTAAGTATTCTTACTACTGATCTATTTGTGATGATATATCAGTCCCATTATTCCATGCAATTATTCCCAACATGAATTAATCAGTGCACACAAAATATTTTGGAGTTGTACTTACCGGGACAACATATCTGTTTTGTCTACGACTCTAAAGCAATGACAAGAATAATATTGTGTATTGACTCATGTAAAATTGGAAAGTGTCATGTAATCATGGTGAAAATTACTTACAAAAGTTCTGCTACAGCTAGACATTTACAGTAGAGTTACTCCCACTCTTTCATTCATTATATCTCAAAATGATTAAACCACCTCATCTGAAAGATTTCTAAGTGGCAATAAATAAATGTGAACAAATAATGCTCTCCCAATGAAATAAATACATTCATTAATAAAACTATGAGCAAGAAGAAACCATCTTAAGACCTCTTTGGTCTTTATGAAACCTGGTGTCAACAGGACTACATAAAAGGCAAGCTATCATCATCGTTTTCATGGCTTTCTTCATGTAAGCAGAGGTAGATTACAAGGAAATGATCCTGCTTGCCTGGAAGTTCTACAGAAAATTTAGTTGGAGCCTCATTACAATTAAAAATTTATTCTCTTTAGACTTGGGTGAGCAAATCAATAAGGGAAAGGACTTAGTTTGCATCCCTCTCTATCCATGTTGAACTGGGCTTTACCTTGTTTCCAAATTGTTCCATACAGACAACCTAAACAAGCTCTTTCAGAATATTTCTCCAAAGTATGATAATTACCCTTGTCTCTGATATAGCTTGCTGTCCTTGAATTGCTTTTAAATTCTAAATATATATGTTTAGGACTACGGAAGTTCTTATTATATTCTGGAGTCACCCAATGTCAATCCCTAGGGCTGTGATGGTGAATCTTGGCACTTTAGGTGTTCTTGGACTTCAATTCCCAAAAGCCCAAGTCAGCACTCCTACTGATCAGGGCTTTTGGGAATTGAAGTTCAAAAACAGCTGGAGTGCCAAGGTTCACCAACACTGCCTTAAGGTGTGTTTCAACATTCTTCTTATCACAGGGATGACTTAGTGGAAACTTTCCAAAAAGCCCTCAAATCCTAACAAATATCAGTGCCAAAGGTTCAAGTTATTGGCTGTTATCATTTAGCAACCAGTGTCCCTTAGACACTTAATCTCCCATATCACAAAGGGTTTTTTTTTTGGGGGGGGGGGGAAGTTTGATTATCGATAGGGATGACCAGTCAATGAGGGAATGCGATGGCTCAGTGGTTAAGAAGCTCGCCTTGTTAGCTAGAAGGCTGGCAACTCAGCAGTTCAAGACCCAAGTTCTGCATGATAGATTGAGTGCACATCACAGGGGACATGAAAGGAGCCTCATTTGGGCATTCCCTGAGCAGAGTTTCTTCTGCAAAAATCCTTTCAACCCAGAATAATTTCTGACACGAAATTATTATAGCATGCTCAGCATCTTTAATAATTTGGAGCTAATGATCCACCTGCCCATCCTCTTGTTTCAGAGTACATATGTGGGTCACCGTTGAGGGGCTCACAGCAAAAATATAGTAGTTAGTCTTTAAAGTGCTGTAGTGTTTTTATTATATTTTATTTTTTGTTTTTGTTTTTTGATATGCCTGAAACACAGACTAACACAGCTACTATTCCAATAATAATAATAATAATAATAATAATAATAATAATAATAATAATAATAATAATAATAATAATAATAATAATAATAATAATAATAATAATAATAATAATAATAATAATAATAATAATAAATTTGCACATTTGGTGCTTTTTTCTTTTTGCAAAGGATTAAGTTTAAATACGCAACATTGGTGCATCTCTTTTTTTTAAAGGATTAAGTTTAAATTTCCACATTTGGTGCTTGTTTTTGCAAAGGATTAAGTTCAAATTTACACACACAAGATTAAATTTGAATCCCCAAATGCTTTCTGCCTGATGGGGCAGAAATACAAATTGATCTTTATAGGACTTTTTAAAAAGATCCCAATTGCAAATCCCATCATGAGTTTTCTGAACTCTACACCTCACACTTTCTGACCTTCTAAAGGGAATATTTTTATGTCAATTAAAAATTCTGTATACTAGATTAAATCTGAGTCCCCAAATGTTTTCCTCCTGGTAAGAGAAAGAAACAAATAGATCTTTATAGGATTTTTGCTCTTTTTTAAGTCTCAAAAAACAAATCCCATCTCTATAGTCTTCCAAACTATGCATTTCAAACTTAGTTAACTTCTAAGACACATACATTTTTGAGTGGAAATGTATGTATTCTTAATGATATGCATAAGGAAAATAATTTATGTGGATGATGAAAGAGGAGAAGGTGTATTTTTTTAAAAAAATGTTTGGACTTTATGGTTTTAGAGGAATATCGGAGTGGGACGTGATTGCTTACTTGTGAGTAAACATGCACTGCCAACTGTAACAGGGGGTGCAAAGCTTGGTGGTTCACATGCACAGTTTGAAGCATGCAGTAATTTCACATGGATGTGCAACTGCGCACACACCTACGTGACGTCATTGGCACTCATGATGGCTACCACGCATCCCCTCCTTTTTGTTCACTTGGTCTCTAAAAGTTTCACCATCACTGGTGTACGCCTTTTGAGCAATTAATTTTGATTTATTTTTTTTATCCTCCAAGAACATGAACTTTGTAATGGTAGAGTATTGTATCAGGGGCTCAATCAGAATGAAATAAATATGCAGAGCTTCACCAAGGGGAAAAATGATGTTTCTTACACTAGTTTAAGTTATTGTCAAAGTTAATGCTTTTTTATTTTGCTTTGGATGCACTCTAATTATTTTCAGGCCTATTTGGGGCTGTCTAACTTGAAGTTGCTGTTTCTTCTTCTTCAAAAGAATGAAGAAGTAATTGAAAGACAAATGTAAACCCGCTTGTAGAAGAGAGCTATGAATGTAAAACAATCAGAAAAAAAACCTAATTTATCTACTCCATTATTGACAAGAAGGAACCAAATCTTTTCTAACAATATATATGAATACAGACATTGACAGTAAGGGAAAGAAAAAGGATTCCCTTGCTCGAAAGCGAGTCATATCTGACTATAGGGTTCAGTGCTCATCTCTGTTTCAAAGCCGAAGAGCCAGCGATGTCTGCTTCTGCAGACATTTCCGTGGTCATGTGGAAGGCATGAGTAGATGAGGGAGCGCACGGAACACTCTTTACCTCCCACTGAAGTGGTCCGCATTCATCTCATTGCAATTTCTGCTTGTGAACTGCTAGGTTGGCAGGAGCTGGGACAAAGACGGGAGCTCATTCCGTCCTACAGTACTTGGTAATCGAATTGCTGACCTTCCACCTCCCAGTCAGCATCTTAACCACTTGAGCCACTGGGAAATTACTTAGAGAACTGACAATTCCCTTTAAGTAAAAAATGAGCATTTCATCTGTAGGTTTCAGTTGGCCAATTGGGCAATTAAATCTCATTCTGTTCCACAACAAAGTGAATGGTAAAATTTATAGAGGATAGGATCAAGGATGCAATTCATTTGTCTTGTCCTCAGAGAAGTAGAAGAGAAATACAGACACAGAACATTCAGTCAAACAAATTTGACTACTGTGCTCTGTTGTTGAGAAGAAGAAAAAGCAAATCTTTTCTATACACAGATATTAGTTCAGATACTGAAAATACTCAATGGCACACCATCTAAAAGACTGCCAACACCCTAAAAGCAAGAGGAAGAAAAAAGAGCACTTTGTTTTGTTTTGTTTTAATTTTAAAATTTTGTGATCCAGTTAGACAATTAAGTCTCTTTTGTATCCCCCAACAATGGACAAGCATAGGATTAAGGAAGTAATTAATTTGCAATGAGGCATTCTGGAAGCAATGAGGTTTCTTAGACCAGCTTCAGTTATCAGTTATAATTGAGAATAAATGCAGACCATCATTGGCCTCAATCACATATAGGTAGAAGAGTCATATAGACTCATAGGTATCAGTCAAACAAAACTAAATCTCCTTCTCTGTTGCTCAAAAAAATGATAAGTCAGTCCAGATATTGACAGTACTCACCGATAGAACTGGACGGACAGCACGCTAAAAGTTAAAAAAGGAGTGGTTAGTCTTTTACTTTTTGTGGACAAGATACACAACTAATTTAAAATTTCTACATTCTCACCCCCATCACCTAAATATTATAATGGTAGAGAATAGAATCTAGAAAGCAATTAATCTGCATTCTGACATTTAGGACAGAGTAGAGCAGGAATGCCCAAACTACCGCCAGTGGGCCAGAACCAGCCCATGAAGATATTTCATCTGTCCCCTAATGCCCTCGCCAAACTAAGAAGTAAATACGGACGTTTCTGCACATACACGAAAAATGGCCATTTTACTTCTTGGTTTTGTCATGATGCTTCTGCGCCAAGCCAAGAAGTAAATTGGCAGCTTTTGCACATGCACAGAAGTGTCCGCAACAAACCAAGAAGTAAAATGGAACGCTTTCATGCAGTGCGGAAACATCCAAGCCAACTGGTCGTTGGGGCTAGTTTTTTTTTCCTGGCTCCATCATGGGCTCCGTCATGGCAGTTGAGACGTGGGACCCCACCGCGATCCTTGAGCCATGGTCCTAGAGCCTGGGTTTGGTGTGGATGCCGGATGATTAAGGTATCTTTACTGTATTTCATTGTATAATTTGTAGTTATTTTGCGGGAAAATGCTGATCTTTTTTATAGGTACTGTAATTATACTATATGATATTATGTACTTTGCTTATTTATTGTTAATTTTTGTTATGCTTGTAAGCCGCTTTGAGTGGTGCGTGCACTAGAAGAGCGAAATATAAAAAAACTGACGATGATGATGATGCCCAGATTTCAGGCCCAAACCAGGAAGAAAAACGACTGCTTTTGCACATGCGCAGAAGCATCCACAACAAACCAAGAAGTAAAATGGCCACTTTTTACGCATGTGCAGAAGCATCCATGCCAAACCAGGAAATAAAATAGTAGTGCATGCACAAACATTCCTTGCTTCGGGGGCATGGTCTGGCCCGCTCAGCTGTTTCAAGGGAGTGGTCAGACCCCGGCTCAAAATGTTCAGACACCACTGGAGTAGAGGGTCAATCAAAATAAAAACAATATGCATCTCTTGACCAATGGAAACAATTAAACTCCGGTATGCTGTTGTTGAGAAGAAGAAAAAGCAAATCTTTTCTAAACACAAATATCAGTTCAGGTATTGAAAATACTCACATGCACACCATCTACAAGACCGCCAACGCCCTAAAATCAAGAGGAAGAAAAAAAGAGCACTTTGGGTTTTATTTTAATTTTGTGATCCAGTTAGACAATTAATTCTCTTTTGTATCCCCTCAACACTGGACAAGCATAGGATCAAGGAAGTAATTAATTTGCATTGAGGCATTCTGGAAGCAATGACGTTTCTTAGACCAGCTTCAGTTATCATCAGACCTAATCCATCATCTTTTGCTATGGATACATTCATATTATTTGCTGGCCTAGTTAGACATTCCCAACTAGATTGGGTTGTCCCAGAAGTAATAAAGCAGAAATAATTGATGACAAAAGTAGACCAACGTTTGACTTATTCACAGAGAAGAAGAAGAGGGATATACTCTCAGAAGTTAAAAAGGAAGGGTTGGTCTTTTGTTTTGTGGGCAAGGGTTGGGGGTATTTATTCTCATTTGTATCCCCCAACAACCTGAGTATTATAATGGTAGAGCATAGGATCAAGGAGTAAATTAATTTGCATGGAGACATTTTGGTGAATGTAAGCAAAGCAAAGCAACCACACTTATATACTGCCCATAGCACTTACTGGTGGCTCATATGTTTATAGGCTTCCCCTCAACCTGCTTGGTACTCATAATACCAACCTCAGAAGGAAGGAAAACTGAGACAACTGTGGTCCCTGGTGAGGATAGAACTCACAATCTTTTTGCTTGCAGTCCAGGAGTTTAACCTATGCAGCACCAGGGCACCTGGTAGATTGTTGAGGATCAGTCAGAATGAAAGCAATAAGCAACACTTGGCCAATGGAAGCAATGACCTTCTTAGACCAGTTGCAGTTATCATCAGACATAATCCTTTGTATTTTGCTATGGATGTATTCATATTATCTGCTGGCTGATTTATATCTTCCCAACTAGATTTGGATTTCTCAGAAGTCATAAAGCAGAAACAATTGAGGACAAATGTAGACCAACATTTGCCTCATTCACATATAGGTAGAAGAGTGATATAGACTCAGAGGTATCAGTCAAACAAAACTAAATCCCCTTCTCTGATGCTGAAAAAAAAAAGAATAAGTCAGTCCAGATATTGACAATACTCACCCCCAGAGTATCATCGACAGCATACTAAAAGTTAAAAAAAGGAGTGGTTGGTCTTTTACTTTTTGTGGACAAGATGGACAATTAATTCAGATTTGAAACATTCCCACCCCCATCACCTGAGTATTATAAAGGTAGAGCATAGAATCTAGAAAGCAATTAATCTGCATTCAGACATTTTGCACAGAGTAGAGAAGGCATGCTCAAACTATGGCCCATGGGCCAGAACCAGCCCCCGAAGACATTTCATCTGGCCACTGATGCCCTCACCAAACTAAAAAGTAAATATGGATGTTTCTGCGCATGCGCCAAAAGGAGCCATTTTTCTTCTTGTTTTGTCACGAGGCTTCTCCGATAAACGAAGAAGTAAATTGGCTGCTTTTGCACATGCACAGAAGTGTCTGCAGCAAACCAAGAAGTAAAATGAATCCTTTCATGCATGTGCAGAAGTGTCCATGCCAAATAGTCACTTTTGTGCATGGCCACTAGCCTCCACCCAAAACCAGGAAGTAAAATGGCTGCTTTTATGCATGTGCAGAAGCATCCATAACAAACCAGGAAGTAAAATGGCCATGCATGCACAAACATAGTCTGGCCCACTCAGCTGTTTCAGGGGAGTAGTCAGCTCCCGGCCCAAAATTTTTGAGCTCGACTAGAGTAGAGGGTCAATCCGAATAAAAGCAATAATCATCTCTTTGACCAATAGAAACAATGAAATGTTTTAGACCGGCTCCAGATCCCATTGAAGGGTATGCTTTGTACATTATTTTGCTATGAAAGCATTCCTTTTTTTCTGCTGGCTTGTTTAGACGTTCTCCACTAGATTTGAATTTCTCAGAAGTAATAAAACAGTAATAATTGAAGACAGGTGCTGATCAACATTTGCTTTATTCACAGAGTGGTAGAAGAGTGATATAGAACATTCAGTCAATCAAAATTTACTCCAGTACACTGTTGTTGAGAAGAAGAAAAAGCAAATATTTTCTATACACAGATATTACTTCACATATTGAAAATACTCACATGCACACCATCTACAAGACCGCCAACGCCCTAAAATCAAGAGGAAGAAAAAAGAGTACTTTGGGTTTTATTTTAATTTTGTGATCCAGTTAGACAATTAATTCTCTTTTGTATCCCCTCAACACTGGACAAGCATAGGATCAAGGAAGTAATTAATTTGCATTGAGGCATTCTGGAAGCAATGACGTTTCTTAGACCAGCTTCAGTTATCATCAGACCTAATCCATCATCTTTTGCTATGGATACATTCATATTATTTGCTGGCCTAGTTAGACATTCCCAACTAGATTGGGTTGTCCCAGAAGTAATAAAGCAGAAATAATTGATGACAAAAGTAGACCAACGTTTGACTTATTCACAGAGAAGAAGAAGAGGGATATACTCTCAGAAGTTAAAAAGGAAGGGTTGGTCTTTTGTTTTGTGGGCAAGGGTTGGGGGTATTTATTCTCATTTGTATCCCCCAACAACCTGAGTATTATAATGGTAGAGCATAGGATCAAGGAGTAAATTAATTTGCATGGAGACATTTTGGTGAATGTAAGCAAAGCAAAGCAACCACACTTATATACTGCCCATAGCACTTACTGGTGGCTCATATGTTTATAGGCTTCTCCTCAACCTGCTTGGTACTCAGAATACCAACCTCAGAAGGAAGGAAAACTGAGACAACTGTGGTCCCTGGTGAGGATAGAACTCACAATCTTTTTGCTTGCAGTCCAGGAGTTTAACCTATGCAGCACCAGGGCACCTGGTAGATTGTTGAGGATCAGTCAGAATGAAAGCAATAAGCAACACTTGGCCAATGGAAGCAATGACCTTCTTAGACCAGTTGCAGTTATCATCAGACATAATCCTTTGTATTTTGCTATGGATGTATTCATATTATCTGCTGGCTGATTTATATCTTCCCAACTAGATTTGGATTTCTCAGAAGTCATAAAGCAGAAACAATTGAGGACAAATGTAGACCAACATTTGCCTCATTCACATATAGGTAGAAGAGTGATATAGACTCAGAGGTATCAGTCAAACAAAACTAAATCCCCTTCTCTGATGCTGAAAAAAAAGAATAAGTCAGTCCAGATATTGACAATACTCACCCCCAGAGTACCATCGACAGCATTCTAAAAGTTAAAAAAAGGAGTGGTTGGTCTTTTACTTTTTGTGGACAAGATGGACAATTAATTCAGATTTGAAACATTCCCACCCCCATCACCTGAGTATTATAAAGGTAGAGCATAGAATCTAGAAAGCAATTAATCTGCATTCAGACATTTTGCACAGAGTAGAGAAGGCATGCTCAAACTATGGCCCATGGGCCAGAACCAGCCCCCGAAGACATTTCATCTGGCCACTGATGCCCTCACCAAACTAAAAAGTAAATATGGATGTTTCTGCGCATGCGCCAAAAGGAGCCATTTTTCTTCTTGTTTTGTCACGAGGCTTCTCCGATAAACGAAGAAGTAAATTGGCTGCTTTTGCACATGCACAGAAGTGTCTGCAGCAAACCAAGAAGTAAAATGAATCCTTTCATGCATGTGCAGAAGTGTCCATGCCAAATAGTCACTTTTGTGCATGGCCACTAGCCTCCACCCAAAACCAGGAAGTAAAATGGCTGCTTTTATGCATGTGCAGAAGCATCCATAACAAACCAGGAAGTAAAATGGCCATGCATGCACAAACATAGTCTGGCCCACTCAGCTGTTTCAGGGGAGTAGTCAGCTCCCGGCCCAAAATTTTTGAGCTCGACTAGAGTAGAGGGTCAATCCGAATAAAAGCAATAATCATCTCTTTGACCAATAGAAACAATGAAATGTTTTAGACCGGCTCCAGATCCCATTGAAGGGTATGCTTTGTACATTATTTTGCTATGAAAGCATTCCTTTTTTTCTGCTGGCTTGTTTAGACGTTCTCCACTAGATTTGAATTTCTCAGAAGTAATAAAACAGTAATAATTGAAGACAGATGTTGATCAACATTTGCTTTATTCACAGAGTGGTAGAAGAGTGATATAGAACATTCAGTCAATCAAAATTTACTCCAGTACACTGTTGTTGAGAAGAAGAAAAAGCAAATATTTTCTATACACAGATATTACTTCACATATTGAAAATACTCACATGCACACCATCTACAAGACCGCCAACGCCCTAAAATCAAGAGGAAGAAAAAAGAGTACTTTGGGTTTTATTTTAATTTTGTGATCCAGTTAGACAATTAATTCTCTTTTGTATCCCCTCAACACTGGACAAGCATAGGATCAAGGAAGTAATTAATTTGCATTGAGGCATTCTGGAAGCAATGGCGTTTCTTAGACCATCTTCAGTTATCATCAGACCTAATCCACCATCTTTTGCTATGGATACATTCATATTATTTGCTGGCCTAGTTAGACATTCCCAACTAGATTGGGTTGTCCCAGAAGTAATAAAGCAGAAATAATTGATGACAAAAGTAGACCAACGTTTGACTTATTCACAGAGAAGAAGAAGAAGAGGGATATACTCTCAGAAGTTAAAAAAGGAAGGGTTGGTCTTTTGTTTTGTGGGCAAGGGTTGGGGCTATTTATTCTCATTTGTATCCCACAACAACCTGAGTATTATAATGGTAGAGCATAGATCAAGGAGTAAATTAATTTGCATGGAGACTTGGTGAATGGAAGCAAAGCAATAACACTTATATAGTGCCCATAGCACTTACTGCACTTTATTGTGGCTCACGTGTTAATAGGCTACCCCTCAACATGCTTGGTACTCATACTACCAAACTCAGAAGGGTGGAAAACTGAGACAACTGTGGTCCCTGGTGAGGTCAGAACTCGCAACCTTTTTGCTTGCCGTCTAGGAGTTTAATCACGGCACCACCAGGACTCATGGTAGAGTGTAGAGGATCAGTCAGAATGAAAGCAATAAGCAACACTTGGCCAATGGAAGCAATGACTTTCTTAGACCAGCTGCAGTTATCATCAGACATAATCTTTTGTCTTTTGCTATGGATGCATTCATATTATCTGCTGGCTGATTTATATCTTCTGAACAAGATTTGGATTTCTCAGACGTCATAAAGCAGGAATAATTGAGAATAAATGCAGACTATCATTGGCCTCAATCACATATAGGTAGAAGAGTCATATAGACTCATAGGTATCAGTCAAACAAAACTAAATCTCCTTCTCTGTTGCTGAAAAAAAGGATAAGTCAGTCCAGATATTGACACTACTCACCGATAGAATTGGATGGACAGCACCCTAAAAGTAAAAAAAGGAGTGGTTAGCTTTTTTCTTTTTGTGGACAAGATGGACAATTAATTTAAAATTTCAACATTCTCACGCTCATCACCTAAATATTACAATGGAAGAGAATAGAATCTAGAAAGCAATTAATCTGCATTCTGACATTTAGGACAGAGTAGATCAGAGTAGAGGAGGCATGCCCAAACTACCGCCAGTGGGCCAGAGCCAGCCCATGAAGACATTTCATCTGTCCCCTAATGCCCTCGCCAAACTAAGAAGTAAAAACGGACTTTTCTGCACATTTTACAACATGAGTATTATAAGGGTAGAGCATAGGATCAAGGAGTAAATTAATTTGCATGGAGACATTTTGTTGAATGTAAGCAAAGCAAAGCAACCACACTTATATACTGCCCATAGCACTTACTGTACTTTATGGTGGCTCACATGTTAATAAGCTTCCCCTCAAAAAGCTTAGGACTCATACTACCATGGCCACTAGCCTCCACCCAAAACCAGGAAGTAAAATGGCTGCTTTTATGCATGTGCAGAAGCATCCATAACAAACCAGGAAGTAAAATGGCCATGCATGCACAAACATAGTCTGGCCCACTCAGCTGTTTCAGGGGAGTAGTCAGCTCCCGGCCCAAAATTTTTGAGCTCGACTAGAGTAGAGGGTCAATCCGAATAAAAGCAATAATCATCTCTTTGACCAGTAGAAACAATAAAATGTTTTAGACCGGCTCCAGTTCCCATTGAAGGGTATGCTTTGTACATTATTTTGCTATGAAAGCATTCCTTTTTTTCTGCTGGCTTGTTTAGACGTTCTCCACTAGATTTGAATTTCTCAGAAGTAATAAAACAGTAATAATTGAAGACAGGTGCTGATCAACATTTGCTTTATTCACAGAGTGGTAGAAGAGTGATATAGAACATTCAGTCAATCAAAATTTACTCCAGTACACTGTTGTTGAGAAGAAGAAAAAGCAAATATTTTCTATACACAGATATTTGTGGGGTTTCGCAGCGCTTGCTGTGACTCATTGGCCATAAATTATTCTCCCTTTAGCTCATCTGTTTTGCACAGTTTAAAGAGGCCCACTCTGGGCGCTCTGCTCAAGGCTTTCCCCCCTCCCTGCCTGATCAGGGATGGCTCTTAGCTGGCACGTAGTCACGCAGCCTCCTGTCCAATTAGAGCAAGGTGTGCACGAGGAAGACATGCCGATATTTAACCAATTAAGTAGTCTCCTGTTATCGCAGATAACCAATGAAAATATCTTACATGCTCTCTCTGGAATGTCTTTGTCCTGCTTCTAATAAAGTCCAGCCGGACTGCTTTTTTGGAGGCCTTTGGATGAATTCAAGCCTCCGTTTGTCTCCTTGATCCCAACATAAACACTTCATCTGGTGACCCGCGACGTGATTACCAGACCCCAACTCCCCTACTCATCGGCTGGAATAGCCCCCTGACGCGTCCCTCAGCTTTCGAGCTCCCAATTGTGAGTATGGGGGGAGTTTCTTCTGGGCCAAGAACCCATGCAAATGAATTGCAGGGATCCATCAAGGAGAGCGGATGTCCAGACATCACGCTTAATAGTATAGAAGGCTTCACTAAGGGAGTCAAATGCCAATGTCCCTGGCACCCAGAAATTGGAACATTCAAATGGGATGGGCAAAGAGCAGAAACCAAAAAAGTGCAAGCTCCCAAAAATCTTCTGCTTTCCCAGGAGTTTACTTTACCATTGCCAGTGATTTTGATTCTTCCCCCAAAAGACTTGTTCCCTGCCCCTCCATCATATGGGCAACAACAGCAGGAGCCCTCTGATACAGATGGGGGTGGAAATAGAGATGGCACATTAAATCCTGCCTTAACTCCAGATGTGTTGGATATGGAACCTGTTGCTGTGTATCCAGTGAACAGGGAAGCTCTGGCAAATGAAACTGCTGCAATACTTCCTGCCGAGCCTAAAAAACCACAGATGTCAGTTGACGAGGAACAAATGTTGGGGACCTCATCACAGATTGAAGCTGTTAATGCATGCACATTGGCAGAAAGCAAAGAGTCTGTTTCAAAGAGCAGCATGGGGGATCTCAGCCCCCCCGTGAAGCAACGTTCTTCAGAACAGCAGGAGAAGCTGAATAGTAAAATTGATTCCTCACGTATGGCCAGGAAATGGGAGGATGGCCCAGAAGAGGAGGAAGGCGGCAGAAAACCCAAGCCCAGAAAGTGGTCTGATTGCAAGTACCAGCTAACAGATGCAGATTGTCATAAAGTTGAAAATCAGCTACTGCATATGACAGAAATCCAGAGAAGGAGGGGGGTAAATTGTGCCTCAAACGACAACAGACTGCTTCAAAAGTACAAGGAGTTTTTGGCTGATTTGGAGCTGACCACCCCTCAAAAATTTCCTGTGATTTTCACCTCATCGGACGGACGGAGCATGAAGGAATGTGTGTTTGCCTGAAAGGCTGAGAGAGGGGGGGTTTGGCTGGTTGTCTTGTGATTTCAGTGAGAAGTAATTTATGGCTTAGTTTCGACCTTGCCAAAGAACTGTACTGGAGAAGAAGTGTTTGTTTAAAAGAACTGTGCTGGAGTGTTTGTTTAAATTGTAATCTGAACTGGAGAGGAGTTAAAAACAGAAGAAGATAGTTTTTTCTGAGCTTCAATCAACGTTTGATCTTTTAATTTGGACATTTTTAATTGGACTAAAAAGTTTGTATGGACTCTAAGAATTGGCTTTGTTTGCATTATTAAACCTGAAAAACCTTTTTTAAATTGGGTAAATTGTTCAACTGTATAATCATGCTATTTTCTGTTTTATATTCAATGCCTTTAATGCTCTGCTGATATCAGTACCTGTTTTACCTGTTTTATGAGTGTGAAATGCTTTAATGATATTTGTGCTGTATTTGATTTAAGTTAGAGAATGCCTCTTTCTTTTACACCAGTGAGAGAAGAGAAAATATAATGCCTTACTCATGTAATTAGGAAGTGATAAATGCTTGCTAGAATGCTGCGGGAACCTCCTTCTTGTAAGGAAGAAGAGAAATGTTATTTTGTTCATGCTTAAATATCCTGCTTATTCTCTTGCTTAGGGAAAGATGTTATACATTTGCTTATATTTTGCTTATGTTATATTTTGTGTTATGTGACTGCATATTTCAAGATTCCTTTAGAAGTGCATGGGAAAGTTTTCAGTTTTATTGTAACTGTTAGCAGTGACACATGTAAATGAGTTTTGATGCTGTTTCTCTATGTTCCTATTGTAGCAATGCTAGAAAATGTGTCAACTGTAAGTCAAGGCCCCGCTGTTTCCCTCCTGGGGTCGACACCAGGGGAGAAACAGAGGTCCTTCCTTTTAAACTTTCAGCACATTCTGTTGCCTTGGTTATATTCCTGCTTAACCTCTCTACGACCACTTGTTGCCTTAAAGCTTGTTGGTGCATTTGTAAATTCTTTATTCAATGCATACCTTCGTTGCTAGCCTGCAAGGATTTCGCTTCCGGCTCGCAAATGCAAGGGTTAAATTTATTGTGCTTATAAACTTCTTAAAAACAGAAGGGGGAAGATGTGGGGTTTCACAGCGCTTGCTGTGACTCATTGGCCATAAATTATTCTCCCTTTAGCTCATCTGTTTTGCACAGTTTAAAGAGGCCCACTCTGGGCTCTCTGCTCAAGGCTTTCCCCCCTCCCTGCCTGATCAGGGATGGCTCTTAGCTGGCACGTAGTCACGCAGCCTCCTGTCCAATTAGAGCAAGGTGTGCACGAGGAAGACATGCCGATATTTAACCAATTAAGTAGTCTCCTGTTATCGCAGATAACCAATGAAAATATCTTACATGCTCTCTCTGGAATGTCTTTGTCCTGCTTCTAATAAAGTCCAGCCGGACTGCTTTTTTGGAGGCCTTTGGATGAATTCAAGCCTCCGTTTGTCTCCTTGATCCCAACATAAACACTTCAGATATTACTTCACATATTGAAAATACTCACATGCACACCATCTACAAGACCGCCAACGCCCTAAAATCAAGAGGAAGAAAAAAAGAGCACTTTGGGTTTTATTTTAATTTTGTGATCCAGTTAGACAATTAATTCTCTTTTGTATCCCCTCAACACTGGACAAGCATAGGATCAAGGAAGTAATTAATTTGCATTGAGGCATTCTGGAAGCAATGACGTTTCTTAGACCAGCTTCAGTTATCATCAGACCTAATCCATCATCTTTTGCTATGGGTACATTCATATTATTTGCTGGCCTAGTTAGACATTCCCAACTAGATTGGGTTGTCCCAGAAGTAATAAAGCAGAAATAATTGATGACAAAAGTAGACCAACGTTTGACTTATTCACAGAGAAGAAGAAGAGGGATATACTCTCAGAAGTTAAAAAGGAAGGGTTGGTCTTTTGTTTTGTGGGCAAGGGTTGGGGGTATTTATTCTCATTTGTATCCCCCAACAACCTGAGTATTATAATGGTAGAGCATAGGATCAAGGAGTAAATTAATTTGCATGGAGACATTTTGGTGAATGTAAGCAAAGCAAAGCAACCACACTTATATACTGCCCATAGCACTTACTGGTGGCTCATATGTTTATAGGCTTCCCCTCAACCTGCTTGGTACTCATAATACCAACCTCAGAAGGAAGGAAAACTGAGACAACTGTGGTCCCTGGTGAGGATAGAACTCACAATCTTTTTGCTTGCAGTCCAGGAGTTTAACCTATGCAGCACCAGGGCACCTGGTAGATTGTTGAGGATCAGTCAGAATGAAAGCAATAAGCAACACTTGGCCAATGGAAGCAATGACCTTCTTAGACCAGTTGCAGTTATCATCAGACATAATCCTTTGTATTTTGCTATGGATGTATTCATATTATCTGCTGGCTGATTTATATCTTCCCAACTAGATTTGGATTTCTCAGAAGTCATAAAGCAGAAACAATTGAGGACAAATGTAGACCAACATTTGCCTCATTCACATATAGGTAGAAGAGTGATATAGACTCAGAGGTATCAGTCAAACAAAACTAAATCCCCTTCTCTGATGCTGAAAAAAAAAGAATAAGTCAGTCCAGATATTGACAATACTCACCCCCAGAGTACCATCGACAGCATTCTAAAAGTTAAAAAAAGGAGTGGTTGGTCTTTTACTTTTTGTGGACAAGATGGACAATTAATTCAGATTTGAAACATTCCCACCCCCATCACCTGAGTATTATAAAGGTAGAGCATAGAATCTAGAAAGCAATTAATCTGCATTCAGACATTTTGCACAGAGTAGAGAAGGCATGCTCAAACTATGGCCCATGGGCCAGAACCAGCCCCCGAAGACATTTCATCTGGCCACTGATGCCCTCACCAAACTAAAAAGTAAATATGGATGTTTCTGCGCATGCGCCAAAAGGAGCCATTTTTCTTCTTGTTTTGTCACGAGGCTTCTCCGATAAACGAAGAAGTAAATTGGCTGCTTTTGCACATGCACAGAAGTGTCTGCAGCAAACCAAGAAGTAAAATGAATCCTTTCATGCATGTGCAGAAGTGTCCATGCCAAATAGTCACTTTTGTGCATGGCCACTAGCCTCCACCCAAAACCAGGAAGTAAAATGGCTGCTTTTATGCATGTGCAGAAGCATCCATAACAAACCAGGAAGTAAAATGGCCATGCATGCACAAACATAGTCTGGCCCACTCAGCTGTTTCAGGGGAGTAGTCAGCTCCCGGCCCAAAATTTTTGAGCTCGACTAGAGTAGAGGGTCAATCCGAATAAAAGCAATAATCATCTCTTTGACCAATAGAAACAATGAAATGTTTTAGACCGGCTCCAGATCCCATTGAAGGGTATGCTTTGTACATCATTTTGCTATGAAAGCATTCCTTTTTTTCTGCTGGCTTGTTTAGACGTTCTCCACTAGATTTGAATTTCTCAGAAGTAATAAAACAGTAATAATTGAAGACAGATGTTGATCAACATTTGCTTTATTCACAGAGTGGTAGAAGAGTGATATAGAACATTCAGTCAATCAAAATTTACTCCAGTACACTGTTGTTGAGAAGAAGAAAAAGCAAATATTTTCTATACACAGATATTACTTCACATATTGAAAATACTCACATGCACACCATCTACAAGACCGCCAACGCCCTAAAATCAAGAGGAAGAAAAAAGAGTACTTTGGGTTTTATTTTAATTTTGTGATCCAGTTAGACAATTAATTCTCTTTTGTATCCCCTCAACACTGGACAAGCATAGGATCAAGGAAGTAATTAATTTGCATTGAGGCATTCTGGAAGCAATGGCGTTTCTTAGACCATCTTCAGTTATCATCAGACCTAATCCACCATCTTTTGCTATGGATACATTCATATTATTTGCTGGCCTAGTTAGACATTCCCAACTAGATTGGGTTGTCCCAGAAGTAATAAAGCAGAAATAATTGATGACAAAAGTAGACCAACGTTTGACTTATTCACAGAGAAGAAGAAGAAGAGGGATATACTCTCAGAAGTTAAAAAAGGAAGGGTTGGTCTTTTGTTTTGTGGGCAAGGGTTGGGGCTATTTATTCTCATTTGTATCCCACAACAACCTGAGTATTATAATGGTAGAGCATAGATCAAGGAGTAAATTAATTTGCATGGAGACTTGGTGAATGGAAGCAAAGCAATAACACTTATATAGTGCCCATAGCACTTACTGCACTTTATTGTGGCTCACGTGTTAATAGGCTACCCCTCAACATGCTTGGTACTCATACTACCAAACTCAGAAGGGTGGAAAACTGAGACAACTGTGGTCCCTGGTGAGGTCAGAACTCGCAACCTTTTTGCTTGCCGTCTAGGAGTTTAATCACGGCACCACGAGGACTCATGGTAGAGTGTAGAGGATCAGTCAGAATGAAAGCAATAAGCAACACTTGGCCAATGGAAGCAATGACTTTCTTAGACCAGCTGCAGTTATCATCAGACATAATCTTTTGTCTTTTGCTATGGATGCATTCATATTATCTGCTGGCTGATTTATATCTTCTGAACAAGATTTGGATTTCTCAGACGTCATAAAGCAGGAATAATTGAGAATAAATGCAGACTATCATTGGCCTCAATCACATATAGGTAGAAGAGTCATATAGACTCATAGGTATCAGTCAAACAAAACTAAATCTCCTTCTCTGTTGCTGAAAAAAAGGATAAGTCAGTCCAGATATTGACACTACTCACCGATAGAATTGGATGGACAGCACCCTAAAAGTAAATAAAGGAGTGGTTAGCTTTTTTCTTTTTGTGGACAAGATGGACAATTAATTTAAAATTTCAACATTCTCACGCTCATCACCTAAATATTACAATGGAAGAGAATAGAATCTAGAAAGCAATTAATCTGCATTCTGACATTTAGGACAGAGTAGATCAGAGTAGAGGAGGCATGCCCAAACTACCGCCAGTGGGCCAGAGCCAGCCCATGAAGACATTTCATCTGTCCCCTAATGCCCTCGCCAAACTAAGAAGTAAAAACGGACTTTTCTGCACATTTTACAACCTGAGTATTATAAGGGTAGAGCATAGGATCAAGGAGTAAATTAATTTGCATGGAGACATTTTGTTGAATGTAAGCAAAGCAAAGCAACCACACTTATATACTGCCCATAGCACTTACTGTACTTTATGGTGGCTCACATGTTAATAAGCTTCCCCTCAAAAAGCTTAGGACTCATACTACCATGGCCACTAGCCTCCACCCAAAACCAGGAAGTAAAATGGCCACTTTTTATGCATGTGCAGAAGCATCCATAACAAACCAGGAAGTAAAATGGCCATGCATGCACAAACATAGTCTGGCCCACTCAGCTGTTTCAGGGGAGTAGTCAGCTCCCGGCCCAAAATTTTTGAGCTCGACTAGAGTAGAGGGTCAATCCGAATAAAAGCAATAATCATCTCTTTGACCAATAGAAACAATAAAATGTTTTAGACCGGCTCCAGTTCCCATTGAAGGGTATGCTTTGTACATTATTTTGCTATGAAAGCATTCCTTTTTTTCTGCTGGCTTGTTTAGACGTTCTCCACTAGATTTGAATTTCTCAGAAGTAATAAAACAGTAATAATTGAAGACAGGTGCTGATCAACATTTGCTTTATTCACAGAGTGGTAGAAGAGTGATATAGAACATTCAGTCAATCAAAATTTACTCCAGTACACTGTTGTTGAGAAGAAGAAAAAGCAAATATTTTCTATACACAGATATTACTTCACATATTGAAAATACTCACATGCACACCATCTACAAGACCGCCAACGCCCTAAAATCAAGAGGAAGAAAAAAGAGTACTTTGGGTTTTATTTTAATTTTGTGATCCAGTTAGACAATTAATTCTCTTTTGTATCCCCTCAACACTGGACAAGCATAGGATCAAGGAAGTAATTAATTTGCATTGAGGCATTCTGGAAGCAATGGCGTTTCTTAGACCATCTTCAGTTATCATCAGACCTAATCCACCATCTTTTGCTATGGATACATTCATATTATTTGCTGGCCTAGTTAGACATTCCCAACTAGATTGGGTTGTCCCAGAAGTAATAAAGCAGAAATAATTGATGACAAAAGTAGACCAACGTTTGACTTATTCACAGAGAAGAAGAAGAGGGATATACTCTCAGAAGTTAAAAAGGAAGGGTTGGTCTTTTGTTTTGTGGGCAAGGGTTGGGGGTATTTATTCTCATTTGTATCCCCCAACAACCTGAGTATTATAATGGTAGAGCATAGGATCAAGGAGTAAATTAATTTGCATGGAGACATTTTGGTGAATGTAAGCAAAGCAAAGCAACCACACTTATATACTGCCCATAGCACTTACTGGTGGCTCATATGTTTATAGGCTTCCCCTCAACCTGCTTGGTACTCATAATACCAACCTCAGAAGGAAGGAAAACTGAGACAACTGTGGTCCCTGGTGAGGATAGAACTCACAATCTTTTTGCTTGCAGTCCAGGAGTTTAACCTATGCAGCACCAGGGCACCTGGTAGATTGTTGAGGATCAGTCAGAATGAAAGCAATAAGCAACACTTGGCCAATGGAAGCAATGACCTTCTTAGACCAGTTGCAGTTATCATCAGACATAATCCTTTGTATTTTGCTATGGATGTATTCATATTATCTGCTGGCTGATTTATATCTTCCCAACTAGATTTGGATTTCTCAGAAGTCATAAAGCAGAAACAATTGAGGACAAATGTAGACCAACATTTGCCTCATTCACATATAGGTAGAAGAGTGATATAGACTCAGAGGTATCAGTCAAACAAAACTAAATCCCCTTCTCTGATGCTGAAAAAAAAGAATAAGTCAGTCCAGATATTGACAATACTCACCCCCAGAGTACCATCGACAGCATTCTAAAAGTTAAAAAAAGGAGTGGTTGGTCTTTTTCTTTTTGTGGACAAGATGGACAATTAATTCAGATTTGAAACATTCCCACCCCCATCACCTGAGTATTATAAAGGTAGAGCATAGAATCTAGAAAGCAATTAATCTGCATTCAGACATTTTGGGCAGAGTAGAGAAGGCATGCTCAAACTATGGCCCATGGGCCAGAACCAGCCCCCGAAGACATTTCATCTGGCCACTGATGCCCTCACCAAACTAAAAAGTAAATATGGATGTTTCTGCGCATGCGCCAAAAGGAGCCATTTTTCTTCTTGTTTTGTCACGATGCTTCTCCGATAAACGAAGAAGTAAATTGGCTGCTTTTGCACATGCACAGAAGTGTCTGCAGCAAACCAAGAAGTAAAATGAATCCTTTCATGCATGTGCAGAAGTGTCCATGCCAAATAGTCACTTTTGTGCATGGCCACTAGCCTCCACCCAAAACCAGGAAGTAAAATGGCTGCTTTTATGCATGTGCAGAAGCATCCATAACAAACCAGGAAGTAAAATGGCCATGCATGCACAAACATAGTCTGGCCCACTCAGCTGTTTCAGGGGAGTAGTCAGCTCCCGGCCCAAAATTTTTGAGCTCGACTAGAGTAGAGGGTCAATCCGAATAAAAGCAATAATCATCTCTTTGACCAATAGAAACAATAAAATGTTTTAGACCGGCTCCAGATCCCATTGAAGGGTATGCTTTGTACATTATTTTGCTATGAAAGCATTCCTTTTTTTCTGCTGGCTTGTTTAGACGTTCTCCACTAGATTTGAATTTCTCAGAAGTAATAAAACAGTAATAATTGAAGACAGGTGCTGATCAACATTTGCTTTATTCACAGAGTGGTAGAAGAGTGATATAGAACATTCAGTCAATCAAAATTTACTCCAGTACACTGTTCTTGAGAAGAAGAAAAAGCAAATATTTTCTATACACAGATATTTGTGGGGTTTCGCAGCGCTTGCTGTGACTCATTGGCCATAAATTATTCTCCCTTTAGCTCATCTGTTTTGCACAGTTTAAAGAGGCCCACTCTGGGCTCTCTGCTCAAGGCTTTCCCCCCTCCCTGCCTGATCAGGGATGGCTCTTAGCTGGCACGTAGTCACGCAGCCTCCTGTCCAATTAGAGCAAGGTGTGCACGAGGAAGACATGCCGATATTTAACCAATTAAGTAGTCTCCTGTTATCGCAGATAACCAATGAAAATATCTTACATGCTCTCTCTGGAATGTCTTTGTCCTGCTTCTAATAAAGTCCAGCCGGACTGCTTTTTTGGAGGCCTTTGGATGAATTCAAGCCTCCGTTTGTCTCCTTGATCCCAACATAAACACTTCAGATATTACTTCACATATTGAAAATACTCACATGCACACCATCTACAAGACCGCCAACACCCTAAAATCAAGAGGAAGAAAAAAAGAGCACTTTGGGTTTTATTTTAATTTTGTGATCCAGTTAGACAATTAATTCTCTTTTGTATCCCCTCAACACTGGACAAGCATAGGATCAAGGAAGTAATTAATTTGCATTGAGGCATTCTGGAAGCAATGACGTTTCTTAGACCAGCTTCAGTTATCATCAGACCTAATCCATCATCTTTTGCTATGGATACATTCATATTATTTGCTGGCCTAGTTAGACATTCCCAACTAGATTGGGTTGTCCCAGAAGTAATAAAGCAGAAACAATTGATGACAAAAGTAGACCAACGTTTGACTTATTCACAGAGAAGAAGAAGAGGGATATACTCTCAGAAGTTAAAAAAGGAAGGGTTGGTCTTTTGTTTTGTGGGCAAGGGTTGGGGGTATTTAATCTCATTTGTATCCCCCAACAACCTGAGTATTATAATGGTAGAGCATAGGATCAAGGAGTAAATTAATTTGCATGGAGACATTTTGGTGAATGTAAGCAAAGCAAAGCAACCACACTTATATACTGCCCATAGCACTTACTGGTGGCTCATATGTTTATAGGCTTCCCCTCAACCTGCTTGGTACTCATAATACCAACCTCAGAAGGAAGGAAAACTGAGACAACTGTGGTCCCTGGTGAGGATAGAACTCACAATCTTTTTGCTTGCAGTCCAGGAGTTTAACCTATGCAGCACCAGGGCACCTGGTAGATTGTTGAGGATCAGTCAGAATGAAAGCAATAAGCAACACTTGGCCAATGGAAGCAATGACCTTCTTAGACCAGTTGCAGTTATCATCAGACATAATCCTTTGTATTTTGCTATGGATGTATTCATATTATCTGCTGGCTGATTTATATCTTCCCAACTAGATTTGGATTTCTCAGAAGTCATAAAGCAGAAACAATTGAGGACAAATGTAGACCAACATTTGCCTCATTCACATATAGGTAGAAGAGTGATATAGACTCAGAGGTATCAGTCAAACAAAACTAAATCCCCTTCTCTGATGCTGAAAAAAAAGAATAAGTCAGTCCAGATATTGACAATACTCACCCCCAGAGTACCATCGACAGCATACTAAAAGTTAAAAAAAGGAGTGGTTGGTCTTTTACTTTTTGTGGACAAGATGGACAATTAATTCAGATTTGAAACATTCCCACCCCCATCACCTGAGTATTATAAAGGTAGAGCATAGAATCTAGAAAGCAATTAATCTGCATTCAGACATTTTGCACAGAGTAGAGAAGGCATGCTCAAACTATGGCCCATGGGCCAGAACCAGCCCCCGAAGACATTTCATCTGGACACTGATGCCCTCACCAAACTAAAAAGTAAATATGGATGTTTCTGCGCATGCGCCAAAAGGAGCCATTTTTCTTCTTGTTTTGTCACGAGGCTTCTCCGATAAACGAAGAAGTAAATTGGCTGCTTTTGCACATGCACAGAAGTGTCTGCAGCAAACCAAGAAGTAAAATGAATCCTTTCATGCATGTGCAGAAGTGTCCATGCCAAATAGTCACTTTTGTGCATGGCCACTAGCCTCCACCCAAAACCAGGAAGTAAAATGGCTGCTTTTATGCATGTGCAGAAGCATCCATAACAAACCAGGAAGTAAAATGGCCATGCATGCACAAACATAGTCTGGCCCACTCAGCTGTTTCAGGGGAGTAGTCAGCTCCCGGCCCAAAATTTTTGAGCTCGACTAGAGTAGAGGGTCAATCCGAATAAAAGCAATAATCATCTCTTTGACCAATAGAAACAATGAAATGTTTTAGACCGGCTCCAGATCCCATTGAAGGGTATGCTTTGTACATTATTTTGCTATGAAAGCATTCCTTTTTTTCTGCTGGCTTGTTTAGACGTTCTCCACTAGATTTGAATTTCTCAGAAGTAATAAAACAGTAATAATTGAAGACAGATGTTAATCAACATTTGCTTTATTCACAGAGTGGTAGAAGAGTGATATAGAACATTCAGTCAATCAAAATTTACTCCAGTACACTGTTGTTGAGAAGAAGAAAAAGCAAATATTTTCTATACACAGATATTACTTCACATATTGAAAATACTCACATGCACACCATCTACAAGACCGCCAACGCCCTAAAATCAAGAGGAAGAAAAAAAGAGCACTTTGGGTTTTATTTTAATTTTGTGATCCAGTTAGACAATTAATTCTCTTTTGTATCCCCTCAACACTGGACAAGCATAGGATCAAGGAAGTAATTAATTTGCATTGAGGCATTCTGGAAGCAATGGCGTTTCTTAGACCATCTTCAGTTATCATCAGACCTAATCCACCATCTTTTGCTATGGATACATTCATATTATTTGCTGGCCTAGTTAGACATTCCCAACTAGATTGGGTTGTCCCAGAAGTAATAAAGCAGAAACAATTGATGACAAAAGTAGACCAACGTTTGACTTATTCACAGAGAAGAAGAAGAGGGATATACTCTCAGAAGTTAAAAAGGAAGGGTTGGTCTTTTGTTTTGTGGGCAAGGGTTGGGGGTATTTATTCTCATTTGTATCCCCCAACAACCTGAGTATTATAATGGTAGAGCATAGGAGTAAATCAAGGAGTAAATTAATTTGCATGGAGACATTTTGGTGAATGTAAGCAAAGCAAAGCAACCACACTTATATACTGCCCATAGCACTTACTGTACTTTATGGTGGCTCACATGTTAATAAGCTTCCCCTCAAAAAGCTTAGGACTCATACTACCAACCTCAGAAGGGTGGAAAACTGAGACAACTGTGGTCCCTGGTGAGGACAGAACTCACAACCTTTTTGCTTGCAGTCCAGGAGTTTAATCACTGCACCACCAGGACTCATGGTAGAGTGTAGAGGATCAGTCAGAATGAAAGCAATAAGCAACACTTGGCCAACTGCAGTTATTATCAAACATAATCCTTTTTCTTTGCTATGGATGCATTCATATTATCTGCTGGCTGATTTATATCTTCCCAACTAGATTTTGATTTCTCAGAAGTCATAAAGCAGAAAGAATTGAGGTCAAATATAGACCAACGTTTGCTTTATTCACAGAGAGGTGGAAGAGGGATATAGACACAGAACATTCAGTCAAACAAAATTAACTCTGGTACGCTGTTGTTGAGAAGAAGAAAAACCAAATCTTTTCTATACACAGATATTAGTTCAGATATTGAAAATACCTACCGGCCTGCCACCTACAAGACTGCCAATGCCCTAAAAGCAAGAGGAAGAATAAAGAGCACTTTGGGGTTTTTGAATTTTGTGATCCAGTTAGACAATTAATTCTCTTTTGTATCCCCCAACCCTGGACAAGCATAGGACCCCTTTCAGTCAGGGTTCAGGCCCAGACATGGTACAGAGACAGCATTGGTCGCACTGATGGATGATCTCTGGTGAGAAAGGGATGGAGGCCATCCGACCATCCTTGCTCTCCTTGACCTCTCAGCGGCTTTCGATACCATCATCCATGGTATCCTTCTGTAACAGCTCCGAGGATTAGGGATCCAGGGCACTGTTTTGTCCTGGTTTTCCTCATTCTTGAGGGGCCCTACCCAGTCGGTGTGGTTGGAGAGTGAGACGTCCAGCCCTAGGCCACTCCAATATGGGGTGCCTCAGGGCTCGGTACTGTCTCCTCTCTTGTTTAATATCTACATGAAACCGCTGGGTGAGATCATTCGTTGCCACAGGGCATGGTACCATCAGTACGCGGATGACACCCAAGTGTACATCTCGTCTCGTGGTGATCCCAGTGATGCTGTCAAAGTCCTGTCCAAGTGCCTGGTGGCTGTTGGGGTCTGGATGGGGGACAATGGATTACAACTGAACCCTGGCAAGACTGAGTGGCTATGGATTAGGGGCCCAGTATTATCTCGGGAGCTACCATCGTTGGTTTTGGTTGGGGCTAGTTTGCCCCAGACAGATCTGGTGCACAACTTGGAGGTCCTACTGGACTCACGACTGCTACTTGAAGATCAGGTGGCAGCCGTGGCCAGAAGGGCTTTTGCCCAACTTTGGGTGATTCGCCAGTTGCGCCCACTCCTAGACCGGGACTCCTTACTCATGGTCACTCATGCTCTGGTCACCTCTAGACTAGATCATTGCAATGCGCTCTACATGAGGCTGCCCTTGACAACCATCCGGAGGCTGCAGTTGGTCCAGAATGCAGCTGATCGGGTGGTGATGGGGTGTGGGTGTTATGCTCATGCCTTACAACTACTTCAGGAGCTGCACTGGCTTCCAATTTGCCTCCAGGTGCAATTCAAGGTGCTGGTCATTACCTTTAAAGCCTTACATTGTAGTGGGCCAGGATACCTAAGAGACCGGATCACCCCAAGAATGTCTGTCCGTCCAGAGCGGACCGGAGGGGCTCTCTGCTTGTACCATCTGCTAGAGGGGCTCGTCTCTTTAGCACACGAAGGAGGGCCTTCTCTGTGTCCGCTCCGACCTTGTGGAATCTCCTGCCAGTGGAACTAGGGCTGCAGATGGAATTGCTGCCCTTCAGGAAAGATCTGAAAACATGGCTGGCAGGACAGGTGTGGGGTCCTGAAGATGTTGTGACCCCACCTTCTGGTTGGTTTAATATCAAAGTAATCTTCCACTTTTTAATGTGTGGGGTTTTTAGCAGGATAATTTGTTTTAATGGGGTTGTTCTTGTTTTAAGGGTTTTAAGGTTGCCCAGAGTCTTTGTGAGTTGGGCAGCCATATAAATATGAATATAACTAAATAAATAAATAAATAAAAATAGGATCAAGGAAGTAATTAATTTGCATTAAGGCATTCTGGAAGCAATGAAGTTTCTTAGACCAGCTTCAGTTATCATCTGACCTAATCCATCATCTTTTGCTATGGATGCATTCATATTATTTGCTGGCCTATTTAGACCTTCCCAACTAGACTGGGTTGTCTCAGAAGTAGTAAAACAGAAATAATTGATGACAAAAGTAGACCAATGTTTGACTTATTCACAGAGAAGTAGAAGAGGGATGTACTCTCAGAAGTTAAAAAAGGAAGGGTTGGTCTTTTGTTTTGTGGGCAAGGGTTGGGGGTATTTATTCTCATTTGTATCCCCCAACAACCTGAGTATTATAATGGTAGAGCATAGGATCAAGGAGTAAATTAATTTGCATGGAGATATTTTGGTGAATGTAAGCAAAGCAAAGCAACCACACTTATATACGGCCCATAGCACTTACTGCACTTTATGGTGGCTCACGTGTTAATAAGCTTCCCCTCATCATGCTTGGTACTCATACTACCAACACGTGCCTCTTATAACTAAAATTTTCGTATCACAAAGGTTGAATAAACATGTATCTCTGATTTAAATCTAATTGGGATCAATGAATCTGCTTTATGTTTCATGCAACGTGACATGGGATAGCCCACCTGAGCCCTTTACACATACTGTACCTAGAAGTTAGCTTTACTGAAGGGATCTGCAAGAACAGTGCTACTAAATTGATATTAGGTATGTAGTTGTGCTGTACTCACTTGGTATCTGTCGTAGCGAAGGGCAGGGTAAACATATAGCTTCAGGAAGAACAAGAAAAATATTGAACATCAATGTTAGCATTGACTTTCTCAAATTCATACAGTCATTCGTTTACTAATAAAATAAGTTGATTCCAGACTGCATAGCCAACAGTAGGGAATATCAAGTCATAAAATCAAGCAATGTGGGAACGGCCACATTTTGACCATTTCCTCAGCTAAACATTCAGGAAAGATGTCCTACAGATAGACTAAAAGCAAGAGAAAGCTTACCGAAGTGCTCTCCTTTATAGAAAGGAGAAAGACAAGAAGGACAGCAGCTACAACCTGGAACTTCATCTTGGAGTTGATGTCTTTCAGGTGTGGAATCACTGATGATGTGAGGATTGCAGACTTGTGGATGCTGTATTTATAGTGTGGATCTCTCCTGAAGTTTCTGATTGACCAAAAATAATGACCTCTTCATCATGAGGACTTGTCACTACTAATCCATAAGCAAAGGTCAATTTATTACACCTATAATCCAATAATTAGTGATTGTTGGCATCAAAAGTCAAGGACCAAATTGCAGCTAAAGAGGAGAGAGCATTGTTCTCTTTAACTTGGTCATTAAGAGGGGCCCACTTGACCTTTGCCAAGTACGTGGAATGAGGTACGTGGCAAGGATGATGTCCCCATTTCACCACAGAATGAACAGGTTTTTGACTTGCTTGGAATGAAATACAAAGGGGAAAATCTTAAGCCTATTCAGAGGACAACGAATGTCTAAAAGATACAGGTAATGTTCAACAAGTGAATATCTCAATAATGTTGCTTTAATGTATGGTAATAAGACTACTTTGTAAAAAATTAAACATATCTATATATACAGTACTGTGTCAAAGTCTTAGGCCATCACCTGCTGGTTCAGGGAAAATTCAATAAGTAATGGGGGGACACAAATTGGATACCATAACTCTAAACTTCACATAACTTTGAGAGGTGTGAGAGGAGAGTAAGCAGAAACTTCGCTCCATGATTGGTGTGACTGGGCGGCTTGGGGGCTGACTTCTTCAGCCACACATACCCGCATGTTGAAAGAAGTTCTCCATACCATCTGGAATCCACCATTTTAGAGAAGCAGTGCAAACAATTCTGAGCTAAAACAGCTTTATGTCCTCGAGTCTTCACAGAAGGTAGATTCATTTGTTTCTAAATCCCTCTTTAAAATCTCTTGATAATGAGTAATATCAGAAAAGACCATAGAATTTGACCTTATCATTTGGTCTTCATGTTCTTCAAACAATATTCTTGAATTGATCTTTTGTGGTGCACTCTTCAAACTAAAAAAAAAAGAATTTCAAGAAACATGGGTTTTGCCAGTAATGGTTTGCTCATTTTTTTAAAAAAATATATTCTTCAGTATAGAAAATAAAAGAACTGATTATCTCAGACACACAGCTTTTCCAATTATTCCAACTATTTTCCTGTGTGTAGTTTTTTCTGCTGAAACTTGCTCAATTTTTTTTCCTAAGATTGCCCTGTCATGTACTTAAGAGGCTAAATGAGAATTTGACTTCATTATTAATATCTATTCAAAATTTGCAGTTTTCCTTTTATTTCTGACATTTGAAAAAAATATTTCTTTTCCATAGTTCATCTTTTCTTATGACCATCCTTCTTTATTCAAAAGGCTCTGTTGAGTTTGGATCATCATACCAACTCCTCCTCACAAGAACATAAAATAACTAGCTGATTGCCCGGCTGCGCTCAGGGTGTGTGTGTGGGTGGTGGCTGCTGCTCTACCATCTAGCTTTTCTCTCGCATACGCCCACCCACCACATCCACCCACTCTCCCACCCAGTCTCTCTCACACTCACCATCAACACACCCTCCCACCCAGTCTCTTACTCTCAAACTCTCTCTCACACACACACATAGCCACCCACTATCCCACCCATTCTCTCTCTCTTTTTTTCTCTCTCACACGCGCCATGTACACACTCTCCTACCCAGTGTTTGCTACTTTCACACACACATATCCACCCACTCTCCCACCCCATGTCTCTCTCTCTCATGCACACACACACACACACACACACACACACACACACACACACACACATGTGCGCACGCACACAAAGTCTCTATCCCTCTCACACACAGCCACCCTAGACTTTATTGGCCCCCACACACATGTTGCTAGGGAGGCTCGGAGTACAGGTTCCAGGATGCATTGCGGGCATGGCCTGGGAACCTTTTGTTCTGTTTCTTTCTGTTCTTTTGTCCATAAGAGTAATCCTGTCCCTTCTCCCCCGCCTCATTTTCCATGCCTCAGCCTCCTTACTTGAAGAAACCTTCCCTCGACCCAGCTGTCCTAACCAACTATAGGCCTGTCTCTAACCTCCCCTTTTTAGGGAAGGTGTTGGAGAAGGCAGTGGCGTGTCGGCTGCAGGGGGTGCTGGATGAAGTGGATTACCTGGACCCCTTTCAGTCAGGATTCAGGCCGGGATATGGTACCGAGACAGCATTGGTCGCACTGATGGATGATCTCTGGCGGGAGCGGGACGGTGGTCACCCATCCGTCCTTGCTCTTCTTGACCTCTCAGCGGCTTTCGATACTGTTGACCACGGTATCCTTCTGGGACGGCTCCGAGGATTGGGAATCCAGGGTAATGTGTGGTCCTGGTTTTCCTCATTTCTGAGGGGTCGTACCCAGTCGGTGTGGTTGGAGAGTGAGAGGTCCAGTCCTAGGCCCCTCAAATGGGGGGTGCCTCAGGGCTCGGTGCTCTCTCCTCTCCTATTTAACATCTACATGAAGCCGCTGGGTGAGATCATTCGTTCCCATGGGGTGCGGTACCATCAGTACGCGGATGACACTCAGTTGTACATCTCGGCCCATGGGGACCCCAGTGATGCCGTCAAAGTCCTTTCCAGATGCCTGGAAGCTGTGGGGGTCTGGATGGGGGCTAACGGGCTGCAACTGAATCCCAGCAAGACTGAGTGGCTATGGATAGGGGGTCCTGCGTTAACCCGGGAGCTACCATCGTTGGTTCTGGATGGGGCTATTTTGCCCCAGACAGACCTGGTGCGCAACTTGGGGGTCCTCCTGGATTCACGGCTACTGCTAGAGGAACAGGTGGCGGCTGTGACCAGGAGGGCTTTCGCCCAACTTCGGGTGATTCGCCAGTTGCACCCACTCCTGGACCGGGACTCCTTGCTCATGGTCACCCACGCTCTGGTTACCTCCAGACTAGATTATTGCAATGCGCTCTACATGGGGCTGCCCTTGACGACCATTCGGAGGCTACAGCTGGTCCAAAATGCGGCTGCCCGGGTGGTGATGGGGTGTGGGCGTTATGCCCGTGCTTCGCCGCTGCTCCGGGAGCTGCACTGGTTGCCAGTTTGTCTCCGGGTGCAATTCAAGGTGCTGGTTTTGACCTTTAAAGCCCTATATGGTAGTGGGCCGGGTTACCTAAGAGACCGCATCGCCCTGAGGACGTCTGTCCGTCCAACCAGAGCGGACCGGAGGGGCTCTCTAATTGTTCCATCAGCCAGAGGGGCTCGCCTCTCTGGCACAAGGAGGAGAGCCTTCTCCGTGTCTGCACCGGCCCTCTGGAACCTCCTGCCAACAGAGCTACGTCTCCGGACGGAATTGCTGCCTTTCAGAAAAGATCTTAAAACCTGGCTGGCGGGTCAAGTGTGGGGTGCAGGTGGAAGGGTAACCGCCATTGGGTGGTTGGTGTAGAAGAACTCTTCCCCATGGCGCCTTTGGATCCTGCAGCCCTTGTTTTTGTAGGGGGTGGGTAGTTTTTAACTGTTTTAACTGTTTTAACTTGTGTTTTTAATTTTTTTGTGAACCGCCCTGAGTTGGCTTTGGCCGAGTGAGCGGTATATAAATGTGATAATTAAATTAAATTAAATTAAATTGTCCAGGTAGGCTATTTCTCCACCACCTACGCAGCCTGGGCACCTGCTGTGGCATTTTTGTTCCACCCTGGTGCCCTGGCCGCAGCTCTGGGGGAGGGGGGTTGCTGCATTCTCCATTGGGCCCTGGCTTGGCTGCCCCTGGCTATTTCAGACACTAAGGCGGCCTTCTGCTGAACCAATCAGAGAGTGGGAAGAGTGACGCGTAGGCTGTGGTGAGGATGTTGCAGCCTGAGCCTACGCTAGGCCAGAGATGTATCAGCCTGGTCTCTCTTCCCTCTTCTCTGGTCAGTTCATGCAGGGAAGGCTTGCCGGCTGGAGGGACCCTGCATCCTCCGCTCCTCCTGCTGAGGCGGCAGAGGCTGAGTCCGATGGTGGAGCGCAGGGGCCGGACCTTCCATTTGGAGCATTTGGAGTTTGTTTTACATGCCTGGAGCTGTGGCTTGTCATTGGCTCATGCACAGAGTTCTGGGGGCATGCATTTGTGGCCATTGCATTTGGCGCAAGCCACCTCTCTGCACGCAACCATTTCACTCCTTGACTTTTGCTCATGTGCACACCTTTTTCCGTTGTCAGTGGGGCGCATGGCCCACCTAGGACCCCAGGACACAGACAGTCTGGGGTGACCAGAGAACAGGTCTGTGTGTGCAAATTGGGGAAGAATTGGTGAAGGGGTGTGGTGGCCCATGCCGGACACGTGAGCCACATCTCTTCCTTATAGGTATAGATAGGATATGTTGTGTTCTGGTTAGTTGAATAGCATTTGCAGAGCATGTTTGAGTTTTGATTACTGTTATGTCACAGGTCAATGTTGGTACAATAAACTCGATTGGTTTATGAATGTGGAATATTGTGCTTCTGTACCCTCAAGGCAAACACCAGGAAATGGCCTGACATTGCTATGCAATATTGCACTCACTTTGTCAGGAGAACAAAAGATGCAAAGCTTTACATAACAAAAGGATAGAAGGAAAGCTAACAGCAAAGCTTAGTGGATGCTTGTGGTGAGAATGTCAAACCAACAGAGATGTTTTTTTGTGACTATGAAGGTAGTTCCATGCCCCTAGGGCTGAGGAGTTCCTCTTTCTGGGCCCACGTAGCACTGTTCCAAGGATCCCAGTAATTTCTCAGGTACCTGGTGCCTCCAGTTGACAAGAAAGTACCCACTACCACCTTCTGATGTTGACAGGGTTTCATAAGGCCACTGGAATTTAGTCACCCCAGAATGACCCGGTAATGTTCCTGGGATCAGCTTTATACTTGCAATACAGAACTTTATTAAACAAAGGAAAAACAGGATGGAAAAACAAGGCTTGACAGATTGTACTGTACATAGATGCACACCAAAATAAACATTATCCTCACCCACATAAAAGGACTCCAGGGTGGGAAACCAAAATAAGCTGAATTAACTTTAAGAGGAGGGACTGTAGTAGCTCAAGTGGCTAAGATGCTGACTGGAAGGCGGGAGGTCAGCAGTTGATTCCTCGGTACTGCAGGATGGAGTGACCACCCATCTTTGTCCCAGCTTCTGCCAACCTAGCAGTTCAAAAGCAAGAAATTGCAAGTAGATAAATAAGGACCACTTCGGTGTGAAGGTAAACAGCGTTCTGTGCACTCTGGTGTCTAGTCATGCCTGCCAAAGGACCACTGAAAAATCTGCAGAAGCAGATAATGCTGGCTCTTCGGCTTTGAAACAGAGAGGAGCACTGAACCCTAGAGACGGATATGACTGGCTTTCAAGCAAGGGAAACCTTTACTAACTTTAAGACAATTGAAGCAGTCCTGAGATGTCCAAGATTCTCTGTCCAACATGAAAGAAGCAAAAGAGCAAGGACCAGACTGAAAAACAGCCTCCGGCTACCTGGCATCAGCTGGTGTGCTAATTTCCCCTTAAAGACTCCTCCATGTCTTAGGACAGCAAGCAAAGCTGTCCTGACAATGTAACACAGGGGATCTCAATGCTTTTGTGCTGTGGGCCAGACAGCTGAGAGGGCCAGACTGGTGGTTCCCCTCACTTTAAATACTGCCGTAAATGTGTCCACAGTTGTCGTAAATGCATTTATAGAGAATATTTCAAATAGCGTGGCAACAAAAATAATTCCTCTGTGGGTAAGTAAGTTCATAAGAGTTACAGTAATGATGTTTTCTTGGATAAACAAAATTAATTCCTCTGCGGGTAAATGTAAATAATTGACTGTTTCTTTCACAGGTAGATATGAACGATTCACTGATATAGCAATATTTTCTTTCAAAGTCGATACCAGTTATTTCGACTTTTCGAATTACTATATTCTTCTTCAGGAAGATCTGCACACAAAAATTGTATACAAACATAATAATTAGCATGACTTGAAAATGGTAACAACTGTTGCACATGAGTTCTCAAAAATATTGCTATGAATGTAAGAAAGTCAAAAGGCACGAACTTACCAATATGTAAAAGAGTCTCTAGAAACCGCGTCCTTGCCTCTGCTCAAGCTATTAGGTGCATATGGACGTCAATGATATGTGTGGGGCAGCTGCCTTTATGCTGGATGAAAACTGACTCACATGTAACCAATTGTTATACACACCCGAAGCCAGTTACTGGAGCCGTATAAACTTACACCCTGGAAAATTCTATAGAAACGCCGCCAAATCATGCTCCTGATTTAACCCTTTTGGATACATAGTATCAAAGAAGTGGATAAAAAATGCTTCCCGTTGTCTTGATCTTTTGTTGATATCACATCTTTCAAATAACCTTGGTCGAACCATTTCTAACACTACGAAACGGAAGTCCCTATCTGAGTGGCATTTTTCCATATAGTGAGAACCCAATGGTGCTTCTGTCACCTGGTGTCTAATTTTAGACCTGTGTTCTGAAATCTGCTGCCTGAGTGGCTGACTGGTGAGTCCCACATAACGCATCTGACAGGGGCATTCCCACATATAAATCACGCATCTGCTGGCACAACTGGAGAGGGATTTTAAAGAAAAAGTTAACCGCTTATTTGGAACATAAATATCTTTGGTTTCCCAGCAGAATTGACAAACTGTACATGAATGACACTTATAATGTCCTGTTGGAAATGGTTTGTCATTGATAATAGTCCTGGCAGTATGGTCAGAACGTACAAGAATGTTACTGATAGACTTCGATCTTCTAAAGCCAATCATCGGTTTTTCATTACACCCGGGAAGGTCCTTAACCAAATGACAGTGTTTGTAAATGATGTTCTTAATTTGGATGGCTGCTGGTGAAAACTCGAAAGAGCACCTGATCAAATTACCCCCTCCACGTTGTTTCCTATCAAGCAAATGTTTTCTGGGTGCCAGCAGATGCGTGATTTATATGTGGGAATGCCCCTGTCAGATGCGTTATGTGGGACTCACCAGTCGGCCACTCATTCCAGGGTGTAAGTTTATACGGCTCCAGTAGCTGGCTTCGGGTGTGTATAACAATTGGTTACACGTGAGTCAGTTTTCATCCAGCATAAAGGCAGCTGCCCCACACATATCATTAACGTCCATATGCACCTAATAGCTTGAGCAGAGGCAAGGACGCGGTTTCTAGAGACTCTTTTACATATTGGTAAGCTCGTGCCTTTTGACTTTCTTACATTCATAGCAATATTTTTGAGAACTCATGTGCAACAGTTGTTACCATTTTCAAGTCATGCTAATTATTATGTTTGTATATAATTTTTGTGTGCAGATCTTCCTGAAGAAGAATATAGTAATTCGAAAAGTCGAAATAACTGGTATCGACTTTGAAAGAAAATATTGCAATATCAGTGAATCGTTCATATCTACCTGTGAAAGAAACAGTCAATTATTTACATTTACCCGCAGAGGAATTAATTTTGTTTATCCAAGAAAACATCATTACTGTAACTCTTATGAACTTACTTAGCCACAGAGGAATTATTTTTGTTGTCACGCTATTTGAAATATTCTCTATAAAGATTTTAGTTTATACATTACGGCTTTATTCTTCACTAAGCCACAGTCACTATTCAAACGGTTCTTCTTATCTGTTGAGTTCTATACCATTTGCGCCTTCATCTCCTTGTAAATGCATTTATGACAACCATGGGTGCATTTAAGGCACGTTTATAACAGCTGTGGGTGCATTTATGACTGTTGTAAAGGTGTCCACTTCCAGTAGTGGTGACGGTGGTGTGCCACATGCAGTGATGGGCTCCAGCCAGTTTGGACCAGTTTGGGTGAACTGGTAGTAGGCACAGTTGGCCCCCACCCCACCCCAGACCCCTTCTCCTCTCACCCCACTCTGGGTGCTTGGATTTGTGGACAGAAGTGGGGTGAGGAGGCTGAGCCAGTAGCTGCCCTCATGCCAACTTCCTCCGCCTCTTCCTCCTCCTCCTTGCCTCAGCTGGGAGAAAAGAAGAGGGAGCCACTGTGGCCTTGCAGGCAGCAGAAGTCATTGCCACTGCCCCAGGCCTCCGGGCCTCCGGGCCTTCGGGCCTCCGGGCCTCCGGGCCTCCGGGCCTGAGCCATGGCTGGAGGGAAGAAAGGGCCACTGCATCCTCATGGGTGGCAGAAGACATCGCCACCATGGTGAGCCTCCAGGCTTCTGGGCCTGATCCACGGCTGAAGGAGAGAGAGAGTCACCACAGCCTTGTGGTTGGCAGAAGACATCATCACCACCACAGGCCTCTGGGCCTCCGGACCTGAGCCACAGCCAAAGGGACAAGAGAGCTGCCGCAGCCTCATGGGTGGCAGAAGACATCATAGCCGCCGTGGGCCTCCAGGCCTGAACCACAGCAAGAGGGAAGAGAGAGCCGCCGTGGCCTCGCAGGCGGCAGAGACATTGCCACCACCGTGGGCCTCTGGGCCTCCAGGCCTAAGCCACAGCTGGAGAGAAGAGAGACCCTGTTGTGTCCAAAGCTTAATTCTGTTTCAAAAGACAAACCGAAAGAATAGATGTGCGCCATTTCTAAAGGCGTGAAATTCAAATGCATGTCAAAGCGGGAAAGGTTGAACTTTGTTTGTCCTCTGGAAGCCCACCTGAATGTATCTTGTTTTGTAACAATCATATCACTGTATATATAGAGGCCACCCCTGTACATAGTCTCCAGTCCGAAGTATGAGCTGAATAAAGAATCACTGAGTTTAACCCGATCCTGCTGGTTAGAGTACTGCTTGTTCCAGACTCAACAGACCCACTGCAGGGTAAGCAACAAAAGGGTGGGGGTGGGTACCATAGAGATGTGTGGAGAATAGAGCATCTCCCCTTAAAAGCTCACATTTAAATATACATGAGTTACTCTTTAAGGTGCCACAACAGGTTTGTCACTTTTTTTTTGCTGTTTTGTTTACTCTCAGATATGCGTGCAGACTAACATGGCTACCAATTCAAACATTTAATTGTTGATGTTGCATTCTATTTTTGTTTTAAAATCTCTTTTGGGGGGGGGGGGGGCTGTGAGCATAATTCCAGGATTCATCATTTACTTTGTTCAACTTATTCATTTCAATAAAGTTGTCTTGTTATTATTCCTTTGTTCTCTATAAAACCCCAACAACTAGGCAATGTGTCCACATAAGCAGAGCAAGGCACATGCCTTCACAAATACATAAATATGAGTCAAAACAATGAGGGGGGAACCTGCATTCAAACGGTGTCGCTAAAGCCTCTCATTTAAGCTTTGCGATCGTCTTTCATTCAGAACTAATGAAGAGCTGAAGTCTCATTTAAAGGGATTTGCCAGTGTTAGCTGAAATCCTGGGGTTCCTGGGGTGGCCCACGGGTGAACATCCCATCACCTTTATTACCTGAATACCCAAAGATCTGCAGTGCCCAAAGTGAGAGGACACATTGTATGAAATACATCAGAAGAAGACATTCTAGTAAAAGTCACATTTATTTAAAATCAGGATCTAGCTGGCAGAGGATTGAATGGAGATTTATAAAAAGGAAATGGGAAATGGGAAGAGTTTCAAAGAGTAAAGATATTAAGGATATTTAGTGTATTGGACCAAAGACACCAGGACAGCCGAAGAGCTGGCTTAACACAACTTTATTACATGCTGGTCAGAGGGAACATGTGGTAATGGCGGACGAACAGCTCAATATATACAGTGGCTATACATTTGAATGTGGCTCCTTGACAGTCTATTGGCTACTGTCCGCGTGACGTCATTTCAGGTCACGCCCTTCTTGTCCAGGTGAAGGTGATGGCGGGAATCTTCCCGCGCTATTGCTCTTAGGTGAGTCTTGGACCAATGAGCTTGGATGCTCGCTATTGCCATCTAGTGGTCACTAGCTCGCGTCCTATTAGGGTTACAGAGATGCAGCTGAGGTTACAATGTTACACATGGAAAAGGTTATATTGGATACACATGGATAGGTACATTGTTTAAAGGCACATGCTTTAGAACACAACATCCCTCCCCCCTAGGATGAGACGAAGTCTCTTAACCAAGATGGTTTCTTGCACTCGCGTTTGGGCCGCGATGTGGGTTGGCCCCCCCGGGGGCCGCTACTGCTTCCTTGTTCCCTGGACCCTTGTCCTGTAATGGGAGAGGGAGACTTGTTAGTGGCTTGCTGCGGTTTTGCAGCTTTAGAGGAAATGGTAGATTCCATTGTGGGCGAACTGGGGGCACCAGGGGATAATGTAAAACCCCTCTTCTCGCTTGGATGGGTGGGGGACCACTCCGAAAAAAAACCCCGGCTCTGAAACTCAAAATCAAACTCTGCTGGGTGATCCCGCGGGGTATCTATGAGGACAAATTCCTTTTCCTCCCCCCTCGGTGGGGACGCATGACCCCCCCTCTCCTCCCCCTTGGGCTAAACGGGTGGGGGAGAACCCTAACGCTGAATCCCTGTCTGAGCTTTCCGAGCTCTGCCTCTCTGGGACCCGGCTCCGGAGCTGGTCCGCATGTCGCCGCCACAGTAGACCCGTGCTGGTCTCCACGCGGTATGATACGGGACCGGTCTGCTCCACGACAACCCCCGGCACCCAGGCTGGCCCTGCGCTGGCGTAGTTCCTGCAATGCACGGGGGCGCCTACGCTGAAACTCTTTGTGGCCTCTAGCCCCATGTTCCTCCCCTTGTCTTCTACTCTCGTGGGGTCTAGCCTAGTGAGGATGGTGGTCAGTTTCCTGCGCATTAAGAGCTCCGCGGGGGAGTATCCTGACGCCAACGGGGTCACCCTGTACCCTAGCAGAAACTGACACACTTGCAGGTTGAGATCCCCAGGGCCCATGCGCCGCAGCGCGTCCTTCGTGGTGCGTACAAGGCGCTCCACTTGGCCATTGGTGGCCGGATGGAAAGGGGCGGAGGTGATGTGCCGGATGGCGTTAATCTCTGTGAATGCCCTGAACTCAGCGGACGTGAAGCAACTAGCATTATCACTAATTAGGGTGTCGGGTATGCCAAACGTAGAAAAAATTCTCCGCAAATGCTTTATTGTCGCGGCCGAGGAGGTGCTCGTCACTGGGATGACCTCCAACCACTTGGAGAAAGCGTCCACAACAAGGAGAAACAGAGTTCCTCAGAACGGGCCCGCGAAATCTATGTGTATCCGGGACCACGGCCCCTTAGCCGTGTCCCACTCCCTGTGGGGAAGACGGGCCTCCTCTGGTCTGGAGCATTGGCAACTCTCACAAGTGCCGACCATGTGCTCGATGTCGGTGTCTAACTGGGGCCACCAAAAGTAACTACGGGCCAGCGCTTTGGAGCGCATGATTCCGGGGTGGCTGACGTGCAGCAGTTTAAGCACCCGCGGCCGAAGGGATGTGGGGATCACCACCCGCTGCCCCCACAAGAGACACCCCCTCTCTAGGGACAGCTCCAACTTTTTCCTGAAAAACGGAGCAAATTCTTCCGCTGGGGAAGACGCTGGCCACCCTTTCTGTACCCAGGAGCTAACCGCCGCCAACGTCTTGTCTCTGCTTGTCGCTTTAGCGATATCGGCGGGTACTATGGGGGGCGAATCTAAGACTTCTATCATGAGCACCTGGCGGTCCGGCTCCTCCCCGCCCACGTGGCTGTGTGTCTGGGGGAGGGGGGACCTCGACAGGGCGTCCGCATGGCTGATTTCTCTCCCGGGCCGGTACACCAACGCGTGCTGGTAGGCGTTGAGAAAAATGGCCCACCTAAGCATCCTTGGGGACAGGATATGTGGCGTGGGCTTATCTGCGGTGAAAATGCCTAGTAGGGGCTAGTGGTCAGTCACGATGGTGAAGGGGCGGCCATATAGAAAATCATGAAATTTTTTGGTCCCTGCAATTATCGCCAGCGCTTCCCTGTCTGTCTGGGCGTAATTCCTCTCCGCTTGGGACAGGGACCTGGAGTAAAACGCTATTGGGGCCTCCCTCCCGTTTTCCAACACGTGGCATAACACTGCCCCCACCCCCACCAGGGATGCATCACAGATCAGTACCACCGGCCGTTTGGGGTTGAAATGGGTCAGAATGGCGTCTGACGCCAGGAGTTGTTTCAGTTCCATGAATGCTCTCTCCTGGTCCTCGCCCCACTTCCATGCCGCATCTTTCTTGAGCAACTTGTGAAGCGGCTCAGCCACCGCAGCCTTCCGAGGAAGGAAGGAGTGGTAGAAATTTAAGAGCCCTAGGAACGACTGCAACTCGGGCTTGGAGGTGGGGCAAGGGGCTTTCTTGATGGCGGCCACCTTGGATTTGGACGGTTTGATCCCCTCGGGTGTTACTCGGAACCCTAAGAACTCAACCTCCTTCGCGAAGAAGACGCATTTGTCTTTTCGCAACCTCAACCCCGCCTGTTCGAATGCCTCCAGGACCTTGTTTAGCCTTTCAGCCAACTCAACCTCACTCCCCCCCGTTATCAAAACATCATCAAAATATGGTAAAACGCCGTCCAGCCCTTTGAGGAGGCGTTCCACGAGTGACTGGAAAATTCCAGGCGCCGAGTTCACGCCGAATTGGAGGCGCGTCACCTGGAACGCCCCCTTATGCGTGACTATGGTCTGTGCAGCAGCTGCGGCAGGGGTTACCATGAGTTGCTGATAAGCCTGTGCCAGGTCGAGCTTAGCGAAACACTTTCCCCCATGTAACCTGGCTAGCAAATGGCTGACCACCGGCACCGGATACGCATTAGGGCGGATTGCCTTATTAATGGTGCACTTATAATCGGCGCAAATGCGAACCTCCCCATTTGCCTTCAATGCCGTGACAATTGGACTTTCCCACTCCGCAGAATCAACAGGAACAAGAATCCCCTGGCCCACTAATTTGTCCAGTTCTGCCTCTATTTTGTCCTTTAGTGCAAAAGGCACTCTGCGCGGTTTGAGTCTTATTGGGCGGACCTCCGGGTCCAGGTCGAAAGTTACTGGGGGTCCATTGAATTTCCCAAGTCCCTTTTTGAAGACTTCAGGGTGCGCGTCGCACACCCTCTGTATTGGATCAGTCCCAACAGCGTGCACCCCCCCAATGAACAGACCCAGGGGATGGAACCATTGAGTCCCGAGGAGGCTGCAATTACCCCCCTTGAGAACGACTAGGGGGAGTTCCGCGGCATGCCGCTTATACTGGACCTGGAATTTCCCAACCCCCAACACCGGGATACTGTTCCCTTGCACGTCCCGAAGCGTGGACCTCAACGCTTTGAGCTTGGGCCGTACGCGGGGGGCAATTCTCAAAAACTCCCTCTGGGAAATGAGGGAATATGAGGAGCCAGAGTCAATCTCCATCCTAACAGGGGCCCCTTGCACCAGTACCTCGACAAAGTAGCGGGGGTGTCCCAAGGACACGCTGAAAACTGGAGCGTCGTCGTCGCTGCCGTCGGAGATGCGGCCCACGACGTCCTGCTTCCTCGTGGGCCGGGCGCCATCCTTGATTCTCGTCGAGCAGTCTGGCCTCGCCGCGCGGTCGGGTGAGCTCCCCCGGTCCTTGAGCCGTTGTCTGCATACTTTGGCGATGTGCCCGCGTCGTCCACAGTTGTGGCACTCGGCTTTTCTGAAAGGACACCTGGCGCGGTCGTGAGCCGCTCCGCAGCCGTCGCAGCGCCGGCCCTCCTTCCGGACCCTCCGGACGTCCTCGTCGTCGCTGTTTTCGGCGGACGATTTTGAAATTCGCCGGGCTGCGTGCACCGAACTCTCTGTTTTGTCGGCCTTCGGACGCCAGTCCTGGAGCTCCTGTACCCCAGCCTTCGTGGCTTCCGCGGCCTGTGCCGCTTTCAGGACCTCCTGCAATGTGGGGGGCGGCTCCTGATTCATCAGCGTGCGCTGGATTTCGGCATCCTTCAGGCCGCATAGCACGCAGTCCCTGAGGGTGACTTCCAAGTTCTCCCATTTGCATGGGCCGGCAGCCAGACGCAGGGCCGCTACGAAGGCGGCAACCGACTCACCAGGCGCTTGGACTCGCCTCCAAAACGCACTCTGAGCGGGAAACATCGCTACCGAGGGCCGGAAATGGTCTTGCAACACCTTCAGGAGCTCTTTCGCCTTGAATTCAGCCGCCTTTTTGGGTGCGATGAGGTCAATCAATACCCTCTTGGCGTCGTGCCCGAGCATTCTGGTGAGGATGGCTCTCTTCTTTGCCTCGTCCGTCACCTCGAACTCCACCAGCGCGCCTTGGAAGTCCATTTCGAAAAGTTCCCAGTCTTGCGGTTTCTTGATGTCGAAACCGGCGTATGTCTTGGTCCCGTGGGCAGCCATTATCCCACCTTCATCGCCAATTTAGTGTATTGGACCAAAGACACCAGGACAGCCGAAGAGCTGGCTTAACACAACTTTATTACATGCTGGTCAGAGGGAACATGTGGTAATGGCGGACGAACAGCTCAATATATACAGTGGCTATACATTTGAATGTGGCTCCTTGACAGTCTATTGGCTACTGTCCGCGTGACATCATTGTAGGTCACGCCCTTCTTGTCCAGGTGAAGGTGATGGCGGGAATCTTCCCGCGCTATTGCTCTTAGGTTAGTCTTGGACCAATGAGCTTGGACGCTCGCTATTGCCATCTAGTGGTCACTAGCTCGCGTCCTATTAGGGTTACAGAGATGCAGCTGAGGTTACAATGTTACACATGGAAAAGGTTATATTGGATACACATGGATAGGTACATTGTTTAAAGGCACATGCTTTAGAACACAACAGGATAATATAGAGGATAGTGAGAAAACTAAAAGAATCAGCAATACAGAGAAACATAAATGAACACCATAAAACGATATACAAGTAATAGCAATACAGAAATATTCTGGGTCTTGGGTCCAAAACCATACAAGGGGCCCTGCATTGTGTGGTCGGAATCAGTCCCAGGGTTGCTGGCTGTTCCTATCCAAAATTAGCAGCCTCAAAGATTTGAAAAACCTCTCCATTTATAGTTGAGGCAACCAGAGGTCCAGGCGACCCCCAGATTGGCTCAAAAAGGGTCACATGGTAAATTAATGATGGACATGCCTCTTCATCCCATGAAGAGAAGGATGCCCAGAACAGGATGCCCAGAACATGACGTACACAATGGGGTCTTAACTTCCCCTCCAGGACATATCCAGGTCCATAAATCTGAGACCAATAAAATTGTAAGTTACCGTATTTATTCGTGTATAACGTGCAAAATTTTATACCAAAAAAAGAAATCAAAGTTGGGTTGCGCGTTATAAACGAGGACTGGTGTGGCAGTGGCGGCCGGTCCCTTGAGGGCGTGAATGGTGAGTTCCCGCGAGTTCACGTCACCTTGTCGTGTACAGTGTGCGTCACAAATAGGGTTGTGCCGCTTCATTTCCTCGCCCACACGGGAGACTCAGTGAGCGCATGACGTCACCCACCCTACAAGGACGGCGCCGGCGTGGTTTTCTCCAGCAGAACGGGGCGTGGCCTCCGCCTCCAGCCATTTCCCGCCATACACCTCCTCACTCCCGGAGTCCCACCCCCGTCGCGAGCCTCTTTTACTTCCTTTTTAGAATTGGGTCGGCTGTCTATTGCTGCGGCGGGTGAAGGGGAGGCGGGGGTGTGGCTTTGAAAAAATTGACGGGATCTGATTGGGTGGTGCGGGAGACGAGGCGTGGCCCGGAGGTAGCTCTTATGAACAAGCTTTTTCACCACGCATTCAATTACAATGCGTGGTGTGAAACAAAATTTTATACCGAGGTTTCATGGAAAATTAGGGGTGCGCGTTATACACGAGTGCGCGTTATACACGAATAAATATGGTAACTCCCTCCCAGCCAGCCCAAGATGGCTCAGGGAGCACTGTATTGTACCCATGGAGGTATAATAAAACAGGAGATGGCACTACAGACTTCATGTTGTAGGTTCTTTGAAGCCAGGGGGCATGGCCTACCGCCATATTAGATGCCCCAAAACAATACCTCCATGACATTAGCAGACTACTACTGTTGTGTATGTGTTGTGTATTGAATGTAATTGTAACCACACGAATGAGCGAATGTAACAATCCCACTAGGGGGAAATAGCGAGCGTTCAGCTCACATGGTACACATTCCTCAAATACCTTCAGCTGCGCGGGAAAGATTCCCACCCTCACCTCACCTGGACAAGAAGGGCGTGACTAAGGATGATGTCATATGGACAGTAGCCAATGCGCTATTGAGGAGCCACTGCATAAAAGGAGCTGTTTGTCTGCCATTACCACATGTTCATGCTGTACTCCATGCAATAAAGATGTGTAGGCTAGATTACAGCTGCTTCCATTGTCTTGATTCCCAAACACTAAATTGGCGATGAAGGTGGGATATGGCTTCCCACAAGGACAAGACATTTCCACAGCAACTGGTTTTCGACGTAAGCCAGCCCGAACAATGGGACTGATTCGAGATGCATTTCAGGAGTACGGTAGCGGTTGCCGGCATCACAGATGCTGGAAAGAAGAGGGGCCTTCTCATCATGATGCTCGGCTATCACACAGTGCAAACGCTGATGGACCTGGTGGCACCAAGAGAAGTAGAGCAGGTTTCCGTAGCCGACCTGCTGACTTCGAGATAGGTGAACCTGTGCACTGTAGGAACTACGCAGCTGCAGGGCCAGCCTGAGTTCCAGGAGTAGTCATTAACCAAACGGGACTCGTTTCATACTGTGTCGAGACCAACACGGGTCTCCTCTGGAGAAGGCACCCCGACCAACTAAGGCATCGAGTGATTGGGGGGAAGGACAGGGGTGCCCAGAAGCAGAACTCAACGTTAGGGTCCTCCCCCACCCATTTATCCCAAGGGGGAGAAAACAAGGAGCAACAGTCCCAAACAGGGGGGGAGGGAGAGCAGACTCAAATCCATATCCTTTTGATACACCAGTTTTCCCCAGCACCATGAAATATAGGAATGAGTTTGTCCCTGTTGCCCCTGAGTTAGATTTTGAGTTACCAAACCTGGGGGGGGGTTTCCAGAGTGTTCCCCCACCCGTCCAAGCAAGGAGTGGGGTTTCTCTTTAGTCCCTAGTGCCCTCGGTTTGCCCACATCCACATCAGAATCCAACCCTTCTCCTCCTGCCCAGCCCATAGCTGCAGATCCGCAGCAAGTCGCTAACGAGTCATCCTCTCCAATTGCAGGACAAGAGCCAGGAAGACACAGACGAGGTGGCACAGCTGAGTCAAGCATAACGGCCACACACCCAGAACGCACATGTGGAAAACCACTTTGGTTAAGGGACTTTGTCCCATCTTAGAGGAGAGGGATGTTGTGTATTGAATGTAATTGTAACCACACAAATGAGCGAGTGTAACAATCTGTAACCACATGAATGAGGGAATGTAACAATCTGTATCTTGCAATAGAAACAATGTAACAAACCACAATAGAACATGAGCTAGTGACCACTAGGGGGAAATAGCGAGCATTCAGCTCACATGGTACACATTCCTCAAATAAGAACAGCCTTGCTGGAACAGGCCACAGCCCATCCAGTCCAGCATTCTGTCTCACACAGTGGCTCACCATTTCCTTCAGGGTATTCCCAAGCAGATGCCTTCACCTGCTTAGGATTCCCTGGAAATGGCATTGAGAGATATCCTGCCTATCTCTCCAACCCTGAGGTTGTCCTTAAGTATCCATAATTATAGCCATTGATACCCTTGTCCTCCATGAACTTGTCTAATCCTTTCTTAAAGCTGTCAAGACTGACAGCTGTCACCACTTCTTCTGGCAGGGAGTTCCATAGACCATGGATCCTCTGGGTGAAAAAGTACTTTCTCTTATTTGTTTGAGAACTAGTACCCAAAAGTTTCATCAAGTGTCCCCTAGTTCTAGTGTTGTGCGATAGGGAAAACAGTTTTTCCTTATCTACTTTGTCCACACCATGCATGATTTTATAAACTTCAATCAGGTCACCTCTTAGACACCGTCGCTCAAGAGTGAAAAGGCCCAACCGTTGCAGCCTCAGATGGTAAGGAAGGTGTTCCAGTCCCCTAATCATTCTGGTTGCCCTCCTCTGCACTTTTTCCAGCTCCATAATATCCTTCTGGAGATATGGCGACCAGAACTGTACACAGTATTCCTGATGGGGCCTCACTATAGATTTATAAAGAGGCAAAATGACACTTGCTCACTTATTTTCTATACCCTTCCTAATGATCCCTAGCATTGAGTTTGCTTTTTTCACTGCTGAGGCACACTGGGTTGACATCTTCATTGAGTTGTCCACCAGGACACCAAGGTCCCTTTCCTGGTTTGTCGCAGAGAGTTCAGACCCCATCAGTTTATAAATGTAATTGGGGTATTTTGCCCCAACATGCATCACTCTGCACTTACTAGTGTTGAAGCTCATTTGCCACTGTTTTGCCCACTCCCCCAGTGTCAAGAGATCCCTCTGGAGCTCCTCACAATCTCTCACAGTTTTCACTACCCTGTATAATTTAGTGTCGTCAGCAAATTTGGCTACCTTGCTTTTTACTCCTACCTCTAGATCATTTATGAAGAGGTTGAAAAGCAGGGGTCCCAGTACTGAACCTTGGGGGACCCCACTCTTTACTTCCCTCCACTTGGAGAAGTGTCCATTTAGTGCTACCCTCTGTTTCCTGTCCCTTAGCCAGTTGCTGATCCAGGACAAGACCTGTCCCTTTATTCCATGACTGCAAAGTTTATTCAAGAGCCTTTGGTGTGGGACCTTGTCAAAAGCCTTCTGAAAGTCCAGATAAACAATGTCAACTGGATCCCCCTTATCCACATGCTTGTTGACACTATCAAAAAATTCCAACAGATTAGTGAGGCATGATTTGCCCTTGCAAAAGCCATGTTGGCTCTCCTTTAGCAGTGCCTTCTCTTCTATGTGCCTATTAATTCTATCTTTTAGGATGGTTTCCATCACTTTACCTGGGACACATGTCAAACTGACAGGTCGGTAATTTCCTGGATCACCCCTGGATCCTTTTTTGAAAATTGGTGTTACATTCGCTACCTTCCAGTCATCAGGCACAAAGCCTGATTTGAGGGAAAGATTATATATTTTGGCTAGGAGATCAGCAATTTCATCTTTAAGTTCCCTGAGAACTCGTGGATGGATGCCATCTGGTCCTGGTGATTTGTTAGTGTTTAGTTTAACAAGACATGCAAGGACCTCCTCCCTGGTTATTTCTATCTGGCTTAATTCTTCGGTTTCCCTCCCTACGAAGATAGGCTCTGTTTTGGGCATGTGGTCTCTGTCTTCTTCAGTGAATACTGAAGCAAAGAATTCATTGAGTCTCTCTGCAATCTCTGTTTCCTCTTTAATAACCCCTTGCCTTCCATTGTCATCTAATGGTCCAATGGCCTTCCTAGTTGGGTTCTTACTTCTAATGTACTTAAAGAAGTCTTTATTATTTCTCTGAGTATTTTTAGCTATACGCTCCTCAAAGTCTTGCTTTGCTTTCCTGATTGTTGCCTTGCATTTGTTCTGCCAGAATTTATGTTTCTGCCTGCTGTCCTCATTCGGACAAGCCTTCCATCTTCTAAATGAGCTTTTGTTGCTTTTGATCACTTCCCGAACAGCTCCTGTAAGCCACATCGGAGTCCTCTTGGACCTGGAAGTGCCCTTTTTCCTTTTGGGTATGCATTCCAATTGGGCCTCTGTTATTGTTTTTGTAAACAGCCTCCATGCCTCTTGGAGTGTTTGGACTCTCTCAATTTTCCCTTTCAGCTTCTTTTTTACTAGTTTCCTCATCTTTGGGAAATTTCCTTTTTGAAAATTTAAGGTCTCTGTGTTAGATTTTATCAGTGACTTGCAGTCTATGATCAAGTTAAACATAATTGAGTTGTGGTCACTGTTCCCTATTGGACCAGTCACATTTACATCTTAATGTGGATTCTTGTACCTCTAGTTGGGTCTTCAACCATCTGTCCCAGGGAACAATCATTTAGCATATCTAGGAATATCTCTTTATCATGTGCTGAACAACAGTTCACCCAGTCTATGTGAGGGTAATTGAAGTCCCCCATTATAACCAGGCTTCCCTTCTTGTATGCCTCCTTTACAACATTCTCCAACTGCCAGTCTCCCTCAAGAGTTTGGGTCAGAGGCCGATACCTTCAGCTGCGCAGGAAAGATTCCCGCCCTCACCTCACCTGGACAAGAAGGGCGTGACTAAGGATGACGTCATACGGACAGTAGCCAATGCGCTATCGAGGAGCCACATTCAAATGTATAGCCACTGCATAAAAGGAGCTGTTTGTCCGCCATTACCACATGTTCGTGCTGTACTCCATGCAATAAAGATGTGTTAGGCTAGATTACAGCTGCCTCCGTTGTCTTGCTTCCCAAACACTAAAGTATGGAACTTGTGCCTTTAAGAAATGTAACCTTGTCTTCTACGTAACCTTGTATCCAAATGAACTGTGAATGAGTCCCAGAGATTACAATGTAACTCAATTGTTCTCGCTAGCAATTCAGCTGCTGCAAGAGACAGCTGCAGAGCTCAGCACACATGGTTCATATCACCCAATCACGGAGTAATGCGGGAAACATTCCCGCCACAGGTAAACCTTGTAAGGTATGCAGTACGTCACAATGACATCACTGATACCGCAACCAATAGGCGCCCATAGGGCGAAATTCAAATGTACTGTAAGCATATATAAGGAGCTGCGTCTCAGCCATTACTGCATGTTCAGATTGCATACCTTGCAATAAAGATGTATTTGGCCCCCTGAATGCTGCCTACTGCATATCAATCTTTGAACATCAAAACTACGATTGCTTCTTGTGTTGGAGGGAGGGTTTATTCAATCCCCTCTCCCGGGTCCCCTGGGTTTGGGGGGGTTGGGGGGACAAAAAGGGTCTGTCCCCCCAACCCTTCCAGAGCTAGCGGAGCCGGCAGAGAGGGGATCCCCCCCGCAGGACACCTCATTATTAAAGAGAAGAATCAAGTGCTTTCTTCTATTGAAAAATTGAGTGTTTGGGGGGATTTCCCCTCTCCACTAGGTCCCCTGGGTTCAGGAGGGTTGGGGAGTGCCTATTTGGTGCCAAGATGCCCTAAACCTGACATCTCTGGTTCCAAACCCATCTTGCCCACAGAAGATGGATGATGGTTTCTGTCAATGGGATGGGCCTGAAATTGCTCATCGCCCATTGCTCCTGCAATCCCTCTGAAGACAGCACGGCGGGATATCCCTTTAACATGGTTGGAATAGATAGTTCAGGTGTTCTCAATCTTTTTAAGCCAGGGGCCAGGTCACGTTCCTTAAGACAACTTTGGGGACCAGATGGCCATTTTGACTTTCCTCCACCACATGGCACTTCCTGGTGTGGTGGAAGCAGTGGTGGGGGGCACATGAAATGGCATCATGGGCCACATTCGGTCCACGGGCCGCAGGTTGAGAATACCTGAATTAGTTGAAGCTGCGATAACAAATAGCATTCTGTTATTTTGTATTGTAGCTAGGATAGTCAATAGAATTTTGCTCTTTTGAATCCTTCATTTGCATTGTAACTTTTGACCTTAGGGTAAACATGACCAAATATTTGGAATGCTTGTGTAACTTTTTATCACTCAGTGTATCTGTAGACTATGGATTTATGACTATGTATTAGAGTTCTTTTGAATCCTTTGTGTTTTAACTTTTCTGTAACTACATATCTGAATCGTTGTAGCTAGGATCCCTCCCCTCTTTTTATTACACGTCTGCAGTGGCTGAAGTGGCTAAGATGCTGACTGGAAGGTGGGAGGTCAGCAGTTCAATTCCCAAGTACTGCATGGTGGAATGACTACCTGTCTTTGTCACAGATCCTGCTAACCTAGCAGTTTGATAGCAATAAATTGCAAGCAGATAAATAGGGACCACTTTGGTGGGAAGGTAAACAGCGTTCCGTGCACTTCAGTGTCTAGACATGCCTGCCACATGTCCACGGAAATGTCTGTAAACGCAGACAGCACCAAACCTTAGAGTCAGATATGACTGGCTTTCAAGCAGGGGTAACCTTTACCTTTATCACACTAACTTTTATAAACTTTTATTATGAGATGCCTCGATGGTGTATGCTGGCTAAGAAGCAAAATTTAACTGCATGTCACCAATTACTCTCAAGAAATGTATGAATAGAAGTTTTTAGGTAGGGATGGGATGAGTGCTTGAAATTCTCTGAGTAATTCTCTGAATCTGATGAGGCTTCAGTTGGCACATACAAGATTTTCCATCTCTCAGAATGTTGTTTTTTTGTTATGTTTCTGCCAAAAATAAGATACTGTACCACTCTTTATGTTTTCCACCTCTTGTTTTGCACAGGGAACTGCCAACCCCTGTGTATCTTTCAAGCTCTGTTCCTTATGCTATTTTATGGAAAGATGCAGCAATGCATCAGAAACACAACAGACTTTCATAGGTTTGCACTACTGGAGACATTTTATGTGATTCCCTAGTGCAGGGGTTCTCAGCCTATGGCCCGGGGGCCAGATGCAACCCATGACACCCTTTCATGTGGCTCCCCACCGCCTCCACCACACCAGGAAGTGCCATGTGTGGCAGGAAGGACAAAATGGCCATCCAGCCCCTGAAGCTGTCTGAGAGAGTGTGACCCGGCACTCGGCTTGAAAAGGTTGTGAACTCCTGCCCAAGCGGGACAGATGCTATTCAATGTAGGAATTGTAATGTTGTTGTTGTTGTTCAGTTGCACAGTCGATTCCGACTCTTTGCGACCCTATGGACCATCGCTCTCCAGGCACCTCTGTCCTCCACCATCCTCCTTAGTCCACACAGCCCCGTGCCCATTGTGTCTACAATACCATCTAGCCATCTCATCTTTGGCCGTCCCCTTCTTCTTTTGCCCTCCACCTTCCCCAGCATCAAGGCCTTCTCAAGTGAATCCTCTCTTCTCATTTGATGTCCAAAATACTTCAACTTCATCTTTGTTATTTGTCCTTCTAAGGAGCACTCAGGGCTAATCTCTTCTAATATTGACCTATTTGTTCTCCTCGCTGTCCAGGGGACTCTCAAATAATAATCCTGTGCAATTTGTCATGTGCAACAGAAAAAAATAACCATGACAGTACTGAGAAAAGCCACGAAATCTTCTGTGAGGTCAAAAACCTGGAAAACCTTTTGACAGGCAGTGTATACTTAAGGTTCCCATTGCTCTGGTCAAGTTTTGATCTTATAGAAGAATCACTGCATTCAAAGAGAGAAAACCACAATTCATTGGAAGCCTACAGAACAATTGAAGAAATAATTTTCTGAGACATAATCATAGCATTTCAATCTTTATTAAGATTACGATTTTTGTAATGCATTGTGTTGATGAAAATGTTTCACAATCAGCTTTGCCCTTTCCTCACTGGATCCCCAGGTGACAGATCTGAAAATCAAACATGTACAAAAAGACAGGTTAAGAGACAGGTCCTTCTCATCTGATGCATTTCTTGTTGTTTAAAGTTGTTTTATGTGTTGCTGCTGGCAAAGAGAAACCAAACAGTACAGAAGAATGAAAAGTCCATACTTTATACTAGCCCAGTGGTGGTGAACCTATGGCATTTGTGTCAGATGTGGCACTCGGAACCCTCTCTTTGGGCACTCATACAGTCACCCCAGCACAGAGTTTGCCCTACCCCTCTGCCCAGCAGCCAAATGGGAGCACTTCCTCCCTCCCTCCCTCCCCCCCCCACACAAAGTTCACCCACCCCTCTGCCCAGCATCCCAATGGCAGCATTTTCTTCCTCCCCTGTTGCTGTGTTTGCACTTTGCAATAAATAAGTGGGTTTAGCATTGCAATTTGGGCACTCAGTCTCTAAAAGGTTCACCATCACTGTACTAGCCATTTCCAACTTTGGGACCCCAGATGTTCTTGGAATACAACTCTCAGAGGCTGTGCAGGCCATGATTTTGGGGTGCTGTAGTGCAAGACAGAAAGCCCCACTTTATACCATAGAAATGAATGTCTCTTGCTTTTATGCTGCAAACTTACATTCAAAATTATCAAGAGGCTTTTGAAAAGTCAGCAGAGAACTTATTTAGGGAAGTCCTTTGAACTACTTGATTCTTAAATAATGTTTTAAAATGTTAGTTTGTTGTAAATTGGATTATTTTTCTACACTACCTATAATGGTGAAAGGTTGAATAATAAGCAAGTATTAAAAGAGAATAGGTTTTGGAGTATTTGGAAACCGTTTGTGGATCATTCTCTTATGGTAAACGATAGCTCAGGACCTGTACCACCTCAAAGAGGTTTTTGGAGTTGAAGCAGAAACTAAACTCTCCGGGCATTGTATATATTCACAGGGTGATGTGTAATTATTAAAAAATAATAATAGTGGTAGCACAGAAAGTTTTTATTGTTATGATTATAGTAATAATTTACAATGTGGTATCTAATATTGGCGGTTATATGGTAAATAATTAGTTTAAGTACTATTATGTGCTAGCTCTTATGAATTTGAGCCAACATTGTATTGATGTTGTTTTTGTTTTATTATTATATTGTACTGTTATCGTTTTTCTTTTCTTGTATGTTTGTCAAAAATTTAATAAAAAGATTTTTTAAAAAAAGAATAATAAGTAAGTACACTGCCTCCTTGGCAGTGACTGGACTCGATAGTCCAGTTATGGCGAACCATGGCACTCCAGCTCAATTACCAGAAGCCCAAGTAGGCACTCTGGCTAATCAGGGCTTCTGGGAATTGAAATTCAAGAACAGTTGGAGTGCCAAGGTTCACCATCACTTTGATAGTCCGTCCCCTTCAGCTGTGCAGTTCTAAGATTCTTAGTAAAGAAGAAAATAGAATAAAATGTGAACCAAAGTACTTGAGAGAAACTATTAGTAGAGAGTCTGAGGCCCCTACTAAGCCTATGTCTTCTACTTGTTAAAGTATTATGAAGTGATTTCTACCCAGTGTGCTGTTGTCGTCAGGATTCTGGACTGCAAACTTGAGCCCTATTCAGCCATTGTAGAATCCAGCACCCAGCTAGAGGGAAATGTCTAGACCGGCCCCTTCCATTTTCTCATTCTCCATGTAATCATTAATATCTCTTAAGAGAAGAGGTTCCAAGACACCGGTAGCCTTCAAATGTAAGCAAGAACCTTGCTTTCAAGAGGCTCTTACTTATGTGTAAAGCCCTACATGTGAGCAGTAACCCCTATCTTCATCCTCAGCATCATTCACACATGAAGGGGGTTAGGTACCCTCCTTTAACTGTGTTTCGAGGACTACATTTCATAACTAAATAGGGCTCTGGGAAGCCCAGGTTCAAGTCTTTACTTAACTATGAAATTCAATGAAAGGTGACTTTGGGTCAGCCTCTCTCACAGCCTCCTTCTTCATATAGTTGTTCTGAGCATGATATGAGAAGGAAGATGCCCTACAGGAGTAACCAGCTTAATATTCAACCACATTGCCAGGGCTAACGGAGAGTTAAGGCACCTTTTTATCTGATCAGGCCTCCATCCTTCCAATCCAATGGTAGAAAAGAACATGATCCTGTCCAGGCTCCAGTGGTGGGCATCAGCAGGTTCGCACCAGTTCACCAGAACCGGTAGCAGAAATTCTGGCTGGCCCCGCCCATCCAAGTTTTGAAATAAAGTAGTCCTAATTTCGGGTGCAACACAGGGCTGTCCCCCTGGTCACACCCACCATACCACGCCCACAGTGTGGTAGTAATTTTTTTGGGAGCCCACCACTGCCAGGCTCCCTACAACTCTGACAAGAGTTGTACCTGTTGAACTTTAGGCTGGTGTGGATGACTAGGATTTCTGCTTCAGCTCATTTTTGATAAGCATTTGTGTGACTTTCTGCATATCTGAGGTAGAAAGAACTTGAGGTTAAAAGAAACAAGCATGACAAGTGTAAGAAAATAAAATTGATGGATTCAACCATCCCTTACTGGACCAAAGGTGGCAACTGGACTCACCTGACTGGATTCCCAGGTAAACCATTCAGTCTTGTCCCTTAAAAAAAGCAAAAGCCAGATATCTAACTCATAGGAAACACAAAATGGCAAAGCTGATGCTTTTGAATTCATGGGCAAAAATTCATTCTGAAATGCTAGAAAGAAATACTAGAAAGAAATGGGAGTTAACTATAGTTCATTCTTTTACTTTATCATTTTTTAAGTGTAACTAAAATCGATAACTTCAGTTCATTTTCTCCTTGGAAGGTCAAAATGTGATGAACTTCTCTGCTGTGTTTCAGGGGCACAAATACATAAGAAGGCTATGGACCTGTAACAATGAAAGTACAATGGCACCTCACTTAAAGAGCATAATGCATTACACAGGATTGCTCTTTAAGTGAGTTTGCTCTTTAAGTGAAACACCATTGTAAGTGACCAATTGTGGCTTCTGGTGGGGTGGGGGACTGCGAACCCTGATTTAGTTGTTAAGCAAGTTTTTGGTTGTTTTTTGTTAAGCATGGCGACCATTCAGAGAAATTCCTGCTCTTTAAGCGAGTTAGTCTCTAAGCGAGGTGCACTTTATGCGAGGTTTTACTGTACAGTAATTAGAAACTGCCAGAGGTGAGTGGGGGTATCTCTTCTTACATTGAAATCACCAATGTAACTTAGTTATGCCAGAGTTGTTGCAATAAGAAATTGATTAGAAATAATTTATTGTTCATAAGAAGTGATTTCCAGGTTCTGGACATGGGCATTCCCACTGATATTGAGCACCATTTTAAGCTCTACTCTAAGTAGATCAAATGATCTCAATGGGACAGAAGTTGGCTCTGACCAACACGGCATATTTATTTCAATGGAGTTACTCTAATTGGGATAAAATTTAAATATTTAGTTCAATGGGAACCAAACTGGAAATTTCAGATTAAAGAACTCTGATATCACTGTCTAGAATGGGGTCTACTGATGTTAGAGCAACCCAGGCAAATTCAAATGTTATGCTGTCCCGGGAGAGGGAGAATGTAATACTTAACTATTCTGATTCAGGTTGAGGTTGCTAAAATGGAAAAGACAAAAGTAACTTTTCTATTTAAAGACTATAAGCTACCTCTCTTTCCAAGACAGTTGAGAGCTATCCTCAAGGACATCAACCATTTTCTCTTGCAATTTCAAAAAAACTACTATAGTACTACTACAGTCATACCTCATAGAACGTCCAAACTTGGTTCCACAAGTTTGGACTTTATATGGATTTGGAGTTTGTATGAGGCATGCAAAATCCTAGCTGCGATGCCTCATACAACGTCCAAATCCTTGCCGCGATGCCTCGTACAACGTCCTTTCCATTGAGATACATTGCACTGTAACAGCACAGACTTCAGGGCAAAGTCAAGGAGCCAGACAGGAAACTGACAGAACTTTAAGAAATCATTCTCTAAAGGCTAAATACATTACAAAAACATGTCAAACAACCCTGATTTTAGGGGACAAACCATACAATCAGTTTTTAACTTTCGAAAACTTTATCAACTGCAGGTTTAAAAGTTAACATGTCCCATCATGCAGCACAGTGTTAATCTGAAGCCATGCGGCCAATCATCCATTTTGTACAAGCTACTGTAAACAATTACTGGATGGAAGCAAGGACAAAATGGACACCAACATATCCCATCATGCAGCACAGTGTTAATCATCCAAACAGCAGCAAAGACCAAACAATTGCCCACCCCACCAAACAGTGCTCCCCAAAAAAGACCAACATAAGAAAAATTAGGCAGCATGCAATCTGTTTTTAGAAACCACAGCAGCAAACACCAAACAATTGCCCACCCCACCAAAAAATTGCCCACCCCCATCCACCTCCCCACCCCAAGCCAATTGGAAACAGAAAACCTAATTTACTTACCTTTCCACTGTGCCAAAGAATAATTCAAGAACCTGAAGAATGCTGCAAAAATCCCAGGAATGCTTCCAAAAATTCTGACGAAAAAATTCGAAAAAATCCCCAAAATCGCACTCAAAACCACTCCTAAACACTCTTTGCCTCGTGCAAAACCCACAAGAGCAATGCACACATGCATCCTGCCTTTTATACTGCCCAGGCCCAATGCAATCTGGGAAAACCCCCAATGCCTCATACAAAGTTACAGAGACTTTGTATGAAGCAACTTTTTTCAAGGAATTAGGCGATGTTATATGAATTCGATGTTGTACGAAGCGGACTTTTTATGAGGTATTACTGTAATTATATTCCTCATCCTAGTTGATTTTGAGTGTCTCAGTTTCCAAAGACACCTTGTTTGAAAGCCCCTCACATGAAATAAGAGAAAGAATCCATTAGGTACCCACATTTTACAAAGATATACATCTGTCTTCTTTTTAGAAGCTTAACAACTTTACAAACATCTAGGTTTTCAGCATAGAAAGGAATTCATGTGTTGTTGTTGTTGTTTTAAATTGATGGGAAAACAAAGAATTCATGATCCTGAAAAGAGGGGGGGGGATGAAATGCAGTACTTACTTCTGCTGATTCAGGAGACTAAAATGGAAAAGACAAAAGTAACTTTTCTATTTAAAAACTATAAGCTATCTTCCCAAAACTATCTTCCCAAGACAGTTTCCTATCCCTACCTTCTAAGAGTTGAAATAACTAATAGCTTAATTCACCTATCTTTAGAAGAAAGTTGGGTCACTTCCATAGAGTGATATAAGTTTGCAATCTAGCCAGGTGGGCTGCCTTTGGGTGCCTTCTTCACAAGCATCCTTTTCTTCAACACATATTTTGGGACTTATGCAAGGGGGGCTGGATTGGGGGGGGGGCTTCTCCCTGAACATGCCACTTGGCTACTTAGTGCAAGTATTGTGGCCTGGCTAAGGGGCCCACAGTGTAGAGGGAGGGCCATATTGTTGGCTAACACAAATGTGGCTAGAGCAGCCTAACCATACCTGTCAAGCATCCCGGATTGGCCGGGATTTCCCGTATTTCCATGCCACTTCAGCCACTCACCCACCACCGGCCATCGCCATCCCGTAATTTGACTGGTGGGGGAAAGTAGTTACTGTACATGCCCTTCTGCGCAGAACCCTTCTGCACATGCACAGAACCCCTCTGTGCATGTGCAGAAAGGTTCTATGCATGTGCAGAACGGATCTGCGCAGAAGGCTTCTGCACAGAATGCTTCTATGCATGCACAGAAGGGTTCTACGCAGAAGGCTTCTGCGCAGGTCCCGTATTTTCCAGAGCCACGCTTGACATGTATGGGCTTAACAGGAGTTTTATATGCTCAGACCTCCTAAAAAGCTTCAAGTGGGGAAAAGTAAATACATATTCTAACTCAGGAGTTCCCAATCTTTTCAAGCCGAGGGCCGGGTCATGCTCTCTCAGACAGCTTCAAGGGACGGGCGGCCTTTTTGCCCTGCTTGCCACACATGGCACTTCCTGGTGTGGCAGAGGCGGTGGAGGGGCACATGAAATGGTGTCACGGGCCACATCCGACCCCTGAGCCGTTGGTTGAGACCCCCTGCTCTAACTTCTTAACTTATGCAGGTTCACCAAACTTGAAGCCAAGTGCATTGTATTGGCCTAAAAATCAACAGGATCTTGGCCAATAATCCTTTCATTTCCCTTAAAATGGAACATCACTACGGGAAAAGTTTAGTACAGGGGTTCTCAACCTTTTCAAGCTGAGGGCAAGACCATGCCACCCTCAGACAGCTGAACAGGCTGGACTGGTGATTCCTCTGCCATAAATGCTGCCCTAAAACACATCGGTGGCTGTCGTAAACGCGTTTACGACAGCTGCGGGCACATTTATGGCTGTCCTAAATGGGTCTGCATCTACCAGCAGCAATGACACAGGCCACATGAAATGGTGCCACAGGCCAGGTTTGGCCCATGGGCCTTAGGTTGAGAACCCCTGGTGTAGTATGTGTTTGTTTATCACAATATCATCAATGGACTTCTTAGAAGAATTAGAGCAAAAGAAAAAAAGACTGATCCATCTTCAAGGACACCAATTTCTCTTGCAATTTGAAAAAATAATAATACTATTCCTCATCCTAGTTGATTTTTAGTGTCTCAGTTTCCAAAGACACCTTGTTTGAGAGCCCCTCACGTGAAATAACAGAAAGAATTCATTAGGTTCTCACATTTTACAAAGATATACATCTGTCTTCTCTTTAAGAGCTTAACAACTTTACACATATCTGTATTTTCAGCATAGAAAGGAATCCATGTGTTGTTATTTTTAAATTGATGGGAAAACAAAGAATTCATGACCCTGGGAAGAGAGAGAGGAAATGTAATACTTACCTCTTGTGAGTCAGGTGGAGGGAACTAAAATGTAAAAGACAAAAGTAACTTTTCTTTTTAAAGACTATAAACTACCTTATTTCCCATTTTTGACATATGACATCCATTTACAAGGGTTTCTAGCTTTTCTGAGAAAGTACTTATAAGTGAATTAACATTCCTCCTTCTAGACCAGGGTATCTCAGAGGTGGCACACAGAGACCTTTCTGTTGGCATGCATGCCATCCTGGGCAAGCACCACCAAGCCCAGCCAGCACCAATGGTAGAGACATTTCCACACCCAGCCTCTCCCTCTGCCAATGGGGAGGCAAGAGAGGAGGCTGAAGTCTGATCCAGAAGACAGCAAAGGAGAACAGATGAGGCAAACAGATAGGAGGAGTCACACGCACGGGAGAGCATGTGCACCTGCAAGAAAGAACCCATGGGGGAGGGAAACCTCAGGGGGCATACACACACAGAGGGGATGTGCATATCCTCAGGGGCAAGGGAACCTGCAGGGGGACCTGCAGGGAGACCTGCAAAGGGGGGGGATCCATGGAGGGCATGCACACATGCCCACATAACATATGTTAGCTTCAGGACAAGAACAGAAAATGAGATCATTTAAAAATACACCCACCAACCTGGAAATAAACAAATACAATGGTACCTCATACAATGATTTTAATCCATTCCATGGGACTCATTGTTGTACGAAACAATTGCTATACGATGCATGCATCATATAGTGATTTTCCCTATGGGATGCATCATACAACAATTTTTTTCGCTAAGTGGTTTTTCCCGATTTTTTCCATAGGGAAAATTGTTATACGGGACGCCATTTCCCCCCAAAAAAAACAACAACAACAACAACAACAACACCTAATTGTTATACGATTTCATTGCTATATGGGGCAATTATTGTATGAGGTTCCACTGTACATGAATAGTTTCAATGTTTCTTCTAAAACAGAAGGCAACTAGGACACACACAGACACACGCATGCGTGCGTGTGTGTCTGAGAGAGGGGGGGGGGTTCAGGACAAGAACAGAAAATGAGATCATTTTTAAAAAATACATGAATAGATTTACACCAAGTGTATGTTTAACACTTGAAATACTCACTGGGACATTTTCAGGAGGAGGCAAGGCACCATTTCCCTAGAGCAAGAATTAGATAGATAAAAAATCAAGTTCAGTTCCCCTCAGTGAGTTTCAATGTTTCTTCTAAAACAGAGAAGGCAACTAGGATGCACACACACACATGCAGGCTCACGTGCATGTGTGTGTGTGTGTGTGTGTGTGTGTGTGTGTGTGTGTGTGTGTGTGTGTGTGTGTGTGTGTGTGTGTGTGTGTGTGTGTGTGTGTGTGTGTGTGTGTGTGTGTGTGTGTGTGTGTGAAGGAGAGAGAAAGAGGTTCAGAACAAGAACAGAAAATGAGATCATTTTGAAAAAATACACCCACCAACCTGGAAATAAAGAAATACATGAATAGATTTACACCAAGAGTATGTTTAACACTTGAAATACTCACTGGGACATTTTCAGGAGGAGGCAAGGCACCATTTCCCTACAGCAAGAATTAGATAGATAAAAATCAAGTTCAGTTCCCCTCAGTGAGTTTCAATGTTTCCTCTAAAACAGAGAAGGCAACTAGCATGCACACACACACACACATACATGCACGCATACATGCTTCTGTGCATATGTGTGTGTGTGTGTGAAGGAGAGAGAGAGAGAGAGAGAGGTTCAGAACAAGAACAGAAAATGAGATCATTTTGAAAAAATACACCCACCAACCTGGAAATAAACAAATACATGAATAGATTTACACCAAGAGTATGTTTAACACTTGAAATACTCACTGGGACATTTGCAGGACGTCGCTGACCACCATTTCCCTAGAGCAAGAATAAGATGAATAAAAATCAAGTCCAGTGCCCTTCAGTGAGTTTCAATGTTCCTTCTAACACAGAGACGGTAACTAGGATCCACCACCATTGTGAGCCACTGCAGCTAGAGGAGTAGTTCCCAACCTGGGGCCCACACCCCACCAGTGGACTTCAATTCCCAGAAGTCTATGTCAGTGCATTGGTTGAACAGTGCTTTGGGATTTACACCAAGGGTATGTTTAACACTTGAAATACTCACTGGGACATTTGCGGGACGTCGCTGACCACCATTTCCCTAGAGCAAGAATAAGATGGATAAAAATCAAGTCCAGTGCCCTTCAGTGAGTTTCAATGTTTCCTCTAACACAGAGACGGTAACTAGGATCCACCACCATTGTAAGCCACTGCAGCTAGAGGAATAGTTCCCAACCTGGGGCCCACACCCCACCAGTGGACTTCAATTCCCAGAAGTCTATGTTAGTGCATTGGCTGAACAGTGCTTTGGGAAAGTGACTTAGGTTTCTGGGAACTGAAGTCCCAAAACCAAAGTGGGAAACACTGGCCTAGTGATAAATGATGGTGATTTAGCCATACCTGACCCTAATATATCTTACATGTTACAAAATCTGAAATCAATGAAAAAGGAGGACACTTCCAGGGGTGACAGTATGAAGCAATAGTCTTGACTGCCAAACTATTATTAGGCTTAAAAAGAAACATTGATGTGTTGAATCAATGGTTAAATAGCTAGTCAACATTTTTGAGTCAGTATGTCTTCTCTATTTGGATGATCCCAAAATAATGGCCACAGAATTAATAATTATCACAATACAGTGGTACCCCATACAACGATTATAATTCATTCCTCAGTGCAAATCGTTGTGCGGGACAACTGGCCGCGCATGCTTCCTAGGGAAAAGGCAGTCCTGCGCTCTTCGGGGAAGGTGTCTACAAAGCTCCACTTGCCTGGAAACACGTTCCCCAGGCAAGCGGAGCTTCGTAGATGCCTTCCCCAAAGAGTGTGGGGCTGCCTTTTGCCTGGAATGGTGCTGAGTCACCAAGCACTTACAGACCCAGACGGCTTGCTTGCAAGGAGACCGGGGCTGTTTCTCAGACCTCCCCAAGCCAGCCACCTGGGTCCGCAAGCGCTTGGCGACTCATGCAGCTGGCTTGCGGAGGTCTGGGAAACAGCCCTGGTCTCCTCGCAAGCAAGCCACCTGGATCAGCAAGCGCATTGTCCGCAGTTTGAAACCCGAGTTCTGCATGAAGAGTGAGTGCCCGTTGTCTGTCCCAGTTTGAAAGCAAGAAATTGCAAGTAACTAAATAGGTACCACTTCAGTGGGAAGGTAAACAGCGTTCAGTGCACTCTGGTGTCCGTGGAAACGTCGGCAGATACATACAGTTGGATACAACTGGCTTTTTAGCAAGGGCGACTTTTACCTTTGCCTTTACCTAATGTATCTGAAAAGAAGGTTTCTGCTTGTTTGTCAACAATTAATTAATATTATAGCTCAGATTTTTCATTTTTCTTACTCATGTGTTGAGCCTGCATCCAGTAGGAACTTCTAGGCTTTGTGGTTCATCACTACTTTGGTGGTCAAAGCAATAAGACTAGTACACAGCTACCTATTTCCACTCTATGAATAGGGCCTTACCCTGTTCCCAAAGTGTTCCAGATAGACAACTTTACAAGCCCTTTCAGAAGACCTCTTGAGGGAACAACAAGGACTGTGATTATATTTGCATTTTATGGAACCTGTAAGTGTTCGCTAAGAGCAGGGATACAGAATAGGCTGAGGGTTGTGGTCCCTAAATGCAAGGCCAACATGCTCAAGTGGGGACTGCTGGCGGACGACAACACACTGTGTGAATGTGGAGAGATACAAAATCCAGCTCATTTTTTGGTCTGCCGATTGCTGCCAGAGGCATGCACCAATGAGGACTTGGGTTTGGGCAGTGACAAAGTGAAGAAAGTTGGCTTCATTTTGGCAAGGATAAAAAGAAGGGATACTAAATTCTGAATGTTCTAGATTGGCAGTGTGGATTTTGCCACCCCTCCGCGATCAATTGGAATTCTCAAGGATCAATCTGATAACATATTTATGTGGTATTGTTGTCACAGAAGAATGAGAACAATAAAAGAAATTTCACCAACTGAGCCTAAAGGCCGAAAATAATGTCTGCTGTAATTCAGATATACATAGCTGTCAAGTATCCCGTATTGGCCAGGAAAAACCCTTATTTTACCCTCTTCCCTGATGTCATCCCGTAATAATTAGACTGCAATGCCCTATTGCCACCATTGGAGGGCAGCAAAGGATAAGCATAGCTGTAAAGTATCCCGTATTTGCTGGGAAATTTCCCTTATTTCCAAATCCAAAACTTGACAGGTATGCAGATATACCATATCCTTTAACTGCACCACGTACAAAACTTGAAAACAGAAGGTGGCCGTTCAAATAATTTAAAGATTTTTGTTTTTTTCTATTATTCCCCAAATTTCACACAGAATGTACATTTGTTTAACAAGTTTAGCCACTTTACAAACTTCAATGTTGTGAGCAGTGGTGGGATTCAAAAAAGATTTTTTTTCTACCTACTCTGTGGGCGTGGTATGGTGGGCGTGGCCAGGGGGAAAGCCCTGCGTTACAGCTGAATTAGGACTACTAAACTTTCAAAACTTGGATGGGCAGGGCCAGCCAGAATTTCTGCTGCAGGTTCTGGCAAACTGGTGCAAACCTACTGAATCCCACCACTGATGTGAACATAGAAAGGAATTCATTGTGGTTTTTTTTTTAATTGAGGAAGAAATAAAACTGCTAAACCATCCATTCAGGCTCATGACAAGAACAGAAAATGAGACTATTACTTTCTTTAAAAAAAATACACCCACCTGCCCATAAAAAAACAAGTGCATGAACAAAGTTGCACAGAATTTGTGTTTAATACTTGAAATACTCACTAGAAAACCAGGTCTGGGACGAGGCAAGCGGCCATTTCCCTAGAGCAAGAATAAGATGGATAAAAATTAAGTCCAGTTCTCCTCTATGGGTTTCAATGTTCCCTCTAATTCAGGAGTTCTCAACCTTTTTAAGTCTGGGGCTGGGTCACACTCTCTCAGAAAGCTTCGGTGGTGGATAGTCATTTTGCCCTTCCTCCACCACATGGCACTTCCTGGTGTGGTGGAGGTGGTGGTGGGGCACATTAAATGACCGCAGGACGCATTCGGCCCATGGGTCACAGGTTGAGAATCCCTGATCTAATGCAGTGAAGGGCAATTCAGAGCATTTCATATATCACTGGAAAACTAACAAATATCAATGTGAGTCACTGGAAATAAGAGATGGTGACTCTTATCCATTTACATACCTAACCTTAAGACCTGACATCTTACATGTTACAAAACTTGAAATCAATGGGAAATCATCACTTATTTTTGTTCAGTTGAAATTTGCTTAATTGTCTTAAACAGTTCTTCTTTATCCAAATAGTTTAAGACCATTAAGCAAAGAAAGCTCCAACCTTGGGGCATTCATGAGGAACAATTTGAACTATAGTATCCTCCAACTGCAAGGAAAGATCCCTGGGAAGAAAGGCACTGGACATAGATGGACTTAATTACTGAAGAACCTGAGAGACTGGCGTGGTATGTCCTCAGAAGACCTATTCTGAGGAGTTAAGAACAGGAAGACTATGGCCATGATGATAGCCAATATCCAGAATAGATATGGCACCTGAAGAAGGAGGAGGAGAAGGAGGAGGAGAGGTAAACTGACGAAAATTTTCTAGAAGGGGCTGGATTTCCCTAGAGAAAATAAAAAAGAACAATAATGTGCACTGAATATAGTGCATTTAAAAAACTCTATTGCTCCAAATAAATTCCTTTAATATCAACACTATAAATGAGGGGAGCATGCAGTTATTGACATTATGTCATTCATTCATCCAAGATTTAGTATACTATTTCATATCAAAGATATCTGAGTAGTGGACAGCCAATCAGAATGTGCAGGTTGGTGAAGATGATGTAGGTTGGCTTTTCTGAATTTCTGAAATACACAGGGCCGTAACCAGAGGTGGGCCAGGATGTGCTTGGCCCACCCTGAGTTAGCAGTTTGCCCACCCTGACAAGGCATGGTTTCCCACAGAAATGCATTAAAAAGAGGCTTTGTTGCCCACCCTGAAAAAATATTCACCCACCCACATGTAGAATCCTGGCTACGGCCATGGAAATACTCACAGGTCTGGGACGTCCCCGGCCATCATTTCCCTAGAGCAAGAATAAGATGGATAAATATCAAGTCCAGTGAGGTTCATTGTTTTCTCTAACACAAAGAAGGCAACTAGGATCCTTCCAGATATCACTGGAAGACTAACAACCACCATTGTGAGCCACTGCAACAAGATCAGAGGTTCCCAAAATTGTGCCCATGCCCCACTGGTGGACTTCATTTCCCAGAAGCCTAAGTCAGTAGATTGGCCGAACAGTGCTTTGGGGAAGTGACTTAGGCTTTCAGGAATTGATGTCCCAAAACCAAAGGCTGGGAAACACTAGGCTAGAGATAAATGATGGTGATTCGGCAACAGTATACCTGACTCTAAGACAGGGGTTTCCAACCTAAGACCCGTGAGCCAGATCCCATCAATGGTGCCATTACCTGTGGCCCTACACCCCTCCAAGGGCATTCAAGAAACAAAATGGCCACCCCTTTTGAAGTATTGGGACAAAATGGCCACCACTACCCCACCATGAGGGAAGGGCAAAAGGTCCATATGGCTCTCGCAGCTGACTGAGAGAGCATAACCGGCCCTTGGCTTGAAAATGTTGGGAACCCCTGGTCTAAAACATCTTACATTTTACAAAACCTGAAATCAATGAAAAGGAGGACATTTCCAGTGATAGTATAAGGCAGTGATGGCAAACCTTTTAGAGACAGAGTGCCCAAACTGCAACCCAAAACTCACTTATTTATTGCTAAGTGCCAATATAGCAACAGGGGAGTAAGGAAACGCTCCCATTGGGCTATTGGGCAGAGGGGTGGGGTGAACTCTGTGCTGTGGGAAAGGGAGGAATTGCTCCAATTGAGCTGCCGGGCAGTGGGACAGGGTCAACTTTGTGCTGGGGTGACTGCACAGGTGCCCACAGAGAGGGCTCTGAGTGCCACCTCTGGCTGGCACACCTGCCATAGGTCCACCATCACTGGTATAAGGAAGTGATGGCAAACCTTTTAGAAACTGAATGCCCAAACTGCAACCCCCAAACCCACTTTTTTATCGTAAAGTGCCAATATAGCAACGGGGGGCGGGGCGGTTAAGAAAACATTCCCATTAGGGTGCTGGGCAAAGGGGTGGGATGAACTCTGTGCTGGGGGGAGGGAGGAAGCAATCCCACTGAACTGCTGGGCAGAGCAAACTCTGCTGGGGTGACTGTACAGGTGCCCACGCATGCCATAGATTTGCCATCACTGGTATAAGGTAATAATTTTGACTGGCAGACTATTTCTAGACCTAAGGGAACATCTTTGTTGAATGAATGGCTGAATGACTAGTCAACATTTTTGAGTCAGTATGTCTTCTCTGTTTCGGACAAGCCCACGATAGTGGCCACAGAATTAATAATTGTCATAATACTTGCGTGCTATCAAGTAAATTCTGACATAGAACATCCCTCGGATGTGATTTACCATTTCCTCCTTCAAGACCAGGGTTTCTCAACCTTGGTGCCCTGGATGTTCTTGAGCTTCAATTCCCAGAAGCCCAGATACACAGATGTGCTGACTTGAGAAAACTGTTCTAGACTCTAAAGGCCTCCTGGAACTGTACAGCTTGCCAAAGCCATATAGCTTGGCTCTTCTGGGATGTTCAGTAGGGGACCGAATTTCCAGTCTTTTGCTTCACAGATTGATACCTATCTCACTGAGCTATCCAGTCAGATGTCTTAGAATTTAAATGGGTATACAGTAATATCTATTACACAGATGAAATGGTAAGCTGATGAACATTTTCTATACTCATTCGGCCACCAACGTTCCATCCAGGATTTTTCTAGAGCAAGTACACGAACAATACCATGCATTGAATCATATAAAATGTTCAAAACCATATCACTCCAAACGAATTCCTTTAAAATTAACATTATATTGTGTGGGGACATTATTATTGAGATTCATTCATTCATTTTAATATTTAATATACCAACACTATAATGCGTGAGCATGCAGTTATTTACATTATTTTATTCTTTCATATGAGATTTAGTATACCATTCCATATCAAAGATTTCTGAGTAGTGGTCAGCAAATGAAAATGTGCTGCTTGGCAAAGACGACATGGGTTGGATCTTTTGAATTTCCAAACTTTTGCTTCACAATCTGATACCAACTCATTCAGCTATCCTGCCAGATATGTTAGAACTTAAATAGATTTAATATCTATTTCAAAGACGGTAAGTGGTAAGCTAACAAATAACATTTGCTATACTTACTCGCTCACCAGCACTGGGATCATACTGTCCATCAAGTCCCTGGAAGAAAAATGAGAATATTGTTAATTGAATCATATTAAATTTACTTAAAGAGTAGAGCTTTGCCTGAAGGTTCAGTTGCTCCCAGTATTTCATGTAGTAGTTCCACACCATATCTCAGGGTTCTGAGGAAGCAGCAGTAAATGAGAACATATAATTAGCCTACATTTTAACAAAATGTATTAAATATATTTTAAAATGTATTCAACATTGGGAGGACTACCAGTATATCCTAAAATCCATGTGTGGGTAAAAACTCACTTAACTATTTAATCTTTACAAAATCTGTCATCATTAAATTGATAGTGAAGGGCTGCTAACCCAACCTCGTTTCTTGTTAAGAGATGATGAGTTTGAAGGGAAGGCTTCCTGTTAGTTTCTTACTCCCCATGAAAGTTACAATCTAGATGTTTCAAATTCCTTGCACATATGGAAAGCCTGCATCCAAGCAGAAACATCTAGGCTTTGAGCTAGACGTTGGGTGGCCAAAACCATCAAAGAAGAAGCATAGCTAGCTACCCTCACTATATACTTTATATAAGGCTTTACTGTACTTTGGTTTTCCAAGTGTTCCATATAAACAGTGTTACAGGACATTTGAGAAGATATCTTCAGGGAGCAATAAAATATATTAACCAATTTATTTAATGGAACTCAATCTTCACTAAAAGCTGTGCTACTAAATTTACACATGTTCAGTTACTAACGTGATGGGTTATACTCACTTCGTCATCAACACTGGGATCATTTAGACTCGGATGTCTCTAGAGCAAGAAGAAAGATACTTTGTGTCAGGCATATTACATTCAAAATAACGAATGATTCTGGTCAGAAACATCCTACACATCTGTGCTATAGGCCAAAATGAATAAACTACTTCACTTCAAAGATATCTCTGTACAATAATAATAATAACAATAATAACAATAATAACAATAATAACAATAACAATAACAACAATAACAACAATAACAACAATAACAATAACAATAATAATAATAATAATAATAATAATAATAATAATAATAATAATAATAATAATAATAATAATAATAATAATAATAATACTTTTGTGTAAGAAATTATTCAGGGTTGAATGGGTTTTTTGCTGCAGGAATGAGGCTTCTTTCACGTCCCCAAGATCTTTTCCCACCGAAGTGGTCCCTATGCAGTAGAACTGCATAAAATGATTTTAATCCATTACACAGAGCTCATCACTATGCGATTTTCGTTGTTGTACGATCTTCCCTATGGAAAAATCTGTACAATGATTTTCTCTATGGAAAAAACCGTACAACGATATTTGGCACTAAGCATTTTTTCAATTGAAAAATCGCTGTATGGATTTTCCTATAGGAACAGTCATTATGTGGAATGCCTCACCCTCACCCCAAGCCTCATTGCTATGCGATTTCTTCGCGATTTCTTCGCTGTATGGGGTGATCATTATATGGAGTTCTACTGTATATTGATTTGCAATTTCTTGCTTTTGAACTGCTAGGTGTGCATAAGCTGGGACAGAGACTAATATGTACCCTCTTCAATCTTTTTTCAAATTCAGCAGCAGCAAAACAGATTCAATCAGCTTTTCTGTCTTCCATACTGTATTGCTTTGTCCATCTGATCAATGATGGAACTGAACTCTGCTAGTCTGTAGGCTTTACACAATCCTTTGCAGGCTCATCACTGTTTAGGCTTGCACAGCCATTGAGGAGAGAAGTAAACTGCTCAAAACTGCTCAAACATATATTTGGGTTCAGGACAAGAACAGAAAATGGGATCATTTTTAAAAGATACACCCTCCAACCTGGAAATAAATAAATGCATGAATAAATTTACACAGAGGGTATGTTTAATACTTGAAAAACTCAGGGCCGTAACCAGAGATGGGCCAGGATGGGCTTCGCCCACCCTGAGTTAGCAGTTTGCCCACCCTGGCAAGGTATGGTTTCCCACAGAAATGCATTAAAAAGAGGCTTTGTTGCCCACCCTGAAAAAATATTCACCCACCCACATGTAGAATCCTGGCGACGGCCCTGGAAATACTCACCGGTCTGGGACGTCTCTTGCCACCATTTCTCTAGAGCAAGAATAAGATGGGTAAATATCAAGTCCAGTTCCCCTGTGTGAGGTTCATTGTTTTCTCTAACACAAAGAAGGCAACTAGGATCCTTCCAGATATCACTGGAAGACTGACAACCACCATTGTGAGCCACTGCAACAAGAGCAGTGGTTCCTAAAGTTGTGCGCATGCCCCACTGGTGGACATCATTTCCCAGAAGTCAGTAGATTGGCTGAACAGTGCTTTGGGGAAGTGACTTAGGCATCCAGGAATTGATGTCCCAAAACCAAAGGTTGGGAAACACTAGGCTAGAGATAAATGATGGTGATTCTTATCAATTCAGCAACAGTATACCTGACTCTAAGACAGGGGTTTCCAACCTAAGTCCCATGAGCTATAGATCCAGTCAATGGTGCCATTACCTGTGGCCCTACACCCCTCCAAGGGCATTCAAGAAACAAAATGGACACCCCTTTGAAGTATTGGGACAAAATGGCCACCACTAACCCACCATGAGGGCAGGGCAAAATGTTCATATGGTCCTCGCAGCTGACTGAGAGAGCATGACCCAGCCCCTTGAAAAGGTTGGAACCCTTGGGAACCCTTGGTCTAAAACATCTTACATGTTACAAAACCTGAAATCAATGAAAAAGGAGTACATTTCCAGTGATAGTATAAGGCGTGATGGTGAACCTTTTAGAGACCGAGTGCCCAAACTGCAACCCAAAACTCACTTATTTATTGCTAAGTGCCAATATAGCAACAGGGGAGTAAGGAAACACTCCCATTGGGCTATTGGGCAGTGGGGCTGGGTGAACTCTGTGCTGGGGGGAGGGAGGAAGTGCTCCTATTTTGTGCTTCTGGGCAAAGGGACAGGGTCAACTTTGTGCTGGGGTGACTGCACAGGTGCCCCCAGAGAGGGCTCTGAGTGCCACCTCTGGCAGGCACACATGTCATAGGTCTGCCATCACTGGTTTAAGGAAGTGGTGGTGAACCTTTTAGAGACCGAGTGCCCAAACTGCAACCCCAAACCTACTTATTTATCACAAAGTGCCAATATAGCAACAGGGGTGTAAGGAAACATTCCCATTAGGGTGCTGGGCAAAGGGGTGGGATGAACTCTGTGCTGGGGGGAGGGAGGAAGCAATCCCACTGAACTGCTGGCCAGAGCAAACTCTGCTGGGGTGACTGTACAGGTGCCCACGCATGCCATAGGTTTGCCATCACTGGTATAAGGTAATAATTTTGACTGGCGAACTATTTCTAGACCTAAGGGAACATCTATTTGTTGAATGAATAGCTGAATGGCTAGTCAACATTTTTGAGTCAGTATGTCTTCTCTGTTTGGGAAAAGCCCACGATAGTGGCCACAGAATTAATAATTGTCATAATACTTGTGTGCTATCAAGTAAATTCTGACATAGAACATCCCTCAGATGTGATTTACCATTTCCTCCTTCAAGACCAGGGTTTCTCAACCTTGGTGCCCTGGATGTTCTTGAGCTTCAATTCCCAGAAGCCCAGATACACAGATGTGCTGACTTGAGAAAACTGTTCTAGACTCTAAAGGCCTCCTGGAACTGTACAGCTTGCCAAAGCCATATAGCTTGGCTCTTCTGGGATGTTCAGTAGGGGACCGAATTTCCAGTCTTTTGCTTCACAGATTGATACCTATCTCACTGAGATACCTATCTCACTGACTGGATACAGTCAGATGTCTTAGAATTTAAATGGGTATACAGTAATATCTATTTCACAGATAACATGGTAAGCTGATGAACATTTTCTATACTCATTCGGCCACCAACGTTCCATCCAGGATTTTCCTAGAGCAAGTACACGAACAATACCATCCATTGAATCATATAAAATGTTCAAAACCATATCACTCCAAATGAATTCCTTTAAAATTAACATTATAACGTGTGGGGATATCATTATTGAGATTCATTCATTCATTTTAATATTTAATATACCAACACTATAACGCGTGAGCATGCAGTTATTTACATTATTTTATTCTTTCATATGAAATTTAGTATACCATTCCATATCAAAGATTTCTGAGTAGTGGTTAGCAAATGAAAATGTGCTGCTTGGCAAAGACGACATGGGTTGGATCTTTTGAATTTCCAAACTTTTGCTTCACAATCTGATACCAACTCATTCAGCTATCCTGCCAGATATGTTAGAACTTAAATAGATTTAATATCTATTTCAAAGACGGTAAGTGGTAAGCTAACAAATAACATTTGCTATACTTACTTGCTCACCAGCACTGGGATCATACTGTCCATCAAATCCCTGGAAGAAAAATGAGAATATTGTTAATTGAATCATATTAAATTTACTTAAAGAGTAGAGCTTTGCCTGAAGGTTCAGTTGCTCCCAGTATTTCATGTAGTAGTTCCACACCATATCTCAGGGTTCTGAGGAAGCAGCAGTAAATGAGAACATATAATTAGCCTACATTTTAACAAAATGTATTAAATATATTTTAAAATGTATTCAACATTGGGAGGACTACCAGTATATCCTAAAATCCATGTGTGGGTAAAAACTCACTTAACTATTTAATCTTTACAAAATCTGTCATCATTAAATTGATAGTGAAGGGCTGCTAACCCAACCACGTTTCTTGTTAAGAGATGATGAGTCTGAAGGGAAGGCTTCCTGTTAGTTTCTTACTCCCCATGAAAGTTACAATCTAGATGTTTCAAATTCCTTGCACATATGGAAAGCCTGCATCCAAGCAGAAACATCTAGGCTTTGAGCTAGATGTTGGGTGGCCAAAACCATCAAAGAAGAAGCATAGCTAGCTACCCTCACTATATACTTTATATAAGGCTTTACTGTACTTTGGTTTTCCAAGTGTTCCATATAAACAGTGTTACAGGACATTTGAGAAGATATCTTCAGGGAGCAATAAAATATATTAACCAATTTATTTAATGGAACTCAATCTTCACTAAAAGCTGTGCTACTAAATTTACACGTGTTCAGTTAGGAACGTGATGGGTTATACTCACTTCGTCATCAACACTGGGATCATTTAGACTCGGATGTCTCTAGAGCAAGAAGAAAGATACTTTGTGTCAGGCATATTACATTCAAAATAACGAACGATTCTGGTCAGAAACATCTTACACATCTGTGCTGTAGGCAAGCATTCAGTTCCTGTTGTTCTTTCAGTCAGTCATTCTTCAAAATGAATAAACTACTTCACCTCAAAGATATCTCTCTATAATTAAAATGTAAAAATACAACCCAGATTTTCTCATCTTTCCTGTCCATGTGTGGAGTCTACATCACGAGAAACTTCTTCACTTCAAACTCATCATTTCCTCAGAGAAGGGACACAGCTAGTCACCTCTTTGAATAGCCCCCCCCCTTCAAGTTTTCCTTATATACAAAACTGTGGGACCTTTCTGAAGACCTCTTTGGGGAACAAAAATTATAATTATAACCACAGTATTTTATGTGGAAGAATGCCTTCAATAAGAGCAGTGCCATTAAGTTCTAAATATATTACATTTCTGCTTGAATGTACACACTACATGTAAGTTACAAGCCAGATATTTCAAATTTGTTGCTGCATCCAAACAAGAACTCCTTGGGCAGGCAACTCCTTGGTTCTTGATGAGTCAGTTTTGCTAGGTTTGAGGTCGATTCAAAGACCGGGGAATGTACACCCCACGCCTGTGGTGCTCAATAACCAGCCAGAATGAGAGCTGTTTTAAACCAGGGGTTCTCAACCTATGGCCCATAGGCTGGAACTTGCCCATGGCACCATTTCATGTAGCCCACATCACCACCGCCACCTGAAGCGGCAGAGGCTGTGTTTACAACAGCCATAAATACGCCCACAGCTGTTGCAAACATGTTTATGACAGCCACGGATGCATTTTACAGCAGTGTTTACAGCAAGGAGAACCACCAGTCCAGCCCACTCAGCTGTCTTGGGGGGGGGGGTGACACATCCCACGGCTTTAAAAGGTTGAAAACTCCTGTTTTAAACCATTTCTTTGCAACAGTTCTTGAGCTGCTGTAGTCTTCTGTATGCATGCACATGTTGCAAAGTTTGTGCCTCTTGGGAGAAAAAAAAATCAACAATACAGTGCAGTGGACCAGAGGGAAAGGGCAAAATTGGAAAACTGCTTAGTAGAAGTGGCTGCATGGTTTTATATATATACTAGCATAGTTTGCCCGGCTTTGCCGGGCTGTTTTAAATTGTGTTGGGCATTTTTAATGTGTGCGTTGGTGGTTATGGGTGGTTTTGGGTGTGCACAACCACCACCACCCATACAATACCACTCCAACGACCAACACACACATTAAAAATTCCTGGCAAGGCAGGAGTGTCATGTGTGTGTGTGTGGGGTGTGGGGGGGTGTGGGTGTGGGTGTGTGGGTGTGGGTGTGAGAGAGAGAGAGAGAGAGGGTGAGAGAGGAAGAGAGACTGACAGATAGAGTAGAACACCAGAGGTCACTAGTGAGTTGGATAGAGTGAGGGACAGGGGAGGAGACAGTCAGACTCAGACAGAGGAGACAGAGGGCCGCAGTGTGTGTGTGTGTGTGTGTGTGTGTGTGTGTGTGTGTGTGTGTGTGTGTGTGTGTGTGTGAGGGAGAGAGAGAGAGAGAGAGGTTCAGGACAAGAACAGAAAATGAGATCATTTTTAAAAATACACCCACCAACCTGGAAATAAACAAATACATGAATAGATTTACACCAAGAGTATGTTTAACACTTGAAATACTCACTGGGACATTTGCGGGACGCCGCCGACTACCATTTCCCTAGAGCAAGAATATGATGGATAAAAATCAAGTCCAGTGCCCCTCAGTGAGTTTCAATGTTTCCTCTAACACAGAGACGGCAACTAGGATCCACCACCATTGTGAGCCACTGTAGCTAGAGGAGTATTTCCCAACCTGGGGCCCACACCCCACCAGTGGACTCCAATTCCCAGAAGTCTATGTCAGTGCATTGGCTGAACAGTGCTTTGGGGAAGTGATTTAGGTTTCCGGGAACTGAAGTCCCAAAACCAATGTGGGAAACACTGGCCTAGTGATAAATAATGGTGATTTAGCCATACCTGACCCTAAGATATCTTACATGTTACAAAATCTGAAATCAATGAAAAAGGAGGACACTTCCAGGGGTGACAATATGAAGCAATAGTCTTGACTGCCAAACTATTATTAGGCTTAAAAAGAAACATTGATGTGTTGAATCAATGGTTAAATAGCTAGTCAACATTTTTGAGTCAGTATGTCTTCTCTATTTGGATGATCCCAAAATAATGGCCACAGAATTAATAATTATCAAATACAGTGATACCCCATACAACGATCAAGAAGACAGCAGAGGAGAACAGATGAGGCAAACAGATAGGAGGAGTTGCACGCACGGGAGAGCATGTGCACCTGCAAGGAAGAACCCATGGGGGAGGGAAACCTCAGGGGGCATACACACACACAGGGGGCAGGAGAACCCACAGAGGGGATGTGCGCATCCTCAGGGGCAAGGGGACCTGCAGGGGGACCTGCAGGGGGGATCCATGGAGGGCATGCACACATGCCCACATAACATGTTAGGACACACACACACACACACACACACACACACACACACACACACATGCTTGCGTGCACGTGTGAGTCTGTGTGTGTGAGAGAGAGAGGTTCAGGACAAGAACAGAAAATGAGATCATTTTAAAAAATACACCCACCAACCTGGAAATAAACAAATACATGAATAGATTTTCACCAAGAGTATCTTTAACACTTGAAATACTTGTAACACTTGAATGTTTCATTCCCAGCCAACCCAAAGAGAAGCGATTCCTTTTTTTCGGGAGGCAAAGGCTCCTTTGCCTCCCGGAGAGAAGGAATCCACGTAATGGAGAGGCGTTCCTTCTCTCTGGGATGGGTGGGAATGGAACTCCATTCCCAGCCAACCCAGAGAGAAGCGATTCCTTCTTTTCGAGAGGCAAAGGCACCTTTGCCTCCCAGAGAAAAGGAATCCACGTAACAGAGAGGAGTTCCTTCTCTCTGGGTTGTCTGGGAACGGAACTTTCATCCCCAGCCAACCCAGAGAGAAGCGAGGGCGAGACGTAGAAGGCCGCACCGGGACGGAGGGAAAGACTTTTAAAGACCCAGCCAGAGCCAGGAGGTAAGCGCAGTCGGTGGGGATTAGGAAGGGGGGCTAAGTGGTGGGGGGCAGCTTGGTTACTGGGGCCATGCATCGCCCCCCACTCCCTAACCCCTGGTACCGCACTTACCTCCTTGCTCCGGCTGGGTGTTTAAAAGTCTTTCCCTTCCGGCGGTTTTAAAAAAAAAGTCGGCGTGCTATGCTTTCCCAGCCTCCTCTGCACTCGTGTCCCTCAGCCTGAATGGCTGAGAAGTTGCGCAGCACAGAGTACTCTGGGACTCATAGTTTGTGCAGCGGTTTTTTTCTGCAGCTCAATTTTGATTGGCCGTGGCGCGACTCACAACATTCTATTTGGTAGCACTTCTCAACCTAATTGGCTGCGGCTCGCCACAGCACACAGGGTGTTGGGTAATGAAGTTCTTTTTCTTTGTTCGCGTTTGTGGGGCTCTTGCCCCACTGGCACATTTCTGAAATATTTGTTGACCTCCGTACCCAGTCTGGTAAAGTGCAGGAGGCTCGGTATGGGATAGTGTGGCCGGGTGCAGGATCCTTTGTCAAGTTCCAACGGTTAACGCTTGGATTTATAGGTATAGATAATAATGTGCATGCGTGCGTTCGTTCGTGCGTGCGTTCGTGCATGCGTGCGTGCGTGCGTGCATGCGTGTTTGTTCAGGCAAGGTTTCACAAAGGACAGGCAAACTGATACAAATACCATGTGACCTTAACTCATTTTTAATTCTCATTTGATTCTTTTGACTGTTAACACCTCCCTCATACAGAAAAGAGCCCAGCTAGCAACTCCTTTCTATCCATCTTAAATAGAGCTATCCTCTGTTTCCCAAGAAGCAAACTCGCATGGCTGAGAGGGTTCTGAAATTCAGACCGCTGCTGCCGCTGTAAAGTTCTATAGTCCCTAGAGAAAACATCACAGGCCCTTTCAGAAGGAAGCATCAAAATGTAGGTATAACTTTTGCATTTTATGAAACTGAATGTCATCAATAATGACTGTGTAGTTGCTACTCCACCCAGAGGAAGGTGGAGAGATAACATCAAAGACATATTACAAGAACACCAAATACTGGCCATTTTGCTATTTCTAGGAAAAGCAGCTTATTTTGTCAATCAGATGATGTGCAAACCCATTAGAGGCAAAGGATCTACTAGTATACAGGCTATAGATCCTTAATATATAATCTTTCTCAAAGGGGATGTGTGATAAGTTGATAAATAGCATTTGCTATACTTACTGAGCGGTATCCATTTTGACTTCTAGGTGGACTTCTCTAGAGTGAGCAAAAACAAGAACAAAATTGTGAATCAAATAATATCAAATTTGAAATACCTGTACCATATAACTGTGTTACACTACTGCACAAAAAGTCTTCGGCCACCACCAGCCAGTTTGGGGGAAATTAAATGAGTGATGAGGGGGACGTAACTTAGCCCCCAAGTCACCTAGACACACCGAAAATGTAGGGTGTCTTCTGTGCTGACTCTCCCATCAACTCTTCCCAGGTTTTGGTGAAATTTGGAGTTTGAGTTAATTAAATAGGCTGCTCATATTACAAATCCTTCAAAAACTGTATCCTAGGAGAGGACAGTTAAAGTATGATTCTCCCTGGAACTCCCATTAGTTCTACACAGCGTAAACAATAGTGGGGAATGATGGGGGAAGTTGTTTGACAATTGTTGGGTGCATCGCCCAATATTCTCCACAAATGGCTATGTCTTTTATTGCCTATGTCCGCTGTTGGCCACATCCTCTGCTAAACATTCAAGAAAGATGTCCTATGGCAGATACGATGAACCTTGGCACTCCAGCTGTTCTTGAACTTCAATTTCCAGAAGCCCTGATCAGCAGGAGTGCTGACTTGGGCTTCTGGGAATTGAAGTCCAAGAACACCTGGAGTGCCAAGGTTCACCGTCACAGCCCTATAGGGTGCCCTGAGATCAAAAGCAAACTTACCGAAATGGTCTCCTGTAGGCAAAGGAGAAAAACAAGAAGAACAGCACCCACAACCTGGACTTTCATCTTGGTTGTTGGTATCGGTCCTTTTCAGGAGTCAAATCACCAATGTGAGGATTCTGGGCTGCTATATTTATAGTGTGGATCTTTCCTAAAGTTTCTAATTGGCCAAAAGTAATGACCTTCTCGTCAAGAAGAACTGTCACCACTAATCCATAAGCAAACGTCAATTTATCACAACCATAATCCCATGGTTAGTGATTGTTGGCAGCAAATATCAGGGGCCAACTTGCAGCTAAAGAGAGGCAGTATTGTTCTCCTTAAAGTGGGCATTAACAGGGACCCACTTGACCTTTGCTAAGTATATTCAGCGAGATATGTGGCAAGGATGATGTATCCACTTCACCATGGAATGAAAGGTTTTTTGACATGGCTGGACTGAAATTCAAAGCAGAATATCAGGATATCTAAAAGCAGAGGGCTCAACAAGTAGATGTTTATATGGTGTTGCTTTAAAATACAGTCAAACTTCTACATATGAATTTAATTCATTCCATGAGGTTGGTTGTATCTTGAAAATTTCTTATCTTGAGTTTCCCATAGGAATGCATTGAATGCAATTTTCCATAGGAATGGGAAAAATCCTATTACAAATTCTCATCTCAAACCTCATTTTTTCTGAGATTTCCGGATGTATCTCAAATTTGTCTTAAAGTCAAGCCATTCTTATCTCGAGGTTTGAATGTAAATAAAGAAAACTACTTATATATGAATGCATGTAGGGACTGCAGCGGCTCAAGTGGCTAAGATGCTGACTGGAATGTGGGAGGTCAGCAGTTCGATTCCCAAGTACTGCAGGACAGAATGAGCTCCCGTCTTTGTCCCAGCTCCTGCCAACCTAGCAGTTCGAAAGCAAGAAATTGCAAGTAGATAAATAGGGACCATTTTGGTGGGAAGGTGAACAGTGTTCTGTGCACTCCGGCGTCTAGGCATGCCTGCCACGTGACCACAGAAATGTCTGCAGAAGCAGACAGCGTTGGCTCTTCGGCTTTGAAAACAGAGATGAGCACTGAACCCTAGAGTCAGATACAACCGGCGTTCGAGCAAGGGAAACCTTTACCTTTACCATAATGCATAGTAAGGGGGACTGCAGTGGCTTGATGACTAGAAGAGTAGTGAAATCCCCTAGATGGGTGGGGTATAAATATAATAAATAAATAAATACGAATATCAGCAGGTCCATGTTTCAAGACCAGAGTGCTTCCAAATTGAGTGAGCTCCCGTCTCTGTCCCAGCTCCTGCCAACCTAGCAGTTTGAAAGCAAAAAGTTGCAAGTAGATAAATAGGTACCACTTCGGTGAGAAGCTAAACAGCATTCTGTGCACTCCGGTGTTTAGTCATGCCTGCCACATGTCCATGGAAACATCTGCAGACAAAGACACTGCTGGCTCTTTGGCTATAAATGGAGATGAGCACTGGACCCTAGTGTTGGATACGACTGGCTTTCAGCATGGGTGACCTTTACCTTTACTTATGATGCATCTCTAAATGAGGATTTAGTCTCCTAAAAACAATTGCTCTGGAGGAATTGGAATGATCCAGCATCCATGAAATGCAGAATCTACATGCCTAGACTGACCTCCAAGAGCTGGAAATTGTGAGCTAAGTCATTTCATTTCATTTATTGTATTTGTATGCCACTCAATCTATCGTGTGACTCAGGGCGGCTTACATACACTGCAAAAAAAGTCCTCATTTAGAGGTGCACTATAACTGTGTAAAATTCTTAGGCTGCCATCATCTGGTTTGGGAAAATTCCCATGGGTGATTTGTTGAGGCCATGACTCAAGACACCCAAATTCCAAAGTTCACCAAACTTGGAGAAGCTTGAGAGGAGATTCAGCAGAAGACTCTCCCCAATTTTGGTGTGTCTAGATGGCTTGGGGACTGAGGTATTACTCTCTCCCCCCTCCCCCAATCACACACTGAATTTTCCCCAAACCAGCTGGTTCTTCTTCTGTGTCCAGGCCAGATGTGAAACTGCCAAAATGAAGCCAGTCTTGGTGAATTCATTTTCGCAGTTCCCTTCGCCCAGCCCAGTGTGAGAAAGATTTGCTAGCATCACAAGGTTGCTGTTACCAGAGTACACCTGATTGTGGTTCAAAACTACCACAATCTTTTGCGGAGCCTCTTTTTCCTATGTACCCCAAAGCAGCTGGTGAGGGCCTAAGACAGTGGTGGCAAACCTATGGCACACGTGCCAGAGGTGGTACTTGGAGCCTTCTCAGTGGGCACCCATGCGGTCGCCCCAGCACAAAGTTTGTCCTGCACTTCTACCCAGTAGCCCAATGGGAGCGCTTCCTCCCTCCCTCCAGCATGGAGTTCACCCCGCCCCTCTACCCAGCAGTCCAATGGGAGCAAATCCTCCCTCCCCTGTTGCTGTGTTGGCACTTTGTGATAAATAAGTGGGTTTGGGGTTGCAGTTTGGGCACTTGGTCTCTAAAAGGTTCGCCATCACTGGCCTAAGACTTCTGCACAGAACTGTATTTACATAAGTTCTAAGCTAACAAGAGTAGACTATACTGCCAGCTTCAGGCAGCAGTTAAGTAACTTGACAAGCAGCCTTGGTGGAGTCCACAGGGAAGGGTGATGGTCCCTAAGTGGATTAAGTCCCACTTGAATCCATCTTGATGGAGGGCAGAAGCTTCATCAATACTGGCTAGGGGCTGAGGAGTACTTTGCATGCCAAAAGGGCTCAGGGCCAGAAAGTGACTCACGGAGCTGGATCAATGGTACAGGAATCACGCTGCGATGCGGAAGGCAGATGAACAGCCACAGCATTATATTTGCAGGACAGTCTTCATGGCTGATCTCCATGATGATCGCCAATATTTGTGAATCAGATATTTGTGAATCAGATACGGCACAAGAAGAAGTGTGGTTTATCTGCAGATATAATTGACATAACCTTTCCTGAAAGGTGGGGGTTCAGGCGCACACGCCCTTGAGCTCTCGTAACTTGGTTAGGAAGGGAAATTGGGTGCAGATCAATATTAGCCATAGTTAAAGATTCATGCATAACACCTCAGCCATTAGCTCAGACAAGGTAATTAAAGGTAAACACACAATGTATTAATCATATCCACGGACTCCCTAAGCAGGAGAGTAAACTGTAACGTATTATACTTGATGAAGTTAGTCCCGGAAAGATTCCGTGATAGGGCAAGACAATGGTCTCGCCAGCCAGTAGTTAATTAGTAGATAACAGACTTCCCCAGTAATTTCCTGATTACACATTACCTCCAAGTAACTTCTGTAAATGTAACTGGATTAACAACGTCAGCAGTCTTCTGTGACGGGTCGCGCGCAACCTATGCATGCAGGTACCCGAGGCAGGCAATAAATGCCAACACTCTGAACTAATCGGGACTGGTCTTCTGCCTCATCTTTGCCTACGTGCCTTCCTTGCAACCAGTCACTCCGTGACCCAGCGGGCCATTTCTGGCCCACCATTGCAACAAAGAAGAAGCTAACAAACAGAAAAAATTGATTATTATTTGCTGCCCTCAGGTGGACATGATGAGTCATAGTCGCCAAGTTGAATTCCTCTTTTGCTCTTAAAGGATGGGTCCAGTTATTGGGGGAGTCTTTCACACAGCAGCCAAAAAAAAGTTAACTTTTGAAGTGCAAGATTTCTTTTCACTTGTATAAAGTGCACAGAATATTTCTCTAAGCAGGTCTTCTCCAGTTATGTAGGATGACTACACCTATTTAACTGCTGGTGAAAGAGGGTGACCATTTGGGTAGGATGATGTAAAAACTCCCTGAACACCCAAAGCAGTAAAAGAGGAAGCAAAGAAGAAGATGTAGACAGAGCACAGTTTGAGACTGGTTAAAAACAACTGCAGACAAATATTTTATTTTATTTTATTTTACAAACCTTGCTCATTTTTAAATAAAAGGTGTGTAGTCTTGTTAGTATATTTGAAAGCAACACTGTTTCAGTATCCACTTGCTGAACTCTCTGCTTTCAATGCCGTCTTTGTTCTCTAAAAGTGCTTTGGCACTTGGCTTCTCTGAATTTCATTCCACCTGGGTCAAACCCCCCCCCCCCTTTCATTGTATTGGTCAAGCAGAATAATCCATGCCACATACCTCTTTGCATATACAGTATTTGGCAGCTAGCCCTCTTGTTGAAGAACAAGGAAATACTGTGCAGTCCATCATCTTAAATATGAAATAGCATAGTACTCTTGTAGTAATCCCTGTTACAACAACTTTGCAGCCTGTGGAGCTTTCAGTTAAGTGAAGTCCCTGTTGACACTCAAGTTAAAGAAAATAATGCTGCCATTTTGGCCCCAACAAGCACTAAGCATGTGATGACGGTTGTGATAGGTTGACTTTCCCATATGAATCAGATGTTTCTGGTCTTCTTGACAGAAAGCCCATCCTGTTGGCCCAACTGGGCCTGAAACCTCAAGAGAGATCCACAGTATAAATAAGGCAGGCCCATCAATACTGTTGAGTCTGGCACTTAAGAAGTATTCTGACCAGCAGGATTGGGTCAAACACAAGTGATTTATTATTCAGCTCAGAGATACCGGACTGAGGAACATGTACAAGGTGGACAGCTTATATACAGTGAGAATGGCAGTTACACAGGTTGATACATTTCGGCAGGCTTTCGGGGAAGTGAGAAGTTGTGTTGATGAATCAACATCATGAGCCAAGATGGCGGCACATTCAGACGCTGTGGCTGAGAGCTCCTTGCTTTTGAGATGGGGTCAGTTAAGTAGGGTTATTTATAGCCATCAGGAATTGTTGTTTTATAGAAGCAGAAGTGGAGACTGTGTTATGTGTGGAAAACTGTGTGAAAAACTGTGGGCTTGCAAGATTCCAGGAATAATAAATCATCGAACCTGGAGGACGACAAGGAGTAGGAGAGAGCGAAGGCAAAAAAGAGGCTGTAGAGGTAATGGCCATGTGAACACAAGGGCAAAGATAAGAAAACAACGCTATAAATTACCTCTCCCAAGTATTTTCTATTCCAATGTGAGGTCTTTGGTGAACAAACTTGACGAGTGGAGGCTGCGTGTTGGAGCTGAGGGAGACTTTCAGGATTGCTGTGCATTGCTACTCACAGAGACATGGCTTAACTCTTTCATTCCCAACACAGCTATTGAATTGCAAGGCTATACTACACACCGGTTGGACAGGACAAAGGATTCTGGCAAGAAACATGGTGGGGGAGTGTGTATCTTCATAAATCACAACTGGTGCAAGGACTCTGTCAGCTTGGATAGCCACTGTTCCCTGGAGGTAGAGTTTTCAATGATTAAATGTAGACCTTTTTATCTCCCCTGGGAATTTTGTTGTTGTTGTTCAGTCGCATAGTCGATTCCGACCCTTTGCGACCCTATGGACCATCGTTCTCCAGGCGCCTCTGTCCTCCACCATCCCCCTCAGTCCTCCCAGTTCTGTGCCCATTGTGTCTACAATACCATCTATCCATCTCATCCTTGGCCTCCCCCTTCTTCTTTTGCCCTCCGCCTTTCCCAACACCACGGCCTTCTCAAGTGAATCCTCCCTTCTCATTTGATGCCCAAAGTACTTTAGCCTCATCTTTACTATTTGACCTTCCAATGAGCAGTCAGTGTTGATTTCTTCTAAGATTGACCTATTTGTTCTCCTCGCTGTCCAGGGTACTCTCTAAACTCTCCTCCAACACCACATTTCAAAGGCATCTATTCTTCTGCGTTCAGCTTTCCTAATTGTCCAGCTCTCACATCCGTACATTACCACTGGGAATACCATTGCTTTGACTATTCTAATTTTTGTTTTCAAGGTGATGTCTCTGCTTTTCACTATGTTCCCCAGGTTTCTCATGGCTTGTCTCCCAAGAATCAGTCGCCTTTTTATTTCATGGCTGCAATCCCCATCTGCAGTGATCTTAGATCCTAAGAATGTAAAATCTGTCACTGCTTCTACTTCTTCCCCATCTATTTTCCAGGAACTGATCGGGCCTGTTGCCATTATCTTGGTTTTCTTGATATTGAGTCTCAAGCCAGCTTTTGCACTCTCTTCCTTCAAACCGATCAAGAGATTCTTTAGGTCTTCCTCACTTTCTGCCATTAAGGTGGTGTCGTCTGCATATCTCAGATTGTTGATGTTTCTCCCAGCAATTTTGATCCCATATTGTGATTCCTCCATCCCTGCATTGTGCATTATGTGCTCTGTGTATAAGTTGAATAAGCAGGGTGACAAAATGCAGCCTTGTCTTACTCCTTTTCCTATTCCAAACCACTCTGTCATTCCGTGTTCTGTCCTAACTGTTGCTTCTTGGTTCATGTACAGATTTCTCAGGAGGCATATGAGATGCTCTGGTATTCCCATCTCTTTAATCACTTGCCACATCTTGTTGTGATCCACACAATCAAATGCCTTAGTGTAGTCAATAAAGCAAAAGTAAACTTGTTTCTGGTATTCCTTTGTTTTCTCCATGATCCAACGTATGTTGGCAATGTGGTCTCTATTCCCCCTGCCTCTTCTGAAACCAGCCTGCACCTCTGGTAATTCTCTTTCCACATTCTGCTGAAGTCTATCCTGTATTATCTTGAGCATCACCTTGCTGGCGTGTGGGATGAGCGCAATTGTTCGATAATTTGAGCATTCTTTGGCATTGCCCTTTTTTGGGATTGGAACATATACTGATCTTTTCCAGTCCTGTGGCCACTGTTTTGTTTTCAAAATCTGCTGGCATACTGAATGCAGTAATTTGATGCCATCATCTTTTAGAGCTTTGAAAAATTCAACTGGGATACCATCATCTCCACTAGCTTTGTTGTTTGCAGTGCTCTTTAGGGCCTTTCTGACTTCACTCTTCAGGATGTCTGGCTCAGGTTCAAATTCTTCATCATTGTGACTATCAGGAGTGTTGAGTTCCTTTTTGTAGAGTTCCTCTGTGTACTCTTTCCATCTTTTCTTAATTTCTTCTGCATCAGCTAGCTCCTTTCCGTCTTTGTCCCTTATCATGTTCATTTTTGCTTTAAATGTTCTCTTGATTTCCTGGATTTTTTTGAAAAGGTCTATGGTTCTGCCTCTTTTGTTGTTTTCCTCCATTTCTTTGCACTGTTCTTTTAGGTAGTTTTCCTTATCTCTCCTTGCTTTTCTTTGAAATTCTGTGTTCAAAAGATTGTATTTTTTCCTTTCTCCTTTGACTTTTGCGTTCCTTCTTTCCTCTGCTATTTTAAGAGCCTCATCAGACAACCACTTTGCTTTCTTACTCTTCTTTTCTTTTGGTATGGTTTTCTTTGCTGCTTCCTGCATGATGTCCCTCATCTCTGTCCATAATTCTTCTGGCACTCTATCTATTGAGTCTAAGCCATTGAATCTGTTCATCACCTCCACCGTGTATTCTTTATGGATGCTGTCTAGGTGATATCTGTCTGGTCTCTTTGTTTTCCCTATTTTCTTTAGTCTAAGCCTGAATTTTGCAATCAGTAGGTTGTGATCTGAGCCACAGTCTGCTCCAGGTCTTGTTTTTGCTGACTGTATGGAGGTTCTCCATCTTTGACTGCAGAGTATGTAGTCAATCTGGTTTCGGTGTTGGCCATCTGGTGATGTCCATGTGTAAAGTCACCTCTTGTGTTGCTGGAAGAGGGTGTTTGCTATGACCAGTGCGTTCTCTTGGCAGAACTCTATCAATCTTTGCCCTGCTTCATTCTGTGTTCCAAGACCGAACTTGCCTGTTATTCCCTCCACTTTTTGATTGCCTACTTTGGCATTCCAGTCTCCTAAAATAATTTGGACATCATTTCTTGGTGTTTGTTCTATGAAGTGTTGTAAGTCCTCATAGAACTGGTCCACTGTGGCTTCATCTGCACCCGTGGTTGGTGCGTATATTTGGATCACAGTAACATTGAAGGGTTTGCCCTGAAATCTTACTGACATCATTCTGTCATTTTTGATTATTGGGAATTGCTGGGAATTTACAGCAGTAGCATTAATGGTGGTGTATGTGGCACCAACTGCAAATGCACGCATAGCCATGGATATTTTGTATGGAAACATCAATACTAAACTGAGCAAATACCCAGAGGCCATGCTGATCATTGCAGGAGACTTCAATCATACAGACTTGAAGACAGTATTCCCAAAATTCCATCGGCACATTAAATGTGCAACTAGTGGGGAGAATACGCTTGACAAGGTGTATACAAACATTAAACGGACATATGAGGTTAAGCCCTTGGCACACCTTGGCAGGTCAGATCATGTGTCCCTGCTTTTGACACCAGCATACACACCCCTTAGGAAACAAGCCCCGATACAAAAACGGACTGTTACTGTGTGGCCTGAGGGAGCCTCTCAACAGCTGCAGGACTGTTTCCAGGAGACCAATTGGAATGGAGACCTACACATCAATGGTCCTGGATTATATTAGATTCTGCACTGCCAACGTCACCAGGGAAAAGCATATAAAGATGTATCCAAACAGGAAGCCCTGGATGACGAGTGAAGTTCAGAGACTGTTGAAGGCCAGAAACTTTGCTTTTAGAACTGGAGACCGGGTATTGTATAGTATAGAAAGGGCGAACCTGAAGAGGGGTATAAGGAAGGCAAAAGCTGTGTATAGAGGAAAAATTGAAGATTATCTGAGTAGTCACGACACCAGGCAAGTGTGGCAGGGAATCCAGCACCTTACTGACTACAAACCCAGTAATTCATCGCCAGTAGAGAGCAGTGCTTCTCTGGTGGAGGAGCTGAATACCTTCTTCGCCCGATTTGAGGTGACACCAGCAGTGGATCCAGCAGTGTTGCCAGAGTCATCGTCATTACTCCCCTTAGGGAATGTTGCCAGGGTGGAAGAGGGATGAATATTAAAAGGGATAAATGCGAGCAAGTCTATGGGTCCTGATGGAGTGGCTGGTAGGGCACTGAGAGACTGCTCAGAACAGCTGGCAGAAACTTTTATGAAGATTTTTAATTGGTCTTTAGCCCAAGCCACTGTCCCACCTTGTCTGAAATCCTCTACTATTATACCTCTGCCTAAAAAGCCTAACATAGATAGTCTGAATGTGGCGCTTACACCTGTCATAATGAAATGCTTTGAAAAGTTGGTGCGGAACCGTATTATGGCTTGTTTACCAGTTGGACTTGACCCTTGTCAATTTGCATATAAGAGAAAGAGATCCATGGAGGATGCTGTGGCTACGGCCCTACATGCTGTTCTGACCCATTTGGAGAAACAAGGAACTTATGCGAGACTGTTATTTGTAGATTTTAGTTCTGCTTTTAATACAATTCTTCCGCATAGGCTGGTGCCCAAATTATTAGATCTGGGGCTTCCGCCATGCTTATGCAGGTGGATACTAGATTTTCTATCAGATTGTTCCCAACGGGTCAGGATGGGCTCTCATGTCTCTGCAGATCTTAACATATAAAATCAAGTGTTAACCATTGGAACTTTGTATAGGCTCCTTAGCCAGGCCCCACTAACCTGCACTCATCATTTGTGCACATGGTTGAACTGGGTACGCAGGTAAACGCAGGATTGAGAATTGTGCCAAGGGGGCAAGAGCCCCACAAATGCTAAAAAAAAGGAAACTTCATTTCCCAACGTTCTTTGTGCCACGCCGTGCAACAGCCAATCAGGTGGAGAGCCGCAACCACAAAGAACGTTGAGAAACGCCCCGCGGCCAATCAACATCGAGCCACAGGGAAAAAAACGTACCACAAGCACAAAACACAAACCCATTACTACAATCCCCAAAGTCCTCCGCGCCATGAGCGTGGAGAATGCTGAGGAATCCTGCGTGTGAAAAATAAAAGTTAAAAACACAACTCCGGCGCAGCACCTCAAAGCCATGAAAAGACCCACCGCCTTCTTGCACGGAGCAACGGGGAAGAGAGGGTCTCCCTATCCTCCACGCTACCCCGCCGAAGACTCGCCGGGGCCACCGAAACCAAGCCGCTGGAAAAAATCCAAAGCCCAACCGCTGCCTACATCGTCATGGGGATTTCAACGTTCCAGCCAGCGAGGCCGGCATGCGAACCCCCCCCCCCCAAAAAAAAAAAACAAAAACAAAAACTGGCATTGGGGATTTTCGCAGTCCAGCCACCAAGGCTGAGCCGCGAACCCTCCCCCCAACCACACCAAAACAAAACAACCAACAAACACAATGTGGGGATTCCCACGGGCCGGTGGCGTGGATATTCCAACGCATCGGGCCTGCGAAAATACCCCAACCCCAACCACACATGAACCGGCCATGGTATTTCCACGGGCCAGCCATCGACACTGGCCTGTAAAAATACCCCCAACCCACCACCACATGGTATTTCAATGGGCCAGCCAGCCACCGAGGCCGGCCCACGGAAATACCCACACCATAAACACAAACAAGAACATTCAACAAAAATCAAAAACAATAATAAACATAAAAATGAAAACAAAAACATATCAAAACAACCAAAAATAAACAAGGACAAACACACAACCCCCCGCCCCCCACAAAACCCAAAACAACCCCCCCTAACCAAAAAACAACAACACACCTTACCAGGACACGTCCGCCCTCATCCATGACCGGAACTGAAATGACAAAAGAACAGGAAGAATACACAGCCCAGTACACAGTCAAAATTAAAAAAATTACGCCACAGCACCACCCAGTGGCCACAGGAGAAATAACACTCAATAAATTCAAATTAATCTCCAAGATTTTTTTAAAAAGGAAAGAAGATTTAAAAACATTCAAAAATATCCAAACAAAAAAATAATTCAAAAATAAATAAATAAGTACACACTAAAAGAAAAATCAAACATCTAAACATGGTCAAAAAATTGAATTTAAAAAAACATACACTTACACATTTAAAAAAATTCTTATCCAAGGTACACCTATTAACAAAAAATCACATAGTAACACATTATTTTTTAAAATACAATAATTGAAAATAATTATATCAACCTTTCCTCTTTTTAAAATCCAAAAAAAAGATGATAGTTTAAAACACTACCTGCGTATAAAAATTTTTTTTAAAAAAAATGTTTATTTAAATAAACATACAACAAAAACCATCCAACACCACTTGAAACAGCCCGGCAATGCCGGGCAACCTCTGCTAGTCTCAGTATAAGTATGGGGACGCCGCAGGGGTGTGTGCTGAGCCCGCTTCTGTACACGCTCTACACATATGATTGTGTTCCCAGTTACCCCAGCAATAAGATCATCAAGTTTGCTGATGACACAATGGTGGTGGGTCTGATTACTGCTGGGGAGAGGGAGTCGGCTTACAGGAAGGAGGTTGAGATGCTGACAGAGTGGTGTAGGGAAAACAATTTATTCCTCAATGTAAAAAAGACAAAAGAAATCATTGTGGACTTTAGAAAATGCAAATTGAACATCCAGCCACTTATTATTGAAGGGAATTGTGTGGAACAGGTCTCAGTGTTTCGATTTCTGGGAATGGAGCTGAGGAATGATCTAACATGGGGAGCAAACACCAAAGCTCTGATGAAGAGAGCACAGCAGAGGTTATACTTCTTGAGAATCCTCAGGAAGAACAATCTTTCAAAGGACCTGCTGTTGGCATTCTACCACTGTACCATAGAGAGTGTGTTAACCTATGGTCTGTGTGTATGGTTTGGGAGTTGTACAGCTAGGGAAAGAACAATGCTGTCCAGGGTCATAAAGACTGCGGAGCGGATAATCGGGCGTACTCTTCCCACTCTAGATCAAATCTATGCCACCAGGTGTTATAAGAAAGCTGTAGAGATTGCGCAAGATAGTACGCACCCCGGAAATGATCTCTTTCAGCTTCTGCCTTCTAGAGGAAGGTATAGGGTCATAAAGAGCAGGACGAGCCACTTGAGAAATAGTTTCTACCCAAAAGCGGTTCTGGCTTTGAATACAGTGCAATCCAGTCTATGAGGGAGCTTCTGTATATAGTTGTTAGGGTTTTAGAGTTTTTAGAGTTTTAGAGCTTTTAGGGGTTGAATGTGTATATGTGGGGTGGGAGTATGTTGATAATTTTGTATAGTTGTATTTTGTTTAGGTTTTGTTGGGTTGTTAAGTTTTTTCCCCCCAATCTCGTTGTTCTGTGCAGAACAATGACAATAAAGATTTATCTATCTGAATCTGCTATTTTGATGGTAGTTTGAAATTGGCGCCTTTGCAAAAGGCGCACTATTCCGCCGTAGACTTTTATGGCGCTAATAGCAGTTTTAATGAATAACACTTGGACAAAACAAATACCCTGATGAATTCCAGTCTAGGGCCATGGTTCCTAATGTGGGGCACATGCCCCACAGGGGGGATGATTTGGTTTTTAAGGGGGCAATTCGAGAATGAGTTAGGCCAGTGGTTCCCAATGTGAGGCTCAGGCCCCACAGGGGCACTTCAATTCCCAGAAGCATAGGTTAGTACACTGGCTGATCAGTGCTTTGGGGAATTGACTTAGGCTTTGAGGAATTGAAGTCCAAAAGCCAAAGGTTGAGAAACACTGAGTTAGACCAAGTTAATGGCCTTTTAGGCTTCCTCCTCATGAACAGAAGTGTGCATCTTTTTCATTGTAAGCTAGGTTGTATCCCTCATTCCCAACAAGATCAAAGGGAGATCTTCTTCACACCATGTATAGTGGAACTCTAGAATTTTCAGCCACCAGCTGAAGTGATACCTGCCACCTCAGATGGCTTGAATAGATGGAGAGGCAAATGCATATACATTCTGCCCCTAGTATTAAATGTGCCTGGGTACCAATTGCAGGGTACATACTGGGAGGCTCTACGTGTTTAGGTTCTTATTATGGACTTCTCATGGCAGGGAAATGTATGACCAGTAATGAACTGAATGGTGGAAAAGAGAGGCCTTTGACTTGCCCCAACAAACTTCTTCTGATGCTCTACGTTTAATTGAATGAAGTGGAAATCCTTTAAGTCCTGAAATGGTGCCTGTTGCTTCACTCAGGTGTATATGGTTTTATGGCTCTCATTACTTTACTGTAGACCACAGCAACTTTTAGAAACTTTGATCATGATCTGTTATGGGGTGTATGGCTGAGAAGTAGAATATGACTCTACGCTACAAACTAGGATCAATAAATGCTTGTACAAGGGCTGCATTTCCCTCAAGTTGAATGTGCCGTGTGTACTTCTGTGCATTTAAGTAGGGATACGACAACAACTTGAAACATTTCTCAGTGATTCCCTGAATCTCATAATGTAGAGAGTCCCTGATGAGGTTTCATTCCATGCTCATAAAATTTCCTAGCCAGGGGAATATTGTCAAAATTTTCTTCTGAAGAATTTCAGCCTGGCTAAGTTGCTAAGACGCTGACTGGGAAGCGGAAGGTCAGCAGTTCGATTCCCGAGTACTGCAGGACGGAAATGAGCTCCCGTCTTTGTCCCAGCTCCTGCCAACCTAGCAGTTCGAAAGCAAGAAATTGCAAGTAGATAAATAGGGACCACTTCGGTGGGAAGGTAACAGCGTTCCGTGCACTCCGGTGTCTAGTCATGCCTGCCACATGACCACGGAAATGTCTGCAGAAGCAGACAACGCTGGCTCTTCGGCTTAGAAACAGAGATGAGCACTGCACCCTAGAGTCGGATACGACTGGCTTTCGAGCAAGGGAAACCTTTACCTCCATAGGACCAAGGGACCATTCAACAATTATGTGATCCTCGGGGGCGGGGGTGCCATCTCTATAATGGAAAATTACGTGGGGGCATTGGGGGGGTCAGGTCAAAGTTTATGTAAACCATTTTGAGCTGTTGTGGTTTTGAAACATGGCGCTTTGATCCGATTTGAGATTATTGAATTGCTTGTGCAGTCTATTGCTAACTGATAGAAATTTATAATCCTTATAAAGAAGATAGTAGAAGAACACTATCAGAATTTACCTGACATCTGATACATACTGGTACGTTTTGCATTAGGCACCAATAGTGAAAAGCTCTAAAAATTAGAGTTTTGATGCAAAAGCTCTGGATTACGTAATTTTAAAGGGAGGGGGTTCAAATCAAAAATTACGGTCAGATTACATAGGGGTAAGGGGTCAATTTTTCCCAAAAAAGGGATCACGTAATTGTTGAATGGCCCCAAGCCCTCGTTGTTTGCTGGATTATGAAGCAGCTGACGTTTCTTTCCTCTACCTGTCTTCCGCTTTTCCCCCTTAATGTTTATTACTTTTTTTAAATGGTGGAGTGAATATGAAGCATTTTTGTGGGGCAGGAGTTCAGAGGGAGAAAGTTTGGCAGAACCGGTAGCAGAAATTCTGGTTGGCCCTGCCCATCCAAGTTTTGCAATTACGCAGGGCTTTCTCCCTGGCCACGCACATCATACCATGCCCACAGAGTAGGTAGTAAAAAAAATTGAATCCTATCACTAGAAATGGCCAATGATGAGATGACTTGCTTAATGTAACTGTGTCTGCTGAAATTTCTGGGACTATTCACATTCATACACCTTCAAAATTGCTAAAATGTTTTTGTTTTGTTTTTTGCTAAAAACGCTTACTTGGGACCTTAGTGGCAAAAATATTTTTTTTAAGGAAGACAGACAATTTTGTTGTTGAATCCGACCCTTTGCAACCCCATGGACCACAGCACACCAAGCTCCACTGCCATCCATCACCCTCCATAATCTCTAGTTCCCCTGACTCTTTGGAACCCAGCATATACTTCTGGAAGTTCTCGATCCACATACTGCTGAAGCCCAGCTTGTAGGAACGTGAGCATGACCTTGCTCTTATTTGAGATGAGTGTGATTGTACGATAGTTTGAACATTATTTGGCATTCCCTTTCCTTGGAATTGGAACGCAGACTGACTTTTTCCAATCCTGTGACCACTGCTGCATTTTCCAAATTTGCTGGCATATTGAGTGCAACACTTTAACATCATCATCTTTTAGAGCTTTAAATAGCTCAACTGGAATACCATCATCTCCACTAGCTTTGTTGTTAGTAATACTTTCTAGGGCCCACTTGACTTCACAAACGAGGACGTTTGGCTTGAGGTCCTCAAATATCTAGAGATGTGTGTTCCCCAGACTTCTAGATGCTGCTCTCTATGATCTATGGAGATTGGAAGCCTAGAAAACATTATATTAATGAAAATCTAATTTCCCCAGATATACATCACATATTGCTTTACTTAGATTTTGATCTTTCAGGAAAAAAATGCTGAATTTTGAAGAAAATGAACCTCAATTCAGCATTAAGAAAAATTACATCTACAGAACAGTTAAAGAGGCAGTGTTTGGAGACACAATTATATGCTTCCATTTTTTTTTATTATTTATACTTGTATCGAACAACCTGTGCTGATAGCAGGAAAGGCAACCCAAAGCAACCGAAAATAGTTATAATCCCACAGTCATTAAAGATTTTGCAATTTGTGTTTGAAGCCTGATTCGGAAGAGAGGTGTTGGTGAAAAGCGTAGCAATCAACGTTCTTGTTTCCTTGTAGCATTTCTGATTGGCAGATCTACAAAATGAAAGTATGTGAAAACACAAGTGAAGAGACAGGTCTTTCTCATTATATATCCTTCTTGTTGTTTTAACTTGCTTTGCGTATTGCTGTTCTAAAAGATGCAATAAAAATCTTGCAAGTACTTTCAACCCAGAATAATTTCTGACATGAAATTATTATTATTATTATTACTTGCAATGTCTTCCTTTCAAACTGCAAGGTTCGGCACTCTAGCACAGCATCTTAACCACTAAGGTGGCCCTGATGCTTTACTTATAGGCTTAGGGAAACTGCTGACCTGCCAAACTTCCTGTCATCAAGTTCAACACATTAATCACTAAGCCATCTACAGTTAACACATGGGGCCATAAATGGGGAGACTGAGACTTAGAAGGAACCAAAAAAAGATCATCAACTCTAAGAATTTATTGCTGAAGACCGAGACCAAGATAATCCAAATTATTATATTCCTGATCACTATGCATGGGTGTGAAAGCTGGATAGTAGAGAAAGCTAACAGGGGGGAAATTGACTCATTTGAAATATCATGCTGGAACAGAGCTCTACAGATACTCTGGACTTCCAAAAAGACAAGCAAGTGGTTCCTTGAGCAAGTCATGCCTGAACTGTCTCTGGATAAATTTTGGATTGGTGTGGACAAGTGAGATTTTTCCTTCAGCTCATTTCTAACAAGCATTTGGCCAAATGTGCTGCTCCCTTCATATCTGAGGTAGAAAGAACTTTGGTTGCTTTTTATTTAAAAAAATAAATCATTAGAAATATGAGAAAGTAAAACTGACAGATTCGCCCATCCCTCACTGGACCAAAGGTGGCAAGTGGACTCACCTGAATGAATCCCCAGGTAAACCATTCAGTTTTCTCGAACCTAGAAAAGGCAAATATCAGATAACTAACTCTGAACAGGGACAAAATGGCAAGACTGATGATTTTCAAGCTGTGGGAGAAATTTCATTATGTAACAACTCAAAAGAGGTGAGAGTGATCTGTTAATTGATTCTTTTACTTTTCAAAATTCAAATTGAGCTAAAATGGATACCTTTAGTTCTTTTTTAAAAAAACCCAATTAGAATGTGATGAACTCTTTGCCTTTCATTCAGTGCACAAATTTGTAATGAAGACTTGGGTTTGTAACTATAAAAACAATTAAAACTGTTGACAGCTACGTCATTGTAATCAATTACTTTCAAACACTGGATAAACACATTCAATTGAGCTACATTCAATTTAAAATCTACCAAGAATGCATCCACTGTTATCAATTAGATTGATGATAAAGTAAAACTCCGACTTACAAATGCCCCGAGTTACTTAAAATTAGACTTACATAATGATTTTGTCCTAAAACCATGTCCTGATTTACACGATTTCCTATGGGTTTGCTTCGAGTTACATAAAGATTCTTTTTCCTATGGGTTTGTTTTGAGTTATGTAAAAATTCATTTCCCTATGTGGTTGCTTCAAGTTAAATTAAAAAAATTTTTACTATGCGTTTGCTTCGAGTTACATAAAAAACGATTTAAGCAAAAGCCTACAGAGCAGACTTTTTTTTGTAAGTAGGGGTTTTACTGTATTTGCAAACTTCTTCTTTAAGTACTTCTTATTCCAAATATTGGCTATCCTCATGGCAATCAGCCATAAGGATTGCCCTGGAAACAATATAATGCAGTGGTCTTCCATTTGCCTTTTCCATCGCAGTGCGACACCCGTACCACTGATCCAGTTCTGTGAGTCACTTTCTAGTCCTGAGTCCCTTTGGCACACAAAAATCATCTTGTGCCCCAGGTCGTACTGATGAAAATGCTGCCCTCTATTAAGATAGGTTCAAGTGGGATTTAATCCACTCAGGGACCATCACCCTTCCCTGGGGACTTTGCCACACAAAGCCACTAGTCCTCAGGGTAGTCAGGTTAGTTAACCGCCACCTGATGATCTGTGTTGAGTCACTGACAGTATGTTCTACTCTAATATCATAGCAAGATAATATCTGGCCAGACTGTGTAATTGTAACCAACAGGTCCTATTTAACCGGCTGTATAACTCAGTAGTTTGGGTATCTAGCTGTGTAGCCAGAAGTCGGGAGATCAATTCCCTACTGTGTCTTCTGGGAGAAGAGCTTGTTTGTGTAGTCATGGGGCAAAATGCCTCCCCAAAGAAAGAAACGGTGAGCCACTGCTACGTAGTCTCTACCTAGAAAACCCTGGAATGGGTCACCAAATGACTAAGTGACTTTATGGGATGATGATGGTGATGGTGGTGGTGGTGATGGCATCCCATTTATTTTAATGAGGACACTGTAGATGGAAGGAACACTGGGTACAGTTCAATATCTACAGATTCAGTGCCAACAGAACTGAAAATTGCAGATTAAACAATTCCTTTAGCTGTACAATTTACATCATCATTTAGAATTGGTATCTAATGACATTACATAATCAAACACATGAAAACAGGTGGCTGTTAAACTCACCTGGAAAAATCCATCTGGAAAAATCTAAAAGAAAAAAAAGACAAGAGTTATTCTATAGTGCCATTTTTTAATTTACTTTAACTGCCAGGAGGATTTGTGATAGCAATCTCCTAATGGTCAAACAAGCTGATATATTTAATTACTAGCAAGGGTTGCCCGGCGTTGCCGGGCTTTTTTTGGGTTTTTTTTAAAAAAATATGAAAAATGGTGTTGGATGATTTTTGTTGTATGTGTATTTAAATGAGTTATGTTATTTTTTTAAAATAATGTTTTTTAATACGTAGGTAGTGTTTTAAACTGTTATAAAAAAATTTGGATTTTAAAAAGAGGAAAGGTTGATATATATTTTTTTCCAATAATGGCATTTTTAAAAAAAACGTGTAAGTGTATGTTTTTTTAAATTTAATGTTTTTGACTGTGTTTAGATGTTTGGTTTTTCTTTTAGTGTGTTCTTATTTATTTATGTTTGAATAATTTTTTTGTTTGGATATTTTTGAATGTTTTTAAAACTAATTTCCCTTTTGTAAATTCTTGGAGATTAATTTGAATTCATTGAGTGTCATTATTCCTGTGGCCACTGGGTGGTGCTGTTGCATAATTTTCTAATTTTAACTGTGTCCTGGCCTGTGTATTCTTCCTGTTCTTTTGTCATTTCAGATGTGGACCTCGTTGAGGCTGGAGGTTTAAGGTGTGTGCTCTTTCTGTTAGGGGTGGTGGTGTTGGGATTTGTGGGGGGTGGGGGGATGTGTTTGTCCTTGTTTATTTTTTTTTGTTTGTGGATGTTTTTGTTTCTAACTTTTTATGTTTATTATTGTTTTTGATTTTTGTGGAATGTTCTTGTTTGTGATTTTGGTGTGGGTATTTCTGTGGGCCAGCCTCGGTGGCTGGCTGGCCCATTGAAATACCATGTGGTGGTAGGTTGGGGGTATTTTCGCAGGCCGGCCACGTTGGAATATCCACGCCGCCGGCCCGTGGGAATCCCCCCATTGTGTTTGTTGGTTTGTTTGTTTTGGTGGGGGTGGGGGCTTCACGGCTCAGCCTTGGTGGCCGGACTGCACAAATCCCCACGCCGTTTTTGTTTTTGTTTGGGGGGGGAATCCCAGCGTCGGGGTGTGTGTGGGCTTTCCTTCCTGGGGGCTGGCTTCTGGCCCGCAGTAAGGAAGCCCAGTGGCGGGGTGGTGGTGGTGGGCTTTCCTTACCGGGGGCTGGATTCCCTGGGTGGCCCGCAGTAAGGAAGCCCAGCGGCGGGGGGGGGGGCTTTCATTACCGGAGGCTGTGTCGCTGTGAGCCTTACCAGAGGCTGGCTTGCGGCCCACGGTAAGGAAGCCCAGTGGCGGGGTGGGTGAGTGGGCTTTCCTCACCAGGGGCTGGCCTCCCTGGGCGGCCCAGGGTAAGGAAGCCCAGCGGCGGGGGGGGGGTTGCTTTCGTTACCAGGGCTGTGTGGCTGTGCGTTTTTTATTTTTATTTTGGGCGCGCCGGCTTTCCCAGAGTTCTGCGCACTCACGGCGCGCAGGACCCTGGGGATTGTATTTTTCCATTTCTGCTTTCCCTTTGTGCTCCGTTTTTTTCCATGTGGCTTGGTTTTGATTGGCCGCGCTGTGTTTCCCCAGGTTCTTTGTGCTCCCGCCTCTCAGCCTGATTGGCTGTGGCGCAGCGCGGCGCAAAGAACGTTGGGAAATGAAGTTGTTTCCCTTTTTTTGCGTTTGTGGAGCTGTTGCCCCACTGCCGGTTTTCTCAATCCTTCGTTGACCTGCGTACCCAGATCGGCCGTGTGCACGAAGGGTGAGTGCAGGCAAGTAGGGCAAGGCATAGCAACCTATAGCCAGTTCCAACGGTTAACCCTTGGATTTATAGGTTAAGATATAGATTTAAGACCTCCTCCAAGCAGCAAAAGTTGATAATTTGAAATGGTGCACACTTTCCTGCCACTCCATTTCTGGCAATTAATTTGCTTTGATTTGTTATTTGGGAATTGAAAGTATGAGCTTAGTCTTGACATCTGCTCACTGTGGCACATGTGGCACATGTTACTGTTGAAGAGGAGGAATGGGCCAATCACAAGAAATTTCCTTTCATGTGTTATTTGACCTAAGGATTTATATACTGGAGATTCCTGGGGAGTATATTCTGCTAGCAATTTGTCTATGTGTCTATTGCCAATAATATTATAAATGAAAGCATCTTAATGATGTGGAGAGATGGGAGAGATGTGACTGCAGCAGTGTTTCTGTTCTTGAGAAATCAAACTTCATTAAAGTCCTTAAAATCTGGAAGAACAGTAATCAAAAAAGGAAAAGCGTCATAATCCCAGAGGTGGGAAATGGATGATGTGACAATCAGCTGCACACGCTAGAAAAACTGCCTGTTTCTGCCTTGTGTCTCTACATTTTAATTACAATACGTCTTAGTTACAGGATTATTTGAAGGTGAACACAGGCTAAATTTCCAAGTCTAATTGCCCTGTAGTATGATATTTGACCAATGCTCTAAGATTATTCTGAACAAATCTAAGAAAAGCAAGCATGATCACCTCTTCATATTCAGAATCATCTTCTATCTGAGGAGGGAACAAGGAAAAATAATAATGAAAACCACAGTTCTCAGGAAAATACTAAACACACACATATATTTGTGTGAATGTAATGGTCACTAAGGATTTATATACTGGAGATTCCTGAGGAGTATACTCAGCTAGCAATGTGTCTATGTATCTATTGCCAATCTTAACCTATAAAACAAAGGGTTGGAACTTGCTATAGGTTCCTACGGCTGGCCCTACTTGCCTGCACTCACCCTTCGGGAACACGGGTGGACTGGGTCCGCAGGTTAACGAAGGATTCAGTAAAGCGGCAGTGGGGCAACAGCCCCACAAACGCGAAGAAAGGGAAACAACTTCATTTCCCAATGTTCTTTGCACCGCACTGCGCCACAGCCAATCAGGCTGAGAGGTGGGAGCACAAAGAACGTGGGGAAACGCGGCGCGGCCAATCAAAAATGAGCCGCACGGGGGAAAAAGGAGCACAAAAGGAAAGCACAAATGAAAACATACAATCCCCAGTGTCCTGCGCGCCATGAGCGCGCAGAACTCTGAGAAAGCCGGCGCGTCCCAGGGAAGCCAGCCCCCGGTAAGGAAAGCCCCCCCGCCACTGGCCTTCCTTACCACGGGCCACAATCCAGCCCCCGGTAAGGAAAACCCACCACCCCCGCCGCTGGGCTTCCTTACCGCGGGCCGCAAGCCAACCCCCGGTAAGGGAAGCCCACCCACCCCGCCGCTGGGCTTCCTTACTGCGGGCCACAAGGCAGCCCCCGGTAAGGGAAGCCCAAACACACTCTACCCTGCCACTGGGCTTCCTTACCGCGGGACGCAAGGCAGCCCCCCAGTAAGGGAAGCCAACAAAAAAAAACCTCGCCGCCCGGCTTCCTTACCGTGGGTCGCAAGCCAGCCCCCGGTAAGGGAAGCCCACACACACACACACTGCCACTGGGCTTCCTTACCATGGGCCACAAGGCAGCCCCCGGTAAGGGAAGCCCACAACGCCCCCCCTCCCCCGCCGCTGGCCTTCCTTACCACGGGCCGCAAGCCAGCCCCTGGTAAGGGAAGCCCACACACACACCCGCCGCTGGGCTTCCTTACCATGGGCCGCAAGCCAGCCCCTAGTAAGGGGAGCCCACAACCCTCCCCCCGCCGCTGGGCTTCCTTACCGCGGGCCGCAAGCCAGCCCCCAGTAAGGGAAGCCCACACACACCACCGCTAGGCTTCCTTACCGCGGGCCAGCCAGGGAAGCCAGCCCCCCTCTCTCTCTCACACACACACTTATTCCTCTTCTGCTCCTTTCCCTTTCATGTGTTATTTGACCTAAGGATTTATATACTGGAGATTCGTGGGGAGTATATTCTGCTAGCAATTTGTCTATGTGTCTATCGCCAATAATATTATAAATGAAAGCATCTTAATGATGTGGAGAGATGGGAGAGATGTGACTGAGGCAGTGTTTCTGTTCTTGAGAAATCAAACTTCATTAAAATTGAGTCCTTAAAATCTGGAAGACCAGTAATCAAAAAAGGAAAAGTGTCATAATCCCAGAGGTGGGAAATGGATGATGTGACAATCAGCTGCACACGCTAGAAAAACTACCTGTTTCTGCCTTGTGTGTCTACATTTTAATTATGATACATCTTAGCGACAGGATTAATTGAAGGTGAACACAGGCTAAATTTCCAAGTCTAATTGCCCTTTAGTATGTTATTTGACCAATGCTCTCAGATTATTCTGAACAAATCCAAGAAAAGCAAGCATGCTCACCTCTTTATATTCAGAATCATCTTCTATCTGAGGAGGAATGGGCCAATCACAAGAAATTTCCTTTCATGTGTTATTTGACCTAAGGATTTATATACTGGAGATTCCTGGGGAGTATATTCTGCTAGCAATTTGTCTATGTGTCTATTGCCAATAATATTATAAATGAAAGCATCTTAATGATGTGGAGAGATGGGAGAGATGTGACTGCGGCAGTGTTTCTGTTCTTGAGAAATCAAACTTCATTAAAGTCCTTAAAATCTGGAAGAACAGTAATCAAAAAAGGAAAAGCGTCATAATCCCAGAGGTGGGAAATGGATGATGTGACAATCAGCTGCACACGCTAGAAAAACTGCCTGTTTCTGCCTTGTGTCTCTACATTTTAATTACGATACGTCTTAGCGACAGGATTATTTGAAGGTGAACACAGGCTAAATTTCCAAGTCTAATTGCCCTTTAGTATGTTATTTGACCAATGCTCTCAGGTTATTCTGAACAAATCCAAGAAAAGCAAGCATGCTCACCTCTTCATATTCAGAATCATCTTCTATCTGAGAAGGGAACAAGGAAAAATAATAATGAAAACCACAGTTCTCAGGAAAATACTAAACACACACATATATTTGTGTGAATGTAATGGTCACTAAGGATTTATATACTGGAGATTCCTGAGGACTATATTCTGCTAGCAATGTGTCTATTGCCAATAATATTATAACTGAAAGCATGTTGATGATGTGGAGAAATGGGAGAGATTTGACTGAGGCAGTGTTTCTGTTCCTGAGAAATCAAACTTCATTAAAATTGAGTCCTTAAAATCTGGAAGACCAGTAATCAAAAAAGGAAAAGTGTCATAATCCCAGAGGTGGGAAATGGATGATGGGACAATCAGCTGCACATGCTAGAAAAACTGCCTGTTTCTGCCTTGTGTCTTTACATTTTAATTACGATACATCTTAGCGACAGGATTATTTGAAGGTGAACACAGGCTAAATTTCCAAGTCTAATTGCCCTTTAGTATGATATCTGGCCAGTGCTCTAAGATTATTCTGAACAAATCCAAGAAAAGCAAGCATGCTCACCTCTTCATATTCAGAATCATCTTCTATCTGAGGAGGGAACAAGGAAAAATAATAATGAAAACCACAGTTCTCAGGAAAATACTAAACACACACATATATTTGCGTGAATGTAATGGTCACTAAGGATTTATAAACTGGAGATTCCTGGGGAGTATACTCAGCTAGCAATGTGTCTATGTGTCTATTGCCAATAATATTATAACTGAAAGCATGTTAATGATGTGGAGAAATGGGAGAGATGTGACTGAGGTACTGTTTCAGTTCCTGAGAAATCAAACTTCATTAAAATTGAGTCCTTAAAATCTGGAAGACCAGTAATTAAAAAAGGAAAAGTGTCATAATCCCAGAGGTGGGAAATGGATGATGGGACAATCAGCTGCACATGCTAGAAAAACTGCCTGTTTCTGCCTTGTGTCTCTACATTTTAATTACGATACATTTTAGCGACAGGATTATTTGAAGGTGAACACAGGCTAAATTTCCAAGTTGCCCTTTAGTATGATATTTGACCAATGCTCTAAGTTTATTCTGAACAACTCTAAGAAAAGCAAGCATGCTCACCTCTTCATATTCAGAATCATCTTCTATCTGAGGAGGGAACAAGGAAACATAATAATGAAAACCACAGTTCTCAGGAAAATACTAAACACATACATATATTTGTGTGAATGTAATGGTCACTTAGATTTATAAACTGGAGATTCCTGGGGAGTATACTCAGCTTGCAATGTGTCTATGTGTCTTTTGCCAATAATATTATAACTAAAAGCATGTTAATGATGTGAAGAGATGGGAGAGATGTGACTGAGGCAGTGGTGGTTGTGCACACCCAAAACCACCCTTAGCCACCAACACACACTTTTTAAAAAAAAGACACATTATAAAACATTATTTGGTTAAATTAAAAAAAGAAAAAAATTATATCATCCTTTGTTCTTTTTTTAATCCCCCCCAAAAAATAAATAAATAAATAAATAAATAAATAAATAAATAAATAAATAAATAAATAAATAAATAAATAACTGATGACAATTTATAACAGCCCGGCAATGCCATCCTCCTCAGTCCACACAAACCCGTACCCATTGTATCTACAATGCCATCTAGCCATCTCATCCTTGGCCGTCCCCTTTTTTCTTTTGCCCACCACCTTCCCCAGCATCAAGGCCTTCTCAAGTGAATCCTCTCTTCTCATTTGATGTCCAAAATACTTCAGCTTCATCTTTACTATTTGACCTTATAATGAGCACTCAGGGCTAATCTCTTCTACTATTGACCTATTTGTTCTTCTCGCTGTCCAAGGGACTCTCAAAAACTCTCCTCCAACACCACATCTCAAAGGCATCTATTTTTCTTCGCTCAGCCTTTCGAATGGTCCATTAAAAAAAGCTCATTTTAAACAGCCTGGCAACGCCGGGCAAGCTCTGCTAGTAATATTATAACTGAAAGCATGTTAATGATGTGAAGAGATGGGAGAGATGTGACTGAGGCACTGTTTCTGTTCCTGAGAAATCAAACTTCATTAAAATTGAGTCCTTAAAATCTGGAAGACCAGTAATCAAAACAGGAAAATTGTCATAATCCCAGAGGTGGGAAATGGATGATGTGACAATCAGCTGCACACGCTAGAAAAACTACCTGTTTCTGCCTTGTGTGTCTACATTTTAATTATGATACATCTTAGCGACAGGATTAATTGAAGGTGAACACAGGCTAAATTTCCAAGTCTAATTGCCCTTTAGTATGTTATTTGACCAATGCTCTCAGATTATTCTGAACAAATCCAAGAAAAGCAAGCATGCTCACCTCTTTATATTCAGAATCATCTTCTATCTGAGGAGGAATGGGCCAATCACAAGAAATTTCCTTTCATGTGTTATTTGACCTAAGGATTTATATACTGGAGATTCCTGGGGAGTATATTCTGCTAGCAATTTGTCTATGTGTCTATTGCCAATAATATTATAAATGAAAGCATCTTAATGATGTGGAGAGATGGGAGAGATGTGACTGCGGCAGTGTTTCTGTTCTTGAGAAATCAAACTTCATTAAAGTCCTTAAAATCTGGAAGAACAGTAATCAAAAAAGGAAAAGCGTCATAATCCCAGAGGTGGGAAATGGATGATGTGACAATCAGCTGCACACGCTAGAAAAACTGCCTGTTTCTGCCTTGTGTCTCTACATTTTAATTACGATACGTCTTAGCGACAGGATTATTTGAAGGTGAACACAGGCTAAATTTCCAAGTCTAATTGCCCTTTAGTATGTTATTTGACCAATGCTCTCAGGTTATTCTGAACAAATCCAAGAAAAGCAAGCATGCTCACCTCTTTATATTCAGAATCATCTTCTATCTGAGGAGGGAACAAGGAAAAATAATAATGAAAACCACAGTTCTCAGGAAAATACTAAACACATACATATATTTGTGTGAATGTAATGGTCACTTAGATTTATAAACTGGAGATTCCTGGGGAGTATACTCAGCTTGCAATGTGTCTATGTGTCTTTTGCCAATAATATTATAACTAAAAGCATGTTAATGATGTGAAGAGATGGGAGAGATGTGACTGAGGCAGTGTTTCTGTTCCTGAGAAATCAAACTTCATTAAAACTGAGTCCTTAAAATCTGGAAGACCAGTAATCAAAAAAGGAAACTTGTCATAATCCCAGAGGGGGAAAATGGATGATGTGACAATCAGCTGCACACGCTAGAAAAACTGCCTGTTTCTGCCTTGTGTCTCCACATTTTAATTACAATACGTCGTTGTGACAGGATTATTTGAAGGTGAACACAGGCTAAATTTCCAAGTTGCCCTTTAGTATGATATTTGACCAATGCTCTAAGTTTATTCTGAACAACTCTAAGAAAAGCAAGCATGCTCACCTCTTCATATTCAGAATCATCTTCTATCTGAGGAGGGAACAAGGAAAAATAATAATGAAAACCACAGTTCTCAGGAAAATACTAAACACACACATATATTTGTGTGAATGTAATGGTCACTAAGGATTTATATACTGGAGATTCCTGAGGAGTATACTCAGCTAGCAATGTGTCTATGTATCTATTGCCAATCTTAACCTATAAAACCAAGGTTTAACCGTTGGAACTTGCTATAGGTTCCTACGGCTAGCCCTACTTGCCTGCACTCACCCTTCGGGAACACGGGTGGACTGGGTCCGCAGGTCAACAAAGGATTCAGTAAAGCGGCAGTGGGGCAAAAGCCCCACAAATGCGAAGAAAGGGAAACAACTTCATTTCCCAACGTTCTTTGCACCGCACTGCGCCACAGCCAATCAGGCTGAGAGGTGGGAGCACAAAGAACGTGGGGAAACGCGGTGCGGCCAATCAAAAACGAGCCGCACGGAAAACAAAGAAGCACAAAGGGAAAAATACAATCCCCAGTGTCCTGCGCGCCATGAGCGCGCAGAACTCTGAGAAAGCCGGTGCGTCCCAGGGAAGCCAGCCCCCGGTAAGTAAAGGCCTCCCCGCCACTGGCCTTCCTTACCGTGGGCCGCAAGCCAGCCCCCGGTAAGGGAAGCCCACCCACCCTGCCGCTGGGCTTCCTTACTGCGGGCCGCAAGGCAGCTCCCGGTAAGGGAAGCCCACACACACTCCACCCTGCCACTGGCCTTCCTTACTGCGGGACACAAGCCAGCCCCCAGTAAGGGAAGCCCACATCACACACACCCCGCCGCTGGGCTTCCTTACCACGGGCCGCAAGCTAGCCCCCGGTAAGGGAAGCCCACAACACACACACCCCGCTGCTGGGCTTCCTTACCACGGGCCGCAAGCTAGTCCCCGGTAAGGGAAGCCCACACACACACACACACCGCCGCTGGTCTTCCTTACCACGGGCCGCAAGCCAGCCCCCGGTAAGGGAAGCCCACAAAAAAAAAACCACCGCTGGGCTTCCTTACCGCGGGCCAGCCAGGGAAGCCAGCCCTTCTCTCTCTCACACACACACATATTCCTCTTCTGCTCCTTTCCCTAAAGAGCTCTCTCTCTCTCTCTCACACACACACACACACACACACACACAGCTTCTCTCTCTCTCTCTCACACACACACACACAGCTTCTCTTTCTCTCTCTCTCTCTCTCACACACATATTCCTCTTCTGCTCCTTTCCATAATGAGCTCTCTCTCTCACACACATACACACATACACACACACACAGCTTCTCTTTCTCTCTCTCACACACACACACACATATTCCTCTTCTGCTCCTTTCCCTAATGAGCTCTCTCTCTCTCTCTCTCTCACTCACTCACTCACACACACACACACACACACACACACACACACACACACACACACACACACACACACACACACACACACACACGACACTCCTGCCTTGCCATAAATTTTTAGTGTGTGTGTTGGTGATTGGAGTGGTATTCTATGGGTGGTGGTGGTTGTGCACACCCAAAACCACCCTTAGCCACCAACACACACTTTTTAAAAAAAAGACACATTATAAAACATTATTTGGTTAAATTAAAAAAAGAAAAAAATTATATCATCCTTCGTTCTTTTTTTAATCCCCCCAAAAAATAAATAAATAAATAAATAAATAAATAAATAAATAAATAAATAAATAAATAAACTGATGACAATTTATAACAGCCCGGCAATGTCATCCTCCTCAGTCCACACAAACCCGTACCCATTGTATCTACAATGCCATCTAGCCATCTCATCCTTGGCCGTCCCCTTTTTTCTTTTGCCCACCACCTTCCCCAGCATCAAGGCCTTCTCAAGTGAATCCTCTCTTCTCATTTGATGTCCAAAATACTTCAGCTTCATCTTTACTATTTGACCTTATAATGAGCACTCAGGGCTAATCTCTTCTACTATTGACCTATTTGTTCTTCTCGCTGTCCAAGGGACTCTCAAAAACTCTCCTCCAACACCACATCTCAAAGGCATCTATTTTTCTTCGCTCAGCCTTTCGAATGGTCCATTAAAAAAAGCTCATTTTAAACAGCCTGGCAACGCCGGGCAACCTCTGCTAGTAATATTATAACTGAAAACATGTTAATGATGTGAAGAGATGGGAGAGATGTGACTGAGGCACTGTTTCTGTTCCTGAGAAATCAAACTTCATTAAAATTGAGTCCTTAAAATCTGGAAGACCAGTAATCAAAACAGGAAAATTGTCATAATCCCAGAGGTGGGAAATGGATGATGTGACAATCAGCTGCACACGCTAGAAAAACTACCTGTTTCTGCCTTGTGTGTCTACATTTTAATTATGATACATCTTAGCGACAGGATTAATTGAAGGTGAACACAGGCTAAATTTCCAAGTCTAATTGCCCTTTAGTATGTTATTTGACCAATGCTCTCAGATTATTCTGAACAAATCCAAGAAAAGCAAGCATGCTCACCTCTTTATATTCAGAATCATCTTCTATCTGAGGAGGGAACAAGGAAAAATAATAATGAAAACCACAGTTCTCAGGAAAATACTAAACACACACATACAGTATCTTTTTGTGAAAGTAATATTCACTAAGAATTTATCTGCTGGAGATTCCTGGGGAGAATACTGGATAAAAATAAAGAATAACTCATGTGTTGTGAATTTCCAAGCAGGCTGCTATACTCTAGAACAGGGTTACTCAACCTTGACTGTCCAGGTGTTCTTGGACATCAAATCCAAGATGCCCAAGTCAGCACTCCTGCTAATCAAGGCTTCTGGGAATTGAAGTCCAAGAACATTTAGAGCAGGGGTATCCAAACCTTTTGGGCTGCAGGCCAGTCATGTGGTTGAGTGGGCCAGTCACGTTGTTCCTCCCAGCATTTCTGACAGTCACAGGTGCAATTATGGCAGTATTTTGTGCATGTGTGGGCACTTTGTACTTCCGCTTTTGGGAGTGGCGAGGGTGGTGTGGCTGGATCTTTATGTGCCGTGGGCTGGATCACGTCTGTGGGCCATAGTTTGGGAACCCCCTAATCTAGAGAGCCATGTTTGAGGAACCCTGCTCTAGAACAAACATATTTTATTTGGCATTAACTTTTGTAGACTGTAGCCCATAGTCTAATGTCTGTGATAAAGTCGCATTCATAGTTCAGAACAATAGTTTTCTTAAATTAAGATAGCTGAAAAGCCTCAAAATCTATTTCTTTGGAAGTTACACTTGTCAGCTTTTATTTTTTTGATATAACCTAGAAGGGGATAAGAGAAGACTGATGAATTACTCAGATCTCAGGGTAACGTAAAACATACCAGTCTATTCAGTAGTGGGATTTTAAAAAAAATCACTACCTACTCTGTGGCCGTAGTATGGTGGATGTGTTATGGTGGGCATGGCCAGGGGGAAGCCCTGTGTTGCACCCAAATTAGGACTACTTTATTTCAAATCTTGGATGGGTGGGGCCAGTCTGAATTTCTTCTACCAGTTCTGCCTAACTGGTGCGAACCTGCTGAATCCCACCACTGAGTCTATTTATGTGAAAGAGATACTTACATTGAATTCATAATCATCAGAAAGCTAATATGGCCACCCTCTTAATAGGACATGAATATTCTTATTGGGGATATTTTTAGAAATGCATAGATTAATACAAGCCCTGGTCAACTGTTCTTCTCCAATTTTCAATCAAAAGCCAAAGAGATTTCCACTTAACAGGATGATTCTTATGTTTTGGAATCCTAATTACCATGTTCTAAACCCTCTGATGAGCTTATGGAAATGAGCAAGTCCCTCAAAATGGAAATTCATACTATGAATCTGAATAGATGACAGATTTTTACAATATGATACTAGATGATATATTTGCACAAACATGGCATTTCAAGTAGTGGAAAACTTTTGTGATTGTTCTTGACAGACAATCTCTCTATTTAGCTATCTTAATATTACAGCTGAAAGCATGTTACTTTTGGAGAGATGCGATTGAGGCAGGGTATCTGTTTCTATGAAATAAAACCACAGTAAAACTGATTACGTATAACCTTGAACAGTCATCTAAAAAGGCAACTTGACTGTCATAATCCCAGAGGTGGCAAATCTACGATGTGGCAATCAGCAGCACATGCTAGGTAAACATTTCACTCTTCCAGTCACCAGCATTGTGCAATACCCATTTTTGCCTTGTGTCTCCTACATTTTAATATACTTCTAATTGACAGGGGTATTTGAAGGTAAATGCAGGCTTAATTTCTAAGTCTAATTACCCTTTAATGTGTTATTTGACCAATGCTCTCAGGTTATTCTGAACAAATCCAAGAAAAGCAAGCATGCTCACCTCTTCACAATCAGAATCCTCTTCTATCTGAAGAAGAAACAAGAAAACAATAACAAAAACTTCAGTTATCAGAAAAATACAAAACACACACATATCTCTGTGTGGAAGTAATAGTCACTAAGAATTTCTCTGTTGGAGTTTCCTGGGGAGGATACTGTAGAAAAATAAAGAACTCAAATGTTGTGAATTTCCAAAGAGGAAAACTCCAGAGAAAAGTAAAATGTTTCATTTGTCATTAGCTTTTGTGGACTGTAGCCCATAGTCTAATATTTGTGATAAGGTTGTGTTCATAGGTCCGAACGATGGCTTTCCTAGGTTATAATAGCAGAAAACCCTCAAATTCTCTTTGTGTTGAACTTTTGAAGCTTTAGTCCCTGGATATAACTTATATTGGCATGAGATAAGAATGAAGAACCACGTATATCTCAAAAGGGAGACACTTCACTATTAATCTGAATAATAGGCATTACCAGTTATTTTAAAATACATACCTATCTGTTATGTTAACCATTCTGAATCTCAGTACCTGATGTGTATACATTTATGCCATCAAGTCTCACTCCTATGTCTAATGAAGTGGACCAGATCCACAAAAGCTGACATTAAAATACAGCAGTTAGTATTTAAAATACCACATGCTTTTCTTTTCTTGACTAGTTTACTCTCTGATATACTTGAAAAAAAGACTAACACAGCTGCTATTCCAAAAATCAGTCACATCTCAGAGAAATGCAAAACAGACTGGTCTGTTTGTGTGAAAGACATACTTACTTTGTATTTATTTTCCTCAGACTGCTAAGGAAAAAAAGTCAGAATTAATTGGATTTCAAGGTAATATGGAAGTGCCCACCCTCTTAATAGGAAATGAATATTCTTACTGGGGATTATTATTATTATTTTAGGGATTCACAGATTAGTACAAGCCCTGATCAAGAGTTCTTCTCCTGTTTTGAATCAACAGGCTTTTGAAATGAAAGCAAGTCTGTAGTCCATTGGTCTTCTCAAATTGAAGGAAATGTTTAGACCAGTGTTTCTCAATCTTGGGCCTCCAGGTGTTCTTGGACTTCAATTCCCAGAAGCCCAAGTCATCACACTTGTTGATTAGGGCTTTGGGGAATTGAAGTCCAATAACATCTGTGAGCCCAAGGTTGAGAAACCCTGGTTTAGACCAAAGAGAATTCTCTATTTGTCAAGAAGGCTCATATGATTTGGAATCCCTATGCTGGTCTTGGACCACACTAAAGAATTGATTTGGAATACTTTTTATCAAGTTTTAAATCCAACAAGGTTCTTATGAAAATTGAGCAAGTTCCCCACCATGGAAGTTCAAGATGTGGGCAAAGCTAGATGATATATTTGCATAGACATGGTCCCTTAGGTGGTATAAAACAGTTGTGATTGTCCTTGACTATCTATCTATCTATCTATCTATCTATTTATCTATATATCTATCTATATATATATATAGAGAGAGAGAGATATATATATAGATAGATAGATAGATAGATTTAATTTAATTTAATTTAATTTAATTTAATTTAATTTAATTGTTGGATTTCTATACCACCCACTCGACCAAGGCCAACTCAGGGCGGTTCACAATCACGAGTAAAACAGATAAAAACAGAATTAAAATTAGATAGATAGACATTCCGCCAGCCACGCATCTATACCTCTAATGCCAATAATATTACAGCTGAAAACATGTTAATATTGGGGAGATGTGATTGAGGCAGTGTTTCTGTTCCTCGGAAATCAAACTTCATTAAAATTGTGTCCTTAAAATCTGGAAGACCAGGGGGCGTGGCCAAGATGCCGGAGGGTTAACACACACTTCCTTAGCTCGCGCCATTAAAGAGATTTTAGAATGAGAATTTAAAGTAAAAAAATTCAGGAAAAGACCAAATAGAAAGGCTGTAATGCGTTTTGGAAACTGAGAAGCATCGGATGAGTCCTTTGTTGGAGGAAATTGTGCTGGGACCGTTCTGATTGGGAAGTCGAAGCCCACAGAGGTGGCTGGTAAGGCAGACGCTGCAAGCTGCGGCCGGGCGAGCCACGGGCGGGCGGGATGCCCGAGAAGGCAAACGGGAGAGTAAAAATAAACAAAGAGGACTCTAAACGGGGTGCAGCTCTTCACTGGTTGTACGGGAGACATGTGGCAGGAGAATCGGACCTGTGAGGTTGGTGCCTTTCGGACCCATGAGAAGGGAAGGCAAGTGTGGAAGGAGGGTGGAAGTTGGGAGAACGGAAGAGCATCGGTAATGGTGGCGGAGAAGATCGAAACTTAAAAAAATTGCTGGAAAACTCAGAGAGGCGACTGAGGAGGTTAATAATTGGAGTAAAAGACAGTAAAAGAAAGGGGCAATTATGGAAGAGAGAAGGAGGTTGAAAATTTAAAGTATAGAATTTGGAGCATTTTCAGAAGGCTTGTGAATGCTCGGGCCTCGAAAGAGGGGGAGGAGATAGACCTAGAGGGCAGTGGAAAGCTGCAACATTATAGCGATTCTTTGCAATTACTATGGACTTTTCCAGGATATAAGCGTCTGTTCTTTTTCTTTTCTCCCCTCTTTTGGATAAAAGTTAATCTTCCTGCTGTTCCTTCTTCTTTTTGAATTGGAAGTGTTATTTTTGTTGTTATCTTTTTTACACTGCTACCACAGATGGGATTATAAAGGAAAGGGGTTCCAGATTGTAGCTTGGCTTTGCCTCTGATCATCACAGTTTTGTTTTTTGGCTTTGGATTTATTGGATCAATTTCTCCTTAACTTTGGAAATGTCGGGGTATGAAGACTTTACCGGGATTTGTTGAATATTAATTGGCAATTGGAATTTATAAAAGAAGAAAGCCTTAATTACAGTTTGGATTACAACTGAAGGGGTCTCTCTTTTTGGATAGTGCTTGGCTTGTTTTCAGCAATATTTCAACCATATTTGAGTATTGAAGGAAGCTGGAGTTTGGAGATAAAAAGATTGAGTTACTGAGAGCTTTTTTTGAAGATTTGATGGCAAGCATGGAGAAGAAAAAGGAGGAGGAGGTGGTCAAGCCTAAAAAATTGGAACAAAGAAAAGAAGGAAGAGAGGAAAGAGAAGGCCACAGTGGAGACATCAACAGTTGGAGGGACAGACCCGGACTCAGTGGATCCAGTGCAAAGATTGCAAAGGTGGAACTGGGGAAATTGATGAAAAAGACTGATAAGATGGAGGAGGCAAATGCAAAGTGGTTTCGTGAAATCAGAGAAGTGAGGGGAAAAGATAAGGAAGAAATAATGGGATGTCATAAAGAGTTAGCTTCTCAATTAACTGATTTTACCATAAAGGTAGAAGCTAATTATCAGAGAATGGATAAAGCCTTGAATGTGTTCAAAAGGATTTGAAAGTGGTACAGGAGGATATGAGAGGGTTACAGGAGGATGAAAGAGAAGTTAAAATAAAGGTGCAATCACAGGCGAAGAGATTGGATCTAGTTGAAGAGGTTATGAGAAAACAGAACGTGGTCATTTGTAATTTGTTGGAAAAAACGCCAGATAAGCAGAAAGAAAGAATAGTGAATTGGCTGAATAATTTGAACATGTGGATAAATTTTGTAAGTGAAGATATTGTCAGCTGTTTCAGACTGGGCGCAAGAAAAGGGAAAAAAGCAAATAGAAATGTTTTAGTTAAATTTGCAAATTGGGCTGATAAATTAAAGGTGATGAGTTTTTTAAAACAAGCTGGATCTGGCGTTTTGAAAATTGAGGGATGTGACATAGAGGTTTATAACGACATATCTGTAGAATAACGGGTATGGAGGTTCAAGATGAAACCTGTGACAAAATTGCTCAGGGAACGATCGATTGATTATCACTGGAAATTCCCCAAACAGCTCAGATTTTTTTTATGATAAAAAAATGCACACATTGGATGAAGAAATGGATTGTTTGGAATATTTGTGTCAAATGGGTTTGGTTAAGGCATCATCCCGTGAATGGAGGGGTTTAAGAAAAGTACTGGTGGAATCAGGGGGAATGAGAAGAGAACATGCAGGTGAGGCAGAGAGAGGGGCAACAGGAGGAAATGAGACAGAATTGGAAGTGCAGGTGGTGGCGGAAGAGGGTTGAATCGGAATGAATTTAAAAGGAGAGAGACGATGTATATAAAGGAGGGAAAAGAGATGCTGAAATAATATTTTTTTCTTTTATTTTTTATTATTTTTTACATAAGTGGATCAGTGCTAGAGCCTTAGGGACTTTGGTTGTTTTTTACACATTCCCCCCTCCCCTCTTTGGGTGACAAGGGCCACTTTCTAGAAGGAAGAGTGGGGAGGGTAGCCTAAATTTTGTATATGTTAATTGTTAATTGTAATGTAATTTTGTATTTGAATGTTAGTCAGTATAGGGTGAAGGAGAAGGCAGAAGTAGGAGTCCGGGGAGGTCAGAAGGGAAGAATGCTAATTAAAGAATGAGGGAGTTTAAAATATTGACGTGGAATGTGAAAGGTACTGGCTGTCAAGTGAAGAGGAGGAGGATAGAATCTGCTTTGCGTAAGGATAAAGCTGATATAGTCTTTCTTCAGGAGACCCATCAAAAATCAGGGGATACTAATAAGCTATTTTTGGGATGAAAAGTCATATGGTACTTCAAAAGCAAGGGGGGTGGCGGTCCTGATTTCAAAGAGACTTGGCTTTGAGATGTTAAAAAAGTATTTCCAATCCAGAAGGTAGATACTTGATCATTATAGGGAAAATAGATGATGAAGAAATAACCTTAGTTAATATATATGCTCCAAATGATCATCAACAAGAATTTTTAAACAAAGTGTTGGAAATATTAGAAAAAGAGAGAACATTGTAAATGATTGTAGCAGGTGATTTTAATTTAATAAGGGCAAAGGAGGATAGTTCCAATGAATTAAGGTCTGGAAAGGGGGTTAATATGAAGATTTTGGATAAATGGATGAAGGCCCTATGCTTGAAGGATGCTTGGCGGAAGATTAAAGGAACAGATAGAGCATATACCTATTTTTCACAGGTCCACAACACTTATTCCAGAATAGATTATATTTTCGTAACAGAAAATATGGTTAGAAATTTAGAAGACGCAGAGATTGGAATCTTTAAAGAATCAGATCACGCGAAATTTTATTTAGAAGTAAAAATTGAAGGTGCAAAGAGATATAGGAGAAATTGGAGATTTGATGACAAATTGTTTCACGATCAGAAAGGTAAAGAACAGATAATGGAAAAATGGAGTGAGTGTTAGGATTGGAATGATACGGGTGAGGTTAATTATAACGTAGTGTGGGATGCCATGAAGTCGGTGTTTAGAGGGGAATGTATTAAGTTGGCTAGTGTCAAAAACAAACAATTTAGGGATAAACAGAATGATCTTGAGAATGATATTAAATGCTTGCAGGAAGAGCATGTAAAGACAAAAAGTAAAGAGGTTTTTGAGAAAATGCAAAGGTTAAAAAAGGAATTGATAGGGAAAGATATACAAAATGTTAAAAAAAGATTTAGTGTATTTACTGAGGGATTATTTTGAGTTTAGTAATAGAAATTCGAAGTTCCTGGCAACAGCAGCTAAAGAAAAAAGAATTAAAAGAGAGATTGGAATACTGGTGGATGAAACAGGTAGGAGGTGTAATAAAATTAAGGAAAAGATTAAGATAGTGGAAATTTTTTATCAGGAGCTATATTCTAAAAGAGAAGTGAATATAGAGAAATTGAGAGAACAACTGGAAAAGCATGTACAAAAAAAGATAAATTCAGAACATAAAATAGAATGGAAGAGAAAATAACGGAAAAGGAGGTAAGAGACACAATAGCCAGCTTGAAGACAGGAAAATCACCAGGTGATGATGGGTTAACAGCTGAATTTTATAAGGAATTTAAAGATTGTGTAGTTCCAAGATTGGTGAAGTTGTTTAATTATATAATGGATGGAGGGATGATACCATCATCATGGTATAGGACTATAATTGTTTTGCTGCCGAAACCTGGAAAGGATTTAGAAAAAACAGAATCTTACAGGCCTATCTCTTTGATAAATCAGGTGCCAAGATATTTACAGCAATAGTTTGAATGGAATTATGGTTAAATATATAAATGAGGACCAGGCTGAATTCTTGAAAGGAAGACATATGACAGATCTGACAAGGAGGGTCTTGGATTTATTAGATATTGCAGGTAATACAAAAGAAAAAGTTGGTTTATTATCATTGGATATTTTCAAGGCTTTTGATTCATCGCAGTGGGTGACAATTAAGGAAATTATTAGATTTTATGGGTTTGGAGATAAATTTTGTAGTATGATTGGACAATTGTATCAATTTGGACTAGCCAAGGTTAAGGTAAATGATGAGTTTACGGATGAAATAAGGTTGAAAGCTGGCACTAGGCAGGGTTGTCCACTGTCCCCAATATTATTCATAATGGCGATGGAATTGTTAGCTGAAGCTATAAGAGGAGATAGTAGAATAGAAGGGGTTTCAGAAAATAAAATAAGCCTTTATGTGGACGATACATTAATAATTATGAAACATCCAAGAAAAGTGCTAGAAAAAAATTCACGGTCATTTAAAAGAATTTGAGGAGGTGACTGGACTGAGAATAAATTGGGGTAAATCTGAGATGATATTTTGCAATGTTGATAAAGAGGAACAAAAGAAAATTAGAGATAAATTTAAAATGCAAGTTAAAAATAATTTGAGATATTTAGGAGTTGAAATATGTCATAAATTTGAGGATCTCAAACGATTGGAATATGAAAAACAAAAAAAAGGAAATTAAAGATAAAATTGAGCAATTTAAAAAGATTAAATTATTCTGGTTCGGCAGGATAGCATTGTGTGAAATGATGTTGCTGCCAAAAATCAATTTCTTGTTTGATGCATTACCAATTTATTTAAATAATAAAGAAATTAAGGACTTTCAAAATATATTAAATAATTATTGTAATGGTGGAAGGAAACCCAGAATAGCGAAGATTTTTTGGTATTTACTGCAGAAAGAGGGAGGATTGGGAATACCTAATCTGAGAAATTATTATAGAGCTTTCCAAATTAAGAGCATTATGAAGATATTAGCAAGAGAAAGAATAATATGGGAAGAATTGGAAATGAAGGAGTTCGATCAAACGGGTAAAGGTATATTTTTGGATATCAATGATGGAAGAATTAAAAAAAAATAAGATGATGAAGACATTGTTGGGGGTATGGAGAAGGGTCAAAAAGAAATTAAGTCCGGACCTGTCACCTATTGTGGAGTTGGAAGACCTTGGAAGTTTTCTGATAAAAATTGATGAAAGGAGAAGGGAGGTATTAGAAAAGTTGATGTTTCTCTGCTGAAAGACTGGGTAAGAGTGTGTAAAGATAGTAGGGAAAAAGCGGAAATATGTGCACTTAAATTGGCTACAGAGAGCATCGATAGATAAATGGAATGGTCAATTTTTGGGACAAATAAGTTTAGAAAGAGGTAAAACTGAATTTGAGGAATTGATATTGAAAATGAGAAAGAGAATTGTGGGAATAAAGGGAATAGTGAGTAGAGTATATAGAACATTAAATAAAGAAGGAAACCCGCAAGAAACATTGAAATCATGTTGGGAGCAAGATTTGAACATAGCAATATCAGAAAGAAATTGGAAAAAATAAGTGGAGAAAACGATTTATGAGAACCATGTCAGTTAGAATAAAGGAACATAATTTTAAGATCTTGTGGAAATGGTATTTGACTCCAGAGAGATTGTTTCAAATGGATAATACAAAAAGTAAAAAGTGTTAGAGATGTAAAAATTCTTTGGGAACTTATGAACACATGTGGTGGGAATGTACTGTGGTAAAAGAATTTTGGGGGAAAATTGAAAAAGAGGTAGGGGAGATATTAGGGATCGAATATGAACTAGATGCAGGTACGGCATTATTAACGGATGTTGAAAAATTAGAACTGAATGAGGATAAAAAGGAATTACTATCCTTAATGGTGGTAATGGGTAGAATGTGTATTGCAAGCAATTGGAAATCGGAGGGGAGTTTGAAAATAGAAGAATGGTATAAGGAGATGTGGGATCTTGCATTGAACGACAAACTGACATGGGAAATAAATAAATATAAAGGCAAAATTAAAGAAAATAGATTTTGGAAAATTTGGCAGCCATTCGTTGACCATTCAATGAAAAGTGAACAGGAGGACAGCCGGGCACTGGATAAGGCATATTTTTGGAAATGGTGAGAAGAAATGTGAAATCCTGCAGACTCCTACAAGATGTAAATACACAGGGTGTTTAAAGTGATTATATGTTAGTATATTATTTTCTATTATTATTTTATTATATATGTGTTCTTAGAATATTATGGAATAAATGAGGATTGGGGATGCTGCCGCTTGAAGGGTATGCCACCCATGGATGGGTGGTGGAATAATTATAAGGTACTAAGAAAGTATTGGCAATATCTTTGATGGATGTTAACATTGAATAATGTTATTGTGTTATATTATATTATGTTTTATTTGTTTTGTATTGTAATAATAATTAAAATTAAATAAAAATTTAAAAAATAAAAATCTGGATGACCAGTAATCAAAAAAGGAAAATTGACTGTAATAATCCCAGAGGTGGAAAATAAATGAGGTGGAAAATAAATGATGTGACAATCAGCTGCACACACTAGAGAAACTGCGTGTCTTGTGTCTCCTACATTTTAATTTACATCTTAGTGACAGGATAAATTGAAGGCGAACACAGGCATAATTTCCAAGTCTAATTACCCTTTAACGTGCTATTTGACCAATGCTCTCAGGTTATCCTGAACAAATTCAAGAAAAGCAAGCATGCTCACCTCTTCAGAATCAGAATCATCTTCTGCCTAAGGAGGCAACAATAAACAATAATAACGAAAACTCAGTTTTCGGGAAAATACAAAACATGCACACATCTTTGTGTGAAAGTAATATTCACTAAGAATTTCTCTGCTGGAGATTCCTGGGGAAGATACTGGAGTAAAATAAAGTAAATAAAAATAAACGCAACTCATGTGTTGTGAATTTCCAAGGAGGCTGCTATAATCCAGAGAAAAGTAAAATATTTCATTTGTCATTAACTTTTGTGGACTGTAGCCCATAGTCTAATGTTAGTGATAAAGTTGTGTTCATAGGTCTGAACTATGGTTTTCCTAGGTTATGATAGCAGAAAACCCTCAAATTCTCTTTGTGTTGAACTTTGTGTTAAAGTTTTTCTCCCTGGATATAACTTATATGGGCACAAGAGAAGAATGAAGAACTACTTATATCTCAACAGGGAGACACTTCATCACTAATCTGAATTTTAATTTCATTTAATTTAATAGATAAATTTATATACTGCCCTAATCCGATGGACTCTGGGTGGTATACTCAAGTTAAAACCAATATAAAACAATTTAAACCCCTTGAGAACATTGCAGTGTTGCTCATCGCTGTGCCATTACTATCTAAAAACAAATATAAAAATGGCATAGCCTTAACAGGTATTGTCAGTTGTAAAAAACCGCACATACCTATCTGTTATGCTAACCATTCTGAATCTCTGTACCTGATGTGTATACATTTATGCCATGAAATCGCACTCCCATGTCTAATGAAGTGGACCTGATCCACGAAAGATAACATTAAAATACAGCAGTTAGTATTTAAAATACCTCAATGCTTTTCTTTTCTTTTTTTGGTTTGTTTACTTTCTGATATACTTGAAACAGAGACTAACACAGCTACTATTCCAAAAAACAGTCACATCTCAGAAGTGGTGGGATTCAGCAGGTTCGCACCAGTTCAGCAGAACGGGTAGCAAAAATTCTGGCTCACCTCACCCATTCAAGTTTTGAAATAAAGTAGTCCTAATTTGGGTGCAATGCAGGGCTTTCCCCCTGGCCACCCCCACCATACTACGCCCACAGTGTGGTAGTAAACAAATTGAATCCCACCACTGCATCTCAGAGTAATGCAAAACATACCACTCTATTTGTGTGAAAGACATACTTACTTCGTATTCATTTTCCTCAGACTGCTAGGGAAGAAAAGTCTGAATTAATTGGATTTCAAGGTAATATGGAAGTGCCCACCCTCTTAATTGGAAAAGAATATTCTTACTGGGGATTATTATTATTATTTTAGGGATTCACAGATTAGTACAAGCCCTGATCAAGAGTTCTTCTCTAGTTTTGAATCAACAGGCTTTTTGAAATGAAAGCAAGTCTGTAGTCCATTGGTCTTCTCAAATTGTAGGGAAATGTTTAGACCAGGGTTTCTCAATCTTGGGTCTCCAGGTGTTCTTGGGCTTCAATTCCCATAAGACCAAATCATCACACTTGCTGATTAGGGCTTTGGGGAATTGAAGTCCAATAAAATCTGTGAGCCCAAGGTTGAGAAACCCTGGTTTAGACCAAAGAGAATTTTCCATTTGTCAAGAAGGAAATAGTGAAACCCCTGGTCTTGGACCACACTAAAGAATTGATTTAGAATCCTTTTTATCAAGTTTTAAATCCAACAAGGTTCTTATGAAAATTGAGCAAGTTCCCCACCATGGAAGTTCAAGGTGTGGGTAAAGCTAGATGATATATTTGCATAGACGTGGTCCCTTAGTTGGTATAAAACTGTTGTGATTGTTCTTGACTATCTATCTATCTATCTATCTATCTATCTATCTATCTATCTATCTATCCAGATAGACATTCCGCCAGCCATGCATCTATGCCTCTAATGCCAATAATATTACAGCTGAAATCATGTTAATATTGGGGAGATGTGATTGAGGCAGTGTGGTAGTAAAAAATTGAATCCCACCACTGCATCTCAGAGTAATGCAAAACATACCAGTCTATTTGTGTGAAAGACATACTTACTTCATATTCATTTTCCTCAGACTGCTAAGGAAGAAAAGTCAATTAATTTTTAAGGAATTCACAGATTAGTACAAGACCTGGTCAACTGTTTTTTCTCCAGTTTTGAATCAAGAGGCTTTTTGAAATTAAAGTAAGTCTGTAGTCCATTGGTCTTCTCAAATTATAGGGAAATGAATTTTCAACTTCTCAAGAAGGCTCATGTAATTTGGAATCCCTATGCTGGTCTTGGACCGCAATAATGATTTAATTTGATTTTGAATCCTGTTTGCCAAGTTATAAATACTGCAAGGTTCTTAAGGAAATTGAGCAGGTTCCCCACCATGGAAGTTCAAGCTAGATGATATATTTGCACAAACATGGCACTTGGGGTGGTGGAAAACTTTTGTGATTGCTCTTGATAGGCAATCTCTCTATCTAGTTATCTTAATACAGATGAAAGCATGTTGCTTTTGGGGAGATGCAGTGTTGTACTGTGGCTGGTTCTGAACGGTTCTTGTGAACTGGTAGCGGAAATTCCCAGCCACGTCCACTTTGCTGGCCATGCCCACCTCTCAGCCTCTCCCTCCCAGTGCCGCCGGAAACACGTCCCATTTGCCTCACCCTGGCACGCTTTCATCTTCGCACTTCCCTCATGGCTTTGGCCTTGGGTGAGGCAAATGGGACGTATTTTTGGTGGTGCTGGGAGGGGGAGGCTGGCACTAGCCCACCAACCCACCCTGCTCACCTCCCAGCAGCAGCACCTGAAATGCTTCCCATGCATCTAGCCCAGAGCTGAAGGCATGCTTGGCGGCGCTGGGACGGGGAGGCCAGTGCCAGCCCACCAACCCACACTGCTCACCTCCCAGCAGTGCCACTGGTGAAAGCCAAGAGAGCAAGCCAAGGTAGATTTCTTTTTTTGGGGGGTTGAGGCCATGCCCACAGATAGCCATGCCTACAGATAGCCATACCAACCGAGTGGGTAGTAAAAAATTTTTTACAGTGCATCACTGGGGAGATGCGATTGAGGCAGTATTTCTGTTGCTATGAAATCAACCCCAAGTAAAACTGACTACTTATAATCTTGAACATCAGTCATCTAAAAAGGCAAATTAATTGTCATAATCCAAGAGGTGGGAAATATATGAAGTGACAATCAGCTGCACACACTAGTAAACATTTCACTTTTCCAGTCACTAGCTTTCTTCCTTGTGTCTCCTACATTTTAATATACTTCTAAGTTACAGGGGTATTTGAAAGTAAACACAGACTTCATTTCTAAGTCTAATTGCCCTTTAATGTGTTATTTGACCAATGTTCTCAGGTTATTCTGAACAAACTCAAGAAAAGAAAGCATGCTCACCTCTTCAGAATCAGAATCATCTTCTATCTGAGGAGGGAACAAGAAAAATAATAATGAAAAACTCAGTTCTCAGGAAAATACAAAACACACACATATCTTTGTGTGAAAGTAATATTCACTAAGAATTTCTCTGCTGGAGATTCATGGGGAGGATAGTGGAGAAAAATAAAGAATAAATCCTATGCTGGGAATTTCGAAGAAGGTTGCTATACTCCGAAGAAAACTAATATATTTTATTTTGCATTTGTTTTTGTGGACTGTAGCCCATAGTCCAATGTCTGTGATAAAGTAACTTTCATAGTTCAGAACCATGGTTTTCCTATGTTCTGATAGAAGAAAATCCTCACATTCTATTTGCTCACTTATGAGCCTTTATTTTTTGGCTGCACCTTAGATGGGTATGTGAGAAGAATGAACAACTAATCAGATTGCAGGGTAATGCAAAACATACCAGTATATCTAATTGAAAGAGATACTTACTTCATCTTCATCAGAAAGTTAAGGAAGAAAAGTCAGAATTAGTCAGAATTCAAGGTAGCACAGAAGGGGCCACTCTATTATTAGGAAATGAATATTCTAATTGGGGATATTTTTAAGCCCTGGTCAACTGTTCTCCAGATTTCCATCAACAAGAAAGTAACTTTTTCTTACTTGTTAATGCTTCCAGTCACCAGCTTTCTGTAGTGCCTGTTTCTGCCTTGTGTCCAGGGACGCCATCAGGGCAGTACTTACCAGTACTGCCGTATAGGGACCGGAGCTGACAGGGGCCCTCTCATCGCTGGCCATAGTATGTGGGGGGGGGCTGCTTGTGTCCCCTACATTTTGATATATTTCTTAGTGACAGGGTTATTTGAAAGTGAAGGTAAAGATAAAAGTCTCCATGCTCGAAAGCCAGTCATGTCCAACTCTAGGTTGTGGTGATCAGCTCCATTTACACTGGCAAGTGTAAAATCTGCAAGTAATGTGCTAAAGCAATTTAGCACTAGACTGCTAAGAGCCATTTTATTTTAAAAAGGATGGTTAGCTTACTTGAGTGTGGGCAAAAGACAGAAGGAAGGAAGAAATCATAAATCCAGCCTTAAAATAAAAGGCACATTTCAGAACAGGCCACTGAAACAGCGTGAGAGAAGCACATCAACACAAAATAAGTTTAGCGCTAGACTAATATGAAAGTTTTTAAAGGTACCTGATAAGAAGGGAAATGGGGGGGGGGATGAAGAGGAAAATAACATCGGGTCACTGTCTCCATGGCACAAATCCTCTTGCCTAATTATGCGGACATAATATAAATGGCATAACTCCGGGAAGAGGGAATTGCCATAATTTTTTGTGGGGGGGGGGGATAACAGTAAGGATTATTTGCTGCACAATGTAGCATATGATTCAGAATGCTACTAGAAATGGCTATTGTGATTTCTCAACGTGGGGCAATTTGCCTCCAAATGTTACTCTATTTGCATAGCTACAAAATGATCATGGAAACATCATGAGGCTCATGAGCTGGTAGGTGCCTACATGTCACAATAAATCTCATGATCTTCAGTCAGCAAGTAGGAGGAGAAGGTTAACACGAGAACTTTCAAGCAGACAAACTAAATTAGGCATACTCACCATATCATCATCTTCATCATCATCCCAGTCAGGATCATGCTACAAAAATAGGTCAAAATGCGATTAGAGCCACTTGCAAACACCTTCTCAAGTTGAGACAATTCACCAACGAGACTTCTGCCAATTCATTACCCCGGCATAAAACAACCAACAGGGCAGTGGTGGCAAACCTATGGCATGCATGCCAGAGGTGGCACTTGGAGCCCTCTCTGTGGGCACCCATGCAGTCACCCCCAGCATAAGTTTGCTCCACCCCTCTGCCCAGCAGCCCAATGGGAGCGCTTCCTCCTTTCCCCAGAACAGAGTTTTCCCTGTCCCTCTGCCCAGCAGCCCAATGGAAGCATTTCCTTTCTCCCCTGTTACTGTGTTGGCACTTTGCAATAAATAAGTGGGTTTTGAGTTGCAGTTTGGGCACTTGGTCTCTAAAAGATTTGCCATCGCTGCAGTAGGGTCTTGTCCAATGTTATTTCCCACAAAAATGAAAACATCACTGAAATGATGTTTGGCACGTATTAATCAGGGTGGTCGACAGAACAAATCAGTCTACTTCACACGCCAACATAGCAAAGAAAACAGATTTGAGCCACAAGGATCTTGTGGATCCTTGCTTAGGATATGGGAAATCCTCTTTATATTCCTCATCCTGGTTCATACAGGTTGACTCAACTTCTGAAGTCATCTTGAGGAGAATTTTGAAAGCCCCAGGAAATTTCTCATGTCCCAGAAGACAAAGAGCTGGGCTTTGTTTTCACGTCAGCCTCCTTATTTTGTACCAAATGTGCACCAATGTAATTTTTAACAATCATTTTCTAACATTACAAATGTCTACATAGGTAAAGGTTGCCCTTGCTTGAAAGCCAATCGTATCTGACTCTAGGGTTCAGTGCTCATCTCTGTTTGAAAGCCGAAGAGCCAGCGCTGTCTGCTTCTGCAGACGTTTCCATGGTCATGTGGCAAGCATGGCTAGACACCGGAACGGACAGAACTCTGTTTACCTTCCCACCAAAGTGGTACCTATGTATCTACTTGTTATTTCTTGCTTTTGAACTGCTAGGTTGGCAGGAGCTGGGTCATTGACGGGAGCTCACTCCATCGTGCAGTTCTCAGGTCTCGAACTGCTGACCTTCCAACCTCCCAGTGGTCAAGTTCAGCATCTTAACCACTAAGCCACCGCAGTCCCAACATCAAAAACATTCAAGGCTTTAAAGCTGTGATGGCGAACCTTGGCACTCCAGATGTTCTTGGACTTTAATTCCCAGAAGCCCCCATGAATCCACATGAATGGGTTTACTGTGATTCATCTGGCCCACGCCACCCTCGTCGCTCCTGGAAGTGGAAGTAAAAGGTGCCATTTGTGTGGATTCATGGGGGCTTCTAGGAATTGAAGTCTAAGAACATCTGGAGTGCCAAGGTTTGCCATCACAGCTTTAAAAGATCCAGATGAAAGGAGAAACACATCTGCTGATTCATCCATCTTGGGCCAGGTTTCTGGATGCCCTGAGGACGTCTATCCGTCCAACCAGAGCGGACCGGAGGGGCTCTCTAATCGTTCCATCAGCCAGAGGGGCTCGCCTCTCTGGCACAAGGAGGAGAGCCTTCTCCGTGTCTGCGCTGGCCCTCTGGAACCTTCTGCCAACAGAGCTACGTCTCCAGATGGAATTGCTGCCTTTCAGAAAAGAACTTAAAAGCTGGCTGGTGGGTCAAGTGTGGGGTGCAGGTGGAAGGGTAACCTCCATTGGGTGGCTGGTGTAGAATAACTCCTCCCCATGGTGCCTTTGGATCCTGCACCCCTTGTTTTAGGGGGTGGGTAGTTTTAACTGTTTTTAACATGTTTTTAAATTGTGATTGTGAACCGCCCTGAGGTCGGCTTTGGCCGAGTGGGCGGTATACAAATTTGACAATTAAATTAAATTTAGCTCTGAAACATCTGGATTTCAGTACTTTCACAATCCATCATGCTACTGCTGGTTAGTTGAATCTCAAAGTACTTTCCTCCAGAAAGGAGTGCTCGTGATCATATCATAGATTCTTGATTGAAATTGGCAGATGTACACTAGTTAAAAATTCAGTGCAGATTTTATGAAAATTGAGCAAAACATATAATTTTTGAACCTGGTGTTTTAAAAATTGGGAGCAGAGGAAAGCATAAGGGATAGAATTGTTCCCCTCCCTGCAGGCTAGTCTCAGGTCTCATACTCACCAGACCAGGGTAGCCAGGGGGAGGACCAAAAGGAGGATAGCTAATGACGATAGAGACATCCTATGTACCAGGAAAGAGAAAACACACTTAGTCACCTTTCTGTGTTGCTAAAATGGAAATAATTAAAACAAGCTAGTAAAACCATACAGAAGGCCAGCTGTACAGGTTCTTATACTTGTACGAGTAGAGGTTTTATTTATACATTTTATCCCAGAAGTATGTCAGTTATCTGTAGCCAGGCTTCCTCTACTATCAGTGCTAGTAGTATCTCAAGAGTTTGCTCCAACACTTGTCTGTAACATGATGGGTTTTTTTTAAAAAAAAAAAAATGTCACCATTTCTATTTCAAGTTAGAAGTAGCAGCATTAATAATTTCCAGCTACGCATAGATCCACTGGTTGTAATCCACTAGTAAGTCACAAGAGCAGACTCACCAAATCAAGTGAATATTGGGGAAATTGACTCATCAAATCTCCACTGATTCAGTACGAGCCCAATAGCTGTGACTTAGTAGCAGAATTTGGCTATTGAGTCCATTTTTAAATGGTAAGTCAACATTTATGTAAATCCATTTGACTCTGCATCTAATCATAGCCATTAAATGGAAACAAGTAAAGGTAAAAGGATATCTAAAAGACCGCATCGCCCCGAGATCATCCGTCCATCCAACCAGAGCAGACCGGAGGGGCTCTCTGCTTGTACCATCAGCTAGAGGGGCTTGTCTCTGTAACACACGTAGGAGGGCCTTTTCTGTGTCCGCACCGGCCCTATGGAACCTCCTGCCGGTGGAACTGTGGCTGCAGATGGAATTGCTGCCCTTCAGGAAAGAACTGAAAGCATGGCTGGTGGGGCAGGTGTGGGGTACCAATGGAGGGGGGACCCCCGCCTGCTGGCTGGTTTAAAACAATAGTCGAGAAGTCTCTCTTTTTACGAGTGCGGGTGGGATTTTAATGGGGTTTTATGTGTTTTATTGGTGTTTTGTGTTTTTAGTGATTCTGATATCATCTATTTCCGTAAGCTGTCAAGTTGGGCGGTGATAGAAATATGAAAAATAAATAAATAAATAATGTCTTCTTTGCTCAATAACCAGTTGTATCCGATTCTAGGGTTCGGTGCTCATCTCCAGAGCCAGCACTGTCTGCATCTGCAGATGTTTCCATGGTCATGTGGCAGGTGAGACTAGATACCAGAGTGCATGAAACACTGTTACCTTTCCCACCAAAGTGGTGCCTATTTATCTACTTGCAATTTCTTGCTTTCAAACTGCTAGGTTAGCAGGACCTGGGAGAGATATGGGGGCTCACTCCATTGTCGAACTGCTGTCCTGCCGACCTTCCAGTTGTTGTGTTCAGCTTCTTGACCACTAAGCCTCCGCAGTACCCTTAAAATGGAAATGCTTCCTATTTAAAAGAGAATATGTGATAAGCTGAAAAACAACAGTTGATATACTCACTTGGTGATCAGATGACTGATGGCTGCTGAGTAACTCTTTCTATAGCAAGAAAAAGAATGATACCATTCAATTAATCATACTAAATTTAAAATGCATATTTCTCTTAACATTGGCAATCATATGTGGCAAGTATACATCCACTCTCATCCATCCAATTATCCATCCAACCAACCATTCACAAAAGAAAGCATTCCACAACAGCACTAGCTCAATGATGATAGGTAAATGAGAATTAATCCCAGGTGAATTTTTGAAATTCATCAACCTATGCAGACTATATGCATAAAATCATCTGTAAGTAAAAACCTACTTAAACCCTATTCAGGCTTTTGGAAATCCAGCATCATGAAGACAAGAAAGGGCAGCTATACTTCCAAAATTGCTTTGTTTTGGTGAGCAATGATGGATCTGAAGAGATTTTTGTAGGTGGGTTCTATGTAAAATTTATAGCCCATTATAATCCATGTTTCCCCTACCTGGTTTGTTGATCATATGTGGAGCCTAGGCTCAAAGCAGAACCTTCTCCTCTTTAAGACTCACCGCTCTTTATATCAGGGATGCCCAAACATTTTGCACTGATGACTTGACCATGGCCACAGAACAGCTGAGCGGGCCTGACCATGTGCCCAGAAGTGGGCGTGTTTACGCATGCGCATCTGGAACCACTTCCAGACTCCCCCACACATGCACACTTGCATCTGCACCACTCCCAGAAGTGGTGTGAGTGCATTTGCGCATGTGCAGGGGCTTTCCCATCCACTTCCAGGAGTGGCACAAATGCATTTGTGTATGTGCGGGTGTCCGGAACCATGCCCGGATTGGTTCTGGACACACAAGTGCATTGGCAGGTGCATCCCCAACCACTTCCGGGGAGTGGTGAGGGCACCACAAGCCTGATGAGTTGGCATCATGGGCCGTATCTGGCCCACAGGCCATAGTATGGACATTGCTGGCTTATATGAACAAAGCAAGGGTGTGTGTGTGGTAGGGCTAGTCATTGTTTTCTATGCATTCTGACAACACTGGGTTTCAGAAGGACTGAATAGGATTGTACATTATCTCCAGAGACCTGCTTACAGACCCCTTCAGAAGACATGCTCCAAAAGCAGACAATTATGGATATTATACCCTTGTATGGAAAGTATTGTCTGCCTTCATTAAAGCAGTGCTTCTAAATTCATCTGGCTAGGATTTCCACATGATGAACTGGAATTAGCCGGCATCACTCTTCACAGTGTATTTTAATATTTCCTCTACTGCAGAGGTGGACAACTGGGACCATACCTGTCAACCTTCCTGGATTGGCCGGGATTTCCCGATTTTCAGCGCCGATTTGCGCCATTTCCCACCCGCAGCTGCCAAAACCCCGGAATTGGCAGCGGGAGGGGGAAGAGATACTGCGCATCCCTTCTGCACAAGTCGCATTCTACGCATGCGTAGAAGGCTTTTATGCTTGCGTAGAATCCTTCTACACTTGCGTAGAAGGCTACACAAGCGTACAAGTGTTCTATGCAAGCGTAAAAGCCTTCTACGCATGCGTATAACGCGACTTGCACAGAACCGTTGTGCGCAGGTCCCGGATTGTCCGGAGCCGCAGTTGACAGGTATGACTGGGACTCATCCAGATAATACTCGAGGCCTGACAACTGCCAGCAACAGATGTCCAAGAGCTAGGTTGGTGGCTGTTCTCATCTGCCTGGGATCAACTTAGCAAATCAATTTCTTAATCATTCTGAACATTTAAGATAGCCTGCTATAACATTTATATAATTCTACATAGCATTGCTTTTGTTTAACATTAATACTAACAGCATCAGGAATATTTCCAAGATCTAGTCAAGAGAGTTCTGTCTAAATATTATTTTAGAAACTTGCCCACGAGTAAAGAGTAAATCACATTCAGCCTCCTTTAGCAGTCTAGCCCATTTGCTGCATAAAATTTCATTTTCCCTTAATGGTTTAATGGCTATGGATGCTTCATGAAAGAGACCACCTGTGATACAGCCTGACACCTTTAGAGCTGATTCCAGTTAGTAGTTCCAATGAGAACAGAACCAGCCAGTGGTGGGCATAAGCAAGTTCACACCAGTTCACCAGAACCGGTAGCAGAAATTCTGGCTGGCCCCGCCCAGTGATGCGCTCCAAAAAAAATTACTACCACTTCTGTGGGTGGTGCCAAATCTGTGGATGGTGCCAAATCTGTGGGCTGGGCAAAATCTGTGGGCATGGCCAACACAATGGGGTATTGAGGTGGGCGTGGCCAGCCAGGTAGGTGTGCGTGGCCTGGGGGAATTTCTGCTACCGGTTCCCCCAAACAGGACAGAACCTGCTTCAGTGCATCACTGGCCCCGCCCATCCAAGTTTTGAAATAAAGTAGTCCTAATTCGGGCCATGCCTACCATACCATGCCCATAGTGTGATAGCAAATTTTTTTAGAGCCCACCACTGGAACCAGCTACAGAATCAAACAGACTAGCTGTACCTAAGTGTTGACTGAAGTCACTTCCTTCATTCAGTGGGCCTCCTTTAACCAGGACTGGCTTTTAATTTAACTTTGTCCATCAAAAGAATAGACAACTCCCCCTTTGTCCATCAAGAGAATATTCCACCCCTTCCCCAGCAAGACAACTCACCACACGATCTGAAATTCTTTCCAGGAAGTTCTTTAAGCAAAGGAAGGAACATGAGAAATTATTTTAAATTGTAGTTCATTTCAATAGGAAGTATACAACCACACTTACCCATCCAAACATCCGTTCACAAAATAAAGCATTCCACAACAGAAGTATCTCAATGGCAAGAGGTAAATGAGAATGAATCCCATAAAACCATTTGCAAGTTAGAACCCAATGAAGCCCTATTCAGATATTTGGAAATCCATTATCATCAAGACATATAGAAAATGATACTATCTTGGTAGCCTCCAGCTACTTTATAGCCTCTTGTTTGATGAAAAGGTTACACACTGTCTGAAAAGGTTATAATGTGTTTCAGAGCCTACTGCATTATTTAACCCCCCACAATGCAATTAAAAATATGATGACTATGTGAGTGTCCATGCCTTCCTAAGGGTCATTTGGGAATTTATTCTGACCACTCTCCAGACCTGTTAGAGTTACTTGTTCCAGCTCTAGTGCTGTTAAAGCATGGTGTAATGGTCGTCACATTCAAACCTGTATAGATTTATAGATGATGTTTGATCCATGTATCTTTCTTAGATTTATAAAGTCAGATTCCATTTTAAAGTACAATGATGTAATGCCAATTACCAGATGTTCCAGAGTCCAGGTGCTAGCATTCCTTCACCCACTGACCGGACATGCTGACGCCAAAGATAAGATAAGGAATGTGTTTACCAGGCCTGGACAAATTCCTTGAACACCTGCTATCCCAAGAGAGGGGAGCCCCCCTCCTGTCATTCAAAATAATTACCTCCTGACACCTGCAGATTGAGTCATCTCAAGAATGCACAGGTGGGGGCTAGATGTCACACAGCACATACACTTGTCTCATTTCTCAATGGAACACAGGTGCATGGCAATGAGATCATTATTAGGTCATAACATTCCTGAGCTCCCTTTTTATTATAAAAAGAGCCCAGTTAGAACAGTGAAGCAAGCACACTTCGGCTCTCAGCCACTTCATAGGCAAGATGTCTCTTCGGGACTAGAAGAAAGCCATGCGGGGCTCTTCAGCCCCTACCAATTAAGAAGGTACCTGCTAGAAAAGCTAGCAAGATATATTTTTATGTTTATTTCTTTGTTTTATGTTTTTATGTAAGAAAGATTTGTAACTGTGTTTCTGACAATAAAACTACAAAAGCCTGTAGTTTGAGTGCCTGCCTTATGTAAGGAAGCAGCTTGGAAACCAAGCAGAGCAACCAGAAGAAACTTCAACGGTCCTCATTGCCCAGCCAGAAGGGAGAGGGGATTGCTCTGTCTAAGGGAATGGAAGGGAAAAGTAACAGTATTTGGAAGCTTAGCTTCAGCCACAGAATATAATTACCTACCATATGCAGACGGCTTCTCTTACCCTGTTCCCCAGCGAATCGGGCTAGGGGGAAGTATGCTCATAGAGGTTGCAGGATCTTTGGTCCGCCCTGCCGGGTGTTCCCAAAAGTTCTGGGTGCCCAATGAAGTCCCTGTGAGGCATTTTCCTCCCCCTACGTCTCTGATACATGGAAGCTTGGAAGTAGAGCAGTGGTTCCCAATGTGTGGCCCATGGCCCACCAGTAGACTTCAATTTCCAGAAGCCTAAGTCAGTATATTGGCTGATCAGTGCTTTGGGGAATTGAAGTCCAAAAAACCAAAGGTTGGAAAACACTGATCTAGAGGGTTTGCAACATAGGAAGGATATAAAAGCACACAAAAATCTCTGCTCCAAATAACCTCTCCTCTGGAGATCAATCAGACCTTGTGGTGATGAGATCAAAAGCCTGTGGTTGGTGTTTGTAAGCATGTTTTACCAAAGGGCCACAAAGTCTCAGTGAATGGGAGCCATTGACACACTTCTTGGACATGGGAATAACAAACATCCCTTGTGAAAGATCTAAAAGAGTTTAACCACAGTGAGACTTTTGCTCTAAGATTATATGAAATAACCCCAAAATGAAAGCCCTTCCATATACTTACATTTACCAAGTTGGCGATAGAAAACTATAAGAAATAAGCACAGAGTATTGGTAAAGATTCATAGTCTCATGTCATGTTATAATCTCCCTGGCCAACTGTACTGTACAGTACAACTTGTTTAGGAAAACAACACGTTATTTCTGACCTCTTGGAAACTTTTGACACTTCTGCTCTCTTCAGGAAACATTATTCCATCCAAATTACAGACAAATACATCCAAGGTTGTTTGGATGGTCAGTTGGTTTTGTTCTATCAATTGTACTTAAAAGTCAAGCAAATGAGTGTCTTAATGTAATCATTGGGTGTCGTGCTCCCTTCAGGACCATAGCCAGGATACTAGATGGGTGTGTGTGAAAAAAAATTGTGGAGGGGCAACAATGACACACACACACCATTGGCATCCTGGGGTGGGGGGTGGGGCTGTTAACTCTGGGGGAGCTGATACCCCTTGGGCACCCCCTGGCCACGGCCCTGGCCCCTTGGAATTGGTGACTCCTTACAATTCAATACTTTTAATTTAAGACACTTAATATTTGTTAATATGTGTACTATTCTCTTTACTTTTTCTTCTTCTTGTGCCATATCTGATTCTGAATATTGGCAATCATCATGGCTATCAGCCATGAAGATTATCCTGAGAATATAATGCAGTAGCCTTCCATTTGCCTTCTGCAATGCAGAGTGACACCTGTACTACTGATCCAGTTCTGTGAGTCACTTTCTGGTCCTGAGCCCTTTTGACACTGGCCCCAGGTCAATGTTGATGAAGCTGCTGCCCTCCATCAAGATGGATTCAAATGGGATTTAATCCACTTGGGGACCATCACCCTTTCCTGTGGACTTCTCCACCCAAGGCCATTAGTCCTCAGTTAAGCGCCACCTGACAATCGGTGTTGAGTTTATTTATTTATTTATTTATTTTATTGTTAAATTTCTATACCGCCCACTCAGCCAAAGCCGACTCTGGGCGGTTCACACAGTGGGTGAAAACAAATAAAAACAGATAAAAACCAGAAATAAGAACCCACCCCTAAAAAGAGACAGGCGCAGGAACCGAAGAAACCGTGGGGCAGGCATCCTCCCCTATATTAACCACCCAACGGATGCCACCCCTCCACCTGCACCCCAAACTTGGCCCGCCAGCCAGGTTTTTAGTTCTTTTCTAAAGGGCAACAACTCCGTCTGGAGACGCAGTTCCACAGGCAGGAGGTTCCAAAGAGCCAGTGCGGACACAGAGAAGGCTCTCCTCCTTGTGCCAGAGAGGCGAGCCCCCCTGGCCAATGGCACCACTAGAGAGCCCCTCCGGTCCGCTCTGGTTGGACGGACAGACGTCCTTAGGGCGATGCGGTCTCTAAGGTAACCTGGCCCACTACCATATAGGGCTTTAAAGGTCAAAACCAGCACCTTGAATTGCACCAGGAGGCAAACGGGTAACCAGTGCAGCTCCCGAAGCAGTGGTGAGGCATGGGCATAATGTCCACCCTCCATCACCACCCGGGCCGCTGCATTCTGGACCAACTGCAGCCTCCGAAAGGTCATCAAGGGCAGCCCCATGTAGAGTACATTACAATAATCTAGTCGGAGGTCACCAGAGCATGAGTGACCATGAGCAAAGAGTCCCGGTCCAGGAGCGGGCGCAACTGGCGAATCACCCAAATTTAGGCAAAGGTCCTCCTGGTCACAGCTGGCACCTGTTCTTCTAGCAGCAGCAGCGAATCCAGGAGGATCCCCAAGTTGTGCACCGGGTCGGTCTGGGGCAAAATAGCCCCATCCAAAACCAAAGATGGCAGCTCCCGGGATAGCACAGGACCCCCCATCCACAGCCACTCAGTTTTACTAGGATTCAGCTGTAACCCATTCGCCCCCATCCAGACCCTAACTGCCTCCAGACAACTGGAAAGCACTTTGACTGCATCACTGGGGTCCCCACGGGCAGAGATGTACAACTGTGTATCATCCGCGTACTGGTGGTACCGCACCCCGTGGGAATGGATGATCTCACCCAACGGCTTCATGTAGATGTTAAATAGGAGAGGAGAGAGTACCGAGCCCTGAGGCACCCCATATTTTAGGGACCTAGGACTGGACTTCTCGCTCTCCAACCACACCGACTGGGTCCGGCCCCTCAGAAATGAGGAAAACCAGGACCATACCGTGCCCTGGATCCCCAATCCTCGGAGCCGTTCCAGAAGGATACCGTGGTTGATGGTATCAAAAGCCGCTGAGAGATCAGGAAGAGCAAGGACAGACGGATGACTGCCATCCTGCTCTCGCCAGAGATCATCCATCAGAGTGACCAATGCAGTCTCAGTACCATATCCAGGTCTGAATCCTGACTGGAAGGGGTCCAGATATTCCGCTTCATCCAGTACCCCCTGCAACTGACGTGCCATTGTATTTTCCCATACTTTCCCCAAAAAGGGGAGGTTGGAAACAGGTCTGTAGTTGGTTAGGACTACTGGATCGAGGGATGGCTTCTTCAGGAGGGGGTGCACCAAAGCATGTTTCAATGGTGCAGGAAATATCCCCTCCCGAAAAGACACATTAATTATAGCCCCGACCCAGCCACCTATCACCATCTTAGAGGCTTTTACCAGCCACGCGGGACAGGGGTCCAATGGACAATTAGTGGCGTGAACTGCCGCAAGGAGCCTGTCCACTTCATCTGGGGCAACAGGATCAAACCGATCCCAGATGACACAGCAAGACTGTGCACTGGCTCCCCCCTGACCCTCCCCATCCATGCCAAGATTAAACCCTGAGCAAATCCGATCGATTTTCTCCACCAGATGTTCAGCAAAGTCCTCAGCCGCTCCCTGCCAACCAGGCACAGGGGCCACCCTACCAAGGAGGGACCTGGTCACCCAAAACAGGGTGGCTGGGCGATTATCAGTGGAGGCAATAAGGGAGGTGAAGTATTGCCTCCTCACCACCCCCATCGCCACTAGGTAGGCCCTAATAGCGGCTCTAGCTAGTGTCCAAACAGAATCATTCCTGGTCTTCACCCAGCGGCACTCAAGGTGTCTCTTTGCCCATTTGAGCTCCCGTAGTTCTTCCGTGAACCATGGGGATGACCTAGCTCTGTGGGCTCTGAGAGGCCGTAGTGGAGCGATTACATCCAAGGCAGCTGTCGTTGACCCATACCACAGGTCAACAAGTACCTCGGGCGAATCGTGTTGCCGATCCAGGGGAAAATCCCCCAGTTCCCTCTGGAATCCATCCGGATCCATCAGTTGCCAGGGGCGGGTCACTTTAATAGACCCTGCCTCCCTATGATGAAGTGTCGCCCCCAGAAAGTCTAGAGCCACCAGATAGTGATCTGACCATGGCACAGGTGTTATGTCTAGGTTCTGTAAACTCAGATCACTCTGCCACCACTCCGACAAAAAGACTAAATCTGTTGTGTGTGGCCACTGCCCCTGGTAGGGCCCTGAATTACCTGAGCCAGGTCCATAGCTGCCATGGAAGCCATGAACTCCTGAGCCACCCCGGAACCAGACCCCAGCGAAGGCAAATTGAAGTCCCCCAGAACTATCAGTCTAGGGAACTCCAACGCCAATGCTGAGACAGCCTCGAGGAGCCCAGGCAGGGAGTCCCTTACCCTGCAAGGGGGCAGGTACAGGAGTAGGACCCCCAACTGACCCTATGGGCCCAGCCGCAGGAGCAGGGCCTCACAACCCAGAATTTGTGGAGCAGTGGCCCTGGTGACTCCCAGTTGCTTCTTCTTCCATTTTCTTTACACTATGGTAAAATCTGAGATTTATCCATGGTCCTTATACTGTACACTACAATTTAGCCTGCCAAGATTGCACAACAAATCCTAATTCATAAACACTGAACTCAACTGGGAATATAAGCTTTAAAAAGGAGGGCAACAATATATTGGAGTGAGCGTGGGGTATGTGGGAAATGCTACCATCTAATAAAAGCATTAATAAAGTAATACCCACTGAATCTAACATAAGGACTCTCTTACATAAGCAACAAATGTTATAATTAAGGAAAAATGAGACTGGATTGAGAAGGAATTGAGAAAGGATAATGGGATGGTACTTATTGTATAGGATGAAAAAAGCAGGAGCAGGAGCTACAGTAATCATAGAATTACCACCGAATAGTTGACTATTGTGGGTGTTTAGCCCAGTATTCAATCCATCTTGGGATGGATGTGTCGGTTCATAAAGATGGTGATCAGTCAATATCCTTTTTGTAGCGAAGCAGCTCACCCTTCAGAATGGTCTTACCTGCACCTTTCTGAACCCTTTCAAAAGGTTTCTACTTTTGTGGTGCATGTAGGATTGCTGTAGTTTGGATCATTTCCAGTGTGTGTGATTGCTGAAAACAATGCAAAGCAAGCCTCCCTCTTAATTTGCCCAAGACTAATTTGGAAAGTGGGGGACCATTCTTTGTTGGAGGTCTTTAAACAAAAACTAAAACATGATCTGTTCAAACATGGGTTTCTACCATTTTGAGTGGGTTGGACCTGGTGGCCTCTTAGACCTCTTCCAATTCTAACATGGCATGATTCTATGAAATCACACTAGTCATAATTACCGACAAACGGTCGCCAAAGTCCTGAACATTAGGAGAAGAATATCGAAGAGAAGAATAGTCAGCAAAGGCAGGAACTTGCTGTGTAAAAAAGAGAAAAAGAAATGCAATCATTTGCTTGTTTTTAAAATCTAAATTAGTACTGTGCTGAACAATACTCCCATCTGAATTTTGACCGTTAATCAGGGGGCTCCATGTTAGCCTATTCCAGAAAAATCTAGGAAGAGCCCTGTAGCAGCTTGAGGAGTGGTAGGATATATTTGGGTTTAGCTCTTATGGATCATGACCCCATACAAAGAATTAGGTCCACAAGAGTGCACTAAAGCTTGCGACTCAAATGTTCCACAAGCCTTCTAATTGTTTTAGATAAGATTGTGTCTTTCTCTGATCCACTCACATGACAAGTCTCTACAGATTCTCCTGGTCTCCACCTTTAAGACTTGGTCTTAGATGATGTATAATTGGCAACCACCTGCAACTGTGTCTGGGGGAATTAGAATGGAAGGGAACTCTATACAGTGATACCTCATACAACGTCCAGACTTGGTTCCACAAGTTGGGACTTTATACGGATTTGGACTTTGTATGAGGCATGCAAAATCTTAGCCGCGATGCCTCATACAACGTCCAAATCCTTGCCGCGATGCCTCATACAACGTCGTTTCCATAGAGATACATTGTACTGTAACAGCACAGACTTCAGGGCAAAGTCAAGGAAACAGATAGGAAACTGACAGAACTTTAAGAAATCATTGTCTAAAGGCTAAAAACATTACAAAAACATGTCAAACAACCCTGATTGTCCAAGAACCTGAAGAATGCAGCAAAAATCCCAGGAATGCTTCTAAAAATTTTGATGAAAAAATTCGAAAAAATCCAAAATCGTGCTCAAAACCACTCCTAAACACTCTTCTCCTCATGCAAAACCCACAAGAGCAATGCACACATGTCTCCTGTCTTTTATACTGCCCAGGCACAATGCAACCTGGGAAAACCCCAATGCCTCATACAAAGTCGCATGACTTTGTATGAGGCAACTTTTTTCAAGGAATTAGGCGATGTTGTATGAAGTGGACTTTGTATGAGGTATTACTGTATTTTTGTGTGTGTGAAGGGTGTGTGGCAGAAAGATGCAAAGAAAATCATCATACTTACAGGAGGAATCGGGGTTCTTAGAAGGAATCTTGCTGGAATAGGGGAGCCTTGATTGCTGAATATGCCATAATTTGGCTCCTTCTATGCAAAATGTTTTATATACATTAATTTATACTGTTTGTTAACTGATACTATTCATTTCCATAAGAAAAGAATCATAGCATCTCACCACAGAAAACATTGGGTACATAGAGAACATCTCCTCAAAGATTGTGGTATTTTTCAACCACAATCGAGCATAGCCTGGTGATAGCAACCTTGTGTTGCCAGCTAATCTTTCTCACAGTCAAAAGGAACTACAGATTCAACTCGTCAATTTCATGTCTAGCCTAGACACGAAGGAAGAGGACTAGATTGCACTAAAGCTTGTGACTCAAAAGTTCCACAAGCCGTCTAATTGTTTCATATGAGATAGTGCTTTCTCTGATCCACAGAAAGATGCAAAGAAAAACATTATATATACAGGAGGAGTCGGGCGTCTTTGAAGAAGGTGAGAATCTCACCACAGAAAACATTAGGTACAGAGAAAGAGCCTCCTCGAAGATTGTGGTATTTTTGAACCACAATCGGGCATACCCTGGTAATGGCAACCTTGTGTTGCCGGCTAATCTTTCTCACACTAGGCAAAAGAAAGTGCAGAATCAACTCAACAAAAGGTGGCTTGATTTTGGCAGTTTCACATATGGTCTAGATATAGAAGAAGAAGAAGACTAGAGCACACTAAAGTTTGTAACAAACATTTCACAAGCTTTCTAATTGTTTCATGTGAGATTGTGTCTCGCTGATCCACTCACATGACAAGTCTTTACACAGTCTCCTGGTCTCCACCTTTACGACTTGGTCTTACGTGATCGTATGATTGGCAACCACATGCAATTGTGTCAGCAGAAAATTAGGATGGAAGGGAACTCTCTTTTTGTGTGTCTGAAGAAGGGGATATGGCAGAAAGATGCAAAGAAAATCATCATACTTACAGGAAGAGCCGGGGGGTTTAGAAGAAGGAGTCTTGGGAGAATAGAGGTGCTTTGATCGCTGAAGAGACCATAACTTGGCTCCTCCTGTGCAAAATGTTTTTAATATATATTAGTTGATACTGTTTGTTAACTGTTGCCTCAAACCTACACCAGTTGAGAAAACATACCCTCCTGATAGCGCTCCACCTAAGATCAGGAGAGATGTAGCAGTGGACACCAAGAGAACTAAGCAAGAGTATGACTCTCAACATCCTTTGAACAGATATGAGCCTCAAGTCAATCATCTCAGATTCAGGGAAGAGCTTTATGGCAAGAATAAAAATTCTTGAGGGTATGCAAGAGCACAACCAAATTAGAAGATGGAGGAAGGAGTTCACTGGACAAGGAACAACATTAAAGTAGGCTATAACTGAAGAACTCAACCTTATGTACATCACTTAAAGGGTCCTGAATAGGCTGAGGACCTCAGTGCCTAAATGTAAGACCAACATGCTCAAGTGGGGGCTGCTGGTTGACCAACAACAAAGTCAAGAAAGTGGCATTATTTTAGCAGTCCAGGGTTTGATCTGGACAAAAAAGAAGAAATATTATTTGTTTCCATAATGAAGAGAACCATGTATTTAACAAGAGGTGAGCATCTCACAACAGAAATCATTGGGTACACAGAAAGAGCCTCCTTGAAGATAGCGGTATTTTTTAACCACAATCAGACATACCCCAGTCTGGACAAAGGCGTCATGTCCTATCCAGATGTCTGGAAGCTGTTGGGGTCTGGATGAGGGACAATGGGCTACAATTGAATCCCTCCAAGACTGAGTGGCTATGTATAGGGGCCCCCGCGTTATCCAGGGAGCTGCCAACTTTGGTCTTGGATGGGGCTGCTTTGCCCAGGACAGACCCGGTACACAATTTAGGGGTCCTCCTGGATTTGGGACTGCTACTTGTAGATCAGGTGACAGCCATGGCCAGGAGGGCTTTCGCACAGCTTTGCGTCATCCGTCAGTTGCATTCGCTCCTGGACTAGGACTCCCTGCTCATGGTCACACATGCTCTGGTGACTTCCAGGCTAGATTATTACAATGCGCTCTACATGGGGCTGCCCTTGACGACCATTCGGAGGCTACAGCTGGTGCAGAATGCAGCAGCCCGGGTGGTGACGGGGTGAGGGCGTTATGCTCGTGCCTCACCTTTGCTTCGGGAGCTGCACTGGTTACCAGTTTGTCTTCGGGTGCAATTCAAGGTCCTGCACTTTAACTATCAAAATACTGTGTATAGTTCTGGTCGCCATACCTCCAGAAGGGTATGATGGAGCTGGAAAAAGTGCAGAGGAGGAGGGCAACCAGAAGGATTAAGGGACTGGAACACCTTCCTTACCATCTGAGGTTGCAACTGTTGGGCCTTTTCACTCTTGAACGACGGCATCTAAGAGGTGACCTGGTTGAAGTTTATAAAATCATGCACAGTGTGGACAAAGTACATAAGGAAAACTGGTTTTCCCTATCGCACAACACTAGAACTAGGGTGCACTCCATGAAACTTTTGGGTACTGGTTGTCAAACAAATAAGAGAAAGTACTTTTTCACCCAGAGAATCACTGGTCTATGGAACTCCCTGCCAGATGAAGTGGTGACAGCTGTCAGTCTTGACAGCTTTAAGAAAGGATTAGGCAAGTTAATGGAGGACAAGGGTATCAATGGCTATAGTTATGGATACCTAAGGACAACCTCCGGGTTGGAGAGATAGGCAGGATATCTCTCAATGCCATGTCCAGGGAATCCTAAGCAGGTGAAGGCATCTGCTTGGGAATAATACCCTGAAGCAAATGGTGAGCCACTGTGTGAGACAGAATGCTGGACTGGATGGGCTCCTGTGGCCTGTTCCAGCAAGGCTGTTCTTATGTTCTTATGAGATCTGTCAAACAGATAGGAAACCCTGTACATAGTTCTAATTAGATGACTGGCTTGCTGAGGACCTGAAATATATGAAGATACAGTGCAGAAAGAAGTGTGACATTTCTGTCAAAAATATTAACAATGGCATACTTACAGGTTCACCATAGCCAAGCTGGTTCTGCAGAAATAAAAAAAAGTTGTTAATTTCCATGTTTAGAGATTAAAATAAATCGTTGTGGCTTTTGCCAGCATCCTTTTGTAAGAACCTTGTAACTTGTAATACAGGATTCGTTTGCTTTTCACTACAGAATGTGCACCATTTCTAAAGCATTCCAGGCCAACTGCAGCTTCAAATGGTGAGCATGATTTCATTTTATAGCAGTTCTCACAGTCACCCAGACACCATATGTTTGAAAACTAGGGGTTTTTTGGGAGCTTTGATTAGATGTCCCACTACAGTAATGGAGTAGACTGTACAGCCAGCAACTCAATGCCGAGTGTTGGCAAGTGGTAAATAACCAGAGTCCCTAAATAAGCCAATGGCTACGGGTGGATGAGCCCCTTTAGGTGATGTGATGGTCCCCTCAGTGAAGGAAATGCCACTGGAAACCATCATATTGGGTCCAACGGCAAAATGAGCGGAGCAGAAACTCTGATTCCCAACGGTCATGGAGGCGGAAGAGGCCATGCCAGATGGACAGGCTGTGAAGGCACACCTTGTCCATATCCTCAAGGCTGCGGCAATCCATTGCAGTCCTGATGTTAAATCCTGCATGTCTCATTTCATAGGTGCTCCAGAAGGTGGCTCCGTGATCATAGTGTGTAAGTCACTTCATGGCAAGCTGGGATCCACCTTAAACAAATTCACACGAATGGCATTTTTCCTGCTTCAGGGGAAAAATGCATTCTTGGATAAGAGTTGCAGCCGATAACGACAAATAGAAAAATAGCTTCCCTAACTGAGCAGGGATTTGGACTCAGTCATAATAAATCATTCTATACATTAAACCATACCTGTCAACCATCCTGATTTAGCCGGGATTACCCCGTAATTTGACGTTGATTGATGTCATAAACCGCCCCGCGCTGCAAAATCTTATAATTTGGCAGCGGGGGGGAAACACTTTCCACACATGCGTGGAAGCGCTACGCTGCTTGCGCAGCCCCTACACAAGTGGCGTAGCGCTTCTGCGCATACGTGGAAGAGGTAAAACCCTTCTACGCATGTACGGAAGTGCTACGCTGCTTGTGTAGGGGCTGCGCAAGTGGCGTAGCGCTTCCACGCATGCGTGGAAAGTGGCCTGCGCACAAGCGATCTGCGCAGGTCCCCTTTTTCCGGAGCCGCGGGTTGATAGGTATGCATTAAACCACACTGGGTATTGTAACATATATGTGTTACATTTAAAATAAGCAACTGTGGCTCTTACATGCATTCTTTGTCAACAAATTCTCTATAGCCATGTGATTGGTTGTACAAATTTCCCACTAGTAACCTCAATTAATCCTGATGATACTTCTGTAGGCTTCCTACAACTACTGCAGATCGGTTCTCTCCCAACGTTAGATTTCATACAGAAATGTCCTCTTGCCAAGAATTGCTCTTTTCTTCGTGCCAAGATGTAAAACAGAATTTGGAAGTAGGAAGTTAAATTCATTGTTGTCTACAACTCTCTCTTTATCTTCATTTAATTGAAGAGGAAAACAATTGAGAAGGGTGTATTTAATGAGGCTCGGGATATATTTTTCTGTTCTACAGCTGACTTGTAGGGTAAGTGAAGGGTAGGACTCAGGCTATGCCCAGATGAATGCCTATCTGCCTCTGTCTCCATGTATATGGGTATACCTACCTACTTGCTTTTACATGTGTTTATGAATATCCACCTTAGACCCTCACCCAGCCCAGGATTGGCCACTGTGACTTCTATCCTACTAGCCCAGAGATAGCGGGGCACTCCTGGGCCCCACCCTCTCCGGGTTTGAAAAGGCCGTTATGACTATACCTGTCAACCATCCCGATTTGGCCGGGAAAACCCTGTAATTCGACGTTGATTGATGTCATAACCCGCCCTCCACTGCCAAAACCCCATAATTTGGCAGCAGGGGGAAACGCTTTCCGCGCATGCGTGGAAACGCTATGCCGCTTGTGCAGCCCCTACACAAGCAGCGTAGTGCTTCCGCGCATGCGTGGAAGAGTTTTACCCCTTCCACGCATGCACGGAAGCACTACGCCGCTTGTGTAGGGGCTGCGCAAGCAGCGTAGCACTTCCGCGCATGCGTGGAAGGGGTAAAACCCTTCCACGCATGCATGGAAAGCGACCTACGCATATCGCTTGTGCGCAGGTGCCTTTTTCCGGAGCCGCAGGTTGACAGGTATGGTTATGATGGCAGGACCTCGCCGCCGCTACCCTTGGGAACCCCTGATATAACCCATCTATATACAGTATAACTTATTACAGTAATAGGCATATTTATTACTTTTTCAATAAAGTAATCATCAAGAAAACAAAAAAATAATTTTAAAAATACTTACCAGAAATGGCAACCCACCAAAATACTGTGAGGAAAAAATGAAGATAGATGGATTATATAAATATACATCATAGTAATGCCACACAAAGTAAGAGATCTACAGAGGACTAACCCTTAAGGTTCCATGAACAAGGACTTCAATAGAGCAAAGGACCCTGAGCACCAGAGTTAAGTAAATCCATCCAGCTTGATAAGTTTACCAGCACTTTTTGAAAGTTCATAAGCAATGTGTGAAGGTCTGAATTATCATAGCATCAACCTGGGTCATGGGGAGACCTATACATGTCCCTGTGTCTCCACCATGATTATAGCCATAAATACATCTCTTTTTAGATGTACAGTACTGTGCAAATGTCTTAGGCCACCCCCAGTTGGTTTGAGGGAATTCACTCAGTGATTGGGTGGGTGGGCATAACTCATCCCCTGAGCCAGCAAGACACAGCAAAATGGTAGAGTATCTTCTGCTGAGTCTCCTGTCAACCATCCCCATGTTTGGGGGCATTTGGAGTTAGGATCTCTGAGTTCCCCTCCCCCCAATTATTCAGTGACTTTCCCCTAAAATAGTTAGTGGTGGCCTAAGACTTGCCCAGTACTGTATGTAGTTTATGTATCTGAACAGCATTCATGTCTTTTTTTAATATATATTTTTATTGAATTTTTAGAAAGTACACTCACACAAAATAAAAAACAACTAATTTCTCTTCCAATGAGACTTAAGATCGAATACAAATCAAAACCACACTTACATCTCAAATATTTTATAGTTTCTCTCATATTGTCAGCCTTGTTTATCCATTGTTTCCGACTATTACCACATTTTCCCACAATAAAACAAAAAACACAATCACATTTGGACATAACATTACTAATAACCAACTTAACCCGTGCTATACATTGGAATCTGTAAAATAATATGTTCTCTCCTTCTTTTCTCTAATTTTCCCAAAATTTACACGTTTCCGGGTCTGAGCTGACACTGTTTTCATTTGACAAAGCATATGTTACAAATAGGTTCCAGATCTCCCAAAAGCGTCTTTTATTTATGATGCCTCTTTTTATATTCACTTCCATACGCAACTTTTCATTCAACGCTAATTGCCATATTTCGCTATACCATCTACCATTCATGCCTTTTTAATATAACACCATAACGTCATAATATGACAAGTACAGTACAACAGAATAAGAGCTATTTCAGATACAACTAAAGATTTCCCTAATTTCTAGCTTCTCAGCATCGGGGCAGCAGACAAATGACTTACAAATCCCATCCAAAGTAGATTGCCTCTTGGTTTATAAACTACATTGCTGCCATCTTGTGGCAACTGTCACGCAAGTTCAGTCTTTCCAGGAATACTAACTGAAATACTTTGTCACCAAGTTGATTTCAACTTATGGTGACTCAAGGATTTTCTATCTATAGACTACAAAAAAAGGGATTTCCTATTGCCTTCTTCTTGGGTAGCTCTGGGACTGATCAGCTTGACCAAGGCTACACAGACTGGCTCTTCTCTAGAAGAAGTTTAGAATTCCCAACCTCTTCTAACTCACTGAACTATCCTGCCATCTTTTTCCTTCCAGGACCTAAAGAAAAAAAAGAAAATAACACAAACTTTTTCTAGAGGAGAATACAGTAGTTGGTTTGCTGTGCCCATGGACCATATGCTAGCTACATCTCCAAAGCTTCTTTTGATAGGATCTCAGTGTAAATCAAGGATGTGATCAGATGTCAATAAAGATCACAGACTGATCATACTGGAAAGGGAGTGATCTCTCTTAAAGCACCCCTTCCATGGACATAGGAATCACCCAACCTAGCTCCAGAAAACAACAATAGCTCTGTCCTTAGACAAAAAGGTTCACTTTGGGCACAGAGCATGGTTGAATTCATTCATGATCTCCTGTGCGTTGTCTGATCTGGGGTGGAGTGAGGGTTATCTCTGTCTGATGGGAGCCTAACTTAGTTTGGATCCACATCTGTTTCACAAGACATGGCAATGGCACTTGACTCTCAACACTCAGCACTTCCAAACAACAGCACGAGTACCCAGCATTCAGTATTTAGATTTTGCAGAAGCTTCCCCTTCCAGAACCACCCAATGCCCAAACCCAAACCCCCTTTTCTCATATAAGTCCCCTCTCTGTCTCACTTGTCCATCCACACAAAGCGCAGAGACCACGAGAATGGCCACCGCAAACGGGAGCTTCATTTTGCTTGGATTCAAAGTTCCTTCCTCTAGGTGCGAAACGGTTCAAAGTGATAACGTGTGGCTTGGAGACAGTTATTTATTGATACGCCGCTGCATGCTACATTATCCAAACTGAAAGCTTCTATAGTTATCTTATCAGAAAGGAAAGGTCAGAACAGAATGTTTCATTCAATGGGCAGTCTTGTGAGAAAGACTCCACTGCCAAAGCTAACTGCAACGTGGACATGGGAAGCCCCTGGGCAGTGTTTCGCCAAGCTCTGATGTTGATGTTGCCCACATCAGCAAGAGCTCCTGAATTGTCCAGCATTCTGACACATTTGAGGAGTCTCCATGTAAATAGAAAAATCTCTTCTCTGACACAGCTTTTGTGCCAAGGAAAGCAATGATTTAAGAGTGAAGGGCCAGATATCTCCACATCACAGATGAATAAGTTTGAACAGGGCTTCTAGGCCTGGAGCATCTCGGAGCAAAATAAGAAGCAAAAGCAAAGCAAAACAATCACACTCATGTACTGCCTCATAGAGCTTAGTGCACTTTCTGGACGGTTCACAAGTTAATTAGCATTTTGCCCCCAACATGCTGGATACTCATTTTATCCACCTCAGAAGGATGGAAGGCTGAGTCAACCTTGAGCCCTGGCCAGGATTGAACTCACAACTTTTTGGTTGGAGTTTAACCACTGCAACATCAGGGCTCCAACCCTGCTGTTTGCAAATACAGTAAACAAATGTAGGGACTATCCTATGGGGGGATGCTATTGTATGTGCTGCCTGGTTATGTTAAAATGAATTGTGATGATAAATGTATTGTCAGAAATGTATTGGTCTGGTAAGTATATGATGGGAAAGGTTGGCATTGGAGCATGAAATTTTGGTAAGTACAGTTCTAAGGGCTGACTACGGAATGCTATTACAAGCATGAGTAAGGGGCCAAATTCACACATAAAGGGCCAGCTGAAGTGGGGGCACAATGTAGAAGGAAGAGAGCAACCAAGTGATGATCATTAAAGAAAACACATTTAATCCTGTGCTCATTGTAAAGAGCAATGTATGAGGCTTTATGGACTTACATGAGTTAGATAAAGCAGTGGGGGAAACTGCTCAACAAAGCTGTTGAGAAAAAAATATGTTAGATCGAAGGAGGGGAGTTGTGATGGCCAATGCCAGCCAAACTCAACACTTAACTAGCCAAGCTATGCCAGGTATCCTAATAAGAGTGTGTGTAAAATATGTCACCCCCTCAAAGTATAAATACAAGCCTCATTATGGTTTAAACCAAATGGCTGGCTTCTGCCAGTTTCGCTCAAAGACCTGATCTGCTGTTTACACACAGAGATCTTCTGGACATTTTACCAAGGGAGGGTATGTTTACACTATGTGTTCGAAAACGATAGCTAAGAGGTTTCAATGAGCACAGAGATAATAACTGAGAAGAACAACCAGTCTATTTTATTATGCCAACATATTCTTTTTCACTACTGAAACATTTATCATGTCTTAGTGGGAGGAAGGATTGTTTGCCTCTTTAATTCATTCAAGTAAAAGTTTTACCTTGTTAGATATGTTAAGCCATTCTGTTACACTTTATGAAATTAGTAACTACACTATAAATCCATAAATAAGCTGACTCTCTAAAGGGGCCAATGACTACGGGCAGATGAGCCCCTTTAGTGGAGGAAATGCCCCTGGCAACCATCATATTGGGCCCAACGGCAAAATGAGCAAAGGAGGAATGTTGATTCCCAACAGTCATGGAGGCGGAAGAGGCCATGCCAGATCAACTGGCTGTGACGGCACACCTTGTTAATATCCTCAAGGCTGTGGCAGTCCATACATGCTACAGGAGATGGCTCTGTGAAAAATGTATACTCGGTATGTATACTTTTCCAGGGAAAATGTATACATGGATACGAGTAGCAGCAAATGACGACATTGAATATGCAAGTGTCACATTTGCTCTGCAATAAGTATCTTCTATTACTTTGTGTTTGTCATTTATATAAAACTATGTTTTGAAATAATAATTAGTCATGCTATATACATTCAGATATACAGTACTGTACTTGTGTTAAATGAATGCTAAGAGGGAATATTTTGTTTGCTATGTTTATTGCCACTCAGTATTTATTTTTAAAAGGATGTCTACTTTCAAAAGCCTTATGCAAAGGAGCTGGAAGCACAAGATTTTGGATTTTGGCAAAGAAGTTTTTTTTTTTTTTAGGGTAGAAAACAAGTGTTGTGTTGTGCATAAAGGGTACTATTCCCATCCAGGGTCAAATTTGGCCTTGACAAAATCTCTTCTTACTACCCGAAACTGTAGATAACAGCAAACCCTATATTATACACAGTGGTGTCTATTATTGGCCAGCTCTGGTAATGCATCACAGAAATACATTTAATGTATTTCAGATTATTTAATTGAATATTTTTAGATCTGCCAATAATTGGAGGGAAATGGATACTGAACCCATAGATATTGGGTTTGGGCGGGGGGAGTGACCTACTCTCTTTCAATTTTTTGAACTGACTGAATAGATCAGTGATGTAGGTATCTGACAGTGGAGCGAGAGGTTGGAAATTAAACTCCCCACTGTGTCCCCTGGGAGGAGAATTAACCTGTATGGACTTGATCAAGCAGCACAGTCCAGACCAGAAAGTGACTCATGGAATTGGATCAGTGGTACAGGTGTCATGCTGCAATGCAGAAGGCAGATGAAAAGGCACTGCATTATATTTTCAGGACAGTCTTCATGGCCGATCACCATGAGGATCGTCTATATTTGGATTTGGATATGGCAGAAGAAAATGTTTGTTTGTTTGTCCATCTAGCCATCCATTTGTTTGTTTAGTGAAGGAACATGATCTTTGGCAAAACAGTAGGCATCAAATTCAGGGGCGACCCTGCCTAATTTCGTATACTACAGTTTGCTTCAGAAGACTGTGTACAGTAATACCTCATACAAAGTCCGCTTCGTACAACATTGAATTCATACAACATCGGCTAATTCCTTGAAAAAAGTTGCCTCATACAAAGTCGCTGTGACTTTGTATGAGGCATTGGGATTTTTCCCAGGTTGCATTGTGCCTGGGCAACATAAAAGGCAGGACGCATGCGTGCATTGCTCTTATGGGTTTTGCATGAGGCGCGTGAAGGGTGTTTAAGAGTGGTTATGAGTGCGATTTTGGATTATTAGATTTTTTTGTCAGAATTTTTGGAAGCATTCCTAGGATTTTTGCAGCACTCTTCAGGTTTTTGGACCATTCTTTGGCACAGTGGAAAGGTAGGTAAATGAGGTTTTCTGTTTCCGATTGGCTTGGGGTGGGGAGGTGGAAGGGGGAGGGCAATTTTTTGGTGGGGTGGGCAATTGTTTGGTGTTTGCTGTTGTGGTTTTAAAAAACAGATTGCATGCTCCATAATTTTTTCTTATGTTGGTCTTTTGGGGGGGCACTGTTTGGTGGGGTGGGTAATTGTTTGGTGTTTGCTGCTGTTTGGATGATTAACACTGTGCTGCATGATGGGACATGTTGGCATCCATTTTGTCCTTGCTTCCATCCAGTAATTGTTTACAGTAGCTTGTACAAAATGATCGGCCGCATGGCTGATTAATACTGTGCTGCATGATAGGACATGTTAACTTTTAAACCTGCACTTCATAAAGTTTTCAAAAGTTAAAAACTTGCTTTATGGTTTGTCCCCTAAAATCAGGGTTATTTGACATGTTTTTATAATGTATTTAGCCTTTAGACAATGATTTCTTAAAAGTTATGTCAGTTTCCTGTCTGTTTCCTTGACTTTGCCCTGAAGTCTGTGCTGTTACAGTACAATGTATCTCTATGGAGACGACGTTGTACGAGGCATCGCGGGAAGGATTTGGACGTTGTATGAGGCATCGCGGCTAGGATTTTGCATGCCTCATACAAAGTCCATTTCCGTATAAAGTCCAAACTTGTGGAACCAAGTTTGGACATTGTATGATTACTTCTGAAAATGTATTTTAAAAAAGAAGAAAAGAGTCAAGGCTGAAGTGATTCGGCCCTCACATGGTCCAATGTGTGGTTCAGATGCAAATGAGTTTGTCAATTCTTTTTGTTTGTGAACCAAATGATGAATTGGTCCCAATCAGCAATTTGGGATGTACAGTTTCTGAATTTGCTGAAAAACATAGTTTTGTTAACACTGGAAGGAGAAACAGAAACCAAGTCTATGACTGCCACCTAGTGGAATAAATTGCAAATTATCTCTGGATCACCAGGGTTCTCCACCAGGTGTATCGCTAGGCAGAGGTTGATCGCATCTTTATTCCAGTTGGGCTAGTGATGGCAAACCTTGGCACTCCAGCTATTTTGAAACTTCAGTTCCCAGAAGCATATGCACAGTAAACCCATTCGTGTGTATTCACAGGGACCTGGGCTTCTGGGATTTGAAGTTCCAGAACAGCTGGCATGCCAAGGTTTTTCATCACTGGGCTAAGACGTACCATTTTCACTTTTATTTCTAAATTCTTCTTTTGTGTCCCGATTAAACCCTAGACTGCCAAACATGAAGCCACTTTCTTGGCATTGTCACTGGCCAAACGTAAGTCTTCATTGGTGTGTGTTTCTGACAGTAACCGGCAAACTAGTAAATGAGCCAGATTCTGTATCTCTCCACATTTACACAGCATCTTGTTGTCCACCAGCAGCCCCGTCTCCCTTGAGCATGTTGGTCTTACATATATTTCTAAATGATTCTCAGAGATGCAAGAAGGGAAGTGAAAAGACCCTATGAAAACTGAAGGGAAAAGGTATTTCAAGCAACTGATGTGAACTGGTTGTTCAGCGTATGGGGGGGGGGGGGGGACAAAAGAAAGAAAAGTAATAATTTAAAACTCAAGTGCAATGGGACTAATACTTAAAGGCTTCTCTACTAAATTAACATTTTTACTAGAACTCCTTCAAAAAAATGACACATGGTCATAGGTCTTGCATTTTCCTCAACGATCTATTGAACTTTCACCAGGGTTTATACCGGCAGGTATTCTCTCGAATTGGAAACCCTGCAGAGATCCACAGATAACTACAAAGCTAAGCCCACAGTCTGTGGCTAACCATTTGCTTTCCTTTCATGACCCTCCCCTCCACTTCAACTTCTTGAGTTGGTCATATCCCTATGATGCAAGGCACAGCCTGCCGATGCTACAGCGAGGCCCCTCTCAATTTCCCTCTGTTGTGTTTGATCAGTGTGCGCCTTTGTTATCATTTTACTTTCATCTCTTCGACCTGTTCGTTCCACAGCAGCCCTTTTCTCAGTGACACGCAAACAGCACATGTGGAAAGGAGAGATCCATAAAGGAGGAACACATGAAGCAGCAATCATAGGTGCTTTAATTTCCTTTCATGAGACAGCCCAGCATTTCAAGATGCTTAACTAAAGGTCTCCTTTTGGTCGAAAGCCAGTCCTGTCCAACTGTAGGGTGTGGTGTTCACCTCCGTTTACAGCCAAAGAGTCAGCTCTGTCTGCAGCTGCAAATGTTTCCATGGTCATGTGGCACAACTAGATGCTGGAGCACACAGAACACTGTTACCTTTCCCACCAACGGAGTACCTATTTATCTACTTGCAATTTATTTATTTCTACCTGCTCGGTTGGCCAGGAGCGGGGACAGGCAACAGGTGCCCACTCCGTCACGTAGTGTTTTTCCTCTTCCTGCCATTCTTTCCCTCACAATGCAGTAATTGTTTGCATCACTATGATGTCTCCTTTCCTCTCCTTTTATCTGTTGTGATGTCATCTCAGAGCTATTGTTGTTTCCCAGGTGACTATAGTCAACAATTGCAATCTCCACCCTTCCAGCTTCTCTCCCGGGACAATGGCTTCTTTAGCACCGCAGATTTTGGATAACCCGCCTCAGCCTCCAGGTGAAAGAACTAGGCAGAATATGGCAACGGGATGAAGAAAAAGGGCTCAAAGGGCTCTAGGAAGGTCTGCGCTTGCGGAGTAGGGATTGGGAACCAGCCACACCAGGGCCAAAAGCTGACCTATGGTTGTGAGGCTGAGAAATTTGAGGAGGAGGCACTGGTTGTTCTGATAGAACTCTTTAGCCTTGTGGGGAAAGGTAAACCAGTTAAGCAATCTTCAGCTTTTCCTTGGTGGTCAGCAATTGCAAAACTAACTGCTGATCAGGAACAGATAGGAATGATTGATAGTTCTCAAATATATATACAGTAGAACCCCATGTAGCGATTTTAATCTGTTCCATGGAGCTGATCGCTATGTGGTTTTTGTATGCAATTTCATCGCTGTATGGGGCGTTCGTTAAACGGGGTTCTACTGTAAAAGCAAAGCAATCACACTTATATACCACCACCACCCATAGCACTTAGTGCATTGTCTGAGTAGTCCACAAGTTAATTGGCATTTTGCCCCCAACCAGCTGGGTCCTCGTTTTTACAGACTTCGGAAGGATGGAAGGATGAGTCAACCTTGTTCCCTCATCAGGATCGAACTCAGAACCTTTGGCTTGCAGAACAGCTGTTTAACCCAAGAGTTCTCAACCTTTGAAAGCCTGGGGCCGCGTCACGCTCCCTCAGACAGCTCCGGGGGCCGATGGCCATTTTGCCCTTCCTCCGCCACATGGCACTTCCTGGTGTGGTAATTTGCCTTATTAAAAATAACCATCTCAGCAGGTTATCCATGAACATTCCCAAGGAACAGGTGAACAGGGCTGGTGCAATCCCTCCTGTGACTTGAGGGAGGGATGTAAAGTGCTTCCCCCACATTGTCATCTCCATCAAGTGTTCCTGCACATTGAGCATCGCTCTCCACTGCTGCCATGTGGGACAGCTTAATCAGGAATTTTGATACCATTTTCCCCCTGGCCATAGTGACATTTATGTCAAGGGGGGGAGTGAGTGAGAGAGAGAGGGAGGGAGGGAGGGAGGGACAATAACAAAGAGACTTTTGTAGGTAATAGATAGGATAGGTATAAAATAGCTGTAAATATAGCAAAAACACTTCAAAAGGTCATTTCATAGTATTTGCTATTAGAAGGGTATGAACGTGGCTCCAAGCATTTAGACCAGGGGTGGCCAACCTACGGTCCGTGGGCTGGATCTGACCCATGGCACCATTTCATGTGGCCTTCACCGCCACTGGCACACCAGAAGTAGAAGCGTTTATGACAGCCGTAAAACACGCCTGCATAAACGCATCATGACTGTCGTAAATGCATTTACGACAGCTGTGGACACATTTTACAGGAGCGTTTACAGCAGGGGAACCACGTGACTGGCCTGCTCAGCTGTCTGGTGGGCGTGGTCAGGCCCACGGCATAAAAGGATTGGGGACCTATGATTTAGACTCCCTCTGGATATTCCTTTCGGGCAGAAGGAAACAAAAGAGATGGCTTCCAGATGTAACAATAGGACTGCCACACTTTCAGACCCAGGACAGTTCCCAGTCTCCCCTCTTCCTTGCATCAAGCCAATCTCATCTGGCACAAGCTTCAATAATAGAATAGGGAAGACTAGTTGTTCTGATGGTAAGGAAAAATGCACAAATCTGGGATGATTAAATTATAAGAGAAAGTGAGCCCTGGAAGTCCAGACTGGGACTCCATTGGGGCCAGATTTGGTGCAGGGGCCCTGGTGTTTCTTACTTCTTCAGTACACATTTGTTGTTTTACATACAAATGAGGATCATGGTGGCTGAGAGGTTAATGCACTGAGCTTGATGAGGATGGCTGGGGGATTTGAGGAATAACCAACCAACCAACCCCTGTGTTTTCAAGTTCTGTAGGTACAGAGTTACACCCAGGCTTTAGTTAAGTCATCCTGGCTTTAATCCAACAACCGAAGGGTTCAGCCCCAAATGGAGTAAATCCATTGAATCAATTATTGATTGTCGTGGTTAAGACACCAAGCTTGAGGACTGGAAGGTCGGCAGGTCAGCAGTTTGAGAACTGAGTGCTGTGTGTTTCAGTGGCTGCCTGTTGTGTCCCAGTTCCTGCCAACCTAGCTGTTCGAAAACAAGAAATTGCAAGTAGATAAACAGGTACCGCTTTGGTGGGAAATGTAACAGAGTTCTGTGGTCTCTGTCATCTAGTCATGTCTGTCACATGACCATGGAAATGCCTGCAAGGTGAGCACACACACCCGAGATTTGGACACAACCTGCTTTCAAGCAAAGGAGACCTTTATCTTTACAGTGTAAATGAGATACCGGGAAGGCAAGGTGGTCTACCTGCTTTCCCGAGGGTCAATACCCTTTCCCAATAAGCAGTTTTGTGTTTAGAATTATAGAATAACTGAGCTGGAAGGGGCCTTTTAGGCCACCAAGACCACTCTGCTCAATGCAGGAATCCAAATCAAAGGAGATATGACAGATAGTGGTCAAATTCTCTCCTGGATGCTCCCAGTGTTGGAGTACTCACCACCTCTCGAGATATTTGGTTCCATTGTTGTACTGCTCTAACTGTTAAGACGTTTTTCCTAATATTAAACCTATATCTGTTTTCCTGTAGTTTCAGCCCATTATTACGTGTCCTGCACACTGGGATGACTTCTCAATCCTGACTCTGATATTTGCAGGTTCTACACTCACAGGTGACAGAGGGAACCCAAGTCTTTCTGCCCCACTGCCAGTGGGCACATCCCTCTCTGTTGTGGGAAGTGGTCCCAAATCTGGGGTAAGCACGGGGAACGCCCCACAAGACTTCCTGCTTCCACCCGCCCTGCCATCGGTTGCTACTCCGGGACTGCCGCCATCCATCTTCAACCAAACAGCTCCATCCAATGCCCCAAATGGAGTCATCTATGGCCTGTCTGCTTCTCCTGCTCCTGGTGCTGCTTCTCTACGGCTGGTCCAAACTCTTCCGGGCTCCTTCCCCGACATCTATGATGGTGATATGAAAAAATGGGAGGAGCATTTTCGCAGCATCCAGAGGGCTTACAAGGAATTTGGCAAAGAAGAGGACTTTGCAATCCGGGTCCTGACAGAGGATTTCACCCTCCCCTTCCCTTTTGCCTGGCCCAGTGAAAGCGAGGTGTCCCAGCCACCTCTCTATGATCCTGCTGACTGCTCCGACTTTGACTTCTTCCTCCACCCTGGACAACCCGTGCCTCGTCTTCTCCAACCCCTCCATGCCACCACCCAAGCTTTCTTCAAGAAGAGACATCTGGAACAGATGGCTCTGAGCTTTGCCAGCAAAGCATCCCTGGCCAATGCTTCAGGGCTGCCGTCACCACCAGAAACAAATCTCCCCTTGCGTCCAGATGTCATGGTCATCACTAGTGTCCCCTGTGTGGCCACCAATGCTATTTCAGTTGAGCCAACTTTTCTTCTGCAGGATGGCAAAACACAACGCAACATCCAACCTGCCCCCATGGCTATCCCAAACCCAGCCCCGAGGCAGCCCATCAACCTTCAATTTATGAGTCCCACTCACCAGGGTCAATTCTGAATACTCTTGTATATTCCAGGATTAACAATGGTCCCCCAAATGGTTCACAATTTGGAGGAAGAAAACCAGTTGCTGCCTTATATATATATATTTTCCTTTACTATCATGACATCCAAGACCTCCAAGTTCTTCCAACAACAACAAACACTTCCTACAATTGGACTCTGCCCCCCCCCCCCCCCCCCAATCTAGGGATGGAGTACATTAAAGAAAACCCTTTTACCTCATAGAACTTTGTGGCTAAGTATCTAGCATGGGAAATCAGTAATCATGTATCAGCTTTGTTCTGTTTCTCTATAAATGTCTCTACAGATTTGACTACTGTTATATGCAGTGTGTGGGAACTGCCCTTGGAAGTTGCAACCTGGCGCAGAACTGTGTGGTTACAAACACAAAATACAAGGTACATGGAGTTATGGTGGGTGAGAAAAGGAATATACCTCTTGCCCCATGACATAAATGTTCAGGCAGCTGGTAAGCTTCTGGGAACAATTCAAGAAGCTGCTTGAAAGTCTAATCAAACTGCACTTTAATTGTACATCTTATTCGATGTACTGTCAAATACATCAACAAAACTTTGGTCACTTGTGGGATGTTGCATTCACGAAGAGGTAGATCCTTCTTAGCGGTAACCTCTGAATTCTGAGTTTCTCTTTCTTTATTCATGCTTCACCACAGGGTGAAGACCCACTTGTTTTGTAAAACCTTCACAGAATTTCAGTGCCTACTAATTCTCTCTGGGTTGCTTACTTAGCTCCATCCCTTACTAATAAATGTGACACAAAAACCCTATTTAATTTTCAAGATTTTCTAAATGATTTCATTTCTATCTGGGTTGCAACTTCATTGCTCTTTTTCAGGAGTTGAATACTAAATATTTGGCTGGATACACAAATTGGCTGGACAGCTCTGTAGTTTAGCAGAGTCAGCCAAATCCTTGTCATCAAATCCAAAAGGCACTAAGTTGGTGTGGGGCCAAAGCGAGCACAAACCACATTCAAGAATTTATTTATTTATTTGTATCCCTCCAGTCTGGGATATACCCCCACTCTGGGCAGCATACAACTGGAAAGTCCCAATTCAATACAAGATCAAACATAATACAATACAGAGACATTAAACAATAACCCATACACAATAAAAGTATAATACGCATAAAAGGTCAACACATTTGTATATAGAATTTGGATATTTTATTTAAAAATAAAGAGGTAGCTATAATTCTAAGCCTCCCATTCATCAGTTATTTTTTTATATAATTCCATTTTTAGAAAGGCAAATATTTCCTGTTTTTTAATTCATTACTCTTTTACACACACACACACACCAAATACACGTGCCACTGATAAGTGATATAAATAATTCTGGTCAGGAATGGTCTAGTTATTTAAACAGTTTAATTTGTTTAAATTTTATTCATATTTCATACAAGTCCATCATTGGCAAGTCAGCAGTTTGAGACCTGGGTACTGCATGATGGATCGAGTGCCCAGGTGTTTCCTGAGCAGTTTCTTCCACAAAAATCCTTTCAACCCAGAATAATTTCTGACACAAAATTATTACTATTTTAAACTGTGCAACGTTCTGATACAAAGAAAGTGGTTTAAATCTCTTCTCTGCCACCTTGTTTTCTCATCTTCACTTGCCACAGCAGAGGCAGTAGAATCATGAGATATTTTTCTTCCGTCCTTTCACGAGACTTTCACCCATATAACTATCAACAGGCAAAGTCTTAAGTTCTAATAATACCTCTCAAAAGTAGATTACTACCGGCCCTCTAATTTAGTCAGGACTGGGACACTCCCTGACCTTAAAGCAAGGCCAGGAACCTCCGGAGATCTGGGCGATGCATGTTTACCTGCTCCTACAAGACTCCCTCCACACACAAATATCTTATAAAAATCAGGTTTCTAACTCAAAAAAGATCCTGAACTCCCTCAAATCTCCACATATACAGCTATAGGTCTAGATATAGATTGGTCCTCTGGATAGCAAACACCCGCCCTGCTATGGAGCAGGGTTAGGAACACACCAAGCCAAGCAGAGGGGACAAGGACGGAGGCTGGGTGGGGGACAAGGGCATGGGCCAGATGGAATGGTGCCACGGGCCAGATTCAGCCCATGGGTCATATGTTGAGAACCCCGGTCTACAATATTTGGATGCAGTCTATCATTTCCTTAGCTGTCACTCCAATTTACGGAGCTATCCAGTCAGCAGTTACACAGAGGTTCAACAGAGTGTGACAACTGCTTCAAGGCAAACCTCAACTGTGGTGGTTGAATCCATGTCTTTTGGGGTTCTAATATGACGTATTGCATGTTCCCAAAAACTGACATTTCCCCAATAATAATAATAATAATAATAATAATAATAATAATAATAATAATAATAATAATAATAATAATAATAATAATAATAATAATAATAATAATTTAGTGTCATAATTATTCTGGTTTGAAAGGATTTTTGCAGAAGAAATTCTGCCCAGGGAACGCCCAAATGAGGCTCCTTTCATGTCCCCAAGAGCTGGGACAGAGACAGACACTCAATCTGTCATGCAGTACCTGGGTCTCAAACTACCAATTTGCCAGCCTTCCAGCTAACAAGGTTTAACCAGACCCACTTCAGTCGGCTCCATGAAACCATTGTTTGGTAGCTCCCCAACCTCTGTACAATCTCAAAAGTCAAAGAGCTTCTTGTGGGTTATTTTTGACCTTGCTTTTTACCTCTGGTGATCCATAGCTGAAGTCTGGTTTCCTGGAATTGCTCTGAAACTGAATCCACTCTCAAGCTGAGAAGTTCCACCTCGCATTTGTTTTATCACCCCAAGGACAGAGTTAAGAGGAGAAAGTTGACCTCCCCGCCCCACTGCTTTGACTGTGATGCAACTGGAAAGAAGCCTAAATGCCTTTTTCAAACACACACATACTTCACTCCCTCACTGCGGTTCTTACCACAGGCCAGAATGCCCTCAAAATACAGGAAAGCTGCTAAAATGTGAAGTCACATGAACAGATTTAAGTAGATTAAGGAAAACAGACCATTAGGTCAGAAAGAGCAGATGGTTGCGCAAGACCAACAGTCCTGCATTGAGAGGAAGAGAGAATTGCATCCGGCTTACCTTCTTCATAACTTAGCCCAGGCTGCTGCCACTGATTAAATCTATACTGTACAACCCTATGCATGTGTCTTCAGTGCATACCTTTGTGCCCAGGTAACATGGAGCACCTGCACAGCTGCACATTTAACAAACAAGGACATGAGTACTGATCTTCATAAAAACTGCTTACACTAATTTAGAACACCGATTTTGTTCCTTTCGTGTTCAGGTCAAACTTTAAACTGCCAAAATGAAGCCAGCTTCTTGGCTTGGTCCCTAGCCTAACTTAAATCCTCATTGGTACGTTTCCAGTAATAGTCAGCAGATCAGCAAATGAGTATCTCTCCATGCACACAGCATGTTGTTATCCGCCAGCAGCCTCCACTTGAGCATGTTGGTCTTATAATGAGGGACTCCCACCCTCAGCCTATTCAGGGTCCTCCAAGTGATGCAGGGGAGGTTAAGATCTTCAGCTATATCTTCCTTCAATGTTATTTCTTGTTTAGTGAGGTCCTTCCATTAGCAGTTGATGCAAAAGCAGAAATTCTTTTAGCATGTTATTGCAACGAATCATACCTGAGGAGGCACTCACAACCTACAGCCCATGGGCCTAATCTGGCCCACAGAGCTCATTAATCTGGCCTGCTGTGGCCACCCCAGCACCTCCAGAAGCCACCACCACCACTGGAAGTCTGGAAAAGTCACCGCAGTGTTGTAAACGTGGAAGTGGGCACATTTACTTCTGTTTCCGTTGGGGGGGGGGGGGCATGGTCTGGCTCGCTTAGCTGTCTGGGAGGCGTGGGAAGGTCTGCAGTATAAAAAAGTTGGAAACCCCTGCACTAAAATGATGCATCCTCCAGAGAATACCAAGGTGAATTCTTTGTCAGCCAAGTATCAGCTAGCATAGTATCTCACGGTGCAAAAAAACCTCCAATATTAATATGTACCCAACACACACAGATTGTTGAAGATCTTCACCGTATTCACATGACCACTGCCTATTGATGCTACAAATGTCATCGGGACAGAACTTTGACACATCACTAAGAATGGCTAATTTCCAGGAATATTTGCAGTATCCTAAGGAAATGTCAGTGCCATGGTAGTTTAGTGGTTAAGATGCTGAGCTTGACAACCAGATCGTTGGCAGGTTAGCAGTTCGAGACCCAAACACTGCATGACGGAGAGAGCTCCCATCATCTGTCCCAGCTCCTGCCAACCTAGCAGTTTGAAAGCAAGAAATTGCAAGTAGATAAATACGTATCACTTCAGCAGGAAAGGTAACAGCATTCCGTGCACCTCGGTGTCTTATGTTGTAATTCAGCCACGTATCAGAGTCCAACAACCAGCCAATAGGGATGTTAATTGTTTAAAGATCATGAATGGGTGACTGTTCCCTAAGAGGCTACAGAAGTTGACTGTCACACATACAAAAAATACATTGACTTAAATGTAATAGATCTAGTTGATCTACAGGTAGACATAAATGGTGCTGTATTGAAGTCATTGGGGTGGATGGAATGAAAATGTAAACACTGCAAAGAAAATTGACCAAACACTTATCATAAAATACACAGCTAAACCTGTATACACTGAAGTGTATTAATGTAGTAAAAGAAAAAGCTCCAATTCCTGTTCAAATCTCACTTGCCATGTGTCTCTACAACCTCCCAAAAACAGTTCATGAACCTTAATAACCCCTATTATGATCATCCCAGGCTCAAATGTTTGCATGTCTTTTTTAGATGTTGCATTTCTTTTCTTCCATGTACAGATCAATACTTGGCTACTAAGTTTGCAATGCATGCACAGGTCATAGTTCCTACAACCTTACATCAAAGTTCACCAGCCTTTAGAATAACTCAGGATTTGTCATTCTTGCTGCATCAGTTAGCCTCCAGGTCAGACAAATTACCACATGTCAAATTTGGCTCTCCAAACAACTATCTCCTTTTCTGATCAAGAAACAAAACATGCTTTATGTGGGCTCACTGGCTGTTTTTTCTTACACTATGCTACTAAGGGGATCAATCCGGCAGCTCTTCTCTACTCCACCCACTTGAAGGATGATGCTGTCACGGGTTATTTAGGGCCAGGCTTTTCAGACTTCTTGGACCATTGAACTAATAATTCCCCATTCAGCGTTCCACATGACTTATAGAACTCCCAAATGTGTCTCACCTGGTAGAAAGTCTTGCATTGGAAGGCCTTGAGACCTAACAAAGCTTTGATACTGGTTCCTGGCCCAATGCTAATTGGGGTCTCCCTTTTGATCCCTATCACTTGTCATGAGTACCTGCAATCTCCCAAGAACTCTTCATGGATCTTTCCACAACTCTTAATGGCAACTATTATGATCATTTCATGCTGAGCCTTTTACATGTCTTTTTTAGATGTTGTATTTCCCCTTATGTATGGATCAACACTTACTACTAAGGTTATATGGCATGCACTAGCCACAGCTCATAGAAGCTTCAGATCGTTTGCTAGTCTTGTGATACCACAGGATTCACCACCGTTCTTGCTGCAAGAGTCCTACAAAAATGGAAAAGCATGGCATTGGTAATTTTTCAAAAAATTAAATCCTTACGCTATACTTCCCCAGTCCAGACAGGTTATCCTGCTATGGTAATAGACCAGTGATGTCAAACCTTTTAGAGACCGAGTGCCCAAACTGCAACCCAAAACCCACTTATTTATCTCAAAGTGCCAACAGAGCAACAGGAAAGGACGTGTTCCCATTGGGCTGCTGGGCAGAGCAAACTCTGTGCTGGGGTGGCTGCATGGGTGCTCAGAGATGGCTCAGAGTGCCACCTCTGCCATGTGTGCCATAGTTTGGCACTCAGAGCCATCTCTTTGGGAACCCATGCAGTCATGCATGCCATAGGTTCACCAGCACTGGAGTAGACCATACTGCCAGCAACTCAATGCCGAGTGTCAGGTGGCGGTTAACTAACCTGACCACCCTGAGGACTAGCGGCCTTGGCGATGTCCACAGGGAATGGTGGAGGATTAAATTCCACTTGAATCCACCTTGATGGAGGGCAGCATCTTAATCAATCCTGGTCTGGGACTGAGGGGCGCTTTGTGTGCCAAAAGGGCTCAGGACCAGAAAGTGACTCCCGAAACTGGATCAGTAGTACTGGGGACATGCTGCAATGCGGAAGGCAGATGAAAGGCCACGGTGTTATAGTCGCAGGACAGTCTTCATGGCTCATTGACATGATGATCACCAATATTCGGAATCGGATACAGCACAAGAACACTTCCCAACTATTCAATCAACTGTAGCCAAAGGTAGTTTCTCCATCTGCTGGGCTATCCTTACCTGTCCATCCAGCCATGTTGTAAAAAGACACTTAATGCTATAATCCTATGTAACAGTGATGGCGAAACTTGGCACTCCTGCTGTCAGGGCGCTTGGGAATTGAAGTTCAATAACACCTGGTGTGCCAAGGTTAGCTGTCACTGCTTGCTTATTACTAGGATGGATAACTCTGCCCTTCCAGATATTTTGGGGCTCTAATTCCCATCAGCCCTAGCCAACATCTGTTGCAGTGACGGCCAAGAGTAACAGTAAAAATTCATCTGGGGAAGAAGGCCTCTGTTGCAACTTGTTTCACCCTATAAAGTCCCACCAAACTCTTACTTCTGGTGGGGCACGCCTAGGATTGCACTGCCAGCTCCTTGTGATGTCACAAGAAATAGTCCCTTCAGCAACACCTGGAAAATGTTGTGTAAGAAAGACAACCAACAGAGATTTTATGAGGAATGCAAAGGCAAACATAGGAATTCCACCAGTGGGAGCTCTAGAACATGAGAGAATGGAAAATAGGGTACTTCTGACCATGTCCAAAGTGCATGTAATGAAAAAAGGACCTCGAAATCCAGACCTACCCCAAAATGTTAAGTCTAATGCTCATGGACCCTCAAATAATCTATTAGGTCTTGTGAAGAGGGCCATGGTCGTCCTTCCTGATATATCTACAGTAGTTTTATTTGTCTGTGATATAGGAATTAATAATCACTGCCTTTCACCTTTTTTCTAGAAAAAAGAACACCCAGATTTTTCTTCGTTGCTTTTTAATTACCAAGACCAGAAATAGGATTCCGTGGTTTCTATTGTCATTGAATAACATGCTCTGAATTACAAAGGTGAGAACAGAAGTTTATGGTCTTGTTGTACACCGTCCAGTGTAAGAATATCCCAGAGGAATAAATAAATAAATAACCGTTCTGCCATAAATTGATTAGGGAACACAAACAAAGCATCTCTCCTTAACAAAAGCTACTAAAGCTGTGATGGTGAACCTTGACACTCCAGATGTTCTTGGACTTCAATTCCCAGAAGCCCCCGTGAATCGGCACGAATGGGTTTACTGCGATTCATCCGACCCACACCGCCCTCCTGGAAGAAGTAAAAATGTCATCCATACAGGTGACGAGGGCGGCGTGGGCCCATTTGTGTTAATTCACGGGGGCTTCTGGGAATTGAAGTCCAAGAACATCTGGAGTGCCAAGGTTCGCCATCACGGTACTACAGTATAAAAAAATCCCAATGGCTTTGATTTCTGGTGCATCCAAGGTGAATCGATTTTGTCTGACGTATCTCCTCACACGGAAATCGATTGGGGGGCGAGGGACGATTGAGGTAAGAGCGGACCGCCCCATTTCCAAAAATTAAATTAAAATAAAAATATTATTAGTCATCAGATGATAAAATCTTGTAGCCAAAGACGGTTTCCACCTCTGGATCCTACGGGCTCGCTTTCAAGAACCAGGCCAGTTTCACAGCCGCTGCACGCATGCACAGGTTTACGCAGAAAGCTCTCGCAACTCTTCTCCGCTGACCCGCGGAATCGGATGCATGCTCAGCGGGCAGGAAATGCATCGCTGCTGCAGCCTCCGGGCTCGCTTGCTCCGAATTCAACGGCATCGGCTGTGGGTTTACGTTACACCGGATCAGCGGCCATCCCCCCACAACCTCCGGTATCATCAATCTAGGAACAAGGGTGTGTGTGTGGGGTAGTATATTAACTCCCTGCTCTATAGTCATAACCAACAACCCCCTCCCAGTCCGCCCGCCCCGTGCGGTCCAACACTTAGCGCATGCGCCCTGCAGATCGCGGTGGGCGGGGGGGGGGGGGGGAAGAGAGAAAAAAAAAACCTCCGAACCGAATCTCTTCCAATCCTCCTTTCCCCCCCTCCCAAAAATAAAGCAAGGTTTTCTATTCTCCCCTTCTTCGCCACTTGCGTGTCTCCTTTCCTATCAATTCACCTCCGACAAGATTTCTCTGCCCCCCCCCGCCCGACCAGCTCAGTTTCCTATTTCCGCGCCGCCGCTGCTTCAAACGCAGGTTCACACGACCGACCAAACACGCATCCCGCGCCTCTGCCGCAACGTTCGAATAGATCAGTTAGAACCCCCTGAACGTTCCATCCGACCCGAGGCGGCGAGTGTTCTCAACGTTCCATCGCGCTCCTCCTCCCCCGCCCTCTCCCCCCCCCCGCCCGGGCCCGTGTCGCAACGTTCTATCCCCTCCCCCCCCCCTTCTCCCAAGCTTGTTGCAACGTTCCATCCGTCGCAACTCGGTGCGCCGACGTTCCAAAGGGGGAAAATATATATTAATCCACCAAGCCGTGGACGTTCCATCGACAGCGGGAGCTTCTCCGTCCTTTTGAGGGGCCGCCTTTTCCCACGATCCTTGCTTCCCTTCACGTGTCCAGGGGAAGGAGGGGAGGGCGCCCCCCTCCTTCCTCCTCCTCCCCCCCTTCTCTCGCCTGCCTGCCTGCCTGCTTTGCTCTCTCTCTCTCTTTCTCTTTCCTCCTCACATGACCCGTGTGTTTGTCCCCGTGATCAGCGCCTCGGCTCCCGTGTCTCCTCCGCGTCCCCTCTACCTCCATCCGGCGTGAGATTTAAAAGTCATCCCCTCTTTTTTTCTCCCGCCGCTGGGCCCCCGCCCGCCCTCCCTCGCTGGTGCTGCGGGGTCTTCTTCCCCCCCCTTCCCTCTCTCCCTCCCTCCCCCCTCTCCCCCTCCCTCTCCCCCCATGGACATGCTGGATCCCAGCCTGGACCCAAACACCGCCTCTGCTGCCCCCAGGTAAGACCCCCCCCCCCGCCGCCGCCGCCGCTGCCGGCCCGGATCCGCAGCTTTTTCCCGGGGATCCGGCGCTCCCTTCCCGGCCTAGGCTGGGTGGGGGAGGGGAGCAGGCACCAGCCATGATCCGCCTTCGTTCCCGTCCTGCCGTGGCTGCTGCTGCCGTGGAAAGGGGGTGAACAAAATGGAGGACGAGGCATAGCTTAGGAGACCGACTGGCTCCTGGGGATCTTGGGGTGGCGGGAGAAGAGGAAAGAGTCTGCGTTGGGCACCAGCTGATCGTGAGAATGTCCAACCCGGGTTAGACACTTCACACATATATATATATATATATATATATATATATATATATATATATATATATATATATATATATATATATATATATATATATATATATATATATATATATATATATATATATATATATATATATATATATATATATATATATATATATTTATTTATTTATTTATTTATTTATTTATTTATTTATTTATTTATTTATTTATTTATTTTTTCTCTCTCCCTTAAGCGTTGCGATCTGGGCTTCTCTGATTAAGAAAAGGAACCGCATTAGAGCCCAGATTGCAAATGTCAGACGAGGTGGGGGTGGCCTTGGGGGGGGGGAGGGGGGGACACGAGAGAGATCTGGGTTTAGGCCTAGAGAGAGAAGTAGATCTAGATGTGTCCTGCGTGTGTTGGGAAAGAAGAGAAGTGGAGGGACACCGCATTGTTTTGGGTGTCAACGGGGCAGAAGGGAGTTGGCTGGCGGGAGGCGGAGGGGGAAGAAGAGGCCAGGATCTAGAAGGTGGATCTAGAAGGCTAGGTAAGTTACCCCAAGGTAAGGGGAAGGGAGGGCAGTTCTGTCAGCAAAGAGTATCAACAGCGTAGGGAAGAAAGGCACCAAGATGGAAGGTAGGAGGAAAGAGAATTGTTTGGGCCCTGCTGGGTTGACAGCTCTTTGTGTTGTCAAAGAGTTCAGATCCCTCCATCCGCCCTAGATCGGCCTTCCTTGCAGGGTCATCGTGCCGTTGGAAAAACTTCCCTTCCCACCCTTTACTTTGTTCAGGGGATCTGAGTGGAAAGTGGGATTAAAGCAGGGGTGGCCAAACTTTTCGAGCTGCAGGCCGGTCAAGTGGTTCAGCGGGCTAGTCACGTTCCTCCTACCGGAAGTGGAAGTAAAATGTGCACATGCAAAACGCTGCCGTAAATGCACCCGTGGCTGTCGTAAACGTGTTTACGACAGCTGCGGGCGCATTTATGGCAATGTTTTGTGCCTGCACGGGCATGTTTTACTTCCACTTCTGGGAGTGGTGCAGGCAGTGTGGGCCGGATTATTTAGTGTCACAGGCCAGATTCGGCCCATGGGTCGTAGTTTGGGCACCCCTGGATTAAAGTATATAGCGGGGGAGTTCTTGAAGTGAGGTAGCAAACAGCGTAATGTCAAAGAAGAAGAGTTGGTAAGAATGCCAGGATCATCTTTGTTTGTGACTGTTTCATCTCCAGGCTCTTGTGTGTGTAAAGACAGTGGGCCGCTATGAAATTAAAGTCAAAACTTGACCAATCCACGTGGTAAACTGGTCTCCTCTTCTGTAAGTGCTTTTAGCTCTGACATCCAGTCAATTTCACCCTTAGCAGCAAACCCAGGTTTTCCTGCCACGTCATGTGTGAACCGGACCTGAATAAAAGTAGAGGTACCTTTCTGCGTGTGGCCAGTGTTTTCTGACTTGCCAGGGCATTTGGGGTCTCCTCAAAAAAGCAGCCAACCTACCGGAATTGGCAAATCAGCCAAACAGAGCCACCCCACCCCACCCCAAAAAAAATCCCCTTTCTGCAACATACAGGGGTTTGTCTATGGCGAACAGAACAAAGCTTCAAGGTGACCAGACTGGGAAGACTTTGTCATCTGCCTATATTTTCCCATTTTTGGGTCAGGGATCTAGCATGACGTAATAACGTAGGGTGTATGTTAGGCTAATTAAAACGGCTAGTAACTTTTATGGGCTTAGCAACCCTGACCTACTCTTCTGGGTCACTGTTCTTCTCATAGTTGTCCTGGGAATCCAGTATTGAAGGGAAACGGATGTCATCTCCGAGTAGGTTCTGAATAAATAGGATGGAGGATACATAAAGGGGGGAGGTAGGATCCGAACAGATAGACAATTATCGGCCCATTTGCCCCACTTTTGTCTGCCCAGCGATGGGGAAACTGAAGGTTTTATTAGGCTTCCAGCCCAATAAATGTTAAATCTGGTACCAACCTTGGTGCCCCTTTGCATACCTCCACCAATGAACTATGTTAAATTGGCTGGAAACCTTGTTGCTTAGCGTAGTACACTGGAACTAGAGTAGGCTTGTTGGATCAACAGAGCTTCCAGAGGAGTTGACTCACCAAACCCCCACTGATTCTATGGGCCTACTCTAGGTGTGACTGAGATTAAACAACAAGGCTTCAGCCAGTGTCTCTCACGTTGGCCCTAAAATATTAAAGGGTGTGTTCGCATTCAACATGTACAAAGATCTATTGAGACCAGTGTTGTTGACGAAGGGGATATTTTTGTTTATTTACTTTGCCTTATTTACATGCTAGCTGGAGAGCTCTGTGAGTTAGGCTTCTGGATACAGAGCCAGAGGTTGGGAGTTCGATTCTCACTGAATCTCCTGGGAGAAGATCCAGCCTAAGTATCCTTGGTCAAGCTGCACAATCCCAGGGTGCCCCCCCCCACAACACACACACAAAGGAGGGGAATGGTAGACCACTTCTGTGTATTCTTTACCTAGAAAACCCTGGAAATGATCACTGGAAGTCGGAATTTACTTTCTTCTTTCATGTCCAGCACAAACTTTGAACTGCCAAAATGAAGCCATCTTTCTTTGCTTTGTCATTGTCCAAGTTCTCATTGGTGCATGTTTCAGGCAGCAAATGGCAGACCAGTAAATGGGCTGGATTCTGTACTGTTCCACATTCACATGTTGTTGTCCACCAGCAGCCCCCACTTGAACATGTTGGTCTTACATTTAGGGACTCAGTCCCTCAGCCTATTCAAGACCCCCCCCCCCCAAGTGACATGTTGGAGGTAGAGTTCATCAGCTATATCTTTTAATATTGTTCCTTGTCCAGTGAGTTCCTTCTTCCATCTTCTAATTTGATTTTACTCTTGTGTACCCTCAAAACTGTTTCTTCTTGCTATAAAGCTCTTCCTGGATCTGAGCTGGCAGACTTGAGGCACATATCCACTCAGAGGATGTCGAGGCATTCACTCGATGGCACACAATTAATTAATCTGTTTTATTTGTACTCTGCTTATCCACCCAAAAGGGATCTAAGGTTAGTATGCATGTATACACCCATATTCGCTCTTACTGCATCTCTATTTACACATACATCAGAATCTAGTGATAAGATTTTCTGGACTTACTTCCTGAAGTTACAGGTTGTATGTTTGAAATTGTATTCCTTGTTGTCCCACCCACAAGGGGGACAAACAGAGAAATGCCATGCATGCAGAAATATAGCCTATTTTTATCCCTTTGGTTGATGAAATCCTGCAAACTATGTTGTTGAGCTGCACAGTCGAGTCCTACTCTTTGCAAACCCATGGACCCCTGCATGCCAGGCTCCTATGGTACCCTTGCCAAGAGAACCCCGCAAAGTAGACTTCTCTGCTAATTATTAAAACTTCTCATATTCCTGAGATAGCTTTTCTTGTTAGGTACTGAAGGTCCCTTCTTTTAAATAAGAGGTTCCTTCATAACCAATGGCTGTAGGAATATTTAGAAGTCTTCTGCATTCCAAATGTAAATGGAAAGGAAGGTCTCTACTTTATCCCCATTCAAGTTTATGAGATCTGACTGGATAGCTCAGTGGTTTAGGTATCTGCCTACAGAGCCAGAGGTTGTAAGTTTGGTTCCCCACTATGCCTTCCGGGAGAAAAGACAACCGTTGAGGCCTTGGGCAAGCTGCACAGTCCTAGGGTTCCAAGAACACCCTGGAAAGGATCGCCGTAAGTCAGAATTGACTTGACAGTGCACAAATTATTATTTATGTGGAATCAGGGTTGTTTTTTAGGTGCTTCCTCTGTGCTTTTGGTCATGATATGGAATGAATGAGTAGAAGAGAGGAGAATCCTGGAATAGTTGTAGGTAGCTCAAGGGATTGGGAAGAGGAGAGGGGAGCTATAGGAATACATTTCCTGCCAGTCCCTCATAGCATGGCCAAGCACAAAGTACTGTAGGAATTATAGTCTCTTAACATCTGGAGGGCCAAAGGTACCCTACCATCAGATAAGGCCATACCAAGCTGGGTGAAAATAGGGTGACAAAACAATCATAGAGTTTGAAGGGTCCTTGAAGTCAATCTGACCTAGATCTTTGTTCTCTTTTGGGAGGTAAATGGCATGAAGTACATAATGGAGTGGTGGGTTGTGGCTTTCCAGGTGTTGATGGACTGTGACTCCAACATTTTTCATCTCAGCTGTGCTGGCTAGCTAGTGGAGTCTGCCTTTCCGAAAGAGTCACATTTTGGATGACCTTACAGTAAGGTAAAGGTCTCCCTTGTTTGAAAGCCAGTCGTATCTGACTTGTAGGGTTCAGTGCTCACCTCCATTTATAGCCAAAGAGCCAGCGCTGTCTGCGTCCGCAGAGGTTTCCACGGACATGCGGCAGGCAAGACTAGACACCAGAGTGCAAGGAAGGCAGTTTATCTTCCCACCGAAGTGGTACCTATTTATCTACTCACAATTTCTTGCTTTCAAACTGCTAGGTTGGCAGGAGCTGGGACAGGCGGGAATTCATTCCGTCATGCAGTACTTGGGTCTCGAACTGCTGACCTGCCGACCTTCCAGTCATCAAGCTCAGCGTCTTAACCACTAAGCCACCACAATATTTCAAGTTAGTAAATGGTTGGTTGGGGAGGGACTGACCTGAATTGGGACCACTGTGTGTGCAGTGGGGAGATTGAACCCACCTGCCCCTATTTTGTTTTTACTCTTAAAAGATTCAAATCTCCCTTACCTTACTTGTACAAAGGTAAAGGTATTCCTTGCTCGAAAGCCAGTCGTATCTGACTCTAGGGTTCAGTGCTCATCTCTGTTTCAAAGCTGAAGAGCCAGCGCTATCTGCTTCTGCAGATGTTTCCATGGTCATGTGGCAGGCATGACTAGAGTGCACGGAACACTGTTTACCTTCCCACCAAAGTGGTCCCTATTTATCTACTTGCAATTTCTTGCTTTCGAACTGCTAGGTTGGCAGGAGCTGGGACAAAGACAGGAGCTCATTCTGTCGTGCAGTACTCGGGAATAGAACTGCTGACTTGCCGCCTTCCAGTCAGCATCTTAGCCACTTGAGCCACTGCAGTCCCTTACCTGATCTGTATACTTACCTGGAAATTAAAAGTAATGGAAGAAGGGAAACATGTGTTTCATACAGGGGTTAGAACTACTGTACGTGCATAGTTCCCTATCATATCTGCTGGGTGCCGAATAAAGCCAGTCGTATGACCATCATATCTGGTGGGTGCCGAATAAAGCAAGTTTAATGCTTTCTTTTCTATGGCAAGCAGGAGAAAGCAGGAAAAGAGAAAGATCTAACATGAGATGGATTGTCTCAGCTGCGGAAACCACAGCCTTTCATTCACAATAGACTAGAAGAGGTTTGCAAATGATAAGATCTTTTGGAGATTGTTAATTTGCACTAAGTTGGTATCAACTTAACAGCAAAAGCGACAAGATCCAATAATTTCTCAGGACTTAGAGTTAATGGTTCTGTGGAAATATGGCTGGAGGCAAACATGAAGCTGTGGCTCTCTGGCTTTGGGTACATCATGAGAAGAGATTCATAGAATCATAGAATGACTGAGTTGGAAGGGAACATTTTGGCTATCGGGGTCCAGCCCCCTGCTCAATGCAGGAATCCAAATCAAAAGAAAATCAAGATTCTCTGAAAATGAAAGTACTGCTGGGGAGGCAGCAGGAGAAGAGAGAGACCAAATGTGAGATGGCTAAGCTTCCTAAAGGAAGCCACGGACTTGAGTTTGAAGGAGCTGAGCAGGTCTGCTGAGGACAAGACATTTTGGAAGCCCTACACTCATAGAATCACCCTTGAGTCAGAGGCGGCTTATAACACATGACAGGAAAGAGGATCCAAAATGCATTTGTGATTTCTTTTTAAGCAGCATTATACTATGGCCTGTGGAAGATGTGGTTGATTTGGAAAGAGTCTGAGGAATCCATGTGGCTAAGAAACAACAGTCACAGTCAGCAAGCATAGCACTGCAGGCAAAATAACTTTTATTCTGTCTTCAGCCTGCCAACCTAAACGGCCTTGGTGATGTGAATCAGCGGCCGGAGGATTAAACTTGGAAGTTCAGTTCCCCATTGAGCCGTAAAGCTTGTGGGTGACGTCGGGCCGTCCCCTTTTCTCAGGCTGACCTACCTTGCCACATTGTTGTGGAAAGGCAATTAAGGAAGGAGAGCCATGGGCACTGCTTTCAATTTAAGGGGGGGGGGCAGGGTGTGAGCATTACTAGGAAAAGAGTAACAATAGAAGTGTGGTATAGGTCTGAGTTCCGTGCAACAGAGTGTGCTCCCGTCGTCTGTCCCAGCTCCTGGCAACCTAGCAGTTTGAAAGCAAGAAATTGCAAGTAGATAAATAAGGTACCACTTTGGCAGGAAAGGTAACAACATTCCGTGCGCTCTGGTGTCTAGTCATTCATGCCACATGACCATAGATAAGTCTGCAAACGCCAGACAACGCTGGCTCTTTGGCTGCAAGGGGAGATGAGCAGGGACTGGGATAAGACTGGCTTTTGAGGAAGGTCGACCAGTTGCATAAACCTGCAATCAGCCCATGGTCCTTGCTAGCCTGCTTTTAAAAAAAAAATGACGGTAAAACTAGCTTGCTGTGAGATAGAACTAGAGGGTGCAGACAGGAAGGTCTCCCATAAAAGTCCAGCCGACCCGCTTGCCTACAGGATATAAATATTCCAGGTTGGTCATTGAGTATCCGATTCCTTGTGCAACTCGAGTTCCAGAGAGGCATGTGGGAATCATCACGGCTGAAAAAACCTTGCCCCATCGTATGAGTCCAGAGGAACTGTTGGAAATAGGGTTGGGCAGCTCCATGGTTTATTGCAAGGGATTCTCAACCTTTTCAAGTCAGGGGCCGGGTCATGCTCCCTCAAAAAGTTGAGTGGGCTGGACTGGTTGTCCACACGCCCACACCCCTTCCATTTGTGGATGCCGTAAATGAGTCCTTAGCCGATTCCGGCGATGGTAGCAGCCGGAACAAGGGCTGGATTATTTGGCACCATGGGCCGGATGTGGCCCATGGTCCATAGGTTGAGATCCCTTGGTTTATTGGATTGAATGGTTGCAGCATGCACTGTTAGACGCAGGGAGATCTGGGCTTGAATACCTACTCAGCAGTGAGACGGGCTCCGTAACTTTTAACTTTGTGCCTGTTGGTTTTTCCTAACCTTTCTCTTTTTTTTCCTCCCTAACCAACCTAGCCTGTTTGTTGTAAAGATCAGCAGGAAAAGCGGGTTGGCTGCCTAGATCTCTCCTTTTTTTTGGGGGGGGGGGGGGTTGGAGACGGAGAAAGAGAGTAGCAAAAAGTCCAATACAGTAATACCTTGCATAATGACCGCTTCGGATAGCATATTCGCATAACGTTGCAGTTGTGATGCACACGTGGTGCATCGCATAACGTCCAAAACCACTCAAAAAAAAACAAACGCCGTTATCCGTGGTATTGGTATAGGAACCTCAAATAATGTCCATTTTCGTCCATTTTTTGGACTTTATGCAATGCATCTCTCCATAGGAACCGCATAACGTCCAAAGTCGCATAGCGACCGACTCTGTGGAACGGAATTGGGACGTTATCCAAGGTTCTACTGTACAGTAAATTAAACTTGCCGTTTGTTTGTTTATTCACATTTATATCCCTCCTTTTTGATGTGAGCACCACTCAGGGTGGCTTACAATATATACATAAAGGTAAAGGTTTCCCTTGCTCGAAAGCCAGGCGTATCCGACTCGAGGGTGCAGTGCTCATCTCTGTTTCCAAGCCGAAGAGCCAGCGCTGTCTGCTTCTGCAGACGTTTCCCATAAAATACATATCATAAAATATAGAAGATTAGGTTAAAATATTACAGTGATAGCCAATAAAAAAAAATTTGGCATTAGAAATCTTAAAACCATAACACTATTCATAGTAAACACTATCAGGAGCAGTAAGTGGAGGTTGATAGAAGTAGTAGTAATCCTCAGGTTAATTAACTGCCACATGACAATCGGCGTTGTGTCACTGACAGTTGTTCTTGGACTTCAATTACCAGAAGCCCAAGTCAGTACATTGGCTGATCAGTGCTTTGAATTGACTTAGGCTTCTGGGAATTGAAGTCCAAAAACCAAAGGTTGGGAAACGCTGTTGTACGCTGAGCACCTTTTCTCAACCGTGTCTCCGTGCCACTCCGGTCCACAACAACATCCTGTCTGAGATAGGAGCCTTATCTCCCTCTGCCAGCCTGAAGGATTAAGACACTTGAATGCCTTCCAGCTTTGCGCATCACCGTGTGCCTTCCCTTCTCTCCTTTCTCAGTGAAAGGAAAAGGATATTAATATTGAGCCCTTGCGATAGACATCAGCTCAGGAATCTCTTGGTTTTAGAAAAATGCTTGGGTTGTGTGGTGAGATCCCTTGTCTTTGTAGGAAGGATGGGAGGAGGTTTCGTGGCTGCTTCTAATAGAGATGGGTCTGCTCTTCCCTGACCCCTGAAGGACATGAGTGGATCAGGCGAAACAGGAATTGTTGAAGCAGAAAGTGATACACTAGGACCGTGTTGGTGAACCTTGGCACTCCAGCTGTTCTTGGACTTCATTTGCTGTGCATACGCACAGTAAACCCAGAGACTTGGGCTTCTGGGAATTGAAGTCCAAGAACAGCTGGAGTGCCAGTAAACCCATTTGTGTGGATTCACAGAGACTTGGGCTTCTGGGAATTGAAGTCCAAGAACAGCTGGAGTTCCAATAAACCCATTCGTGTGGATTCACAGAGGCTTGGGCTTCTGGGAATTGAAGTCCAAGAACAGCTGAAGTGCCAGTAAACCCATTTGTGTGGATACTCAGAAACGTGGGCTTCTGGGAATTGAAGTCCAAGAACAGCTGGAGTGCCAGTAGACCCATTTGTGTGGATTCACAGTGGCTTGGGCTTCTGGGAATTGAAGTCCAAGAACAGCTGAAGTACCAGTAAACCCATTCGTGTGGATACACAGAGACTTGGGCTTCTGGGAATTGAAGTCCAAGAACAGCTGAAGTGCCAGTAAACCCATTTGTGTGGATACTCAGAAACTTGGGCTTCTGGGAATTGAAGTCCAAGAACAGCTGGAGTGCCAGTAGACCCATTTGTGTGGATTCACAGTGGCTTGGGCTTTTGGGAATTGAAGTCCAAGAACAGCTGAAGTACCAGTAAACCCATTCGTGTGGATACACAGAGACTTGGGCTTCTGGGAATTGAAGTCCAAGAACAGCTGGAGTGCCAGTAAGCCCATTTGTGTGGATTCACAGAGACTTGGGCTTCTGGGAATTGAAGTCCAAGAACAGCTGGAGTGCCAAGTTTCGCCATGACTGCACTAGGATGATAAATATACATGCTGTACTCTTCATATAAACATTGCACAAAGGAAAACAGAATTGCGTAAGCAGCAGCGGGGCCATACTTAGTTCAGATTTGATTATTTCTGCTGCGCAACATAATTCTGTTCCGCAGTTTTTGTTTGGTTAGCTTGTTTCATATTTTGGCCTACGGTTCCCGGGTTTTGCCCATGGTGAGTCGTAGAAATGGCTGAAAAATTTCTCCAGCCGCTCTGGCTTTGGAAAAGTCTCTTGGATAATCAATTCCGGGCATGTCTTCTTGACCATGAGGACTAGAAACTTCATTATTATGGCACGACGCCCACAATCCTTTATGCAGTTATTTGAGGAATGTAATACCATTTGTAGGATTTACTTTACAATGCAGATGCCTAGCATTGTCTTCTCTGGTGAAATGCCAAAAGCAGGGGGCATGCATGGAATGTGGTCCTTGTAAATGACTTGGAGACATAGATAAGAATGTACCTAAAGAAGAATGTACTCCTTCACTCTGAGCAGAAATGTTTCTTTTTAAAATATATATTTAAATACCCTCGTTTTAACTTCAGTTCCTTTTGCTGTACTGTAATAAAGATTGATTGACTGACAGAGACACTCAGCTGGCTGTTAATATCCCCGCCACTTCCCCCAAAATAATACCTCCTGATGTTTTGGATGCCAAGCCAGGCCACATTGCCGGAGGTTTGGATCTCATGCCCAGAACATCTGGATGACTGTCTATGAACTAAATCAGGGGTGGCCAAACTACAGATCATGGGTCGGATCTGACCCACAGCATCAAATCATCTGGCCTATGGTGTCAAATCATCCACCCCTTGGTGCCCTCACTGCTACTGGAAGTGGACACACCCAGCGCATGAGCAAACACATTTACATCAGCCGCAGACGTGTTTTATGGCAGTGTTTGTGCATGCCCAAGTGTGTTTTACTTCTGGTGAGAGAAACCACATGCCCGGCCCGATCAGCTGTCCGGAGGGCGTGGTCAGGCCCGTGGCGCAAAATGTTTGGCCACCCCTGAGCTAAATAGAAGAAAAGTATGGTGCTGATTGAGAGGCAGAGGGGTTTGGTGGGGAGCATGTATGCACTCCCATAAGAATCAAATCTGACGGCCAGTGTTTCTTTGCTATTTGCAAATCTTCCAGCAAAATCTAGCAGTGGGGAATTTTGAGGGCCCTAGAGACATCCACGTGTTAATGCCAAGATAAAGTTGGGAAGGTGGGGCTTCAGACCTTCATGCCGCCATAATAATTGGTGGGTGAACTAAGCCGCTGAATGGTGGCACAGTGATTAAACTGCTGTACCGCAGCCAAAAAATGTTGATGGTGTGAGTTCAGTCCTGATGGGGATCAAAGTTGACAAAGCCTTCTACCTTTCCAAGGTCGGTAAAATGAGTACCCAGCATGTTGGGGGCAAAGTGTTAATTACCTTGGGAACCTTGTCACGAAAGTGCACTAAGCGCAATGGGGCGGCATATAAGTGCAATCGCTATCGCTCGTGAATATCTAACAAGGGTTCCCAAACTGAGGCCCGCAGGCCAGATCCAGCCCACAGCACCATTTTATGTGGCCCTCCCACTCCTCCAAGGGCATTCAAGAAACAAAATGGCCGATCCCTTCAAAGCTGTTGGGACAAAATGGCCACCGCCCGTTGTGCAGGCTTTGGCCCGTAAATATTTCCTTGTGTTGAAAGGTTCTGTTTGCAAGACTATGAGAACAGAGAAACAGGTTTTAGTCAATGAATTGTAAAGGGACCTAAAATGTTCCCCCTTGCCAAGATTCCTGGGAGTGATTTGTGGCCTGTGGAACTCCCTGCTACGGAAAGTTTGGTTAGCTACCACTCTTTTGGTTTTATACCAGCGCACAAACATTTCGGGAAGGTCTTTGGCGTCTCACTTATCTATGAAGTGGGACTTTTAATAGGATAGAAAGGTAAAGGTTTTCCTTGCTCGAAAGCCAGTTGTATCCGACTCTAGGGTGCAGTGCTCATCTCTGTTTCAAAGCCGAAGAGCCAGCCCTGTCTGCTTCTGCAGACGTTTCTGTGGTCATGTGGCAGGCATGACTAGACACCAGCGTGCACGGAACGCTGTTACCTTCCCACCGAAGTGGTCCCTATTTATCTACTTATTTATCTGGTAGGTTGGCAGGAGCTGGGACGAAGACGGGAGCTCATTCTGTCCTGCAGTACTCGGGAATCGAACTGCTGACCTTCCATCAGGACATTTTTTCTTTTAAACTGTTTATGCTTGAATTTTGTTTGGCTTCCTGGATTGTACCGTTTTCAGTCACCCGTGGCTCCTATTGTCTTGGAAGAAAAGAGGGTGTGGATCAAGTGAATGAAATATGTGTAGATCTCAAGTGTGCAGATGTGTTTACAAAAGTGTACTTTTCTGGTGTATAAGACCCACTTTCCCCCCTTGTCTTGTACTGTAGTGGGCTATTTTGGTAATAATGGGGTGCATCTTATACTCTGATGCATCTTATATGCCGGCAAATACGGTATTTCCCACTGGGCAGTGTACAAGCAAATAAACAATGGTAACATAATACAGCAACCAACAAAATAAAATAAACAACAAATTAGATTCCAGTGCTACTGAACAGTCACAAACAAACATATTTTTTATATATATTCTGGGATGTGTTTTTTTCTCTCTCCATAAAAATGGAAAATACTTCATGAATTCGATTGGTATAAAGAATTATGGAATAGAGCAATAAATGATAGACTCACGTGTGAATTAAAGTTAAAGGACTAACAAAAAAATTATTTTAAAGAGATTTGTGGAGAGTTTATTGAGTATTTTTTTTTAGTCAAATTGAAAGGAGTGGGACCAGGATAAGAACATACAGCTATTTGGGGACAAATACTGTATATATTTATCATTTATATAAAAATAATGGGATGAATAATGATCCATAGGTGGTAGGTGCACTTATTAGTTAATATAATTATGTAATATAATTTTTTGAAGTTGCTCTTGTTGTTGTTAGTTGTATGAATAGTCTGTTTGTTTATATTTTGTATTTTTATGGTTTCAAAAAAACAACAACAACACAAGAACATGGTCTTCTTTTTCTTTGCTCAAAATCAGGAGTTCCCAAACTTTGGGCCGCGAGCCGGCCACGTGGTTGAGCAGGCCGGTCACGTGGTTTCTCCTGCTGTAGACACTGCCGTAAAACGCATCCATGGCTGTCGTAAATGCATTTACGACAGCTGCAGGTGCATTTATGGCAGAGTTTACAGCAAGCACGGGTGCGTTTATGCATGCGCGGGCGCTTACGGCTGTCATAAATGCGGTGAGGGTGGCGGTGGGCCACATGAAATGGTGCCGCAGGCTGGATCCAGCCCGCAGGCTGTAGTTTGGCCACCCCTGCTCAAGATGACTTTCAAATCCTGGTTGTAATGATTCCCCCCCCCCTTTCTTTCTGTTTTAACAGCCACGAGAAAGGACAAGAAGTTGAAGAAGGAGTTGAGCTACACGAAGGTGAGGAGGGGCTCCCAAGTTGGCCCTGAAAATCCCCAACAAAAATTGTGCGAGCCAAGCTGTAAACTCCTGTCTGGGGAGGGATTTCTAGCACCTCATAAGTAAGGCGTGCAACATGTCTGTGTATGAATCAAAACTGGGTTTCTTTCCATCATCCCTCCTTCGGGGTCTCAGCAGGCAGAATATAAGGAATCACCATTTCTCCCGAACTGCTAGAAAGTTCTAGCCTTTATGACCACCAACTAGTAAACTGGCTCCAAATGTTCGATGTGGTAGCCATGTTAGTCTGTGCAAGCATATCAGAGAGTAAACAAAACAAAGAGACAAAAACCATTGTGGCACCTTAAAGACTAACTGTTGTATTTTAATGTTATCTTTCGTGGATCAGGGACTATGGTGGCTTGGTAGTTAAGATACTGAACTTGAGGGCCGGAAGGTCGGCAGGTCAGCAGTTTGCGACTCGAGTGCTGCATGACAGAGTGAGTTCCCGTCGTCTGTCCCAGCTCCTGCCAACCTAGCAGTTTGAAAGCAAGACATTGCAAGTAGATAAATAGGGACCACTTTGGTGGGAAAGGTAACAGCGTTCTGTGCACATCTACTCATGCCTGTCATATGTCGACAGAAACATCTGCAGACACAGACCGTGCTGGCTCTTTGACCAGCACTGAACCCTAGAGTTAGATACAACTGGCTTTTGAGCACTGGCGACCTATCTTTTCGTGGATCAAGTCCACTTCGTCAGACATAAGAATGAGACTTCTGCTGTCGCCAGCTGTAAAAAGCCACATTGATTTGTATACTTATCTGTTATGCTGTCCAACCGTTGTGTGCCTCTGTGCCTGATGTGCATAAATTGATGCCACGAAATCTCACTCTTCTGTCTGGCAAAGTGGACTCGGTCCATGAAAGCTAGCATGAAAATACAGCAGTTAGTCTTCAAAGTGCCACAACGTTTTTTTTTTTTTTGTCTTTTTGTTTTGTTTACTCTCTGATATGGATCCAACTGTTTTGTTTAGTTCTTTTCTATGTAAAGGTGTGTCCTGATCATTAATGTTGTCTTGCAGCTGCTTTGAACTTTCTCTCTGTGAAAGCTTTTGGCTTTAATGGGTTTTCTCTAGGTTTTCTTTCTGTTACTTTTTTCAGATCCCAAGATCCTGTCTTTCTCTCTGTAAGGGCCATGCTTCTTGTTTTTTAAATATAGCTAGGCCAGGCACATTTCCTGTTTTTCTCCGGTATATATTGGGGGATTGGTTCGCTGAATCTTTTTTTAAAAAAAAAAAATGGGCCCTGTTGGCGTAGTAGTTAAACTGCTGTACTGCAGCCAGAAGTTTGTGAGTTCACTCCCGACCAGAGTTCAAGGTTGACTCAGCCTTCCATCCTTTGGTGGTTGGTAAAAATGATTACCCATTGTGTTTGGGGCAAAATGCTAATTACCTTGTGAACTAAACATAGCGCTGAGTGCTATGGGACGGTTTATAAGTCTAATTGCTATCGCTGTATTGGTACAGTTTGGGTCAGAATTTGGCCCTTTTTTTCTCCAAGGGTGTCCCTGCAGGGCATGGAAGTCTCCTGGCCAAGGCTTATTTGCACAAAGGAGGATGGTGGTCTACCTAGCAGTGCTGTTGTTGTTGTTTTGGTCTTCATCATCTTAGAACTGCAGAGTTGGAAGGGACCCTATGGATCATTGAGTCGAGGAGGCACATTTTGTTCTGGACTATAGCTCTTGCCAAGAGGGTGTCAGGACGGCTTTGCAGGGTCTTGGAAAGGGAAGAAGTGACCATTGGAGGCTCTTCATACGGCCGTTGTCACTGCTGATCAGGTTTCTTTTCTGACCCAGGAGATGGCTCAAATGCAGATGACCAGACGGCAGTGGCCATCGCCAGCGTCCAGCAGGCCGCCTTCACAGACCATAATATCCAGTACCAGTTCCGCACAGAGAACAATGGAGGACAGGTAATAGCGCATCGTGACTAGCCTGCTTTTCCCCTGCATCCAACAAAGAGCAAGGGTTCCCAACCTTTTCAAGCCGGGGCCCGGGTCACACTCTCTCAGTCAGCTTCAAGGGCTGGACCGCCATTTTCCCCTGTCTGCACGATAGGGGTGGCCATTTTGTCCCAACAGCTTCAAACAGGTGGCCATTTTGTTTCTTTAATGCCCTTGGAAGGGTGGAGGGGCCACATGATATAGTGCCATGGACCGGATCTGGCCCACAGGCCTTAGGTTGGGAACCCCTGTGTTAGAGTTTTAACAGTTAGAGCAGTATGATAGTGGGACCAACTGCTACTGGAAGCATTCAAGAGAGAATTGGACAAGCCATCTGTCAGATCTGCTTTGATTTGAATTCTTGCATTGAGTAGGAAGTTGGACTCGATGACCTCAAAGGCCCCTTCCAACTCAGTGATTCTGTGATTCTATGTAGCTGTGTTGTAATTCCTGCAGTTTTTGGCTCTTACAGCTAAGAAAAGGTTTTGAGTGGTTTCCTAAGACATTTCTGAAATCTTTCCAAGAGCTGCATTCTTAGCTAAGCCACATCTAGGTGTGGCTGTCAGTATGCATGCAGATAATGGTCACTTTAGTCCAGAGGGCAGTAATCACTGATCATTGGATTAGATGGAGCAGTAACTACTGATTTACTAGATCATATTTAAAAAGGGAAAGGGCCCTCTTTTCAGATTGCTACCAACATGGTTTTTATAGCCTTTGGTATCATATATTCTCGAAACCGGACCACCACGCTCTCTCTCCCGCGGTAGATCTTGAATTGGGAGAAGGACAGTTTCTTTGCTTTCTCCTCTAGGTGACATACAGAGTCGTTCAGGTGACAGACAGTCAGCTGGATGGACAAACAGACGCAACAGGCGCAGTCAGTGTAGTGTCAACGGCGGCCTTCACCGGTGGTCAGCAAGCTGTTGCTCAGGTGAGAGAAAGTTGATAATAATGGTTTCATGTCAAGTCAATTCTACCTTTCCACGGTAGAGAATACCGTGCCGTTCCTTAATCTTCTGGGGTTGCCATGAGACTGTGCTGCTTTCCCAGGGCTACATAGGTTTGATCTTCTCCCAGGACAGTGGTGGTGAACCTTTTAGAGACTGAGTGGCCAAAAATAGAGGGGCACGGCAAACGCTGTGCTGGGAGAAGGAGGAAGCGCTCCCATTGGGCTGCTGGGCAGAGAGGCGGGGCAAACTGTGCTGGGGGGAGGGAGGAAGTGATCTCATTTGGCTGTTGGGCAGGGGGGCGTGTCGAACTCTGTGATGGGGGGAGGGAGGAAGCGACAATGTGCATGCCAAGAGAGAGGGCTGAGAGTGCCCTCTCTGGCACGTGTGCCATAGGTTCGCCACCACGTCTAAGGGGGTTCTTCTTCTTTTGTGTCCCGATCACACCCTAGACTGCCAAGATGAAGCCACTTTCTTTGCTTTGTCATTGCCTAAACCCAAGTCCTCATTGGTGCATGTCTCTGGCAGTAAATGAGCCAGATTCTGTGTCTCTCCACATTCACACCGTGTGTTGTTGTCCACCAGCACCCCCAACTTGAGCATGTTGGCCTTGCATTTATGGACTCCAACCCTCAGCCTATTCAGGGTCCTCCAAGTGACCTTTATCCTCCATTAATGTTGTTCCTTGTCGAGCGAGTTTCTCCCTCCATCTTCTAATGTACCAGAGGAGGTACAGTGGAGAATCGAACTCTCAATCTCTGACTTTGCAGGCAGATACCTAAGAACATTGAGCTATTTTAACCGAGGGGAAATGGGGAGTGCCGTGAGACCAATATCAGAATTTCTTGCTGTTTCTTTTTTTGTATTTATTAATGTGCAGCCTTCCAACCCAAACAGATCTTTACTCTGTGACAAGTGCAGTAGGATTTCAGCCCTTCTGAGATCACAAGAGTTGTGTGTACTTCACAATCATTTCTTCACACACACACCCTAATTTTTTCAGATGTGGAGTACTTTGTCCCATTGCCACTTCTGAAATAAAATTCAACTGCTGATCTAATTAACTTCCATATGTGGAACTGGCATTTTGACCAGGCTAGGAACGTGGATCTTGACTTAACTGCATAATGTTTGGGAAATTTCAAAATGTTTGTGCCTTCCCTGAAATCACAGGCTCTTTCAGATGGTAGGTAGTTTGGAGAAAATTCTCAGAAGGTTTTAGGGCAATTTTGAAAATGTGCAGCACTGAAAAATATAAGCGGTTTTGCCTCTCCCCCCCCCCCAAACTGGTAATTTTAGAAACATGAGATGGATTGTTTGTATCTTTCTGATTCATCAACTTGTTGCCTCACCGTGCTTGCTCTGTGTGCATGCCTAGCTTTACGCAAGGAAATATTCTGCTCAGAGACAGAAGTGGGATGTAAATTGTCTTCCACATAAAATGTGTGTGTGTGTGGGAGGGGGGGGGGGGGAATTAGCATTCTCAAAGAGAAGAGATTGCTGTAAAAATTTACAAGTAATTTGTACCTCTAGCGGGTTGACTTTCCAATTTGCTTGGCAGAGAGGGAAAATGCTCACCCCCAAGTCCATTTTGCAGAATGGGTGACACAGGGACTTTTAGATTGTAAAATCCTGTTTTCTTATCAGCTAAGACAGGGGTACCCAATCTACATGAAGCCGCTGGGTGAGATCATCCGTTCCCACGGGGGCTGGGTGAGATCATCCGTTCCCACGGGGTGCGGTACCACCAGTACGCGGATGACACACAGTTGTACATCTCGGCCCGTGGGAACCCCAGTGATGCAGTCAAAGTCCTTTCCAGCTGTCTGGAGGCTGTTGGGGTCTGGATGGGGGCAAATGGGCTACAGCTGAATCCTAGCAAGAATGAGTGGCTATGGATGGGGGGTCCTGTGTTATCCCGGGAGCTACCATCTTTGGTTTTGGATGGGGCTGTTTTGCCCCAGACCAACCCGGTGCGCAACTTGGGGGTCCTCCTGGATTCGCGGCTGCTGCTAGAAGAACAGGTGGCGGCTGTGGCCAGGAGGGTCTTTGCCCAACTTCGGGTGATTCGCCAGTTGCGCCCACTCCTGGACCGGGACTCTTTGCTCATGGTCACTCACGCTCTGGTGACCTCCAGACTAGACTACTGTAATGTGCTCTACATGGGGCTGCCCTTGATGACCATTCGGAGGCTGCAGCTGGTCCAGAATGCCGCGGCCCGGGTGGTGATGGGGTGTGGACGTTATGCCCATGTCTCACCACTGCTTCGGGGGCTGCACTGGTTACCAGTTTGTCTCCGGGTGCAATTCAAGGTGCTGGTTTTGACCTTTAAAGCCCTACATGGTAGTGGGCCAGGGTATCTTAGAGACCGCATTGCCCTAAGGACGTCTGTCCGTCCAACCAGAGCGGACCGGAGGGGCTCTCTAATTGTGCCATCAGCCAGGGGGGCTCGCCTCTCTGGCACAAGGAGGAGGGCCTTCTCCGTGTCTGCACCGTCCCTTTGGAACCTCCTGCCTGTGGAACTGCGTCTCCAGACGGAGTTGTTGCCCTTTAGGAAGGAACTAAAGACCTGGCTGGCGGGCCAAGTTTGGGGTGCGGGTGGGGATGGGGGTACCGTTGGGTGGTTGGTATAGAGAAGTGTGCCTTCCCCCAAGGTCCCTTCGGTTCTTGCGCACCTTTTAGGGGTGGGTTTTTTTTAAAACTTTTTTAACTTTTAACTTTTTTATCATGTGTCTTTTATGTATTTACTGTCCGCTATGTAAACCGCCCTGAGTTGGGTTGTACCTGAGTGGGCGGTATATAAGCGTGAAAAATAAATAAATAAATAAATAAATACGGCCCACGGGCCGGATTGCCGCCGGAAGTGACCTGCCGCCGCCGGAAGTGCAGAAATCACGCCAAAAAGTGCTGAAACGCTGTGAAACAAATTCAAGAATGCAGCGAAAATGGGTTGCTCTCGCTCCCGCAGCAGTGGGAAGCGGCAGAAATGGGGGGAAAGCCCAGAAATGTGCGGAGAGTTCACACGCCACCGGTGCCACCGGGAGGAACCACGTGACCGGCCCGCTCAGCTGTCTGAGGGGACGTGGTCAGCCCCCTGGCAGGAATAGTTTGGGTTCTGTGCACTTCGGTATTGAGGCATGCCTGCCACATGTCCACGGAAACGTCTGCAGATGCCTACAGCACTGGCTCTTTGGCTATAAATAGAGTCAGATACGACTGGCTTTCAAGCAAGGTCAGCCTTTACCTTTAAGGGATTGGAGAACAAAAGGCCACCTTGATAGACCAAGAGAGGTAATCTTAACTAGAGACTTAGTGGCAAAGAGATTTCTTCAGGCAGCAGACTACCTTGAGGCAGCTTTATAAGGAAGGCTTTAGTCTGCAGTTGCATGTCAGGGAAATGACTAACTAGGGGGGGAAATCAGACATTGATACCCCTGTAAACAGCTGATACTTTTCTTTTCTGGTTTGTTTGAATGATGTTGAGTGAACACTTTTCGGTGTCAAAAACACAGAGTGCGCTTCCAGTCTTTAAGTCAGATGTGAGGTGAGGCACACTTTGATTTTAGGAAATAGGAGCCCCGGTGGTGCAGTGGTCAAAACTACCGTATTTCAGCCAAAACATTGTGAGCTCGATCGTGATGGGGATCAAGGTTGACTCGGCCTTCAATCCTTCTGAGTGACAAGCATGTTGTGGGGCAAAATGCTAATTACCTTGTGACCCGTCCAAAGAGTGGGGCGGCATAGAAGTGCAATTGCTATTGCTATTTCAGGAAAATAATAATAATTTCGTGTCAGGAATCATTCTGGGTTGAAAGGATTTTTTGCTGGAGAAACTCCGCTCAGGGGATGTCCAAATGAGACTCCTTTCATATCCCCAAGATCTTTTCCCACCGGAGTGGTCCCTGTTTATTTACTTGCAATTTCTTGCTTTCGAGCTGCTAGGTTGGCAGGAGCTGGGGCAAGGACGGAAGCTCATTCTGTCATGCAGTGCTTCGGTCTCAAACTACTGACTTGCTGGCCTTCCGGCTAGCAAGGCGATCTTCTTAACCACTCAGTCACCGCAGCCCCTTTTAGGAAGATAAAGTGTCTGTTTAGGTCCCCGGCTGTCCTATGCAGAGCAGATGGGGCCTCAGAAGGCATGATCGGCTTCACCAGTTGCGACATGCGGCATGCCTTGCCTTCCCTTTTCACCCAGAAACCACGAATTCAACGGCAGTTTGCCTTCTCAAGGACACATGAATCGGAAGCGTCCCACTTCGTGCAAGTTGCAAGGAAGGATGTGGTTACTGGCTGGCCGGAATCCCGATCTGTGTTCTGGAGCTTGTCCCCTTCTCTATCTCAAAGGCTTGGCCCATGGGTCTGGCCTTCTCCCATCCCATCAAAAGGAGGAAGAAAACAAGGATAAAAGACATCAGCTTCTGATCTCTTGAGATTTGCAGCCTGATACAGAAGTGATTAGTCAGCCGACCAATTTGCTAGCTGGTCCTAAGAGGCTAGTAGACAATACTTTCATTTGGGGCCAGAAGGAGAGATTTCTAGCCCTTTAGAGAAGGGTTCCCAACCTAAGGCCCGCACGCCGTATTTCATAAACCCACCAACCCTCTAAGGATATTTGAGAAAGAAAATGGCCACCCCTTTAAAGGTGTTGGGACAAAATGGCCACCCCCATCGTGCAAGCAGGGCAAAACGGCCACCCGGCCCTCAAAGTTGACTGAGAGAGCCGGCCCCTAGCTTGAAAAAGTTGGGACAGAAGAAACAAAAAATAAATTAGCAATTCTTCTTTTTGTCAAGTGTCGTATCAGATTCCGAATATTGGCTATCATCGTGGCGATCAGCCATGAAGATTGTCCTGGGAACAGTGTATTGCACTGGCTTTCCATTTGCCTTCCGCATCGCAGCGTAAAACCCATACAGTACTACTGATCCAGTTCCGTGAGTCACTTTCTGGTCCTGAGCCCTTTTGGCGCGCAAAGTTCTCATCAGCCCTCAGGCCAGGATTGATGAAGCTGCTGCCCTCCATGAAGATGGATTCAGGTGGGATTTCATCCACTTGGGGACCATCACCCTTCCCTGTGGACCTCGCCACCCAAGGCCGTTAATCCTCAGGGTTGTCAGGTTAGTTAACCACTTCCTGGCGATCAGCTTGAGTCACTAGCAATATGATCTACTCTATTACCCTAGCAGGATAACCTGGCCAGACTTGGGTGTGGGGTAGTGATTAGCAACTATAATTATATAGCAAACTATATTCACAAGGTAATTAGCATTTTGCCCATTCACTTTACCGACCTTGTTCATTTCATGTCAGAGATCACTCTGGGTTTGAAAGGATATTTTGCAGGGGACGCCCGAATGAGGCTCCTTTCATGTTCCCCATTGTGCAGCTCTCAGGCGTCGAACCCATCTTTCCAGTCTCCAAGCCTTAATCACTCAGGCTGGCTCAATCTTGATCCCTGCCAGGATTGAACTCACAACATCAGTTTTGGCTGTAGTATAGCAGTTTAGCCACTGCGCCAGGAGGGCTGCTCATAAATAATGCAACTGTTTTGACCATGAGGTTGTTGGCTTTCACAATCCACTTTGGTTTCCACCAGACATTTTTTGCAATAGAAATCGGGTGTCAAAGCAGTGGCTCCGTCAGGGCCACCATTTATGTTTCAGAAGGACTTCTGTCAGCTAACCACGAGAGGGCAGGATACACTTGAAACCAAGCACTTACTCAATGAGCAAGTGGAAGGAGAGAGGCTTGGTCTTTAACATGTGGAACTGTTGGGGGAGGTTTAGCAGAATCTTAGGGTCCAGTGTCAAAAAGCGGTAAAATTTTAAAATTAAAATGAATAAATAAAGGTAATCTTTTCCCATGTTGGATCACCCGCCTTTATTTCTGCATGTGAGTTTTCTAGCACTTTACAAACACAACCGGCTGTGTTGGTGCATGAGAATAAAGCTTCATCCGTTTCGATTTTTTGGCCTCCGTGTCCGGCATCCTGGTCTCAGAAAAAGAAACAATTTGGTGGTCAAGAAGAAAATATTTCAGAATTACAGGCGCTGCACTGTGAAAATAGCTTGGTAATAGAACAACCGTTCTCTGTAATTCCATAACTTAGTGCCAGTCTACTCAGTCCGGGTCTCATAGTAAACGTAAGGTAACGGTCACTTGAAAGCCAGTCGCATCCGACTCTAGGGTTTTGTGCTCCTCTCTGTTTATAGCTAAAGAACCAGCACTGCCTGTGTCTGGAGACGTTTGTGGTCACGTAGCAGGCATGACTAGATACTGGAGTTCACGGAACGCTGTTTACCTTCCCACTAAAGTGATACCTATTTATCTATTTGCAATTTCTTGCTTTCGAACCGCTAGGTTGACAGGAGCTGGGACAGACAACAGGAGCTCACTCCGTCATGCAGCACCTGGGTCTCAAACTGCTGACCTGTCGACCTTCCAGGCCTCAGGTTCAGCATCTTAACCACTAAGCCACCACAGTCCCTCCGGGTCTCATACAAATCTTTTTTACGTGAACAAGAATATCTGGTGGTGAAAAGTTCTCCAAACCTGGTTGAAAGGGTCTGTTTAGAGCAGCCTAGCCTGGCGTTCTCCTGGACGGGTAGAATGAAAATCTATTATTGAATGACATTGTTTGCTTTTTGCTTCTTATTTTGTGTTAAGATGAAGAATTTGACCATGTGGTGAGATGAGTGTTTCCTGCTTCACATGTTCTTGAACTCAACTTTGGGTTTTTGGACTTTAATTCTCAGAAGCCTAAGTCAACTCACCATAGTACTGATCTGCCAGTGTATTGACCTAGGAATTGAAGTCTATCTGTGGGACCTGGGCCTCATGTTGGGAACCACCGGCATGAAAGAAAAGGTCTCAATGCAGGGTCAAGATAGCTTTTGAGGAATACGTGCTTAAATGCATTTCAATTTGGAAATCCCAAGAGATCGAAAGAATGTACATATATTTTGCAAAGTAGGGAAGGATATGTGCAACCAAAATGAATCAGATTACATCACTTTTCTCTCCCTTGCAACTTAGGTGAAGGTAAAAGTCGCCGTTTGTTCGAAAGCCAGCCGTATCCAACTCTAGGGTTCAGTACTCATCTCTGTTTACAGCCACAGAGCCAGTGCTTGTCTCTGTCTGCAGACATTTCCATGGGCGTGTGGCAGGCAATGACTAAACACCAGAGTGCACGGAACTCTTTACCTTCTCACCGAAGTGGTACCTATTTATCTACTTGCAATGCCTTGCTATCAAACTGCTAGGTTGGCAGGAACTGGGACGGACAGGAGCTCACTCCATCTCGAACTGCTGATATGCCGACCTTCCGGTCATTAAGTTCAGCGTCTTAACCACTAAGCCATCATAGTCCCTCCCCTGCAACTTAAACCAAAACTAAATCCAGATCTTCGCTTTCTTCTCGTTTTTTGCAAACACCGTTGCTTTGCTGATCCTATGAATCTGAAACACAGAATGACTAAATTGTTTTTAAATAATAATAATAATAATAATAATAATAATAATAATAATAATAATAATAATAATAATAATAATAATAATAATAATAATAATAATAATGTCCTCCTTCTATCAACAGGCTGTGATCCAAAATCCCTTTAGCAATGGCGGGAGCCCATCCACGGATGCCGTCAGCGGGGAGGCACGGTTCACATACTTCCCTGCCTCTACGGTGGGGGACGCCACAGCGGTGTCAGTGCAAACGACAGATCAGTCGCTTTCACAGTCCGGAGGTAGGATCGAGCAGGGGACATTGGCTGTTCACTTCCTGTCTCTGCTTAAAAAAACATAAATGTGATAGAAAACAGAGCAATAGCAATGAATCAAGCACTTGCTTCCCCCCTAGAAACATGCAGAAATAGAAGTGATTTAAATTGGCACTTAAAAAAAAATAAGATTATTGATGCAGCCAAATTGTACATGGAACTAAATCCAGTGGGCGTACTGATGCTATGAAGAAAGCATTGCTAGGTTAGCTGGAAAATGTGTTGTGGCATGGTGGTGCAGTCTGTTAAAACTGCTGTACTGCAGCCAGAAGGTTGCAAGTTCGATCCTGGCCAGGGCTCAAGGTTGATTCAGCCTTCCATCCTTCCAAGGTAGGTAAATTGAGTACCCAGCATGTTGGGGGCAAAAATGCTAATTAACGTGTGGACTGCCCAGAGAGTGCAAGGACTCCCTCCCTTACTCGAAAGCCAGTTGCATCCAACTCTAGGGGACGGTGTTCATCTCCAGAGAGCCAGACATTTCCATGATCATGTGGAAGGCAGTTCCCAAGGAGTGAAAGCCTGCCAAATTCACCTGAATAATAGAAGGGGAAAGCGATTTGAGTTTTAACCAATTCTGTTTTCTACCTGGATCTCAGTCGATTTCTAGATTCTCTTTGCCCCTGAGTATAATCTGACCATTCTGCAGCCGCCCAGATGTGATACAGAGCATCCAGATTTGGCCACTTCAGTTTGGAGTGTGGGATTTGTCTGAAACTGGTGCCCACATCGGTTAGATCAGGGCTTCTCAAACCTTTCAAGTCAGGGGCCATGTCACATTCCCTCAAACAGTTGAGCGGCCAGACTGGTTGTCTCCCCCACCTCCACCATTTATGGCTGCTGTAAATGAGTCTGCGTCTGTTGTAAATGTGTTTACGATGGCCATGGAATCAATCAAATGTGTTTACGACAGCCGTAAATAGGTATGTGGCTGACTAGCGGCGGCAGCTGGAGCGAGGGTAGGGGCCAGATTATTGGGTGCCATGGACTGGATTAGGTTCGTGGGCCATAGATTGAGAACCCCTGGGTTAGATCCTCAATATCAGAAGCATTTCTGGACTCTAGTGTTTTGTTGATGGTCCCACCCACCCCACTGGTAGCGGCCTTATTTCTTTCCCATCTTGCTCCCCATAGGCCAGTTCTACGTGATGATGACCCCACAGGATGTATTGCAGACAGGATCACAACGTACAATCGCACCTCGGACCCACCCCTATTCCCCGTACGTATGGTCGCAGAAAGGGCCTTGAAGAAAAAGATGAGGCTCATCAGCATAGTTACACCCCTGGGATTTCATAACAGCAGCAAAAAATGTAGCGGCTGAATTGGGAAGGCAGGTTTTTTGCCTTGGGAGGGGTGTAAGCAAGTTGGAGACAGGAAAACCCCAGACCCATACAAGCAAATGGAGCCAGTTGAAAATAGACTGCAGAAGGAAGGCTGTCTCCGTGGTCATGTGGCAGGCATAGCTAGATGCTGGAGCACACTGAACACGGTTACCTTTCCCGTTGAAGCAGTATCTGTTTATCTAGTTGCAATTTTCCTCCCAAAACTGCTAGGTTGGCAGCAGCTGGGACAGACATTGGGTGCTCGCTCCGTCATGCAACACTTGGGTCCTGAACTAAGTAGAGCTGATGCATTACTTGAGTCTGGTAACTCAAGCCGAGCAAGTGATCCAATTTCAGAATCAGGGCAGGGGATCGGATAAGATTTGAAAGCACTGTTCCCTTCCTGTTATTGTGCCTTAAGCCTAGTACCACTGGCTCCTTAATAATAATAATAATAATAATAATAATAATAATAATAATAATAATAATAATAATAATAATAATAATAATAATTTAGTGTCAGAATTACTCTGGTTTGAAAGGATTTTTGCAGAAGAAATTCTGCCCAGGGAACGCCCAAATGAGGCTCCTTTAATTTATATCCCGCACTTTCTCGGCCGAAGCTGACTCAAGGCGGCCTTACAACATGTAAATACCATACAATATAATATTACAGTAATAAACATGAAAAGTAAATTCAATACAATAATCAATACTCAGTAATAAACATGAATTAATCGCAATATAAAATATAAATTAAAGATACAAGGGTGTGAAGGATTAGATTGTGAGGTGGGGCCCTTTTAATTTTTCCGTGTCTTTTCCTTCCAAATCTAGGAAAATGGATGGAAACCGGACACCGCGAGATGAGAGGCGAAGAGCGCAGCACAATGAAGGTACACGAAAGAACCAAGTGGTGTACAACGTTCATGGCCTCCTTTTCACAAAATCCTATCCCATTCAACCAGGTCAGGGACAACCAGCTTTACCATCTTTGGCAGATAGTCATATTCTCCCAACCTCCCTCCCTTCCCCCTTTGTAGTTTGTCAGAGAAAGGAATGTCTCCTGAGACTTGCCATCTAGCAGATGATCCATCGCACCACGAGAGCTTCCACTGTCAGGTCAAATATGCCTTATTTGTTTCAGGCTCTGAAGGTTACTTGTCCATCCGGTTCTTTCTTCTAAGCAATTGGGCAGCATAGCCAAAGATAATTGATTATGGAAGCACAGGTCCCTCAGTTGAAGTGGACTAAATTGATTTTAAACCCATTTTCCCCCACATATGACTTGGGAATATTTTATTTTATTTATTCATATTTATATCCTGCCCTTTTGATGTGAGCACCACCAAGGGCAGCTTGCTAGATAGATCGAGGATTCCTAACATATGGCCCGTGGGCCTAATCTGGCCCACTGCAATTAATCCAGCCTGCGGTGAGGATTCTGGAAGCGGCGAAAACGAGGCAAGAACATGCCCTTGCTCCCCCCCGCCGCTGCCACCAGAAAGACCGGAAGTGGTGGGAGGAACCACGCCTCCAGCCTACACCCTTGTCTGAGGGGTGTGGACTGGCCCACAGTGCCAAAAGGTTGGGAACCCCTGTGATAGATAGATATAGATCATGGGTTCTCAACCTAAGGCCCATGGGCCAGATCTGACCCCGGCACCATTTCATGAAACAAAATGGCTGCCTCTTTGAAGCTGTTGGGACAAAATAGCCGCCCCAATCTTGCAGGCTGGGCAAAATGGCCATCCGGCCCTCAAAGCTGACTGAGAGAGTGTGACCCAGCCCCTGGCTTGAAAAGGTTGGGATCCCCTGATATGGATAGATATACAGTGATACCTCATACAACGTCCAGACTTGGTTCCACAAGTTGGGACTTTATACGGATTTGGGCTTTGTATGAGGCATGCAAAATCCTAGCCGCGATGCCTCATACAACGTCCAAATCCTTGCCGCGATGTCTTTTACAACGTCGTTTCCATAGAGATACATTGTACTATAACAGGCACAGACTTCAGGGCAAAGTCAAGGAAACAGACAGGAAACTGACAGAACTTTAAGAAATCATTGTCTAAAGGCTAAAAACATTACAAAAACAGGTCAAACAACCCTGATTGTCCAAGAACCTGAAGAATGCGGCAAAAATCTCAGGAATGCTTCTAAAAATTCTGATGAAAAATTCAAAAAAATCCAAAATCACGCTCAAAACCACTCCTAAACACTCTACGCCTCATGCAAAACCCACAAGAGCAATGCACGCACGCATGTGTCCTGCCTTTTATACTGCCCAGGCACAATGTAACCTGGGAAAACCTCAATGCCTTCATACAAAGCCACACGACTTTGTATGAGGCAACTTTTTTTTCAAGGAATTAGGCGATGTTGTATGAATCCGATGTTGTATGAAGCGGACTTTGTATGAGGTATTACTGTACATATAAACACATATAAAATATATTTAAAAGTTTGGATTAAAGTCATACAATATTAACCAATAAAACACACAGAAGAAACAAACCCAGGCAGCATCAGAAATCTTAAAACCATAATTTGGTATATGAGAAGTTTCTTACCCTGGCCTAAAAGGAGGTCCTTTTCCCCATTCTCGGTTAATAAGTATTAATACCGTTTGGAAGCAAGAATCCACTGTTGCTAATTTGAACAATTTCATTCTCTCCACCTCCATATTGTGTGAGGAGCAGCAACAGACCTAAGAAAGCCCCCGTGCCCTATCCTCGTGGTGTCGAATCTTGATAGTCCAGGTGTTCTTGGACGTCAATTCCCAGAAGCCCAAGTCTGTGAATCCATGCGAATTGCGCAGTAAATCCATTCGCGTGGATTCACAGAGACTTGAGCTTCTGGGAACTGAAGTTCAAGAATGCCTGGATTGCCAAAGTTCGCCATCACTGCCCTATCCTGTAGCTCTCACTGAAGGCAAGTTGATGCAAAAGAAGGCAGGTGTGTCACTGCGATGTTGTGACGAAATGCATCTAACGGAGATCTCTTCTCCAGTGGAACGGAGGAGGCGGGACAAGATCAACAACTGGATCGTCCAACTCTCTAAGATCATTCCAGACTGCAATACAGACAACAGCAAGACGGGAGCGGTAAGGACGGCTGTCGCTGGTGTTGGGAAGGAACGAACAACATTCATTATTGACTGTTAAAATGGTGTTGGGAGGATGGTGAAGGCTGTTCATATTGAGTACTTATTTATTTATTATATTTGTATGGTGCCCATCGAGGAGAAGATGTGGACAAAACCTTTGAAAAACAAATTCCACAAATGTCAAAAGACACACAATGCAGTAGTCATGGAATATTTCAATCATCCCAATATTTAGTGAGTTAGTTATTGCACTTATACCCTGCTCATCTGGGATGAACTCCTACTCTGGGCAGCTTAACAAACATCATTAAAACAGTAAAACAACCCCCACCAACCTGGTCAAAATCAGAACTGAGGACCTCAAACTCTTGTGGCAGAAAAGCAATAGGAGGGTCTCCTATCTGGTCTTCAACAGACTGCCAAAGGCCTCCTCAAACAGAAAGGTTTTCAGTTGTCTCTTAAAGGACCCCAATGAGTCAATTAAACGCAGCTCCCCCGTCAGTGTGTTTCATAGAGCTGGAGCCGCCACCGAGAAAACCCAACGGCGGGTGGCGGACTTTCTAGCCAACCTGGGAGTCGGAGACGGGAAGAAGCTCCACCCAGCAGGAAGGTCCCAAACCATTTAGGGCTTTGAAAGTTAAGACACCCACCTTGAACCTGACACGGAACAAAACAGGCAGCCAATGCCGTTCCGCCAGGATTGGGGAGAGATGTGCAAATTTTTTCACCCCAATAACCAGCCCGGCAGCCACATTCTGCACCCGTTGAAGTTTCCGTATCAGGAACATGGGGAGCCCCACATAGAGAACATTAACAGTAATTGATACGTGAGATTACCAGCAAGATAACTAGAGTTATGAGGGACCACCAGTCCAAGTAGGGATACAACTGAGCTATTTTGTAAAGATGAGAGAAAGCAGCTTTACATACTGCTGCAATTTGTGCTTCCAGGGTCAGATGGCGATCTAATATGACCCCCAAGTTGCATACTTAGTCCTTAGGGGACAAGACCATCCCATATCTGTTGGGAAACGAATTCTGCCCAATAAGGTCCTTCCCGGAAATTCCTGGCTTGTGTTGGCTGATACTCTTCTGCTACAAAAAGTAGAGGAAGGAACTAGGGGAGTAGCTATCCTTGATTTGACTCTGACAAATAGAAACTTGGTGGTTCCCCAAGTGGATTAAATCCCACTTGAATCCATCTTGATGGAGGGCAGCAGCTAACTCAATACTGGCCTGGGTCTGATGAGGACTTTGTGTGCCAAAAGGGCTCAGGACCAGAAAGTGACTCGTGGAACTGAATCAGTGGTATGAGTGTCATGCTGCGATGTGGAAGGCAAATGGAATTATATCATTCCTAGGAGAATCTTCATGGCTGATCACCATGAGGATCGCAGATATTCGGATGCTGCAGAAGAAGAATAGTAACTTGGTCATTGCAATGGGACATCATACTATTTATGCCCCCTAGTGGCCAAGTCTGGTGGGAGGCATGGAGGGGGGGGGGGGGGCTAGAGTACAAACCTGACCATATTTGACTGGTTGAGCTACCAAAAGAGAATGAGGACATGTGGAAGAGACAGATGTTCTGGTCTGTAATGGTTTTCATCCTAAAAGCAGCAGAGCACTCAGTGGTTATGAAGGTTGCCTTGTTAGCTGGAAGGCCAGCAAGTCAGCAGTTCAAGACCTGAGTCTTGATGGATTGAGCGTCCAGCTTCTGCTAGCCTATCAGTTCGAAAGCAAGAAATTGCAAGTAGATAAATAGGGACCACTTTTGTGGGGAAAAGATCTTGGGGACATGAAAGGAGCCTTATTCGATCTTTCCCCAGCAAAAATCCTTTCAACCTAGAAAAATTTCTGACACGAAATTATTATGCCGCCCCCCACCCTGAAAATAAAGAACTGTATTCTGCCCTCCCCCCACAGAGCAAAGGCGGTATCCTCTCCAAAGCTTGTGATTACATTCGCGAATTGCGCCAGACGAACCAGCACATGCAGGAGACCTTCAAAGAAGCCGAGAGACTCCAGATGGACAACGATTTGTTACGGCAACAGGTAGTTTAGCTCTTCGCATGATGGGTCCCAGCCTTGTCACAAACAACCCTGTAAAGTAGCTCAGGATGAAAGAGAGTGACCGTCCCACTGAGTCTCATGGGGATAAGAATGTGGATTTTGCGAGTTCCAACCAGCCCATCCCCACCCCACAAAAATCAACTTTTATTTTACTGTCTCTTGTAAAGGCTTTGACACTCACAGATACTCACAGATATTCCTGTGTAGCTCGGTGAATTAGGTGTTTGCCCACAGAGCCAGAGGTTTGGGGTTCAGTTTCACACTGGATATACTAGAAGAGCCAGCCTATGGGGCCATGGGTAAGCTGCACAGTCCCAGGGCAGCCTCCTGAGGAAGGGAATGATAAAACATTTCTGAGTATTCTTTACTTGGAAAACCCAGGAAAGGGTCGCCATAAGTCTGAATTGACTTGATGGCACATGTTATTATTATTATTATAAACTAAAAATCTAGATTTGCAGTCAAAGACTGATATAAAATTAACACTTCAAGACCTAACCAAAAAGCTAAGAACTTTTAAGGTCCAAGTCAGTGTTTCCTAAACTTGGGTCGTTATGTATTCTTGGACTACAATTCCCAGATGTCTGTGCAGGCGAAGGCTTCTGGGAGCCAGAGTCCAAGAACATCCAGGGAACATAGTTTGGGAGACGCTGGTCTAAGTCAGTGTTTCTCAATGTGGGCCCCACGCGCCACAAGCGGACTTCAATTCCCAGAAGCCTCGGTCAGTACATTGGCTGGTCAGTGCTTAGGCTTCTGGGAATTGGAGTCCAAAAACCAAAGGTTGGGAAACGCTGGTCTGAATATATAGACAGTTCCTAATAAAGGTGTTTTTTGGTGGAGTTAGGATGTTCAAGTCCAATGAATCCAAATTTTCCAAATATCTAGAGCAGGGTCGACCAAACTATAGCCAGACCTGTCGCACGGCACCAAATCACCCAGCTCGCACCACTTCCGGAAGCAGAAGTAAAATGCACATGCGCAGACGCTGCTGTAAATACAACTTTTACTGCTGTAAAGGCCGTTTACGGCAGCCGCGAATGCGTTTTACTGTAGAAGGGACTACATGACCGGCCTGCTCAACCACATGACCCGCCCACGGCGTGAAAAGTTTAGGAACCCCTAATCTAGAGAGTCCTTTAGGTCTTGCACCAAGGGCTCTGATCACTATGAGTACAACAACAGATTTTTTTTTCCTTCATATGCGCTCAGTTTCATTTTTCAAATTGCAATATTTTGTTGTTATAAAAATCTACCATTAGATTCACAGTCAAAGACTGGTATAAACCACATCCATTGCTTTGAGCAACTTGATGAGTGGATTAAACAGTTTAGTAAATAAATCAAGTCTATCTATGAGCAGATAGTTGGTTTGAGAGGAGGGAGGGAGTGAACAGTGGTGTGATTTAATGGAGCTCTGTGTGCACACTGATTTTGCATGCAACCCAAAAATCTTAAAACCCACAACAGACATTTGTTCACTTCCTGCCTTGAAAGTATGTTTATAATGATGATGATTTTTGGACAAATTGAGACCCCAAGGGCTGGGGTGAACTGCTTCCAAGAGTTCCAAGAAGGAACTTGCAGAAGAAGTATCAGAATTTTATATTATTTTCTTCAAATTATGGAGGATGAGTATTTTACAGTCGGTTGCTTTTGGCTAATCATCTTGCCCAATTAATTTATTATTTAATATTGGATGAATAACGTAGTCTGAGAAATGTGTTTTGTAGATCCTTGAGTTTTGAGTCCCTGGGTATGACTACATTGGAGACATGACTCAGCCCACTTGCCTTCCTTTGAGAATGAGGGTCCCTGTATCTGTTTGTTGATGGGAAATGACCAAGATCTCAAAGGGGTACATCTGTACACAGTGGAAACTCGGTTAATTTAACTGACGCGTTCTCCGGGAAGTATCTTACAGCGAAAATTATTTTAACTGAATTTCCCATAGAAGTGCATTGAATGCAATTTCCCATAGGAATGGATTGAAAACCAAAATAATTTAACTGAAATGCTACTTCCCAAAGGAATGCATTGAAAACCAGTTAATCCGATCGGGGGGGGGGGGGGGGAGATCCATAAACCAAGCCACTATTGTCTTGGATTTCCTTTTTTAAATGCGATTTTTATGTTAACTCAGCCATTTGTTAACCAAGGTTCCACTGATGGGATTTGTAGTCCAACAATCTCTGGAGGAACTCCGGTCTCCCGCCCCTCCACCACCATGACTGGAGAACAAATATTTGATTTAACTCTGTCGCTTGTTCCCTCCCTCCTTTTCCTTCTCTCTCTTCCCGAACTCTTTGCACCGGATGACAGATGGAAGAGCTGAAGAACGAAAACGCCCTCCTGAGAGCACAGATGCAGCAACACGGGATCGAGACCGTGGGAGACAACCCGGGGCAGTAACGCTTCCCCCCCTTCCTCCTCCACCACCGCCTCTTTGCACGGGAGATCTCTGCCTATAGTTCGCCGAGTCCTTTTTTCTATAAAGCAAATGCCTCCCTAGGAATGGACCTTGGGTCGCCCCCTCTCGTGTGGGGCCTAATGGAGGAGAGGGGAAAATTTTAGAGGGGAGCCTGAATCAGATGGACATTTTTTGCCTCACCTGCTCCTGGAACCTGTTCCCCCTGCCCCTCTCCCTGCCAACCCTGCCAATCCTCACCACCACCACCACCACCCCCCAAAAAAATTCATCCCCTAAAAACCTGGTCCCCGCCATCTTTTCCTTTCCTTAGGATATATTAATATTAAACAGACAAGACCCACTTTTTTATAGTAGATTTTTAACACAGGTTAGCTGATTTCCCCCACCCATCCTTTCATTTTCTCCCACTTTCCGTTGGACCTCCAGGCACGGAAACACTTCTGTCTAGTCCGTTCAAAATCTGTCTGAGTCTCTCTTCTCCGATGGTGGTGCGTTTCCGACTCATGCTAACCAGACAGCAGACGGATGGATCATTTTGGGTAGTGGCTGTGAAGATGTGAGGAACGAGGCAAAGGAAGGAGGGGTTTCGGGCTTCTCGGGTTTGGCTGATGAACTTAAGAAAGCTTCCCTCTTATGATCTTGGAACGGATGACTTGCACAGTCTAAAGAGTTTTCACAGCTTGAGGCAATTGCCTCTTGTGTAGAAAAGCACTTGCATGCTGTCATGTGCAACCTATGCGCTCATGCACCAGTTGCATTTGCTTATACTGCAGGGGGAGAAATGCAGTAACAAGATATTGTGGGGCCAGACTTTCTAGGACTTCTGCCGGAGTGTGCTTTCTGTTATAAGCACGCAAGGTTTTGATTGAGCAATGCCCGCTAACAACCTCCACACCAACATTTGGAGCAGGGGTTCCCAATCTACGGCTTGTGGGCCAGACCCGGCCCATAGCACCATTTCATCCTGCCTATTGTAATTGCACCCAGAAGTGGAAGCGGACATGTTTAGGTCAGCTGTAAAACATGCCTGCGCATGTGTAAACGCATCTGCGGCTGTGGTAAACGCGGAAGTGGGTGCATTTACGGCTGTCGTAAACGTGCCCGCTTCCACTTATGGGGATGTGGTCAGGCCCGCTCAGCTGTTTGGGGAGCGTGGTCTGGCCTGTGGCATAAAAAGGTTGGGGATCCCATATTTAGAGGGTTTTCTGTTTAAGGCACAATGGAAAACAATCCAATTTTGCTCCCATCCCCCCCTTTCATCTTCTTGTAATTATTCTTTATTTTATTAGTTTCAAGGCGCGTTTGTATAGAGGTATGTTATTTGTAAGATAGCTGAAACCCAGGCCGTTATAGGGAAAGTTTTTAGTGGTGGATTGAATTGACAACAGGGTTGTTTTGTGTGTGTGTGTGTGTGTGTGTTTTGATATTATATAATTTTTTAATTCAGCAGTGTTTTAGAATTTCAGGTTTTAAAAAAAAGAAATAAACCAGGAGATGAATTTTTAAAAAGATGTAATCTCCAATATTTTTGGTTTTTCGCCCCTGCTTCCAGATTTTTTTAAAGGAAAAAAATGGTTCCTAAAATGCTATAATAATAATATTGTAATACCAAGTACCTTAGGTTTGATTTTTTTTAAAGAAAAAAGAAATATCTATATATACCAGTCCCTCTGAAATAAAAGAAGAAACAATCCAGAACTACAGCTGGGTTTCTAGTGTTCCAACCATTTTGAATATAAGGAGAAGGAGGGGAGAGATTAAATCAAGGGAAGACGTAAATGGTATATATATGTGTGTGTGTGTGTGTGTGTGTGTGTGTGTGTGTGTGTGTGTGTGTGTGTGTGTGTGTATAATTGTGCAAGAAGATTAATAAGTTGGCTTGCAGAGTTTGATTGTTGGAAAGTAGGAAATAATTCTGTTTATATATAAAATGACAAAAACCTGCACAGAAATAATATCGTATCAAATCATTTTGTGGTTCTACAACTTTTGTTTGTGTCATGAATATGGAAGCTCATGTTCTTGTTAAGAATAGGCGCTCCTTAATATTCACATTAGATCAAGGGTTCCCAACCTTTTCAAGAAGGGGGCCAGGTCATGCTCTCAGTCAGCTTCGAGGGCCGGACGGCCATTTTGACCTGCCTGCACGATGGGGCGGCCATTTTGTTCCAACAGTTTCAAAGGGGTGGCCATTTTGTTTCTTGAATGCCCTTGGAGTGGTGGTGGGGGGCACATGAAGTGGCACCACTGTCCAGATCCAGCCATGGACCTTAGGTTGAGAACCCCTGCATTAGATGGTCGAAGTGAGGATAGGTTGCCATCCTCAAAGCCCCCCTCTTTTGAAAACCCTGCTCTTGACCAGTTTTTTAAAAATATATTTAAATCTCAGGGGCCATTCAACAATTACGTGATCCTCGAGGGGCGGGGGGGGGTGTCTGCCATCTGAATCATGGAAAATTGCGGGGGGGGGGGTGTCAGGTCAAAGATTACGTAATCCATTTGGAGCTGTTGTGGTTTCCAAACATGGCACTTTTTTAGGTTTAAAAATGATCTCTGGGAATTTTGATCCTATTTGAGATTATTGAATGGCTTGTGCCGTCTATGTCTATTTCACCAATAGTTGTTCAGTCGCACAGTCGATTCCGACCCTTTGCGACCCTATGGACCATCGTTCTCCAGGCACCCCTGTCCTCCACCATCCCCCTCAGTCCTCCCAGTTCTGTGCCCATTGTGTCTACAATACCATCTATCCATCTCATCCTTGGCCTCCCCCTTCTTCTTTTGCCCTCCACCTTTCCCAACATCACGGCCTTCTCAAGTGAATCCTCCCTTCTCATTTGATGCCCAAAGTACTTTAGCTTCATCTTTACTATTTGACCTTCCAATGAGCAGTCAGTGTTGATTTCTTCTAAGATTGACCTATTTGTTCTCCTCGCTGTCCAAGGTACCCTCAAAACTCTCCTCCAACACCACATTTCAAAGGCATCTATTCTTCTGCGTTCAGCTTTCCTAATTGTCCAGCTCTCACATCCGTACATTACCACTGGGAATACCATTGCTTTGACTATTCTAATTTTTGTTTTCAAGGTGATGTCTCTGCTTTTCACTATGTTCCCCAGGTTTCTCATGGCTTGTCTCCCTAGAATCAGCCGCCTCTTTATTTCATGGCTGCAATCTCCATCTGCAGTGATCTTAGATCCTAAGAACGTAAAATCTGTCACTGCTTCTACTTCTTCCCCGTCTATTTTCCAGGAACTGATTGCGCCTGTTGCCATTATCTTGGTTTTCTTGATATTGAGTCTCAAGCCAGCTTTTGCACTCTCCTCCTTCAAACCGATCAAGAGATTCTTTAGGTCTTCCTCACTTTCTGCCATTAGGGTGGTGTCGTCTGCATATCTCAGATTGTTGATGTTTCTCCCAGCAATTTTGATCCCATATTGTGATTCCTCCATCCCTGCATTGCGCATTATGTGCTCTGTGTATAAGTTGAATAAGCAGGGTGACAAAATGCAGCCTTGTCTTACTCCTTTTCCTATTCCAAACCACTCTGTCATTCCGTGTTCTGTCCTAACTGTTGCTTCTTGGTTCATGTACAGATTTCTCAGGAGGCATATGAGGTGCTCTGGTATTCCCATCTCTTTAATCACTTGCCACATCTTGTTGTGATCCACACAATCAAATGCCTTAGTGTAGTCAATAAAGCAAAAATAAACTTGTTTCTGGTATTCCTTTGTTTTCTCCATGATCCAACGTATGTTGGCAATGTGGTCTCTAGTCCCCCTGCCTCTTCTGAAACCAGCCTGCACCTCTGGTAATTCTCTTTCCACATGCTGCTGAAGTCTATCCTGTATTATCTTGAGCATCACCTTGCTAGCGTGTGGGATGAGCGCAATTGTTCGATAATTTGAGCATTCTTTGGCATTGCCCTTTTTTGGGATTGGAACATATACTGATCTTTTCCAGTCCTGTGGCCACTGTTTTGTTTTCCAAATCTGCTGGCATATTGAATGCAGTAATTTGATGCCATCATCTTTTAGAGCTTTGAAAAATTCAACTGGGATACCATCATCTCCACTAGCTTTGTTGTTTGCAGTGCTCTTTAGGGCCTTTCTGACTTCACTCTCCAGGATGTCTGGCTCAGGTTCAATTTCACCAATAGTGAAAAGCTCTAAAAATTAGAGTTTTGATACAAAAGCTCTGGATTACGTAATTTTAAAGGGGGGGGGGTGTTTCGGAACAAAAATTACAGTCGGATTACATGGGGGGAGGGGGTCAATTTCCCCCCAAAAGTGGATCACATAATTGTTGAATGGCTCCTCACCACCTCCTCCAGATGTGACTTAGTGAGCTATTGTTATGTACTGTCCAGTTGGCTTGAGCTTCTGCCATCCCTACAAATGAGTGACCACCCCAAAATGTGTTTCCATTAACAAACCTCCGCTCTTGCAAACTCATTTCTCTTGGCTTGCGATGATTCCCAGCCAGTTCCAGATGCTGAAGAGGATTGTTCCAAGCCAGAAGTGATCCCATTCCTTTTTAGATTAAAAAAAAAGAAAAAGATAGAGGCTTATCCAAACTTAACCAAGAGGCCCTAGATAAAGGTAAAGGCCTTCCTTGCTTGAAAGTCAGCCGTATCCGACTCTAGGGTTCAGTGCTCATCTCTTTTTTTAGCCAAAGCCAGCGCTGTCTGCGTTTAGATGTTTCTGTGGCCATGTGGCAGGCATGCCTAGACACAGGAATGCACAGAACACTCTTTAACTTCCAACTGAATTTGTCCCTATTTATCTACTTGAAATCTCTTGCTGTTTGCTCTCTGAAGAAATGTGCCATGCTAACGAACTGAATGAATTAAATTCTCACCTACTGTGATCACGATACGGACTCTTTAGGACAAGGGTGCCCAAACTATGATTCATCCTGCCTGTGAAGCCCTCGTCGCTCCTGAAAGCAGAAGTAAAACACGCCCATAAACGTGTTGTACTTGCACTTCCAGGAGCGACAAGGGCTTTGCGGGCCAGATAAATTTGCATTTGGTGGCCAGATCCAGTCTCCTGACTAGTGACTGGCCCGCTGAACCACATGACTGGCCCCCGGCCTAAAAAATTTGGGCACCCCTGCTTTAGGAGATGTTGTGTTGAAGCCCCTTGCCACACCACTTCTTTTTGGAAAACATTGTATTTCACACTCACATGCAAATCATACCTGTCAACCGCGGCTCCGGAAAATACGGGACCTGCGCAAACGGTTCTGCGCAGGTCGCCTTCTACGTGACCTGCGCAGAACGGTTCTGCGCAGATCGCCTTCTACGCATGCGTAGGCGATCTGCGCAGAAGGCGATCTGCGCAGAAGGGATGCACAGTACCTCTTTCCCCCCGCTGCCAATTCCGGGGTTTAGGCAGCTGCGGGCGGGAAATGGCACAAATCGGCACCGAAAATCGGGAAATCCCGGCCAATCCGGGAAGGTTGACAGGTATGATGCAAATATCCGCTCTCAAGAGCCCTGGAGGAGTAGCTGTTTATTTTTAATTTTTTGTCTGCTGCAACTCATATCTGAGAATGCATTTCTTCCTGAAGTAGGAAAAATGTCATTGGCGTGGATTTGTTTAAGGTGGATCCCAGCTTGCCACGAAGTGATCCACGCACTATGATCTCCTGCGGCACATATGAAATGAGACATGAAGGATTTAAACACCGGAGTGCAACGGACTGACAGCCTTGAGAATATGGACAAGGTGTGCCTTCACAGCCAGTCCACCTGTCATGGCCTCTTCCACCTCCATGACCGTTGACAATCACAGTTCCTCCTCCACTCATTGTGCCTGATATGATGGTTTCCAGTGGCATTTCCTCTACTGAGGGGACCATCACCCCACCTAAAGGGGCTCATTCCCATGTAGCCATTAGCCCCTTCAGGGAGTCAGGTTATTTACAGACTAAATATCAGTCAGCAGTGTGATGTGGCTGCATAAAAGGCCAACACTGTTTTAGGCTGCATTAACAAAAAAATGTCTCCAAAACCCATGGGATCCTAGTCTCCCTCTATTCAGCACTAGTTAGACCACATCTAGAGTACTGTGTCCAATTCTGGACACCACACTTGAAGAAACAAATTAGATCAGATATAGAGAGTGGCAACAAGGACGATCGGAGGAATGAAAACCAAACTATGTGAGGAAAGACTGAAGGAACTGAGCACATTTAGCTTGAGAAAAGAGACGGAGGATATGATAGCACTCTAAATACCTGAAATATGGTCACAAGGAAGAAGGGAAGGATCTGTTATCCATCGTCCTTGGGTGCAGGACATAATCTGAAACTAAAGGAAGCTAGATATAGGCTCAACACCAGGAAGAACTTCATAATGGTTAGAGCAGTACAACAAGGGAACCAACTGCCTGGAGAGGTGGTAAGCGCTCCTGCACTGGAAACATTCAAATGAGAGTTGGACAGACATCTGTCATATCTGCTTTGATTTGGATACATGCATTGAGCAGGGGGTTAGACATGATGGCCTAAAAGCACACTTCCGACTCTATGGTTCTATGCCCAATGTGAGGCACATGCCCCACAGGGGGCAAGTTGAATGGCTTTTTAGGCTTCTTCCACTTGAATAGGAGTTCACTTTTTCAATAATAAGAATTATATGTCACAGGAGAGGGGCATCAGGATTTTAGAGATGGTTAAGTGAGTCATGGCCAAAACAAGGTTGGGAACCACGGGTCTATGTTGACCTATCTTTCCCTCCAATCCCCCTGCCTTGTCCTCCGCCTCCCCTTCCAGGCATACCTCTTTTGTGGATGTTTCTGGGACCCATCATAGCAACGTCCTTGGGCTGTATCGAAAACAAAATGCATCGACTTCCCGGCACTCCTGCGAAAGGGCTCAGCAGGACAGGATGCCCAGAGGACGGGTGGAAATTGCACGTTGGCTTGGCCAGCCTGCCTGTCGCCTGTACATTTCGGTGCCCGGCGCCATCCGTAATCTGTGATGTTGGCTGTCACTGTCTGCCCTAGGCGAGGGGGTAGGACAGAGAGAAAGATACGGAGAGGGTTATGTCGTAACCTTTTGCCTTGTTTGCTGTGTGAGCATCCGACAGTGGCGTCTTTTGACCTGAACAGAGGCAAACAGCTTTAAGCCTAAATCTCTAAAGAGAGATTTTCTAGGTGACATTTTCCATTACAAATGGATAGTGCCATTTGTTTTTTAGATAGACTATTTTTAAAAGAGGGTGCTGGCTAAATTATACATTAAAGCAGGGGTGGCCAAACTGCAGCCCGTGGGCCGGGCCTGGCCCAAGGCACCATTTCATGTGGCCCGAGCCACCCTTGCTGCTACCAGAAGCGGACGTGCACGCGTAAAAGTGCCTGTGTATGTGCAAACACTGCCGTAAGTGCACCTGTGGCTGTCGTAAATGTATTTACGACATCCGTGGATGCATTTTACTGCAGGAGGAACCACGTGACCGGCCCGCTCAACCACATGACCGGCCCGTGACACAAAAAGTTTGGGAACCCTGCATTAAAGCAAGCCAATTGAGAAACAGAAATCCCACAAGTGCCAAAAGACAAACGCAACAGGAGCCTTTCTCACTTGCTGTCACTTGCATATTAGCACTCTTCATTTTGTGATTGGATTTCCAATCCTAGTATGTAGGTTATGTTTATAGAATGCATTGATGTGGGAAATGTTTGCTTCACAAATTTCTTCCAAGAATTGTGGCATAGAAAATGTGGGAGAGAGCATTTCATAATAATGGGTTTTTTAGTCACTGGTCCTATTTCCTGCCACCAGTTAAGGGGACTGCCTGGAACTGATGCTGCCAAGGACACTGGTCTGGGGCAGAGTACAGGGAAGGTGAACCACCCGGCGCCTTTAGGTCTACAGTGAGCCGCCTGAGAGGAGCCAGGTTGGCTGGACCCCGGCCAAGTCACCCGAGCGATGCAAGCAAGCGCAAAGTCACAACAGACAAATCCTCAGCTTTGGGGTCTCTGCAAATACATTGATACCCCTAGGTAATTCTCTCATATAAATTCAGAAGGCCCGGGTGGGGAGTTTACCCTCACCTCACACAGGAACCCCATCTGCATGACACATAATTCTGCATCTCTAAAATGCAGTGGCTTAGTGGTTAAGACGCTGAACTTAATGACTGGAAGGTCAGCAGTTGGAGACACGAATGCTGCATGACGGAGCGAGCTCACGTCTCTGTCCCAGTTCCTGCCAACCTAGCAGTTCAAAGGAAAGAAATTGCAAGTAGGCAAATAGGTACCGCAGCATTCCAGGTGCTCTGGTGCCCAGTTATGCCTATTAAAAACAACAGTAGACAATATTTATTCCCCTTGCAGCTAGGAAATGATATGAAAGAGAAGGTTGCTTTTGAGCATGTCTAAATGACACGTTCTGAAGCTATGGGAACGAATCTCACCACTAGGGTGACAGTGTCCCAATCTGGATTTCTCAAGTGAAAACCTCAGAATGAATCTTGAAGCCGAAACTTCAGATCTGGCCTTCAATTCTCCCATCTTGAAGCTTGAGTGAAACAACCTATGTGATAAGCAAAAACTAGAAAGGCTATCCAGTCAGCTATTCCTGCTTTTGTTGACTGTTACTGTTCTTTTGTGCCTACAAAACCATTAGCTAGAATAGTGGAGGACTCTTCCTATAGTATACTGGGTCCATTGACCTCAAAGTTTACAATCCTCGGTCGCTCCCTTGGTTGTTAAACTTGGGTAACGTGTCAACCGGACTGGAGTCAAGTTTGGGCAAGCAGAAAGAAAACCAGATGTACTCATATACAGGGAGATGTGGGTCTGTGGGACCTCAAATGCTTTAAAAAGTTGCTAACTTTTAAAAAAAATTAGATTTGTTTTCCATTTGGGGGACACCCAAAATATGTGTCAATTCAAGGAGTCATCGGTAGGGATTTTTGGCTCACATCTGGAATGGCTCAGAACAACAAGGAACAATGGGTTTTGACAAGTCAACAGTTGTGTGTATAAATACTATTTAGCAAGAGGGAATACAAACGTTGACTTCTGCAAGATTGCAACCATTTTTTTAAAATGCCATTGAAGGAGCTGTCGAATCAGCTTTAGGTGTATTTCCTTTTCTGTGGTTCTTCTGAGCTCACACTTCGGTATCTACCCACTGGAGTATGTTGCAGAAGACGTCCGTTAAAAATTAAAGAATGTGAAGACTGCAATTTTGTATTTAAAGACCAATAATAAAATGGAGTTCTTTCCCTGCCTTTTCCAAATAAAGAGTTTTCCTCGTTTCTACAGAACAATTAAGGACAAGATGAGATTAACTTTCTTATGATTTTTTTAAAAAAATACTGTGAAATTGGGGCACAAATCCATGTTAATCCACTGCAAATGGACCAGAGATTGATCTGTATATCAGGTCTCCCTTCTGCTCATGATTTTTGATTTAAACAGATGAAAGCTATAAATAAGCAAATGATGTGTACAATTCGTATGGTAAATTTAAGTGATACATTTGGAGTGTGCTTAGAAGAGGTGCTCCCTTATGCAGTGAACATTTCTGTCATAGCACACGCTTTTCTTTGTATTCGTCGTCCTCTTTTGAAGGGTAATGAGGACCAATCTTTGGACGGTAAGGTGAAGGTCTCCCTTGTTTGAAAGCCAGTCGTATCTAACTCTAGGGTTCAGTGCTCATCTCTGTTTATAGCCAAAGAGCCAGTGCTGTCTGTGTCTGCAGACATTTCCTTGGACATTTGGCAGTCATGACTAGAGTTCACGGAACACTTTATCTTCCCACCGAAGGGGTACCTATTTATCTACTTGCAACTTCATGCTTTTGAACTGCTAGGTTGGCAAGAGCTGGGACAGCCGACGGACACTCACTCAGTCACGCAGAACTTAGGTCTTGACCTGCTGACCTTCCAGTCATCAAGATCAGCATTTTAACCACTAAGCCACCACAGCCCTTTTGGAAGGTAAACAGGGGCTCAATTAATATATCTGAAGTATCTGCAGAAACAGAGAAAATAAGGTAGGGGCTAAGCCTAAGTAAAATAAAAAATTTATCTGTCCAAAGGAACCATAAATGCTCTATATTGATTTTTGCTTCTTTCTTTGAAGAAAAAAATAACCATTAAACATAATTGGTTACATTGGAAAAAATATTCTATGATTCTATTAATTAAAAAAACGAAATTGTCATATCCATTTTCAAATGATTGCTCTCAAGATACACACACAGACACACACACACAGAGACACACATACAAAAAAACCCCACACACACACACTCTCTAACATGCTACATATTAACTTTCTAAACTTTGAAGAACCTAACAGTAAGTGATGTTTTGAAAAACGAGATTCCCAGCCCCTTCTCTAGTCATAGGTCGTGTCGATTAATTTGTTTTAAAGTATAAATGGGATGGAAGAGAGATTGAATTGCTCATTTATTTTAGAATTAAAAATGTAAATATACAGCTGTAGATGGTTTTGGAGTTATATTCTTTCAATCATGGTTTCTGGAATGACAGAATAGTATGTGTGTAATGCAACTGACTAAGAACACATGAAATACGATCAATTTCCACTGGACAGACATCGAAAACAAAGGTTTATTCTGGGCAATAAAATCATGAGCCTGGATATGGGAGGAAAGTTAACAAACCTTTAAACTTTGTTCCATTTCCCTTTGTATATGTGTAGCTTGATCACTAAATCTATAGATTGACAGAACGTGTAAGACGTTGCATTAGATGAGTGCCAGATAGAGCCTGAACCATATTAATAAAACAAATTATTAACACAACGTGTCTTTAATATACAATAAAGATTGCACTTGGTTTTCTTTTAGAAAAAAGGACTGTATTTTATTCTAAAATTATCAGAGCTAGACAGATCACAAATGCTTTCCTTTTGATACGAGGAAACTCCGCAAATGACATTAAGTAAATGTTTTGTGCAAACAGTCAGTATCTGGCAGAAGCTAAATTATCAAACGGAAAAATTCTGCTTTATTAAAAAGAATCGAAGTGAAGAATATTATATTAGCTATATAAATGTTGTTTGGGTTGATGGTTTATTTCTCCTTTTTATGCTTTTGTTTTCTTGTTTGTAATATTATTTTCCTTATAATACTTTAAATATTTTAAAGGCAATTTTTTGGGAATAAATAAATATGGACATGGTGGAAGTTTTCTTTCTTTCTTTTAAAAAACCCAAACCTTATAATTTTAATATAATATGGATGTTTTGCTTTCTAGTTTCAGATAAATCAGGAACATTGTATAGCTACAACATACCCAGAAAACACAGTCAACTATGTGATTATTATAGCACCCGAACCCACTGTAAAAGACAAGACTGTATGATAAATTTATAATCACTAAGGTTCATTCACCACCACTCGGTTTATATTGAGATTGTCTAACAATTGCCAACTTCACTTTGTTAGATCCTATATTTTAAATGAACAGTATTTTTCTAAAGGTTCTTTACATGATTGCTACGATCTGTCAAGTATTATTTAGGAGTCATTGGAACAAACTATTCTTGCCTCTTACAAGGATATTAATTCTTTACATAATTTTAGTGATTGAGAGTTAAAATGCAACTTCTCATCAACAGTGTCTATGTTCCCAGTTATTTTTTTGTTTTAGCTCTAAAAGGGTTCTGATTCTAATATTTGCAGAGTGCTTTTCAAAAATGCCTTCACCAAACTTTGGTTTTGCTATGTTTTCATACTCACTGTCATTTTCAAAACCCAGAAGTTCACTATGTGAAAATGTTCAGTCCCATTCATTTTAATGCATTTTGTTTATGCAAATTCTCATGTGTCAAGCCATATGAGTTGAGCATAAATGTTCCTAAAATGCTAGCCACTGTTTTTAACAAGGAGGCTTGTAGGAATCGGGGCCGCTTGGACGGCCGTTAGGTCCCGGAGGAGACTGATCAAGGGACGACACGAGGCAATATGGAGCGAGATCAGATCAGTGGTTTATTGAGGAAAAGACATCATCATTTATAGATCAGAAGGCAAGGCAGGAAAAAACCGTCATCTGACAGAAAATCACATCACCTATTTACTCGGGTTAATTAGGAATCTCTCTTGGGGAAGTTAATTAACGTGGGCAAACATTGACAGGGGAAACACCATTGTCTAAAGCTTAGATCGGGGTAAACATGGCTTCTATTTGCGCCAGGGATAAGGCTTGACTCGGAGATGAGTGATTACCTTAATGGATAACAGGGTCTGGAGAAATGCCCTCTCAGCGGAACCGTCGGTCAGGTCATTAATTGGGTGAATCAAACCCTATCATTAATCCACCCCCCTTAATTTCCGTACTGGCAAGGGCCAGCGGCCAGGAGTGTGCTCAACTGGTTTAACCTCTGCCAAGGTCCCGTGCCAATTGGGCATGGGGAATCCACATCTCCCCTTTCTGTTTTATTTAAGAGCCTGACCGGCGACTCTGCGCAAGAGGGGCATCAGCTGATGATCGGGAATGACACTTCGGGGTCTCCTCTTGGGGCGGCACTTGGATATCAGTGAGGGAATACATTGCGCGAAGCAGCACACCGCTATGCCTAGTATAATCACCCCCACAACCACTTTGAGTACCGTCTGGAGCCATCCCCACGGGATCCACGACCACATCCAGTTCCATAACGAACTCCACCAAGTTCCCCATGCAGAACCCTCTCTGATGCCTTCGACTATGGTGTGGAGGTCCGTGAGCTGACTCTGTACCTTGCGGGAGTTGTCAGTAAGATTAAAACAACACATACCATGAAAGGATTCGCAACCCAAATGATGTAGCAATAAGAGATAGTCTATAGCCACTCGATTGTCGAGTATGGCATGGCGAAGTTCCGCCTGCTCCTGGTTGAGCAGCGCTATCGCCGAGGAGGTATGGTTAATGGCTTTAGCTAATCCGCAAGCCAGTCGACCAATTCTCCGAGCATTGCCGACGGCTAAGCCTGGCACGCCAAAGATGCTGACTGCCAGCGAGAGATATTCGGCTGAACTCATTACTCTAAAGCTGCTCTCACATGAGCTGTCTAACTGGGTGGTGCGAGTGTGTCGTATGGGTGCTGAAACATTTGTAACATTTGTGCTTGGGGTAACCATATCCTTAGTAGTGAGTAACAGTGTCAAACGACTGATACAACAAGTAGCATCTGATACATTTGCGGGAATGTAGTTCCAAGTGTACTGATTACATGTAAAGAACCAACCAGATGGTAACGTAACATGAGCATACATAGAGCCAAGTTTCACTGGGTTATCACAAGTCCAATTGCCACTGCCAACGTTGAGGCAGCGGCGCCGGGTTCGACCGACTGCAGAGCAGCCGGTCATTCGACCACAAGTAGAGTTCGGGCTGACCGCCACTCGAGGAGTGTGGAGAGTGGCTGCATCAGCCGGCAAAGTCATGGTGAGCCGCATTTCCCAACGGGCGTACTCTGAAGAAGCCGCTGGGTTGTATGGGCTGAAAATCCGTTTCACAAGCCAGTCCCCATCCCTGGGGTGCGCCTGGAGAGTGGCACACTGGGATGAGGCAGGTGCTCAAGATTGAGGCAGAGCCAATGTCCTGTCTCAGGCAAAAATCGGACTGGTTGACGAGACCCGCCAAACTTTCCCATATTTTGTACTGCATCCTGGCAGAGAGGTCTCCACCAGGCATCAAATCGCTGGCCTTCAATGAGGCAGCCTGAACGCCTCCCCCCGCAAGTAGGGAGAGGATCAGGATGATGGTGAATGCCACGGAGTTGGCATCGATCTGGGCAAAGACTGCAGCTACAAAATTCTCCGGTGTCAGCTCCTTCTCCTCGTGTTGGAGGGCGTCCCGGGCCTCACTGCAAAGGGTCTTGACCATCCCCCAGGTGATCCTCAGCGCTGGCGTCCACAGGCGTCGCCACTCCCGCCAGGTCCCCTCAGTCAGGGTGAGGTCCTCCATCTCCGGGATCGGACTCGGGTCGGACTGGGTCCACGCCATGTGGTTCCAAGTGAGGTTTGACACACCGAGCTAGAATCCAAACGACACCTGTAGGAGACAAAACTGCAGCATACCCTCTTCCCCAGGTTACGAGTGGCGCCGGGCCCCTCCATGAAGGGTCCGGTGGCACCCGGTATCGGACCATCGGTCGCGGGAGAGCTTCCGAACGGTGGAAGTGCTTCTCCTGCAGCGTGCAATCCGAAAAAACATTAAGGTGATTGTACGTGAACAATACCTTATTCAGACAATGCTGTGCCTGAGCCTGTGACTTGGGGATGGCTGGTGGCTCCCCCCTTTCTGTTTGTTTGTCAATATAGGACTTGAGCGTCCGATTGACCCGTTCCACAATCGCTTGCCCCTGCGGATTGTAAGGAACGCCAAAAGTATGCTGAATGTCCCAGGTGGCCATGAAGGCGGCCAATTGCCTAGAGCAGTAGGCCGGGGCGTTATCGGTTTTCACGTGCCGTGGTTTGCCCATGGCCGCAATGCAGGAAAGGAGGTGCTGCTCCACGTGGGAAGCAGTCTCCCCTTTCTGCGCCGTTGCCCAAACGAATTGAGAAAAAGTATCAATGCAAACGTGCATGTACTGCCACCTGCCAAACTGCGGAACGTGTGTGACATCCATCTGCCACACCTGGTTAGCCTCTGTCCCTTGTGGGTTGACCCCCCACGAGGCCCCCCCCCCCCCCCGGTGCCCCTGCACAATGCTGGCAAGAGCGAACTATGCCTTGGGCTTGAGAAAGTGACAGATTGAACTGTCTGGCAAGCGCTTTGGCATTTTGGTGAAAGAATGCATGACTCTGAATTGGCATAGTAAAAACACCTAACACTGAACGTTGCTGAATCTCCTTTGCCGCCGCATCCGCTCTGCTATTGCCCGCAGAAATCGGACCCGGTAGGTCTTGGTGACTTCGGATGTGGGCAATATAGAGCGGCTCCGTGCGGTTTCGCAAATGAAATTGAGCAGTGAGAAACAGACTAAGCAAATTCTTGTCTATCGCGGGAGTAATGTATGCTCCCGGTAGACTGTGAAGCAGATTCCTGACATACTGGCTATCAGTAATGATGTTTAGGCGCTCTTTGGCGAAGGTGCACAAAGCAAGGTTCACCGCTGCCAACTCTGCCCGCTGCGCGGACTTCTGTGGAAGAGTTAACAGCGTGCGCCAAGCCTGGCCTTCCTGCCAAGTTAAGACACCATATGTGCGACCCCCATCCGTAAAAACTGTCCTGGCCCCCTGAAGCGGAACCAGCGAGAGCAATTCGAACAAGCTGACTGTCTGCGTTTGAAGCGAGACAAGTCTGGGGTTTTTTGGCAAGTGGTATGCCAAGCATCCGGTGAATCCCTCCAAAGCAATTGGAAATGAGTCACCGAGCTGCATCAACTGCTGAACCTGTTCTTTAGTGAACGGGACTACGATTTTGGCTAAGTCGTGCCCTGAAATGTCCCTAGCTCTCAGCCTTCCGCGGTAGACCACCGCGGAGACCAATTCTTGGGGAGGAACGATGTTTCGGGAAGAGGTGTTTGGCAAGTACACCCATTCCACGATACTCGCCCCTTTCTCGGAGTCCACTCCTAGAGCTCCGGTGAACATGGATCCTGCCCGAACGATGTACAAATTCAGGATCGGAGCATATGGCCCTGGGGTGATCCTATCTACCCACCTCTGGCTGAGAACTTGGTTGACTTTCTCGAGAGCCAGGCGCGCTTCTCGAGAAATTTGTATCCGGTCTGCCGGCTGCTTACCCAATGTGAGCAGCAAGAAGAGCAGTTTCAAAAGATCCGTATCCAATCGAAAATACGGTCTGGCCCAATTAATGTTCCCTAAAACCTGCTGCAATTCCACCAAGGTGATTGAACCTTTCAAGTTGATTTGGGGCAAAACTGGTGCTGCGAAAGAGCGGAGAAGCCGATGACCCAAGTATGAGAAGGGCTCAGTTCTCTGCACTTTCTCCGGGGCTATGAGTAACCCTTTCTCCCCCAGGCTGGCCTGGAGGTCTGAAAACATTTCGCTGCCGAGTTGCGGCACCGCGACCAAGATGTCGTCCATGAAGTGACAAACTAACGCTTTGGGGTGAAGGTTTCGAAACCTTGCCAGTGTGTTGTGAACATAGATTTGGCACAGGGTGGGCGAATTGAGCATGCCCTGTGGCAAAAATTTCCACATGTAACGCTGCGTGGGCTCACTGTGGTTCACAACCAGCACCGTAAAGGCAAACCTTTCCCGGTCCCTGGGGTCTAAGGGAATCGTGTAAAAGCAATCCTTGAGATCTACAACTAGGATCTCCCACCCCTCGGGAATCATATTAGGGTTTGGGATGCCGCATTGAAGCGGACCCATTGGCTGTATGCATTTATTGATCTCTCTGAGATCGTGGAGGAATCGCCACTTCCCCGACTTCTTTTTGATGACAAAAATTGGCGAATTCCAGGGACTAGTGGACTGCTCTATATGTCCTGCGTCTAGCTGCTCTTTAACCAGCTGCTTAAAGGCGACTAATTTCTCTCCCACTACCGGCCATTGTTCTACCCAGACCGGCGTATCGGTGAGCCATTTGAGTGGCAACGCCATTACCCGAAGGTAAGCGTAGCACCGTACTGCTGCAAGATGTCTCGCCCCCAAAGGTTGATGTGCACGTCAAGAATGTGCGGCCGAATTACCGCTGTGCCGTCAGCCTTTGGGATTGTGACTTCTACCCACTCCCGGCTCCTAAACGCTTTCTGAATGCCGCCTACCCCCCACACATTGGAGACCGGCTCAATGGCCCACTCCCATGGCCACTGGCCTCTGCTTATCACGGACACATCCGCTCCGGTATCTAATAACCCTGAATAAAATGATCTTTTATTCAGAAATATCTCAATAACTGGGCACTGTTTCCACTCAATGTTGGTCTCCACTGTCGCTAAGACCTGGTATCCTTGTACTGCCTCACTGGCGCTCGAGCGGTCCTCTGACCGGGACTCTGAGCTGTCCCCGAGCCTTCCCTGGCTATCTGCTGGCGAGTGACAAGGAACCATGATCAGTTGCGCTAATGTGTCTCCTTTGTGAATTGTCTGGGGTAGGTGCATCCAAAGCTGAACTTGGAGAACGCCTGAAAAATTGGAGTCAATGACTCCCGGAATTACAAGAATTCCTCGTGCTCCGGCTACTCTGCGGGGCAAAACTAAACCTATAAAGCCCTTGGGCAGTGGACCCATGTACTGGGAGTCCACCAGATAGACCGTGCCTGGCAGATCGCATGTAACGTCTGCCTGACAAGTCAATTCTAGCCCTGAACTACCCTTGGGGCTGGCCTGCGCCCTCGCAGTGCCTGGAATGTGACCGGAGTCTAGTCTAGCTCTGGCGAGCTCTGAATGAGGGAAGCCTCTGTTTGGACCGGGGCCAGAGACATGCCCGCGTTCCGGTTTCCCAAACTCAGACAGTTTCTGGCCCAATGGTAGCCTTTCTTGCACTTCGGACACAGGGTGTTTGGAGCCTTGGAACGGCCGGAATTTTGTCCGCCTCCCTTGGATCGGCACTCCCTAGCGAAGTGACCGACCTTGCCACAATTGTGACATGCTCCTTGGTTTTTGCCTTTGGGTCTTTTACCCCCTTGCACCGCTGCCGCTAGCAAACCCATTTTGTAGGATTCTGTGCCAACGTCGGCGCAAGCTCTAATCATGTCCATGAGAGTCAAGTCGGGACGATTGCCCAGTGACTGCAAGATTTTACGGCAGTCTAAATTGGCATTGTCCTTGGCTAACTTCATCATGAGCTCTTGTTGGGCTTGCTCATTATCGATCTGCCTACTGATCGCTTCCTCCAAGCGATTGATGAAGTCCATGTAGGGTTCCTGGGCTCCCTGCTTAATTGCGGTATAATTCTTAGCCGCTTTGCCGGTCGCAGGGACCTTGAAAAAATTCAAGTTTATTAATGTTTACTATAGTCCGATTGAAGTCTATCAGATTTTATAGAAGTATAACTCTCAAAAATATATTTGAACCCACAATAGTTTTGAATATGCCCAATTTTGTCTTTAGTGTGGACATTGTAATTATTGTTTTAAAAGTATTTATTTTTTGGATTGGATACATTTGAAATAGCTGCTACATTAATTTATTTACATACATCTTTAAAAACATTTTACTGAAATTTCTCATTAACAAAAAAAGAAACAGGTATGTAAATGTGTAATTTTTTTTTGAAAAACAAAGGATTTGTTTCAAACATTGTCGTACTTGCAGTAAATTCGTTAAAATCAATGAAACTTCAGATAGTCAAGTGTTGTACATTTCGCTGGGTCTTTTTAAAGAGCTGGATAGTTCAGAATTACTCTAAAGAGCAGATGACTGTTATAACACCTTCTTACTCATTGCAAGCATTGTGGTCCAACTTTAAAATTTTGATTTCTATCTAACTTTGGTAATACTATTTCACATATTGATTTCTCTCTGCTGGCACAAATGGGTCTACTTCAATATAAATAACTCACAGCTTCGAAAAGTTACTTTCTTTGATTAAATTATTCAGATTCCCAGCCTGGTTCCAGCATGGCCCATAACCACGAAGACTGCAGAATTCAGGAATTTGTCATCCCAAAAGGCTTCTGTTCTACAGAGTCTGAAAGTGTTCCTCTTTTGAATTACAACTTCCAGCATCCCCGGGCCAGACATACTGTGTAGGGGATTCTGGAAGCTATAGTACAATAAAGGGCAATATATTCAAACTCTCCTTTCCACAGCTTAACACGTAAGCATTTGCTCACTGTGGGTCCTGAATCAAAATCCAAATTACAAATTCTTGAAATGTACAGTCCAAATCCAAAGCTAAATTTTGACCTTCTTACAAGCCTTGCAGCATAACATTTTGACCTTCTTACAAGCCTTGCAGCATAACAGGCTCTGAATGGCCTCCATCTCTAAGCATTGTCCAGGAAATGGCTTTTTAGTGGTTTTCTCCAATGTGACTCGTCTAAACCATTCCTCCAAATTTGAGACATTTCACTAGCAGGAAGTAACCAGTGGTGGGATTCAGCAGGTTTGCCCCGGTTCGCCAGAACCGGTAGCAGAAATTCTGGCTGGCCCCACCCATCTAAGTTTTGAAACAATGCAGAGCTTTCTCCCTGCCCATGCCCACCATACCACACCAACAGAGTAGGTAGCAAAAATAAATAAATTGAATCCCACCATTGGAAGTAACATTGCAAAACTCCGGAGGGTTTGGGAATCTACATGTATTCTTTTGCTGCTTTTAAAAAAAAACTTGTCATTGTTGCTATTTTAAATGTCTCCATGTCTCAGGTCAGCAAATTACAGTAAATTCTCTGCAATATTATGGGGAAACCCCAGAAAAGATCCAAGACCAGTAGGAACATGTTGCATACTGAAGCATATTGTTCCTACTGTTGAACATCCGACTCAGCCAATCCATTCCGTTCTTCCACCCCGCTGGCGCAAGGGAGGATGCTAGGTGTCGTATAGTAACCTTGAATTACATTAGTTGGGAAATTTGGCCTGTTTTCTGTGTGTGGAATAGTTTCTGATCAAATCTGATAAACCAGTTGACTCTGTTTGCTCAGAGGTTATCAGTCACAAATGTGTCCTTTCTTGGACCACTATGTATTGGCTGGTTCAGCCGTGGGGAGGGACTCCTTGTGCTATAAAAGGAGCTGCCTAGTTTGCTTGGACATAATGCCAACAGGACCTGTCTTTGAGAGAGAGAAAGGAGAGAGGCAGCCTGAGAAGTAAAGTGTCTGCAAATCTTGCACCCATCCCAAGAAAGAAAGATGAAACTCCAACTTGTCTGCGTTACCATCCTACTGCTCTGTTCTGCGACCAGAAACCTCTGTGCCTTCAAAATTCAGGTAGGAACAATATTCTCAGTCCTTTAACATCACCTCCATCTTAGCCGTTGAATTCACAAGATGGTTTGTTGTCTCTCAGGTGTAGACCCCCATCCATGATATAGATGTGATAGTGAGAAAGACCATTGGACATTCAGAGTTGTGGTTAGGATGGCACCAAACATGTTGCAATGCCTCTGTTGCCGATGTCTGAGTTGGGGCTACTATTGCTTATCTCTCCCCACCCCCGAAAGCACCATAAATGCCCAAGAGAGAGGCAGAAGGACTATCCAGTTTAGTGGAACCCATTTCTACAAGCATCTTCTTCTTTGCTCCCAATTTTACCCCATTGGGTGTTGAGGGAGATGCAAGGTTTGTGCTCTGGTGCTTCTAGCGTCCTCCACTGGTGGTATCTGGTGGTCTTGTAATATTTCTCTGATGTTATCTCTCCACCTTCCTCTGGGTCCGCCTCTTGAACTTTGTCCTTCTCTTCTTTACACATATGCCTTGTATGGTATGGAATCGCAAGACGCTCTCTCCGGATGGGCAAACCACTTAATTTTAACCAGAAGTATAAAAAACCAAAATCTCTTTTGAAAATAAAGTCTTAAGAATGGGAAAGGAGGGTGAGGAACCAAGATGAGGCTGGTAGGGCTGGTATGGGCATGCTTGACTATTAAGGAGGAAAATGGAAAGCAATTTGAAGGGTGGAAAAGCATGGCTGATGGACATGTTGTTACATATCCTACCATACCTTCCCTGTTCAACCCACACTTTATTTTTCCAACTTCTGCTGCTGGTCCTCGATTAATCACTCTCCCCATCTTCCCCCATTGGAAAGGCTTGTTCAAGTTCGCTTATTGCAGCTTGCTCTAGCATCATTCTCCAGAGTTTAGTTTTTATCTCAGGGTCTCTTAAGAATTTGATTTCTGATTCGAGAGGAGATGTGTCCTCTCTACAGTGTAATATTGCTATGTTTCTAAGGGTTTTTAATTGTTTTATATTGGTTTTAACTTGTGTACCCCGCCCAGAGTCCACTAGATAGGACGGTATATAAATCTATTAAATTAAATTAAATACATATCTACAATCAGGACTGATGCAGAGACTGTTGCTGGGTGGATTTCCCCCTTCCAAGCACTAAGGCAGACTAGAATGACAGATGAATCTGTTGGCAGCACCATCGACAGGATAGCGTCCTTCCCTATGCTTCAGGGGATTAGTTTTATGGGAGTGCAGAGAAAGTGCCAGACAGAATTATTGGGAGTTGTCCTCCAAGAAAGGGACTGTAGTGGTTTAGTGGTTAAGAAGCTGAACCTGATGACTGGAAGGTCAGAAGGTCAGCAGTTCGTGTGCTGCACGACGGAGTGAGCTCCTGCCTCTGTCCCAGCTTCTGCCAACCTAGCAGTTTGAAAGCAAGAAATTGCAAGTGGATAAATAGGTAGCATGACTAGACATCGGAGAGCATGGAACGCTGTTACCTTCCCACCGAAGTGGTCCCTATTTATCTACTTGCAATTTCTTGCTTTCAAACTGCTAGGTAGGCAGAAGCTGGGACAAAGACGGGAGCTCATTCCGTCCTGCAGTACTCAGGATTTTTTTTTGAAAATCCCATCCCTACCAGTCGGTCCATGCACTTGAGCCCAAGGATGCCATATTCACACTGACCCAGGGGAGTCCTGGAACCAACTGGGAAGGAACATGGATGGGAGGCCAGACTTTAAAACCATCTCACACAGAGAAATAAAAAAAACAAAAAACGCCTTCCCCCAAATTGCCCAACCTAAGATTTGTTTCCCAACCTAGAGAATGGGATGTAGTATTACTGGGTAAGACCCACCCTAATGCTTCACCCACCTACTCCAGCTACTGCTGATACCAGAATACTCTCCAGCATAATTTCATATTGTTGGTGGTCATCTTCTTATTATGTCACTCTGGACCTCATTCTTTATTACTGGCTAGAATCCTGGGACTGCAGTGGCTCAAGTGGCTAAGATACTGACTGGGAAGCGGAAGGTCAGCACTTCGATTCCCGAGTACTACAGGACGGAAATGAGCTCCCGTCTTCGTCCCAGCTCCTGCCAACCTAGCAGTTCAAAAGCAAGAAATTGCAAGTAGATAAATTGGGACCACTTAGGTGGGAAGGTAACAGCTTTCCGTGTGCTCCAGTGTCTAGTCATGCCTGCCACATGACCATGGAAACGTCTGCAGAAGCAGACAGCGCTGGCTCTTCGGCTTAGAAACAGAGATGAGCACTGCACCCTAGAGTCGGATACAACTGGCTTTCGAGCAAGGGAAACCTTTACCTTTACCTTTAGAATCCTGTTTACCCTTGCATAATGTAAAGTTACACCTGTATACATTGTCCAGGTGTTACATCCAGCCAGTGAGGATCGCACTGTTTCAGTTTTGAAGTCAGTTGTGCAGTTCCTGTCTCTGCAATTGATGCTACTTGTTCAAGACAACTACTTGTTCCTTTAACAGGAGCTGCCCATAGCAAAGGTTGAGGGCCAGGGAACTAAAATCCTGGTTTCCTCCTAGGGCTAAAATGTATGGTACCAGTAGCTCATAATTGGAAGTGGGGAATCCTTAAATGCTGAGGTCATCTGAATGTGTCAGCAGGAACATTTTATATCTGCTGTATTGTGCAAAATTTGTTTGTTTTCTTGTTGGTCTTCAGCGGTTCAGAAACATGTACAGTACTGACAAAGACTTAATTTTGGCCAATGACAAAGCCAAGAAAGTGGCTTTATTTTGGCAGTCTAAAGTACTATGACACCCCTCCCCAAAATAAACCACTCTCATTATGTCGCTTTTAACAGAAAATATTTTCTCTTTCTTTCTTTCTTTCTTTCTTTCTTTCTTTCTTTCTTTCTTTCTTTCTTTCTTTCTTTCTTTCTTTCTTTCTTTCTAAACAGTAAAGATAATTTTAACATGAGCAGCTTCTCACATCAAGCCCTGCAAAGTTAGGAAATCTGAGTCTCTGTAAGGTTTCCCTTGCTCGAAAGCCAGTCGTATCCGACTCTAGGGTTCAGTGCTCATCTCTGTTTCAAAGGCGAAGAGCCAGCGCTGTCTGCTTCTGCAGACGTTTCCCGTGGCCATGTGTGCAGGCATGACTAGACACCGGAGCACACGGAACGCTGTTTACCTTCCCACCCAAGTGGTCCCTATTTATCTACTTGCAATTTCTTGCTTTCGAACTGCTAGGTTATGGCTATTTATGACAAATAGCACCATCTCCCCAGTTCAAGGACAGAGTGCGGCTATTCAGGGTATGTGCCTGGGCTGTGGGAAATCGCAGTTGAACATTTTTGTGTTATGTTCAGGTTTAGCAAAAGCAAACCATTCCTCCCACATAAAAGCTAACCAAAACTTCTTTCTTTTTGTCTACAGACAGATGTTGCCAGTTCAGAAACACACCAGGAGGAAACCTCTGGATTGCAGGTAAGACTTATATATCCCAAGACTCCTTGAATTACTCCAGTTGAACACAAAGGGGCAGTGTGACACCTTCTTCTCTCTTGGCACAACCAAACCATTACTTGACATTCCTCCACTCTTCTCGACTGATATCTTTCCCCGTTGACTTCTATGAGATGTTTTTGGCTTGAAGGTGCCAGTGAGTGAATCTGGAACTCCTTTTAAATAAAATGTGTCCTCCATTACTGAGAAGCTTTGACAAGGAATGGAACAGCCCAATGTCTCGTATGAAAAAAAGCCCCACCATAAACACCAGCCTTCTCTTCTAAGGGAAAACCTTAGCAGATTCTTCTCGAGCTCTTTTCAACCATTGCAGACTTATGGAGCTGGTGTTTTGCATCTGCATATTTGCCATGTTTTGGGTTGCAGAGTCTGTCATAAGCTCATCAACCAACTGTCTCTCTGCTATATTTGGGGCAAACTGGGTAAAATAACCCGTTCAGTCCATAACGACAGTCTCTCTTTTACCTCCCCCCCCCCAGATGTTGCTCCGGAGACCCAAGCGCCACAATCCTCACTTCCCCATCTGCACCTACTGCTGCAGCTGCTGTAAGAACAAGGGTTGTGGATTTTGTTGTCGGACATGAAGCTGGTGAAGACATTGCCCAACGACCTCAACACCCTTAGATGGCTGTTCCCCTAACAGCATCACAGACACGCCATCAATGAAACCTTGGCTGCCCTCCCATTCACTTGCAAAGCTTCCTCCTTATTTATTACTTTAGAACTATTTTGGAATTTTTTTTGTTTGTTTGTTTGCTTTGTATATTCTTTGTACATTACTGGGAATTAAATGCATTTTCACTTCAGAACTGTCCTGAAATGATTCTTCTTCTTTGGGCGAAGGGATGTAAGATGGGCCCGTCTCTTCAGTTAACCCTGTTAAAAACAAGTTAACCTCTCTTGAAATCCCCAAATGTGGAGGTTAGTAAATTTTTTTAGGCTTTTCAAATCAGAATTCACTAACAATCAGAGGTGTGTGCAAAGCCAAGGTATAATAAATTCATGTCAGAAATTATTCTGGGTTGAAAGAATTTTTGCGGGAGAATCTCCACTCAGGGAATGCCCAAGTAAGGCTCCTTTCATGTCCCCAAGAGCTGGGACAGAGATGGGCACTCAATCCAGCATTCAGTACCCGGGTCCCATACTGGCAACTTGCCAGCCTTTCACCTAACAAGGCAAATGTCTTAAAGGTCACCTTTGTTCGAAAGCCAGTTGTATCCAACTCTAGGGTACAGTGCTCATCTCTGTTTATAGCCAAAGAGACAGCGCAGTCTTCATCTGCAGATGTTTCCATGGACATGTGGCAGGCATGGAACGCTGTTTACTTTTGTACCAAAGCAGTACCTATTTATCTACTTGCAATTTCTTGCTTTCAAATTGCTAGGTTGGCAGGAGCTGGGACAAAGATGGGAGCTCACTCGTCGAGGAATACTAGGGTCTCAAACTGCTGTCCTGCCGACCTTCCAGTCATCAAGTTTAATGTTCTTAACCACTTAACCTCCTTACATTTTTTTAACTCCATGTGCCAGAAGTTACATCTAGGACAGTGATGGTGAACCTATGGCACACGTGCCCGAGGTGGCACGCAGAGGCGTTTTTGTGGGCATGCGTCCAATTGAAGGCAAGCTCTGCCCCATTCTACCCTGTACTGCTGGGATTGGTGTATGTCAGAAATGGAAACTATGTTCAGATTTCTGGTTCTTTGTGCAGTTGTTCAAGGCACAGAAAAATCAGGTGTGGAAACCTTATCTACAGTGTATTGGAAGCGCTTTAAGCAGTTCCTTGTAGAGTGATGCCGGCGTGATTCCCAATACCACCTCCCAGTAAATCACAGTAACAGAAGCCATTGGGACAGGCTGAAAGTACAAAAATAGAGACATATACTTCGAAAGTCTGACAGTAAAATCCACAGACACGACAGGCTCAGCACAACAGGAAAAAGCCCAGTCTTAAGAAAGAAATAAGAGGAAGAAGACAGAAGCACCTCTCCGTATCCTTGAACAGGCAGCCTCGGACAGCCCCCCTATTGCTAACTATTCCCTTGCAAAAGAAGGTTTGGGAATGGTTGAGGATCAATAGCAATCCCCTCGACCCCAGGGAGGATTCACAGGAAGAGATGCCATAAATATTTACCCGCGTCTTGGCAATCAAAATCTTGGGAGTTAATACTAATACTGTTTCCCGCAGCAGGGAGTTCCAAGGATTTATATGATTAACAATAGCGTCCCATAAATACTTGGAGGTAGTCCTGACAAGCCAGGGATCCCCACGGTTTGGTAATTTTGGCCATCCTTACTGGATACCACTGCTCCGATCACACCCCTTTCTCTAGCTAGTGTTACTTCTAGATTTACAAGCACTTTTAAATAGAAAGTTTTGGACAAAGCCTCTTGTTCGTTCCGTTCCCCTTCCTAAATCAAACGTTGGAGTAGATTTGGTCATTGCCAGGGGTGGCCTGCCAGCTGCTCCGGTTCCCAAAATGACTGGCAAATGTTCCTGATGGTAAATTCTCATAATCTTCGGCTACTTCCATGTTCTCATAGGTCTCGGTACTTAGATCCTAAATCATGCACACACACACACACACACACACACACACACACACACACACACACACACACACACACACAGAGAGAGAGAGAGAGAGAGAGAGAGAGAAGCAATTTAGGTAAAGGATAAAGATCACCCTAGCTCGAGAGCTGGTCGTATCCTACTCTAGGGTGTGGTGCTCACCTCTGTTGATAGCCAAAGAGCCCGTCTGCATCTGCACACATTTCCTTGGTCATGTGGCAGGCATAACTAGATGCCGGAGTGCACAAAACACTGTTAGCTTTCCCAGTGAAGTGGTCCCTATTTATCTACTTGCAATGTCTTGCTTTCGAACTGCTAGGTCAGCAGGAGTTGGGACAGGTGACAGGCACTCACTCCGTCATGCACCACTGTGGTGGCTCAGTGGTTAAGAAGGTCGCCTTGTTAGCTGGAAGGCCTGCAAGTCGGCAGTTCAAGAACCGAGTGTTGCATGACGGAATGAGCACCTGTCTCTGCCCCAGCTCCTGCCAACCTAGCAGTTCGAAAGCATGAAATTGCAAGTAGATAAACTTTGGTGGGAAAAGTTCTTGGGGACATGAAAGGAGCCTTATTTGGGTGTCCCCTGAAAATCCTTTCAACCTAGAAATCACCTTCGTGTGCTTCTGAAACAATTTTTTAAAAATGCAGCACTTGGGTCTCGAACTACTGACCTGCCAACCTTTCAGTTGTCAAAGTCAGCATCTTAACCACTGAGCCACTGTGGCCCCTATAACAGTGATATACATATTTATTTAAAGAAGGGGTTCTCAACCTGTGGCCCATGGGCCGTTTGCGGCCCACGGCACCATTTCATGTAGCCCCCACACTGCCTCCACCACACCAGGAAGGGCCATGTGGTGGAGGAAGAGCAAAATGTCCATCCAGTCCCCGAAGCTGTGTGAGGGAGTGTCACTCAGTCCCCAGCTTAAAAAGGTTGAGAACTCCTGATTTAAAGGAATGTTATATACAGTTGTCAGTAGCTATCTTCTGTTAGAAATGGGCAGGTTGCAGCATACTTGTCAACCTTCCCAGATTGGCCGGGATTTCCAGATTTTCGGCACCGATTTGCGCCATTTCCCGCCCGCAGCTGCCAAAACCCCATAATTGGCAGCGGGGGGGAAAGAGGTACTGCGCATCCTTTCTGCGCAAGTCGCGTTTTACACATGCGTAGAAGGCTACGCAAGCGTAAAAGGGTTCTACGCAAGCGTAAAAGCCTTCTACACATGCGTAGAATGCGACTTGCGCAGAACCGTTGTGCGCAGGTCCCGGATTGTCTGGAGCCGCGGTTGACAGGTATGGCTATCAGTGATGCACTGCAGCAGGTTCTGTCAGGTTCTGCAGAACTGGTAGTGGAAATTCCCCCTGGCCATGCCCACTTGGTTGGCCACACCCACCTCCATAGCCCCTATTGCCAGATGTTTGGCCCCACCCACAGGTTTGGCCCCACCCACAGAGTAGGTAGTAAAAAAAATGCAGTGCATTACTGGCAACTACCATTTTCTCAGGCATGTAAGTAAATGTAATTCTCTGCTCCTGCCTGCAACAGACCCACCGCGGTTAAAGGCACAGGAGCAACGGTTGGTGGGTAAAGTTGGCCACCCAGCAGAGGAAGAGGCAGGGGAACTAGAGACCAGGGGTAGTGTAGGGAAATATGGCCCTTACATTATCAGCAGCTGGACTCCCTCCTACTTTGGGTTTGCTATACATATTGAACTGTTCATCCTTCTTTGACGTAGACACTTTTTCTGTTCTAAGAGTCGGATTCTGTTCCCCGTTTCCGTCGGTGATGTACAGGGTCGGATCTTCCTCTTCCTCCTCTTCCTCCTCTTGTTTTTGACCTTTTTTCCTAGCAGCAGAAGAAAGGCAGCAGGAGAGAGAATGGTGTTAAAGTTGGTGAAGAGAGGGCACGGAGAACCAGTTGCCAAATCCTCAGGAAAAAGACAACACAAAACACCAACAACAAGACGGCATAGTTAACAGCTGCGCCGTAAGCTGCAATGGGCAGCTACCATTTTTCCAGGCGCGGAAGTGAATTTAATTAATTATCTGCCGTTGAAGGTGCAGGAGCAATGGCTGGTGGAAAAAGTTGGCCACCCAGCACAGGAAAGTTGATTTTTGAAGAATGAGGGTGGGTGGGGTTAACAAATGGGAGCCTTGTTGGCATCTAAATCAGGGGTGCACAAACTTTTCGGGCCACAGGCTGGTCATGTGGTTCAGCGGGCCAGTCATATGCATACCTGTCAACCTTCCTGGATTGGCCGGGATTTCCCGGTTTTCGGTGCCAATTTGCGCCATTTCCCACTCCGCGCTGCCGAAACCCCGGAATTTGGCAGTGGGGGAAAGGAGGTACTGCACAGCCCTTCTGTGCAGGTCACCTTCTATGCAAGCGTAGAAGGGTTTTATGCTTGCGTAGAAGGCTACGCATGCATAGAAGGGGGCTACGCAAGCGTAAAACCCTTCTATGCATGTGTAGAAGGCGACCTGCGCAGAACCGTTCTGCGCAGGTCCCGGATTGGCCGGAGCCGCGGTTGACAGGTATGGTCATATGGTTGCTCCCACCGGAAGCAGAAGCAAAACATGCCTTGCGATCTGTTTTGCAACTGGATGAGATAGATTTTAAACTGCCATTTTCTCTGCTTAATCCAGGTTTGCTCAAACTATGGCCCATGGGCCACATCTGGCCCCCAATGGCAATTCATTTAGCCCACAATGCCCTAGTCACTCCCGGAAGCGGAAGTAAAACATGCCCTCATCAATCCTGGAAGCGGAATTAAAACACACTCACACTGCCCTCGCCGCTCCCGGAAGCAGAAGTAAAACGCGCCCCTACGGGCGCGTTTTGCTTCCGCTTCCGGAGCAACGAGGGTGATGTGGGCCAGATGAATTGGCATTGGGGGCTGGATCTGACCCACGGGCTGTAGTTTGGGCACCCCTGATCTAAATCAAAACTGTCTCTACTTAGAGACTGGGCACCCTTCTGAATGCATTCAGTTGCGGTTCTGGCTTTTTCACCTGCTGATCACCACTTTGTACGCCACGATCCCCATCAGCGTAAGGAAGAGGAGGCCGCCGATGGCACCCCCAGCCGCCATGAGCAGAAGAGTCATGTCCCCTGTGGGAAAAAGAAACAGGCCCTAAAATGTAATCCAGATAAAGATATAGGCAGATGAGCTAGATTAAGGTAAGCATAAAGGTTTGCTAAAGGCAAAGATCCCCCTTGTTTGAAAGCCAGCCGTGTCCGCTTCTAGGGATTGTTGCTGATCCCCATTTATATGCAAAAAACCAGTACTGTCTGTGTTTGCAGACATTTCTACGGTCATGTGCCAGGCATGACTAGGCATTAGTGTGCACAGAATGCTGTTACATTTCCTGCCAAAGTGATACCTATTCATCTACAGTAGAACCACATATAACAAATGCCTCTTACAGCAATTAAATCGTACAATGAAGAGGATTTGAAAAAACATTGTGCCCCGTATAACAACAAAAATCATTATACGATGCATTGTACCTCTATGGGGAAAATGGTACAACGATTTTTCGTTGTTGTATGATTTTTCCCATAGAGATAATCATTGTACGATGCATCCCATAGGGGTAATCACTATACGATGCATGCATCATATAGTGATTAAATCGTACAACGACTAGCCCCGCGGAACAAATTAAAGTCATTGTACGGGGTTTTACTGTACTTGCAATTTCTTGCTTTCATGTTGCTAGGCTGGCAGGAGCTGGGATAGAAGAAAGGCACTCAATCCAGGCATGACTAGATGGCAGAGCACATGGAACACTGTTACCTTCCCTGCCGAAGCGGTACCTATTTATCTACTTGCAATTTCTTGCTTTCAAATTGCTAGGCTGGCAGGAGCTGGGACAGAAGATGGGAACTCACTCATGGCATGACTATATGCCAAAGCACATGGAACACTGTTACCTTCCCTGTCGAAGCGGTACCTATTTATCTACTTGTAATTTCTTGCCTTTGAACTGCTAGGTTGACAACAGGTGCTCAATCCATCGTGCAGCACTTGTGTCTTGAAATACTGAGCCAGTAAGCCACCTTGCTCCTCAGACTGGCTAGGATGTGCCTTTACCATCAGAGTGGGCAAGGGTCACTTCCCAGTGCATCTGCCTCCCCAAGCATCCCTATTCTCACCCCCAAATTAATTAATTGCGCTTGGTGGCGCAGTGGTTCAATTGCTGTGCTGCAGCCAGAACAGTGTGAGTTCGATTCTGTCCAGGTAGAGTTCTCTCTACCTGTCTGTGTACATCACGGAGCCTCTGGGTTTTCTCAGCTTCTTCCCCTTACCTGCCTGGATAGCAACCAGTGCAATTTGGTTCAGGCCGTGCTTGTTGGCAGCCGTGCAGGAGACGTTGGTCAAGGTGGACGAAGGGCCCCTCAAGACCCCGATGACGGCTTGCCCCCAAGACGCTGATGCTGCCTGCAGCTCGGAGCTGTTGAAAGTCCCCGGGACAGTGCGGTTGGGGAGACGCCACTCGATGCTGGGCAAGGGGTTTCCTTCGACCAAACAGTAACAGGCAATGGCCTCGCCGTCCCTTGAGATGGTGCAGTTCCCTTCAGGTAGCATGACAGGTTTGTCTGCAAGAAGGGCAGAAAGTCTTTTTTTTTTAAATTCCTCAATAGGGCAGGAAAGCCAGAGCAAGATGTATTATCTTTTTGGAATTAGGGGACAAACATATAAATTATTAGGCAATGGTACAGAGCAAGGGACTGCAAACCTGGCTCTCCAGGTATTCTTGGACTTTACTTCTCAGAAACCCAAGTCAACACTCCTGTTGATCAGGGCTTCTGGGAACTGATGTCCAAGAACCATGTTTGCTGACCTCTGATATAGAGAATAGTTAAATGAAAGTTTATAACAGGGGTTCTCAACCTTTTGAAGCCGGGGGCTGGGTCACGCCCTCTCAGTCAGCTTTGAGGGCTAGATGACCATTTTGCCCTGCCTGCCATTTTGTCCCAACAGCTTCAAAGGGGTGGGCATTTTATTTATTGAATGCCCCTGGAGAGGTGGGGGCACATGAAATGGTGCCGTGGGCCAGATCCGGCCCATGGGCCTTAGGTTTGGAAACCCCTGGTTTATAATGTCCCACTGGTGGTAGGTGCACATAGCAGTATTTATATATAGTAGAACCCCGCATAACGAAATAGCTCCGTTCCACGGAGCTCTTCGCTATGTGGTTTACCCCGCAGAACGAAAAGAAAATGTTTGTTATACAGGGTTTTCGTTAACTGGGGTATACCCTGCTTAATGAAAACCACATATAACGGGGGGGGGGGGAACCCCGTATAACGAAAACCCCATATAATGGGGGGGGGGAAAGTATAACGAAAACAAAGTTTCACCTGTGCAGTCACACCACTATTAAAAGCATTGTCACATGCTGACCATACATTGCCTCCGACATATGGTGACCCTATGAATGAGAGATCTTCAAAATGTCCTGTGCTCAACAACCCTGCTCAGCATCTGCAAACTCAAGCCTGTGGTTTCCTTTACAAAGTTAGTGCATCTCACATTGGGTCTTCCTCCTTCTCTGTTGCTTTCAATCTTTCCCAACATTATTTTCCTTTTCGAGAGACTCTTGCCTTCTTCTCACAATGTGTTCAAAATTTTGCCTCCAGAGATAACTTAGGTTTGAGTCACTCTTAGAACCCACTTACTCATTCTTCTGGCAGTCTGGGGTATCCCAAGAGCTTTCCCCCAAAAAGTGTATTTCAAATGAATCTAATTTTCCTCCTGCCAGCTTTCTTTCCTGTCCAGTTTTCACACCCGTATGTGGTGATCAAGAACACAGGAGCCCTAAATAAATAAAAAGGTAGCAACTCCCCACAAAACCACAGTGGCACCAGCCCAATTTTTTAAAAAAAACATCCTCTTACACTCGACATTGAGGTAAGTAGGTGGCGAATCTTCTCCCATCCCTACGTCGTTCTCCGCGACACAGTGGAACGGTCCCGAGTCCCTCCGCACATCTGTGAGTTTGACCTCTGGCCCCGTGCCAGCTGCCCGCAGTGGAGCCTTCCGTGGACCGAAGAACCAGCGATAGCTGATGGGAGGCGGGTTACTTTGGCTACTGCAACGCAAGGTGACACTGTCCCCTTCTTTCAGGATTGGGTTCCCCACAACAGAGATGACTGCATTTTTTGGAGTATCTAGAAGAGACAAGCAGAGATGAGACAGTATTGGATAGCGCTTAGAGTTTAAGACTGGGTCTTAGAAATCAGTGTTGTATAGCTCTTAGACTCAGAGTTTAAGACTGGGTCTTAGGAATCAGTGTTTTATAGCGCTTAGACTCAAAATTTAAGACTGGATCTTAGAAATCAGTGTTGCATAGCGCTTAGAATCAGAGTTTAAGACTGGATCTTAGAAATCAGTGTTGCATAGCACTTAGACTCAGAGTTTAAGACTGGGTCTTAAGAATCAGTCTTGTATAGCGCTTAAAGTTTAAGACTTAGAACTCTTAGAAGTCATTGGTGACTTTGGTCCAGGTTCTCCTCCCTACCTTTCCCTGTCTCTGTTCTACCTTGAAAGGTTGTTGTGGGTGCAAAGTAGGGAGGAAGAAAGCCACTTTGGTCTCATTGGAGGAAAGGTAAAATTAAAGGTCTCCCATGTTTTGAAAGACAGTCGTATTCGACTCTAGGTGGAGGTGCTCATCTTTGTTTACAGCCAAAGAGCCAGTGCTGTCCGCCATCATGTGGCAGGCATGATTAGACATCAGAAAACTTGGAACACTGTTACCTTTCCCGCTGAAGTTGTACCTATTTATCTAATTGCAATTTATTGCTTTCAAACTGCTAGATTGGCAGGAGCTGGGACAGGTGGCAGGAGCTCACTCAATCACAGAGCACGCGGGCCTTGAACTGCTGACCTGCCGACCTTTCAGCTGCCAAGCCCAGCATCTTAACCACTAGGCCACTGTGGCTCTCACTGGAGTCAAAGCCAGATATAAAAATAACTGTTGGCCACTCTTCTTTTTGGGTTTTGAGCAAAGGAGATCTTTACCTTAATTTATAAGAACCTGAATCTATCATGGAGGGGGACGGATAACCAGTGCAAGTGGACCAGAATCTCGGAGATGTGGTCTAATTTAATTAATCTGACCACCACATTCTCAACCTACTATAGTTTCCGCATAAGTTTGAAGGGCAGCCCCACATAGAGAGCACCGCAGCAGTCAATCCTTAAGATTACCAGTGTATAGCTTTGAAAAGACAGTAGCTTCTCCCGATGTTCTCACCCTACTCTAGAGCAAAGCGTGGGCAATTTACTTCTACCAGCCTCCTCCCCTGTAACTTTAGTTTTTTTGAGAATTATAGTTCTGGCAAATGGACACTCACATTTCACTTGCAGGTAAATCCCATTGCGAGACTGTTGCTGATTCGGGAATGTTGCCATGCACTGCAGGTATTTGCCATGGTCCTTATTGGAAGGGGTGTAGTTGAACCCCGATTCTGTCCGCCAGGCTCCCCCTGCCAGACGTTCTTGAATGGTGATTGGCTTGGCTCCCATAAGGTTCCAGGTAATGGTGGGTGGGCTCATGGGGCAGGTGTGCAGGGTTGAACAGGTAACCAGGGTACGATCGCCTTCCGTCAGCAACCCCGGGTCACTCAGTTCCAGTTGGTTCGGCGTATCTGCCGCAAAAAAAAAAAAAAAGAGAGAGGGAGAGAGACATCAAACCAAAGAAGATGAGACAGCACTTATAGCTTTAGGGCAGGGATTCTCATTCTGTGGCCTGTGGGCTGGATGCAGCCCACAGCACCATTTCATGTGGTTCCCCACCATCTCTACCACACCCGAAAATGCCATGTGATGGAAGAAGGGCAAAATGGCCATCCAGCCCCCGAAGCTGTCTGAGAGAGAGTGACCCCGGTCCACGGCTTTAAAAGGTTGAGAACTGCTTTATGGTATAAGAGAAGGGGTACTTAGTTTTTTACTTTGGAGCTCTCTGAACATCAGAAGTGCCAGGAAGCTTCTCTGCCACCTGACCAGGCTCCCAGTTAGTTAGAAAAGAGACAGAGGGAACCCTTGCTTGGTAAATATAGCTTGTTTGTGTTCTTGTTCTTGTTTCTTGCTCTGACTGTTATATTTTGCTTGATGAACTATGCAATAAAGCTTTGTTTTTTCACCCACTGAGTGCTTATTGTCTCTGAGATCCTAAAAAACCCTAAAACCAAACAGGCCTATCCAGGGTTGCCATGCATTGGAAGCCACATGAAGGCACATAAGTAGACCACCAACTGTGAATGAGGTTCTCCCCGTCCTTACCTACTACTTCCACCCGGACCGTGACATCATAGAACCGATGCTTGACGGAATCGGGGTTGATCCAGACATAGTAGCTCATGGAATCCTCGCTGCGCACTGGATTGATGCTGAGAGTGCAGTTCCCCATCTCCAAATCCCCGAGGACCTCTGTCCTTCCCTGGTACTCGGGCAAGACAGTATCTGGGCTTTTGCTGTTGTAGATCTCCGGGTAGCCTCTGGAGCGGTATTGGTACCAAGCAACGCTGAATTTTCCATCCCAGGAATCTCGGGGTCCTGGGTAGGTAAAGGAGCATGGGATGACCACACAAGAGCCACGGAGGGCTTGGATGGTGCTGGGCAGGGTGGAACTCCAGGCTTCTGAGTGGGGGCTGTAAGAAAGAACTGGAGAAAATAAAAAATGGAGCCAGTAAAAGACAGAATCAGAGCAAGGCAAAAGCAAAGCAATTACACTTATATACTTTCCCCATAGCACTTCGTGCTTTCTCTGGGTGGTTCATAATTTAATTAGCATTTTGCCCCCAAAGGATGGAAGGTGGAGTCAACTTTGAGCCCTGATCAGGATCGACCTCACAACCTTTTTGGTTGCAGTACACGAGTTTAACCACTGCGCCACCAGGGCAAAGAACGGAATCAAAACTTGAGTTGACATGCTAGTAGGGTGATACCTTGGATAAAGTCCGATCCGGATAAAGTCTGATTCGGATAAAGTCGCGGTTTTCATGCACATGTGATGCATAGCATGAAGTCCAAAACCGCTAAGAAATGGACGTTATCCGAGGTATTTGGTATAGGAATCTTGGTTAAAGTCCATTTTTGGACGTTATCCGATGCATCGCCCATTTCATTTGGATAAAGTCCAAAATCGGACAAATTCCAAACTTGTGGAACTGAGTTTGGACTTTATCCGTGGTTCTACTGTATACAGAGTAGGTTACAAAGTCATGATGTGAAGAGCTAATCTTCACCTGTCAGGGAGTTTTTATAGGGCATGAGACTTGTCTACCTCCCACTTTACTTATTGCCCCACAAAAAATCCACTTCTTCCAACTAATGAAGTTATTTGACTTGAAAAATATGGAGAAGGGACCCTCAAAAGAATAAAGGATCATAGGCTATTCATTAGTGCAAGACTCTACATTTATTAATGGCATCGAGATAAGCATTTTCACTAAGTTTTAGTTTTTCCTTGATTGTTCTGGCTGATATAACTGTTTTGAGGGCTGTTCTTTCATTGTTGTAAGACACCTATAATGGTGGTCACAAAAATTGGGGTGGTGTGTTTAAATAAATAAATAAATAAATAAATGAGCGAGCGAGCAAGTGAGTGAGTGAATAGAAAGGAAGGAAGGAAGCAAACCACACACGTTATGTGCTGTTAAAAATAAGATGTTATAAAGATATAAAGAGGAAGAAATTCCTCTTCTTTCTTTATCTGCACAGTCGAGTCCAAAATTCAAAGCATCTGGAAGCTGTAATCCAAAAAATGAGGAACTTTTCCCATTTAGGAGGTGTGATCCTAAGCAGCAATCTGATAAACATGGTTTAATCAGAAAAGGCATGCAATTAAGTCACAAAGTTCATACCATCAAAGACCCTATCTACACAACAGACAAGCTTTGATGAGTTTCTTGTTCGTTCATTTGTCCTGGTCATGTAGGAAGTGTCATTATATTGTTTAAACACTAGGTTCCACTGTATCTCTTTGTATCTGGGTGGAAGGAGATGCTGCCGTACAGTTTTTAAGGGAGTATGGGAGCAATCGGAGAGCCTCAGAAATAGGGTTGCCATAATTCTCTCCCACCAAACCGGGATAGCCATGTGACATCATTGTATTGTTCAAACAGTGCATGTGTCACAGAGACCGCAGCTCTAAAACCCCACATATTCCCTGTCTATGGTGGGCAGCCACCATCAGTTTAAAAAAGCTATAGTCAAGAGGTTGTTTCCCATATGATCCTTCTTGCAAAAGATGATTCTTGATGGTTCTATTTTTATTTCTTTTCCCATCTCTGCCCCAGCTCCTGCCAACCTAGCAGTTTGAAAGCAAGAAATTGCAAGTACTGTAGATAAATAGGGACCACTTTGGTGGGAAGGTAAACAGCATTCCATGCACTCCGGTGTCTAGTCATGCCTGCCACATGACCATGGAAACATGTGCAGACGCAGACAGCACTGACAGGAAAGGACTTATTTTGAAATGGACAGTTATTCACTTTCTGTCCTCTCCATACCTGTCAACCTTCCCGGATTGGGAGGGATTTCCTGATTTTCGGCGCCGATTTCCCGCCCGCAGCTGCCAAAACCCCGGAATTGGCAACGGGGGGGGGGGGGGAGAGGTACTGTGCAGATCGCCTTTTACACACGTGTAGAAGGCTTTTACACTTGTGTAGAACCCTTCTACGCTTGCGTAGAACCCTTCTAAGCTTGCGTAGAACCCTTCTACGCATGCATAGAAGGCAATCTGCGCAGAAGGAGATTGTAGAAACCTTCTACGCATGCGTAGAAGGGTTCTATGCAAGTGTAGAAGGGTTCTACACAAGCGTAAAACCCTTCTACGCATGAGTAGAAGGTGATCTGCACAGAACCATTCTGCGCAGGTCTCGTATTTTCCGGAGCCACGGTTGACAGGTACGGTCCTCTCTCTCTAGGAATTGTGACTCTATGAAATTAATCCTTTGTTTCTGGGATTTTTACAGGTTTTTTTCTTGAACCAGCCGGGACTGCTTCAACCCGGGAAATTACCAGGAAATCGGGACATATGGCAACTCTACTCAGAAAAGTCTCCTACCGATCACATTGGAAAGAGTTGCTTTGCTGGGAGCTATCTTCCTTAAAAGTGATTTTTCTGTCCGTTACGAAATCATTCCAACTCAGCCACCAAGAAAATTAATCTGCAGTTGGACCAGAAAGGCCCAGTGTTATTGCCCATAAACATCTCGCACCAGTAAGCCAAAATACAAGCTATGTCTCTATCTGATTGCACCCAAAATAATGTTCTTGTCTAGCCCCCTACATAGGATTGCCACGTATCAGGGAAGAGGCTGGAGATGGAGGGGATTCCTACATTCCATTGGGTCTCCAAGTGAGTAGACAAATCTTAGGGCAAGCAGTTCTTTAGGAGATGGTAGTTTGGTTCATATGGGATGTATAAACCTTGGCATTCTTCCTGACCAGGAAGTTCACTGGATCCAGGGGTCATAGGCTCAGCATAATAGCAATACCAATCATTCCATTTGCATGTCAGAGATTACTCTGGGTTGAAAGGATTTTTGCAGGGGATGCCCGAATGTGGCTCCTTTCATTCCCCCATCGTTCAGCTCTCTGGAATCGAACCTGTCTTTCCAGTCTCCAAGCCTAGCACCTTAACCACTAAGCCACCGGGGGAGCTGCTAGCATTACACTTATATACCGCCCCATTGCATTTAAAGCACTCTCTGGGTGGTTCGCAAGACAATTAGCATTTTGGCCCCAATACGCTGGCCATTAATTTTACTCCCATTGGAAAGATGAGTCAACCTGGAGCCTGTCAGGATCAAACTCAAGAAGTCAGGCTGGGGACTTTTGGAAATTTCCTACCAATTTTATTTGTGTCGATGAAATATCTTTTTTAAAAATATATATTTTATTGAGATTTTAAAAGAATTATAAGATAACAAAAATACCAATAATAACAAAGAAAATAAGCAAACTACATACAGAAGACATACTAAAAGGGAAGATAATAATAATAATAATAATAACAACAACAACAACAACATAACATAAGCTATACCTATCATCAGACATATCTTTTCATTTTTCCATCTTCCTCATAAATTTCAATTCTTCCTTTGATACATTTATATCATTCTTCATATACTTTCATTTATTCTCCAATTTTTAATCTTAAACTCAATTATTTTATGTATTAACTTATTTAATATCTGATAATCAACTTTTCTTAACCTAAATTATTACTAATATAAAGCAAAATCTAAAGAAATAATATCACCCATGTGCTATATACATTGTCCCAAATTCACTACTTATTTTTCTAACCATCTTATTTGCCCCCAAAACTCAACGTTTCATGTGCTGCCTTGTACCCTCTATTATTTTTCAAAAAGGTTTCAAAATGTCCCAAAATCTATTTTCTTTAGTTATTCTTTTTTTAAAATTTAATTCGCATGTAGGTTTTTCAGTCAGGGCAATTTCCCAAATCCCAATTATCGACTTCTAATCTTAAATTATTCTTCCAATATTTTTTTTGGCTATCTATTGTCTTGCAATTGTTAAAAAAACCCTGGAATTAAATCTTTTTTATTCGCGTCTAAATTCTTCTCCTCTAAACCTGTTAACAGAGCTATATTCGTATCTAATTTAATTTTAATGCCCATGATATCTGATTTAATTTTCAATGTTGTGTTGATGAAATTCCAACGTAGCTTTTGCATACCTGTCAAGTATCCTGGATTGGTCGGAAAATCCCGTATTTTGGCGCATGTTCCTCCCCTTTCCCAGTGCCGTCCCGTATTTAGAATGGCGGAGAAAGGGGTTGCGAGCACGCTCACATGCACAGAACCCATTTGCACATGTGCAAATGTGTTCTGCGCATGCACAAAGGGGTTCTACGCATGCACAAAGTAGTTTTTCCTGCACATGCGCACCCGGACCGGAGCAGTTCCCGTATTTTCCAGAGCAGCGCTTGACGGGTATGAGCTTTTGTGACAGACAAGGATTCAAATGCGTCCACCTCTGCAGTCAGGGAAGCCACCCCATGGCACATTTAAGAGAATCTCTTACAGAGCTCGGAGAAGGAACTTACTCAGGAGAAATGCTACTTGGAGAGATCTGTTGATGTGCTTCATGATGTGTTGCCTCGCTGAGATGACAACCCCAAGGGCTTGGGGGAAGGGACGTTCCTTCGGCTCTTCCCCACGGAGTCCGTCATGCACAGTTACACAGGTGGGGAAGCTGGTGAAAAGAAAAATGTTGGGATGCAATCACAGAGACATCAAGGTAATTAAGCATGCATCAAGTTGAATTCCACCATAGGCCAACCAAGCAACTGAAGTATGAGCAGCGATGGATAACAGATTTTCCAAAGATGACAAAAACGGTATATAATCTTGCGTTGCCAACTTTTTTTTTACTTGTCTTTACTCCTATGCCTTTATCAGCAACTTGATCTGTAACTGGAAGGAAGGGAATCTGCTTATTTCCATGCCATAAACACCTTCAGTTTGCAAGTCCTGCTGTTAAAGACATAAGGAAAAAAAACCAGTTCTGTTGAATTTCCCTTTCCTTCCTGTTATCTGGCAACAGTGTGATATAACAGCTGAGATGTGCATTAATCTGACGAAATGCAAGTTATTTTAAATCACTTGTCAACCACTTGGCTGGGTCATTTATTTGCACCATTTCTTGAACTGGTATATTCTTCTTTGTATACATGTGTGTCAGAACATATATTTTAAACCAGGAGTTCTCAAACTTTTAAAGCCGGGGGCTGGGTCATGCTCCCTCAGACAGCTTCGGGGGCTGGATGGCCATTTTGCACATCCTCCACCACATGGCACTTCTGGGTGTGTTGGGGGCCCACATGAAACGATGCCACGATCCACATCCGGCATGTGGGCCGCAGGTTAAGAATCCCTGTTTTAAACTGTTAAGTTTTCAGGATTCCCTGCAGCCCAAAAAAAGTTTTCCCCCATAAAGATCACCCCATATCTGTGGGTTCAATATCCATGTTTTCGGTTCTGTGGGTTTAAAAATATTCAATAATAATAATAATTTTGTGTTAGAAATTATTCTGTGTTGAAAGGATTTTTGCAGAAAAAACTCCGCTCAGGGAATACCCAAATGAGGCTCCTTTCAAGAGCTGGGACAGAGACGGGCGCTCAATCTGTCATTCAGTACCCGGGTCTTGAACTGCCGACTTGCAAAAATCCCTTCGTGAGGGGTGATCTTGCTTCCTTTGTTCAAATCCGGGACTTTTACATGTTTTTTTCTTGAACTGGCCAGGACAGCTTGAATCCGGGAAAATCCTGGAAAATCAGGACATATGGCAACCCTAGATCTGTATAATGTTACCGCAGTTCAGCAGTTTGTTTGAGGTCATGTTAAGTGTAAAATACAATAACAATAATAAACATGATTTGTACCAGCTGACAGATGCAGAACAGCAATGACAGTGGCTGCATTTGGGGCTAGAGCAGCTGCAGCAGAATCGCACCTTCTTCAGAATGGAGGCTGCCTTCCCAACATTTGACTGGTGGTGACCACGATATATGTTAAAAAGGGAAAGAAAGAAATGAAAACCCTACAGAGACTGGAGAGGAAGGGGGAAATCAGAAAGGGTGCTTTGCAGTGGTGGCTACGGGGTAAAAAAACACCCACCACCTGTTGAGGCAAAGATTCTGAAAGGATGTGGAAACCAAGGTAAGCACTGCTTGTTAAAGGTAAAGGTACTGAAGTGGCTCAAGTGGCTAAGATGCAGAATGGAAGGTCAGCATGTCAGCAGTTCAATACCCAAATACTGCAGGACAGAATGAGCTCCCGTCTTTGTCCCAGCTCCTGCCAACCTAGCAGTTCAAAAGCAAGAAATTGCAAGTAGATAAATAGGGACCACTTTGGTGGGAAGGCAAACAGCGTTCCGTGCACTCTAGTGTCTAGTCATGCCTGGCACATGACCATGGAAACGTCTGCAGAAGCAGACAGTGCTGGCTTTTTGGCTTTGAAACAGAGATGAGCACAGAACCCTAGAGTAGGATACGACTGGCTTTCAAGCAAGGGTGAACTTTACCTTACATTAAAGGTAAAGGTAAAGGTATCCCTTGCTTGAAAGCCAGTCATATACAACTCTAGGATTCAGTGCTCACCTCCGTTTCTAGCCAAAGAGCCAGTGCTGTTTGTGTGCAGACATTTCCATGGTCGTGTGACATGCATAACTAGAAAATGGAGTGCACAGAACACTGTCACCTTTACCACGGAAGCAGTATCTATTCATCTACTTGCAATTTTTTTGCTTTCAAACTGCTAAAAGTAAAGGTAAAGGTCTCTCCAAAGCCAGTCGTATCCAACTCTAGGGTGCAGTGCTCATCTATGTTTCAAGACTGAAGAGCCAGCGCTGTCTGCTTCTGCAGACGTTTCCATGGTAATGTGGCAGGCATGACTAGACACCAGAGCGCACGGAATGCTGTTACCTTCCCACCTAAGTGGTCCCTATTTATCTACTTGCAATTTCTTGCTTTCGAACTGCTAGGTTGGCAGGAGCTGGGACAAAGACGGGAGCTCATTCCGTCCTGCAGTACTCGGGAATCGAAGTGCTGACCTTCCGCCTCCCTGTCAGCGTCTTAGCTACTTGAGCCACTGCAGTCCCTTTCAAACTGCTAGGTTGGCAGAAAATGGGACAGAGACAAGAGCTCATTTTGTTGTCCAGAACGTGGGTCTCGGACTGCTGACCTGCCGAACTTCCAGTCATCAAGTTCAGAGCCTTAACCACTAAGACACCGCAGTCTATACACACTGCATGACTTTAACCCCAATTAAAGAAAACCAATTGGAAAAGCGATTTTTTGAAAGACAAGATTCACCCTCAGCATCTCTATTCAAGTGAAACTTATTATGCTAACTGGATCTTGTCTTGGCCATTATATATAATGGACTGTGGAAAGGAAGAGTGGTATTCCCTGGGCTGTCTCATTTGCCAAGGGACCAAAATTCAAGCTCGGGTGGTTCATTTTACCTCCTAGGAAGAATTCCTTGGTAAGAGCCCAACGTGTCCTCATCTATCAGTCCCAAAAGAACCTCCTGTTAGAAAGAACGCCCAGTTCCCATGCCAGCTTTCCTACCTATTTTTCTTCTGGTATTGTTTCTCATACAATGTGCGTCTTATCGTTCAGTACTTGGATAGCAGTTATGAAGTTTTAGAGGTTTTATACTCATACAATAACAATTGCAACAACAATAATAAGCAATTTTGAATGGGGAAAAGTTATCTAATTCATTTAGAGCTGGGTTCCCTCCACTGGATTGCATGTATGTGTGTAGCAATATTTAGTCAATTCAGCTCTATGAATGTATAATTGTTGTTGTTGTTCAGTCGCACAGTCGACTCCGACCCTTTGCGACCCCATGGACCATTTTCCTCCAGGCGCCTCTGTCCTCCACCATCCCCCTCAGCCCTCCCAGCTCTGTGCCCATTGTGTCTATAATACCATCTAGCCATCTCATCCTTGGCCTCCCCCTTCTTCTTTTGCCCTCCACCTTTCCCAACATCAATGCCTTCTCAAGTGAATCCTCCCTTCTCATTTGATGTCCAAAGTATTTTAGCTTCATCTTTACTATTTGACCTTCCAATGAGCAGTCAGGGTTAATTTCTTCTAAGATTGACCTATTTGTTCTCCTTGCTGTCCAGGGTACTCTCAAAACCCTCCTCCAACACCACATTTCAATGGCATCTATTCTTCTGCGTTCAGCCTTCCTAATTGTCCAGCTCTCACATCCATACATTACTACTGGGAAAACCATTGCTTTGACTATTCTAATTTTTGTTTGCAATGTGATGTCTCTACTTTTCACTATGTTCCCTGGGTTTCTCATCGCTTGTCTCCCAAGAATCAGCCGCCTTTTTATTTCATGGCTGCAATCCCCATCAGCAGTGATCTTTGATCCTAAGAAAGTAAAACCTGTCACTGCTTCTACTTCTTCCCCGTCTATTTTCCAGGAACTGATTGGGCCTGTTGCCATTATCTTGGTTTTCTTGATATTGAGTCTCAAGCCAGCTTTTGCACTCTCCTCCTTCAGCCCAATCAAGAGATTCTTTAGGTCTTCCTCACTTTCTGCCATTAGGGTGGTATGTTCTGTCCTAACTGTTGCTTCTTGGTTCATGTACAGATTTCTCATGAGGCATATGAGGTGCTCTGGTATTCCCATCTCTTTAATTACTTGCCACATCTTGTTGTGGTCCACACAGTCAAATGCCTTAGTGTAGTCAATAAAACAAAAGTAAACTTGTTTCTGGTATTCCTTTGTTTTCTCCATGATCCAGCGTATGTTGGCAATGTGGTCTCTAGTCTCCCTGCCTCTTCTGAAACCAGCCTGCACCTCTGGTAATTCTCTCTCCACATGCTGCTGAAGTCTATCCTGTATTATCTTGAGCATCACCTTGCTGGCATGTGGGATGAGCGCGATTGTTCGATAATTTGAACATTCTTTGGCATTGCCCTTTTTTGGGATTGGGACGTATACTGATCTTTTCCAATCCTGTGGCCACTGTTTTGTTTTCCAAATCTGCTGGCATATTGAATGCAGTAATTTGACGCCGCCATCTTTTAGCGCTTTGAAAAATTCAACTGGGATACCATCATCTCCACTAGCTTTGTTGTTTGCAGTGCTCTTTAGGGCCTTTATGACTTTGCTCTCCAGGATGTCTGGCTCAAGTTCAATTTCTTCATCATTGTGATTATCAGGAGTGTTGAGGTCCTTTTTGTAAAGTTCCTCTTTGTACTCTTTCCATCTTTTCTTAATTTCTTCTGCATCAGCTAGCTCCTTTCCGTCTTTGTCCCTTATCATGGTCATTTTTGCTTTAAATGTTCCCTTGATTTCCCCAAATTTTTTTTGAAAAGATCTCTGGTTCTGCCTCTTTTGTTGTTTTCCTCCATTTCTCTGCACTGTTCTTTTAGGTAGTTTTCCTTATTTCTCCTTGCTTTTCTTTGAAATTCTGTGTTCAAATGGTTGTAGTTTTTTCTTTCTCCTTTGACTTTTGCGTTCCTTCTTTCCTCTGCTATTTTAAGAGCCTCATCAGACAACCACTTTGCTTTCTTACTCTTCTTTTCTTTTGGTATGGTTTTCTTTGCTGCTTCCTGCATGACGTCCCTCATCTCCGTCCATAATTCTTCTGGTACTCTGTCTACTGAGTCTAAGCCATTAAATCTGTTCATCACCTCCACCGTGTATTCTTTAGGGATGCTGTCTAGGTGATATCTTTCTGGTCTCAGTGTTTTCCCTATTTTCTTTAGTCTAAGCCTGAATTTTGCGATCAGTAGGTTGTGATCTGAGCCACAGTCTGCTCCAGGTCTTGTTTTTGCTGACTGTATGGGAGGTTCTCCATCTTTGGCTGCAGAGTATGTAGTCAATCTGGTTTCGGTGTTGGCCATCTGGTGATGTCCATGTGTAAAGTCGCTTCTTGTGTTGCTGGAAGAGAGTGTTTGCTATGACCAGTGCGTTCTCTTGGCAGAACTCTATCAATCTTTGCCCTGCTTCATTCTGTTTCCAAGACCAAATTTGCCTGTTATTCCCTCCACTTTTTGATTTCCTACTTTGGCATCCCAGTCTCCTAAAATAATTTGGACATCATTTCTTGGTGTCTGTTCTATGAGGTGTTGTAAGTCCTCATAGAACTGGTCCATTGTGGCTTCATCTGCACCAGTGGTTGGTGCGTATATTTGGATCACAGTGACATTGAAAGGTTTGCCTTGAAATCTGACTGACATCATTCTGTCATTTTTGAGATTGTATCCCATTACTGCTTTTCTCACTCTTTTATTGACAATTATGGCTACTCCATTTCTTCTAAGGTTTTCTTGCCCGCAGTAGTAGATATGATGGTTTCCAGAGCTGAATTCACCCATCCCTGTCCATTTTAGCTCACTGATGCCCAAGATGTCAATGCTTATTCTTTCCATCTCATTTTTTACCACTTCCAGTTTTCCTTGATTCATAGACCTCACATTCCATGTCCCTATGCAGTATTGTTCCCTGAAACACTGTATTTCTCCTCCCCCTTTTGTAATAATTTCAGCAATTACAGAATCCACCGGAGGAAGGTTTCACGACCACCGATTTTGAACAGCAGATTTTTGTGAAAATTGTCATTTCCATTTCAGCTTTTGCTTGTGTATCACTTCCTCTGATATGATCAAATCTTTGCTTCATGTACCAACTTTGCATTGGGTCTTGGCTCGCCACTGCATTGCATTCTGGTGTCTGCAGTTTTAAGACCACATCGTGCAAGGGGCTCGCAACCTTTTCAAACCGAGGGTCGGGTCATGCTCCCTCAGACAGCTTCGGAGGCCCAGATGGCCACTTTGCCCTGCCTGCCACACATCACACTTCCGGGTGTGGTGGAGGTGGTGGTGGGCCACTTGAAACGGTGTTCCAGGCCACATCTAGCCCCCGGGCAGTAGGTTGAGAACCCCTGACCTAGTGGTTACGATACTGAACTTGACGGCCGGGAGGTTAGCATTTGGAGACCCAAGTGCAGTATGATGGAGTGAGCTCCCGGCTCTGTCCTAGCTTCTGCAAACCTAGCAGTTCAGAAGCAAGAAATTGTAAGTACTGTAGATAAATCGGTACCACTTTAGTGGGAAAGGTAGCAGCGTTCTATGATATCTTACATCTAGTCATGCCTGCAACATTATCACGGAAATGTCCACAGAAGCAAACCGCGCTGGCTCTTCAGTTTTGAAACAGAGATGAGCACTGAACCCTAGTCGGATACGACTGACTTTCGAGCAAGGGAAACCTTTACCTTTAATAATATTTTAATTTGTTGTTAGCCGCCCAGAGTGGGACAAGATCCCAGATAGGTGGGACATAAATGTAATAAACAAGCAGCACTGCAATACTAACATGAATTCAACTCAAAAACATGACAATGTTTTGAGAATAACTTATTGGTATCCATGTAAACAGGAAGGGTCAAAATGGATGGGTTGTTCATGTGATGAACCACACAAACTTGTATGTGCTTTCAAGATTCCCAGGACTTCACAAACATTCTGCAATATGGTGTGTGTGTGTGGGGGCACATGAAATGTTACCGGGGGTCGGATTTGGCCCATATGTCTTAGGTTGGGAACCCTGGTTTTTGTCTCCTCCTCCTTATGGCAAAGAAGAACATTAGGGATAATACTTTTGTCTTTACTTATAAATCTCCTTCTTTGGGCTGAAACATGTTGTTCGTTTCCTCCTTCGCCCCCTTCCATTTTCCCTCTTGTGTCGTGTCTTTTAAGACTGCAAGCCTGAGATATGTAAGCCATGTCGGGGAACATGTTTGGCTCAAAGTGTGAGTTCGCCAAGTTTGAGATAAACAGTCAATAAGTAACACGCAGAAAAATAATCACAGCCACAAGATGTAGTGACAGCGAATTCTCCCCAACACGTACAGAGACTTCGCTGGCAGAACGCCTTGAGCCTTTACTTTCATGTCTAGCTTGTGAGTCAGTCGGATTTGAGGATATATCGTTGTTGTTGTTATGCGGTGCTAAGTGGAAGGGCGATCAAGGACACTCTTTTACACTGTACCCATGTGTTGCACATCTCTTCCTAGAATCCCAGTTCCTAGTCTGCCAGAAAAACCTCTGGTTAGGCATGGTATGAAACAAGACGCTCGACTTTCTGTCTTGATTCAGCAAATCTCTTTACTTTATTCTTAGGAAATCACCATTTCTTTGGCAGGGGGTTTGGCAAACCCTCCTCCACTATCGTTTCAAGCCTTTGTAAACTGTATGGGGATTTGGAAGGAGTTATTGGGAGCGTTTATTTCTAGGACTAAAAAGCCTCCTAAGAGCAAAAGCCTCAAGTTGAATCATACTGTCATTTTTTTAAAAAAAGCAATAACAATTACAATTATATACCACCTGATAATGCTTAGTGCACTCTCGGGGGTGGGGGTGGGGGTGTCACAAGTTAAGTAGCATTTCCCAACATGGGAGGGAAACGTTTTACGAACCTCTGAAGAATGGAAGGCTTCTGGTCAGGAGCGAACTCACAACGTTCTGTCTAACCACTGCACCACCAGGGCTCTAGCAGCAGATGGTTAGCCTTTAAACCAGGGGTTCCCAACCTAAGGTCCACGGGCTGGATCTGGCCCATAGTGCCATTTCATGTGCCCCCCCTCCCCCAAAGGCATTCGAGAAACAAAATGGCCATCCCATCTTGCAGGCAGGGCAAAATGGCCATCTGACCCTCAAAGCTGACTGTGAGAGTGTGACCTGGCCCCTAAATTGAAAAGGTTGGGAACCCTTGCTTTAAACATTGTTCTCGTTGAGGCATTGCTTGCTTTCGTTGGCTAACATTGAGGGAAACTCTCCCTGCATATTTTCTCTTTTCCTCTTCCCTCCCCATTCAGTTTACCTTTTGTGTCATGTCTTAAGGATGACCCAGATACTCTCTTCCTCACTTTTATCAGAGACTAGCTGATTACCTGGCCTTGCTCGGGTTTTTCCCCCCTTAAAGGAAGTATAGTTTCTTCAGCGTCGTCATCTCTGGCCCATAAACCTAAAGTTCTGTCAAGCCGCGGCCTCCTTTTGCTGTAGAAAGAAGGCCACGGTTTGAATTTTCCAGACACTCAGAACTTTAACTTTACGGGCCTGAGACACCGCCACTGAAGAATGCTTTACCGGCAGTGCGTCCCGGTGGTAAATTCAAACCGCTGTCAAGCTGCATCTCCCTTTCTTCAGTGAAAGGAGTGCACGGCATGACAGAACTTTAAGTTTACGGGCTGGAGATGCTGCCACGGGAAGAAAGCTGTGCCTATTAATCGTGGCCACAGCTTTTAGTGGCGGCATGTCCCGGCGGAAACTTCAAACCACTGTCAAGCCACGTCCTCCTGCCCTCAGTGGCTTGACAGAAATCTAAGTTACCGGACTGGAGACAACGCCGGGCGGTAAATTCAAATCGCTGTCAAGCAGTGTTCTCCTTCCTTCATTCCCTACTTGTAAAGGTCGCCCTCTGTGGCCTTTGTCACTTTTATGTTGTGCTGTCAAGAAAGCCTGGAAACCGTCCTGTCAGTAAGTTCTCCTGAAGGAAAAGCATGTCTGTGTTGGCTGCGTTGGTATAGATTAAGGAAAACAGAGGCTGTGGTGCGCGTGCACAGTACAGTAATACCTCGTACAAAGTCCGCTTCATACAACATTGGATTCATACAACATTGCCTAATTCCTTGAAAAAAGTTGCCTCAAACAAAGTCGTGTGACGTTGTATGAGGTATTGGGGTTTTCCCAGGTTGCATTGTGCCTGGGCAGTATAAAAGGCAGGACACATGTGTGCATTGCTCTTGTGGGTTTTGCATGAGACAAAGAGTGTTTAGGAGTGGTTTTGAGCGTGATTTTGGATTTTTTTTTATTTTTTTCGTCAGCATTTTTAGAAGCATTCCTGGGATGTTTGCAGCATTCTTCAGGTTCTTAGATAATCAGGGTTGTTTGACAAGTTTTTGTAATGTATTTAGCCTTTAGACAATGATTTCTTAAAGTTCTGTCAGTTTCCTGTCTGTTTCTTTGACTTTGCCCTGAAGTCTGTGCTGTTACAGTACAATGTATCTCTATGGAAACGACTTTGTATGAGGCATCGCGGCAAGGATTTGGACGTTGTATGAGGCATTGCGGCTAGGGTTTTGCATGCCTCATACAAAGTCCAAATCTGTATAAAGTCCAAAGTTGTGGAACCAAGTTTGGACGTTGTATGAGGTATCACTGTACTGCTGTTTCGTTGCTTTTTCTCCTGTTAGTGGGGGTGTCCCCTTTATGTCCCACTTTGGGGAGCATAAACCCCAAATGGGTTTAGTGACCCCCACAGTGCTGATCTCGCAAGCCCAAGGTATGTATGTGCTGAATTTCAGTGACATTGATCCAGGGGTGTGGGTTCCTTTAGAGCACATACAAACCCACACCTCTGTTTTATAGATATAGATATATTTTAAGCTTAGGGGATTTAAACACAGATGAGCTATGGCTTCATGGCATAAGAAATGCAGACTGGTTGTTGAAGTGGTCTCCGGTGTGGCTTGGCTTGCTTCCTTGAGCTACTTGTCAGCAGAAAGGCCCCTTCTGTGTTAGTAGTAGTAGTTTCTCCCAGATGGACCTGAGATTATCTTGGGCAAACATGACCCATTGGACTGTTGCCTAGGTTGCTGAAAGCCTAGGACTGAGCCATTACACTTTGCTGACTCCTTGAACTTCATGACTTAAGCAAAAAGATGTCGAAACGGGAGTGGCCAAATTGCGGGCAAAAGTCATCCTCGCCTGACACAACTGGGAGAAATCGCCTTGCGAAAATATTTAGCAACTCTTTTCTATCAAGGAATTGCAAAACCTTCAGTGGAAAATGCAAGCAAAGAGAATTATAATGTGCAATGACATATGTAGACATGATCCACACAATATCTTCTGACTAAAAAAGGTTCCACTTAGACAAATAAACACCTATTCTCCACAGCTCTTCAGGTTGTGTCTAGATGTCATCGATAAAAAACTATTGTAGAAGAAAAGCAGGTATATGTTCCCCAATGAAAATGTATCATGCTTCTAGAATTTTAGGGGTAAACTGCTCCCTCCCCATGCTTGTAGATTTTAGCCATTTCCCCCTTCTGCCAGCATAATTTTAAGCACCGTGGCTGGGGATTTTGGGGACTGTAATCCAGGAAAAGTAGCTAATTTTTCAATCTCAGAAGAGAAGCAGCAGAAGAGCTGAGATATTTTTGTGGGTATGTTTTGTCCAGGTGTGCAGGGATGGTCCACGCAACTGCGAAAGAGAAGCAGAAGATGCAGAAGAAAGAAGAAGAAGATGATGAAGAAGATGATGATGATGAAGAAGAAGAAGATGAAGAAGACAGGCAAGGGAACAGAATTGCTAATCCCCCCCAAACGGATTACTCAAGCCATTTGATTAGCAGATGTGAGTCATGGATAGGAGTATAGAATAACTGAGTTGGAAGGGGACTTTTAGGTCATCAAGCCCAACACCCTACTCAATGTACCCGTAGGAACCCAACTCAAAGCGGATCTGACAGATGGTGGTACAATTCTCTATTGAATGCCTCCAGTGTTGGAGCGCTCACCACCTCTCTAAGAAGTTGGTTCCACTATCATACTGCTCTAACTGTTAAGCGGTTTCCCCTGATATTCAGCCTATATCTGGCTTTCTGTAGTTTCAGCCCATTATTAGGCATCCTACGCTCTGGGAAGATGGGGAACAGATCCTTCCCTCCGGTGTCTAGGCATGCCTGCGACATGTCCACGGAGATGACTGCAAATGTAGACGGCGCTGGCTCTTCAGCTATAAACAGAGATGAGTACTGAACCCTAGAGTCAGATATGACTGACTTTCGAGCAAGGGCGACCTTTACAGGTATTTGAAAAGTGCTATCATGTCCCCTCTTGGTCTTTTTTCTCAAAGCCCACTTTCTATGTTGAGCATTGAGTTCATCGATGCGCTTGCTGGGACACAGCAGGCACCCACGCACTTGCAGAGGCATGAGAGAGAGCACCAGCGAACGAGCAAGCAACTGATTCTTTTCCCCAAGGTGCTGGCTGGCAGCCAAGACCCAGCCTCCCTGTTACACACCAAGCCACAAATGCCAGGCCGTTCACCCTGAACATGGTTCCCATAATTGTCGCATGCAACACTTGTGATCTCCAACCTCCCTCTCCCTCTCTATCACAGCCTGGAAACAACACACAGATGCCCATCTCTGGCCCTTGTATTGTTAGCCCATAGCGAGCCATGGTGATGTCAGCAGCTGGAGCATCGGTCACCAATACCGCCGAGTGTGCATAATGTTCCACCCATGTCCAGAGAGGTAATTTCAGGGCAAGCTCCGCTCCTGTCCGGACCGATTCAATGCTGCTGTCTCTCATCCACCACAAGGCCCCGCTGGCAAAAACAGTGCTTAATTTCCTCTCTCAAAAAGTAGGATTAAATTAAACAGGACCCAGAAAGGACTGCCCCGAGAGTCATGCCTTGTGAATTAAAACAAAATAACAACAACAGCCTCCCACCCCCCAAAGCTTGCATGCAGCTGTGCTCATTAAAGATGTTGGAGTTTGGTTTAATATGCAAGGGGAGGGGGGAGAGGGGAGGAACAATCTCATGTGACATAAACACACACTTCCAAGTCAGAATTGACTTGATGACGCACAGTTAATTAACATTTGTGTTTTGGCTGCAGCTCTGTATGTGATGGGGAAGCCACTGTTCTGCTGCAGATGTCCCCTGCGTTTGGCCAAGTAACCAGGGCAATTTGGTTAGCTCTGCAGATGAAACTGATGCTACACGGACCGGGACCCGGATTCATTCCCAAAGTGCGCACCCTACATATCCTTTTGTTTACTCACAAAGGTTATACATTTATGACCAACAAGCCAACCATCCACCCAGGGTTTCCAGGGGATGCTGCCAATCTGGCACACCAAAATTTAGAGTTGTATTCTCTTGCTGGAGGGTGTGTCATTTAGACATGCTCAGAAGCACCCTTGTCTTTTCCATGATCTTCCACACTGAGGCATCGCTGCTCTTCCTAAACAGAATTCACAGACTCAGTCATAGAATCACAGAGTTGGAAGGGGAGTGCCCAGACAGAGGGATGGAGCGAACTCTGTGCTGGGGGAAGGGAGGAAGTGCTCCTATTTGGCTGCTGGGCAGAGGGGTGAGGTGAACTCTGTGCTGGAGGGAGGAAGCACTCCTATTGGGCTGTTGGGCAGAGGGGTGGGGCAAACTCTGCTTGGGAGAGGGAGGAAGCGCTCCTATTGGGTTGCTGGGCAGATGGGCAGGATGAATTCTGTGCTGGGGGAAAGGAGGAAGCACTCCCATTGGGCTGATGGGCAGAGGGGCGGGGCAAACTCTGCTTGGGAGAGGGAGGAAGTGCTCCTATTGGGTTGCTGGGAAGATGGGCAGGATGAACTCTGTGCTGGGGGAGGGAGGAAGCACTCCCATTGGGCTGATGGGCAGAGGGGTGGGGTAAACTCTGCTTGGGAGAGGGAGGAAGCGCTCCTATTGGGTTGCTGGGAAGATGGGCAGGATGAACTCTGTGCTGGGGGAGGGAGGAAGCACTCCCATTGGGCTGATGGGCAGAGGGGTGGGGTAAACTCTGCTTGGGAGAGGGAGGAAGCGCTCCTATTGGGTTGCTGGGCAGATGGGCAGGATGAACTCTGTGCTGGGGGAAGGGAGGAAGCACTCCCATTGGGCTGATGGGCAGAGGGGCGGAGCAAAATCTGCTTGGGAGAGGGAGGAAGCACTCCCATTGTTTTAGACCATCGAGGCCAACCCCCTGTTCAATGTAGGAGTCTGAATCAAAGCAGATATGACAGAAGGCTGTCCATTTCTCTCTTGAATGCTTTCAGTGGACAAAAGGGACCGTTATCTGCATGCCTACTGACCGCCGCACCTAGAAGTGGCTTGGCTAAGAATGCAGCCCTTGGAAAGATTTCAGAAATGTCTCAGGAAACCATGCAGAACATTTTCTTAGGTTTCAGGTCTGTGAAAGTTGAAAGAGCTAAAACTGCAGAGATTACTACAGAACTACATAGAATAACTGAGTTGGAAGGGGCCTTTGAGACCATCGGGTCCAACCACCTGCTCACTGCAGGAGTCCAAATCAAAGGAAACGTGACAGATGATGTTCCAACTCTTTTTTAAAATGCTTCAAGTGTTAGAGTGTTCACCACCTCTTGAGGCAGTTGGTACTATTATACTATATTATAATAGTACTGTTGTATTATTATAACCATTAAGGGTCCCCCCCCCCACCTGATATTCATCCTAGATCTGGCTTCCTGTAGTTTGAGCCCGTTACTCTGTGTCTTGCACTCTGGGATGACTGAGAGCAGATCCCACCCCTCCTCTTTATGACCATCTTTCGGGTCTTTGAAGACCGTCCCCTCATGTGCCCTCAAGTCAACTCTAACTTATGGCAGTTCTCTTTAGGGTTTTCCAGGTAAAGGATGTACAGAAGTAATTCCCCTTTCCTGTCTTCTAGAGGGCACTTTGGGACTGTGCAGCTTGCTGAAAGCTACACAGGCTGACTCTTCTCTCAGGATGCACTGTGTGTGTGTGGGGTGGTGGTGGTGGTGGTGGTGGTGGGAGGCATACCTGTCAAGTATCCCGTATTGGCTGGGAAATCCCGTATTTCAACCCTCTTTCCTGGTCCTTCCTGTGACCATTCCGTATTTGAATGGCAAGAAAAGGGGCTACTGCACATGCACACCCATCAGAGGAAGTAGTGCACATGAACAAAGGGGTTATGCAGCAGTGTGCATCCACAAAGGGGTCACTGCGCATGTGCAGTAACCCCTTCACGCATGCGCACCACTGCAGCAAGCCCTTTGTGCATGCGTGCCCGTCAGATGCAGCGGTGCTTCCCGTTTTTTCACCGCTGCAACTTGACAGGTATGGTGTGTGTGTGGGTTAAACTCCCAGACCCAGCCTCTGGCTCCCAGGCCAGACACCTAAACCACTGAGTTATCCAGCTTGTTGATGGCATTCACAAGTTGGCCTGTAAAGTTGGCTTTTAAGTTCACTACTAAAGCTGCACATTATTGTCTGACATCCTTCCTCCCTGCAATCATTTTTGCAGTTGTTGAGGAATTCCAATTCCGGTGTGCCAATTTCAAAACATGCCACTTGCTGAGCTGAAAAACGTCACTGTTCAGAGAGAATTGGGTGGCTGGAATCCCCTAGCCAGGTGGCCAATGCTCATGCCAACTAGGAGATTTAAGGCCTTGGAGATCTGCCCAAAGTACTTTTCCCAAGCTGTGCCCATCTGGAAATCAATGTTCTCTCCACAAACCAACCTTTGGCATCTATGCAACAAATGATGTCAAAGGCACACATGATTCTGTCCTGGCACCTGGTTTGCTGGTGCTTGTTTGGGAGTAATAACCATATTTACTCACAAATTAGGGACTGCAGTGGCTCAAGTGGCTAAGACACTGACTGGAAGGAGGGAGGTCAGCAGTTCGATTCCCGAGTACTGCAGGACGGAATGAGCTCCTGTCTTTGTCCCAGCTCCTGCCAACCTAGCAGTCTGAAAGCAAGAAATTGCAAGTAGATAAATAGGGACCACTTTGGTGGGAAGGTAAACAGTGTTCAGTGCACTCCGATGTCTAGTCATGCCTGCCACATGACCACGGAAATGTCTGCAGAAGCAGACAGCACTGGCTCTTCAGCTTTGAAACAGAGATGAGCACTGAACCCTAGAGTTGTATACGACTGGCTTTTGAGCAAGGGAAACCTTTATCTTTACTCACAAATTAGCAGTGTTGGAAACACTTTAAACAAATTAAGTAACCAAAAATCTGAAGTGATCCACACACTATGATCACAGAGACATCTCCTGCAGCACATATGAAATGAGACCTGCAGGATTTAACACCGGGACTGCAATGGATTGCGGGGGGGGGGGGGGGGGGGGGGGAAGAGATTGAAAACAAAGCAGTTTACTGTAACCCCACACCCTTTAATTCATTTTTAACACACCCTTCTTCCTCTGTCTATAAAAATTCCATCTTAGTGTTCCTATGGGTCTCCATAACTCAATTCCCACCCACATTCTTGCCCATCCTAACCTTATCTAGTTATCCACTCATCCTCCTGACACATTCCAGGCTGTGCATCAATCCAAAACATACAGAGAGCCACCCTTCTTTGTATGCACACACAGGGTGTCTTGGCCTTTCGGCCACACATCAGATTCAGGGAGATCCCGAATTCTCATCCAAAGCAGCCTCACTTGATCCAGTTTGTATAGGCGCTGCAAAACATCAGAAGAATAAAAGCCAGACTTGGTAGTCCCTGAGCAAAGCAAATCATATTTACAGATTGGTTCAGATCCAGAGCCCAAATCAAACCAACTGGGGGAAAATATTCAGAGGGTGCCAAAAATGTGTACACATTTTAAGAGATATTATCTATGGCTTTTCGAAGTTGAATTATGGTAGCAATAGGTAGTAAGATGTTTGCTCAACAGAAAGCATGCTGGTGTCACCATGTGGCAGGCAGAGCAGTCAAAGAAAATGGCGGGAGCCTAGTTGTTGTTTGAGGAGTGCAAGCCCATGTTGAAGACCTGTGGTTGAGATTTCCCCACATTCTCTTGACTTCACACCCCTTGACTTTTACCTATGGGGGACCTTAAAGGATGGGATGTAGTGTAGAAAACCAGCTACACTGGCGGTACTCCAGGAAGGAATTGAAATGGCATGTGCAGTGATACAAGTGGGCACTTGGGTCAATGTTGCTCAAGTAGTAGTAAATGTGTCTATTATGCAAACCTCAGAAGCCATCTGCCTGAAATTTGGCAGGCGTACCCCTCTGTTTAGGACTTGCCCTGTTTCCAGATTTCGTTGGCATTGCAGCAAAAACAACCAGAAGAGAAGTGATAGCTGTTTTTGGTTTTCCCAACATATTGACTTTAAGAAATCCTTTCAGTCCCTGCTAACAAATTGGTTTGGATAGATTACAAACTGTTCTGGACCAAACAGTGCGGAAGCTCCAAGCTGGTCTACAAATGGAAGCACCTATATTTCCTTTTTCCTTATCCTACAACTTTGCTTTTATTCTTTTGCTCTGGGTCCCCCATGATCACAGAGCTAGACAATGGGTACATGTCAACTGAGCTGGCTGGAGGGACGATAGGGTAGAAACCTAACAAAAAAAAAAAAAGAATTAAGGACAAGGGGGCACATCCCTAAGTGGAGTCTAATGACTTCAATAAGTCCACATCAAGCAAATGATTTACCTGATTTTTTTAAAAAAAATCTGCAATAAAGCAGATCTTAAGGAAAGATAGTAGGTCTTAATGGCTCATTCACATACCTTGCATTACTACTGCAAAGATCAGAGAAAACAAGATCCATTTCCTTTGGCCAGAATCCTATTGACAGATTTACTCTTGTGTAGGCAAAATCATCTCAGTCTTTGTAGCAAATTTCCACTTATTGATAGGGTACCTGTTGTGTTCTTGGGTGTACCTTCTATCAGGAACGCAACCAGTGCCTTGCTAGTGAGTAACAATTTGCTACCATGACTCACATGGCTTTCTTTACACTAGTGTAAATAGTGTAAAAATAAGATTCTGGCCACTGAGTCCGTCATATTAACACGTACAGACAACTGAGATGTGAGCATAGACAAATTCTCCTCTTACTAAACTTTAGCAGGAGAGTCGGCTAATTAAAAAAATTCTGCCCTTTCATTTTGCTTATATGTTATGTTTCTGCTCTGCCACTCCCTCAATGATTTCAGTATTGAAATACGATAAGTTCTTAGTTCTGGTAGTCAAAACAATTTTTTGGAGTCTTTGGTTCTGCTCCTCGAGGTTTTACCTGATAGATTTTGATGGTCTACCAGGACACAAAGTAAATCCCACATGCCTATTTACCTACCTTTAATTTCCTCTGAGCAGTTCTTGCTTTCCAGAATATAAAGGCTAAGAATAATGGAAGTTGGGTTTTCCCCATTCTCCCTTAAACATGTCTAACACATAACAGAGGCTTCATTCTACATGTACGCACGCCCCTGCCAACTTCCGTATACAAAAAACAAGTATCATATTCATACAAACCACCTTTCAATAGTGTGTAATTTCACAGTGTGATTTCTTGCTTCCCAATCCAAATCCATCTCTAGGCTGCGACTAGCTTTGGAAATAGCTGCATCAAACCTATAAGCCTTCAGAAAGATTTCCTACCCTGACAGGAACCGGTAAAGGAGTAATGAGGAATTAGGCTCAGCATTTCTCCTCTTGCAATCTGCTTAATATTTCTCCACACCCAGGCTGCATACTAACTTACCTCCAATTTCTGTTTCCCGGTGGTGACCAAGCTGGCTGGATAGCACAGTGGTTTAGGATTTTGGCTGCGGAGCCAGAGGTCGGGAATTTGATTCTCCAAATTCTTGTGCCCATCAGGAGAAGAGCCAAAATGTGTGGCCTTGGGCAAGATGCATATTTCCAGGATCCTCCCGGAAGAAGGGAACCCTAAACCACTTCGGTGTATCCTCTACCTAGGAAATCCTGGAAAGGATAATTGAAAGTGATATTGACTTGACAGCACATGATGATTATTACTAATTAATTGCATTTATTAAGTACATTAATGATTTGGCACTCTACCTCTTCATTTTAGCCTCAGAATTGACTTGATGGCATGCAGTTATTATTATTATTATTATTATTATTATTATTATTATTATTATTATTATTATTATTATTATTATTATTATTATTATTATTATTATTATTATTATTTACAAATCAACCATTTGATTCATAGTTGAGAACTGGAATAAAATTAATAGTTCAAGCCCTAACCAAGGACCTAAGAACTGTTAAGGTAATGTTTGAGTAGATATGCCGTTCCAACAGACATTTCCTAGTAAAGTTTTTTTTTTTTTTTGCTAGAGTAAGGATGTCCCATAAATCCAAATTTTCCAAATACCTACCGTAGCAGTTCGAAAGCAAGAAATTGCAAGTAGATAAATAGGGACCACTTTGGTGGGAAGGTAACAGCATTCCGTGTGCTCCGGTGTCTAGTCATGCCTGCTACATGACCACAGAAATGTCTGCAGAAGCACACAACGGTGGCTCTTCGGCTTTGAAACTGAGATGAGCACTGAACCCTAGAGTCAGCTACGACTGGCTTTCGAGCAAGGGAAACCTTTAATAGGATGTCCTTTAGGTATTGCTTCAATCATGATGGGTACAATAACAGATTTCTTCCTAAGAAGTCGCGAGTTCAATTCCCCACTGTGCCTCCTTGATTGAGGCTAGTCCCTTCCAGCTCTGCAGTTCTAAGATTATTCCTTGAGCCAGGCTTTAATCCATAGACACTTCTCTGCTACAAAGCAAGGCATTAAGACTTAATATTAGTAGTGTCTAGCAGTTAGCATTAAGGAGAACTGCAAGCCACAGAATGCTTTGAGGATTTGACTTTAATCCCTGCATTTTGTCAGACTGCGGTTATCCTAGCAGATTCCCTTACGTTGTGTCTTTAACTGAGGGGACGAACAGGCGTCCAGGTTTTCTGCTTTCCTGCTTTTTAAGAAAGTTCTCCCAGGTTAAGCCGGTGTATGTGTGTGTGTGTATTTCCAAAGTCAGCAATTCAGGGTTCTTGGTTGCCCAGCCCTGATGACAGCTCTTCCCAGATGTACAACCATGGGTTCTCTGGATCCCCCTCCAGCTCCAATTCAATGCAGAGGGCTAGCTATGAAGCTAGGAATCCTGAGTTCCCTCCCTAGCTGCTGCCATGAAGTTAGGCTCTGATGGCAAACATCAAGCGCTTGTCTTCTGCAACCTATTGCTCCAGATGTTCTCAATTTCCACCAAGTCCCCCCTTCCTCCCAAATGCCCATCTCCCCAAAGGTCTCTCACCTGACACAGTCCAAGGGGGACCCCAGCTTGTGCCCCCCTTCACCCTGGCCGGATTCCTCCTCACGCTCTATTTCTTCCTCTCTCTGACATTCTCTTTGCCATTTCATCCCTCCCTCTCTCGCACGCTCTCCCTCCGTCCACTCCCTCCCACCCTTGTCCTCTCTCTGTTCCTGCCAACTATAAATAATCACTTCTCTCTCTTGCTGGCGCTCTGGCCCCAGGCGGGCCTTTGCAAAGTCCCTGTGCTTTGCTGCTCCCAGCCTTCATTCCCAATTGGCCTTGGCTAACCAACCAACCTGCTCCGCTACCTGCTACCTAAGAGATGCTGTCAAGACTAAAGGCCACATTTTGCTGCTTCAGCATTTCTGATACATAGCTTCCATTCTTCTTAATCAGAGGAGCCAAAGCTCTGACGATGGGGAGACCCAACCTTTCTGTCCCATTTACTTACTTGGTTACTTGGCTGATTCATGTTTCACACGTCAGGTTGACATGGTGGATCGAAGCATCGTCTTCAACTGTTTCCAATCTGGTGCAAGTCTCATCCAGGGCCTCGGGAACTTTGCGCTGAACTGGTCTTTCCCATCTGGTTGCTGGCCTTCCTAGTGGTCGATTTCATTATCGGCTGCAACTCGTATCCGAAAATGCATTCCCCCCTCCCTGAAGTAGGAAAATTTGTTTAAAGTGGATCCCATCTTGCCATGAAGTGGCCCACACACTATGACCATGGAGCCATCTCTTGTGGCACATGTGAAATGAGACATGCCACAGCCTTGAGGATATGGACAAAGTGCACCTTCACAGCCAGTCCATCTGGCATAGCCTCTTCCACCTCCATGACTGTTGGGAATCAGAGTTCCTCCTCCACTCATTTTGCCATTGGGCCCAATATGATGGTTTCTAGTGGCATTTTCTCCACTGAGGGAGCCACCTAAAGAGGCTCATCCACCCATAGCCGTTGACTCCTTTAGGGAGTCAGGTTAGTTAACCGCTGCCCGACACTCAGTGTTGAGTTGCTGGCTGTACGGTCTACTCCGTTATCGTAGCAGGATGTCTGCCCACACTCACTTTATGTCCAGTCACTTTATGTCAAGTGGTATCCATTCTGTGATAGCTTTCATCCACCTGCCATCTTTGAAGCGGCACACATGCCCGGCCCACCAATGCCTTGCAAACTCAATCAACGCTAATGCTTGTTTTGCACCTGATCTTATATTCAGTTCTTCATTTGATATTTGGTCAACCCATCGCATGCATGGCATCCTTTGCTCGATTGCTCTTTGTGTTACGTCGATATTTTTTTTTTTGATGTCAGCTTTTGTAGGTGCACATGTTTCACTGCAATATAACAAAGCAGGCAGAATGGTGGTGTTGACGAGTTCAGCCTATAATTTTCTCGTTTTTGCTCCACTAAGCACATCCTTTATGCTGTTAAAAGCTGCCCATGCTGCTTGCCTTCTTCTAGAAATTTCTTTTGTTAGATCATGCCTTAGGTTAACCTCTGTCCCATTTAACAGGTACAAATGTTATTTTTCCCCCAGCACCGGCTCCACTGTTTGGCAAAATAAGCAACTGTCTCTGTAAATTCTGGGTATTGTGTAAAGCAGCGAGTTGTGATTTACTTATTTATTTTTGCATGTTTTTTATTGCAAAGGAGGCGGGTATGCTCTTGTGAGGACTTTCTGTGTCCCAGTGCCAAAATAGCTTGGCTTTATTTATTTGTTAAGGTTTTATCTTGCAATTCCTCGAGGCAAGCAAACATCGCTGTCGTCCTTATTTCTGTCCTTACCAGAACAATCCTGGCAGGTCCTACAACTGAATAAACTTCCAGTGCTACATCATAGGTTGAGTAGTAGTTGTAGCAACATTTATCTTAAGTATAATTGTATTACTCCTCTAACTCTGAGCATATGTGCTCCTTTTAAAATATATTTTAAGTACCTTTAAGTACCCTCATCATAACTTCTGTTCTTTGCTGTACCATGCCAGTCTTTGACCGTAATAAAGATTGATTTGATTTAATTCGAACCTCTGTGATGCACGTTAACGTACAGAGAGACAAGCCAATAAAGAGACAAACGGATGGACTAGCTGGCCCAATATTTCCCTGTGAGTTCCTTAACTGAACGGACACTTGAATCAAGGTATTTGGTACTATATACCTTGATTTTAGGATAGCCATTTGCCACTCCACCTCAGGAAGCAAAGTATTTTGGTGAACCTCTTCTGAGTACAATAATTTACTCTAGGAAACTCCAGTAAAGGTAAAGGTCTCCCTTGCTTGGAAGCCAGTCATGTCCGACTATAGGGGTGGTGCTCACCTCTGTTTACAGCTGAAGAGCCAGCACTGTCTACATCTGCAGACATTTCCACGGTTATGTGGCAGGCGTGACTAGACACCAGAGCGCACAGAACACTGTTACCTTTCCCTCTTTGGGAAATATCTACTTGCAATTTTTTGCTTTCGAACTGCTAGGTTGGCAGGAGCTGGGCAGATGATGGGCGATCATTCCGTCATGTAGCACTCGGGGTCACCATAAATCCAAATTGACTCACTGGCACATAAAGAATTACCATATTTAGGGCAGAGAAGCATAGACTAAAGACAGACAAGGCAGTATATTACTGAATGGGAACAGATGATATACAGAAGGAATAGACTTGTTCTCTTATCACTACACAAGAGAACAGTGATATCACTATATAGGTTGCGGTGGCTCAGTGGTTAGCTGGAAGGCCGGCGAGCCAGCAGTTCAAGACCCAGGAACTGCATGACGGATTGAGCATCCGTCTCTGTCCCAGCTCCTGCCAACCTAGCAGTTCGAAAGCAAGAAATGGCAAGTAGATAAATTGGGACCATTTCGGTGGGAAAAGATCTTGGGGGACATGAAAAGAGCCTCATTTGGGTATTCTCTGAGCGGAGTTCCTCCTGCAAAAAATCATTTCAACCAAGAATAATTTCTGACACGAAATTATTATTATCACTACAGTGGGTGGAGAAGAACCAATGAATAGAAAGAGCTGGGGAAACAGAATTTGGGTAAAACATAGGGAAAACACCCTAAAGCAGTGTTTCCTAACCTTTGGTTTTTGGGCTTCAATTCCCAGAAGCCTAAGTCAATTCCCCAAAGCACTGACCAGCCAATGTACTGACCGAGGCTTCTGGGAATTGAAGTCCCCCTTGGGCCGTGGGCCCTACATTGAGAACCACTACCCTAAATGTAACAATGGTTTGACAGCAGCACAGATTGTGTTGAGAGGTGGTGAGTGGTCTTTTGCTACCTTGGTCTTTGAGGGATGTCAGCAGCTCTAACAACAAAAATACTGTCCATATTGTGGAATTTTTTTTCTCAGTCCATGACTTCTGCAGCTTCTCTGAAATTTTTTTAATAGTATGGGAAACACGCTCTGCACCCGCTCAGAGGCACTGTCATTTTACTTCACGTGTTCTTAGCTCGACTGCAGACTGACACAGGGACTGATTCCTGGCAATGTAGGAAGCCCACGAGGGACAACCCGGACCAGCATTTCAGACAAGTACAGCCTCTGGCTGGCGGAAGGCCAAGTAGGCTCATTTCAAGACTCTGCGAGTAAAATCAAGTGAAAGTTAAGTCATGTCACAGTGCAACCCTATACTCTCCATCTTCCCTGGGCTTTCCCTGCTGCCCGATTGTGCTTTGGAGTAAAACTTTAAAGCCACATTGATTTCATCGGCAAAGCTGTGATGACGACCGTCTCTTTTTCCCCCTGGGTATTCATGATTCTGTATTCGCTTGTCTTATTCTGCTTCTACTGAGTGACAGATTTGTGAAACAGCATTTGCGAAAGCCGTGCGAAAAGCCAGCAAGACTTGTATGGCTCTACAACATGGCCACAGAAACAGAGAGACACGTGGGAACCTAGATTTGTTAATTGCCATGGATATCGATCTCTTCCTTTCTCTCTCTCTCTAACACTCAAATCTCCCCAAGTCATACGCTCCAACTGTCCCTATTTCACAATGACAGGCATTTCTTCCTGATGCTCATCTTGGACAAAATGTTCCACTGTGTCTGCAGACCTTTCCGTGGACATGTGGCAGGCATGACTAGACACCAGAGTCCACGGAACGCTGTTTACCTTCCAACCAAAGTGGTCCCTATTTATGTCTTGCTTTCAAACTACTAGGTTGGCAGGAGCTGGGACAAAGACGGGAGCTCATTCCGTCCTGCAGTACCCAGGTATCGAACTGCTGACCTGCCGCCTTCCAGTCAGTGTCTTAGCCACTTGAGCCACTGCTGGCCCTACTCTTTGTTGTTGTTCAGTCGCATAGTCGATTCCGACCTTTGTGACCCTATAGACCATCGTCCACTTCTTCAATCATCAGCGGATTGTGATGAAGCAGCAGCAGCAACATCCTCACATCAAAATAAATTTGGCAGTCTTGAATACTCTACGGCCGTTTGGCATTTTTGTACTGCTTTGCCCTTGTTGTTCCTGACTTGCACAAACAAGGACACCTTTCCATAAACTGCTATTGGGAATGAATTCAGTGGAGTTACACTTTAAAAAAAAAAAAAGCTAGCTTCACAATATTAATGTGTATACATCTACGCCTTAATCAGACTTCCGCCCATGCACCCTGGGTCTATCTGAATGAGAAAGGTCCACATACAAAGTGCAGCATGAATATTAAGAAAGGCAGAGTAGTAGAGTGGTTAGAGCCGTGATGGTGAACCTTGGCACTCCAAATGTTCTTGGACTTCAGTTTCCAGAAGCCGAATCCCCCTGTGAATCCACACGACTGGGTTTACTGCGATTCATTCAGCCCGCGCTGCCCTCGTCGCTGCCGGAAGCACTTGGTTCTCGAACTGCTGACCTGCTGACCTTCCAGCCATCAAGCTCAGCGTTTAAACCACCACAGCCCCTTCATAACGATAATAGTCCTAGGAAATTTACACACAGAGACACCCGCTAGCTCTAGTGAGGGTTGGCTCATGTTTTTTCAGAGCCAGTCAACAAGTCCTAGTGTTTTTGCATGTCCTCGCATCAGTACGCTACTGGTGAGCACATAACATTTTTCATCACAGATAGGGAAGGGAGGGATGGGGGAAAGGAACAAGGGAAGGCGAGAAGGAGTCTGAGAAAGATTTTTCCTCCTCTCTCTCTCTCACCCTTCTCCAGATGCTGACCAACAAACCCGTAGGGAACGTCTCCTCTGGTGTGTCGGCTTTGTAACAAACTAAAGGTTCTGGCATTTTATTATCGCACACTGCAAGTAGCTTGGGGCTAATGTATGAACTCGCTAACAGCCTGCCCAGAAGAATGGAGAGCCACATGTTCCTACATACAGTGGCACTAGACTTTCTACCATAAAACAAAATGGGAACAAGAGTGGTATGACACATTAACAGTTCATATTCCTCTTCCTCTCCTCCTCCTGCCATATCCACATTTTAATATAGGTAATCATCATGACGATCGGCCATGAAGACTGTCCTGAGAATATGGCCTTTCATCTGCCTTCCACACTGCAACATGACCCCCGTCGTGCTTTTGCCCGAAGTGGTACCTGTTTATCTATTTGCAATTTCTTGCTTTCAAACTGCTAGGTTGGCATGTGCTGGGACAGACGATAGGAACTCACTCTGTTTCGTTGTACTCAGGTCTTGAACTGCTGACCTGCTGAACTTCCAGTCATCAAGTTCGGTGTCTTAACCACTAAGCCACCGCAGTCCCTTTAGCTCCACCAAAGAAGTGAATATATCCCTCATTAGACAGTCACAATGTAACTTTGTTATGCCCTAGTTAATGCAAAAAAGAATTAACTACAGTGGTTCCTCGCTTAAAGAGCATAATGCGTTCCACAGGATTGCTCTTTAAGCGAGTTTGCTCTTTAAGTGAAACACCATTGTAAGTGACCAATTGTGGCTTTTTTTGGGGGGGGGATTTCAAACCCTGATTTAGTTGTTAAGTGAGTTTTTGGTTGGTTTTAGTTGTTAAGTGAGGCGGCCATTCACAGAATATTCTGCTCTTTAAGTGAATTAGTCTCTACACGAGGTTTTACTGCCTTTGAAATGTGGTGCTGGAAGAGAATTTTGAGAGTACTCTGGACAGCAAAGAGAACAAATAAGTTGATCCTGAAGGAAATTAACCCTGACTGCTCCTTGGAAGGACAAATACTGAAGATGAGGCTAAAGTACTTTGAACACCAAATGAGAAGAGAGGACTCACTCGAGAAGGCCTTGATGCTGGGAAAGATCGAAGGCAAAAGGAGAAGGGTGACGACAGAAGGTGAGATGGCTAGATGGCATTGCTGACACAATGGGTGTAGAGCTGAGCTGGCTGCTTAGGATGCTGGCGCATAGGGGTGCCTGGCGTCAGTTACCAGCTACCATTTCAAAACATTCAACTATGAAGAGTCAGTGTATGTCTGAAGAATATTTGGTTTTGTCTTTCTTCTCCGAACCTGCCCTTGTAAGGTATTCTATCATGTCTTAGTTCTTCTAGCTCTGGGTTTCCCCCCGGAACACAAAAAACCTGCCAGTCCGAGTCTCCGAAAGTAAATATTTAACCCAAGCCACACCTTGGTAACTGTTGATCGGTGAGCCGAATACCAGTCAGACAGGTAACTTCCACATTGCCTCTCAGGTAAGACGTATGTTTTTAACTTTTTTTGGGGGTGGGGGTGAGTTGGACAGACTGGGATGAATGGAAAAGTCAACCAGGATGCGGTACTGTGCTGTCAATGATAGTAAGGATGCAGAATGAATCAAGACCCAAATAAATTCTTAATCTTGCTTTGTGCTAGCTCAACTTTCTTGTTGGTTCAAGTCCCGACTCACTTCTCTGAATGCTTTCTTTCATCAGCTGGCAAGACCAATTTAAAGCTACTACCCGAGGGAGGTGAAGGTAAAGGTTTCCCTTGCTTGAATGCCAGTCGTATCTGACTCTAGGGTTCAGTGCTCATCTCTGTTTCAAAGCCGAAGAGCCAGCATTGTCTGCTTCTGCAGACGTTTCCATGGTCATGTGGCAGGCATGACTAGTGCACGGAACACTGTTTACCTTCCCACCGAAGTGGTCCCTATTTATCTACTTGCAATTTCTTGCTTTCGAACTGCTAGGTTGGCAGGAGCCAGGACAAAGATGGGAGCTCATTCCGTCCTGCAGTACTCGGGAATCGAACTGCTGACCTTCCGCATCCCAGTCAGCGTCTTAGCCACTTGAGCCACTGCAGTCCTAACTAGCTAAGTCCTAACTAGCTGAGGGAACAGTCTCCTAAATGGTTTCTCTCTCTCTCTCTCAATTTTTGGGAGGCTGCTTTCCTACGACATGGCTTCAGAACTCTGTGTCAGCAAAGCGGACACTCTGATCTTCTAGGGAAAAAGTCTAGGATTTGTGTTAAGAAAGGTGGGGTTCAAATCACCCCCGGTCATGAATCAGGGTAAAGTGATTCATCTCACAGGTGAGATGAAACTGTGACATTTTCCGTACAAGTATTCTGGGCTTCCTCTGCTGAAGGAAACAAATCCAGTAGGGAAAAAAAGGTGAGTGAAACATAAAATTCAACAGCTGGATATTTTTTTCCAAAGTTGGGAGCCATAGGAAGGGGAAGTTGAAGGGGGAGTTTCACCTGCTGAATTTCCCCCTGTCATGAAACTGTCAAAGGTATGACGTTTCTGCAAAGAAGGAAAACAGCAAACCAACCTCATTTGCAACCTCTGAGTCAGGGATATGTACAGTATTAACTCCCATGATTCCCCCGAAGCCGTGGTGGATGAATGAAGGAACTAACGTCCAAAATATTTGGAAAGCAAACATTTTGCAACTCTTACCTTGTGACATACGCTCTCGCTCCCGTCTTTGAACCTTATTTCCAGATTTACTCCTTCTGTAGACAACAGGTTTTACAATTTAAAAAAAAGATTTATTAGTTATGTCTATATGTCATCTGGCCTTCAAGATAAGTATGCCTGGCTCTCCTCCTTGAAAGAGAGAGAGAGAGAGATGGCCAAAGATTACCTAACTCTTTCGGTACCTGAATTATTTCTATAGTTTAATTGACTTTTCATGTAATGTAATGTGTTTTATTTTAATGTTTTGCCTTATGAAGGGGCTGCGGTGGCTCAAGTGGTTAAGACCCTGAACTCAACAACTGGAAGGGTGGAGTTCGTTTCCCGGTTACTGCAGGACGGAGTGAGCTCCCGTCTCTGGCCCAGCTCCTGCCAACCTAGCAGTTCGAAAGCAAGACATTAGAAGTAGATAAATAGGCACCACTTCAGTGGGAAGGTAAACAGAGTTCTGTGCACTCAGGTGTTGAGGCATGGCTTCCACATGTCCATGGAAACGTCTGCAGACACAGACAGCACTGGCTCTTTGGCTATAAACAGAGATGAGCACTGAACCCTACAGTCGGATACGACTGGCTTCCGAGCAAGGGCAACCTTTACCTTTACCTTATGAACTACCTTATTATCTGTTTGTTTATCGCCCAAAGTGGGTGGTATAGAAATACAATAAATAGATAAATAAACAAATATTGGGAGAAAGGCACCCTATCTATCTGCCTGCCTGCCTGCCTGCCTGCCTGCCTGCCTACCTAGGTAAAGGTCATTCTTGCTTGAAAGCCAGTCATATCCAACTCTAGGGTACGGTGCTCATCTCTGTTTATAGCCAAAGAGCCAGCGCTCTCTGTGTTTACCTTCTCACTGAAACGGTACCTATTTATCTATTTGCAATTTCTTGCTTTTGAACTACTAGGTTGGCAGGAGCTGGCATTAGAGACAGGAGCTGTTGTGTATGCATGTCACTGTACTGATAGAATGTAACCACTCCATTTACAATGTATCTCAGCTGTAAAGGAACGCGAGCAAGCAGCCCATAGAGGGCAGCTGCGAGCGTTCAGTCTCACATGGTTCACATTGCTCAATCACGGACAGCCGCGGGAAATCCTTCCCCGCATTCAGCAGCAGGAAAGAACTACTGAAGAGAGGCGTGCCTGGGCGAGGCCACGCCGGTAGCGGCCAATGAGCTACCGTGCTACAAGATTCAAATGTTAAACCCTACTGTATATATAGAGATGTATCACCGCCATTGCCTCATGCAATAAACCTGAGTTAAGCCAACCCTTCGGCTGTCCTGTTGTCTTTGGTCCCATACAGTAAATTGGCGACGAAGGTGGGATATGGCTGCCCACGGGACCAAGACATGCGCCGGCTACGAGATCAGGAAGCCGGGAGACTTGGAGCTGTTTGAGATAGACTTCAACGGAGCGCTGGTGGAGCTCGAAGTCTCAGATGAGGACAAGAAGAGGGCCATCTTCGTCCGCATGCTCGGACACGAGACAAAGAGGACCCTGGTCGACCTGATCGCGCCGAGGAGGGTGAGCGACTTCAAAGCCAAAGAGCTTCTGGCTGTGTTGCGCGCCCACCTCCGGCCTGCGATAGCGATGTTCCCCGCTCGGAGCGCGTTCTGGAGGCGAGTCCAAGCGCCCGGGGGAATCGGTCGCCGAGTTCACCGCGGCCCTGCGGCTGGCCGCCGGCCCCTGCAAGTGGGAGACCCCAGAAGTCACCCTCCGCGACTGCCTGCTCTGCGGCCTGAGGGACACCGAGACCCAGCGCGCGCTGATGAAACAGGAGCCGCCTCCCACGTGGCAACAGGTCCTCGACACGGCGCAGGCCGTGGAAGCCACGACGGCCGGCGTGCAAGAGCTCCAGGACTGGCGACCAAAAACCGCCAAGGCAGAGAGCTCGGTGCGCGCGGCCCGGCGGGTTTCGAACTCGTCCACGGAGAGCGGCGACGACGAGGACGTCCGGAAGGTCCAGAAGGAGGGCCGGCGCTGCGACGGCTGCGGCGCCGCCCACGCCCGCGCCAAATGCCCGTTCCGCAAGGCCAAGTGCCACAACTGCGGCCGGCGCGGGCACATCGCCAAGGTCTGCCGGAAGCGGCGCGAGGCTAAGAGGAGTTCCCCAGATCGCTCGGCGAGGCAGGACCGCACCACGAGGCCCAAGGACCACGGCACCCGGACCACGAGGAAGCGGGACGGCGTCGGACGCATCTCCGACGACAGCGAGGACGACGCTCCGGTTTTCAGCGTATCCACGGAGCACCCCCGATACTTCGTTGAGGTAGTAATACAAGGGGCCCCTGTTAGGATGGAGGTGGACTCGGGTTCTTCTTACTCTATCATCTCCCAGGGAGAGTTCCTAAAGATAGCCCCCCACGTGCGGCCCAAGCTCAAAGCGTTGAGGGCCACGCTGAAGGACGTGCAAGGGAACCGCATCCCGGTGTTGGGGGTTGGGAAATTCCAGGTCCAGTTCAAAAAACGCACCGCAACGCTTCCCCTAGTTGTCCTCAAAGGAGGTAAATGCAGCCTCCTCGGGACTCAATGGTTCCAGCCCCTGGGGTTGTTCATTGGGGGGGTGCACGCCGTGGGAGTACACGCCGCCGGGACTGACCCAATTCAGAGCGTGTGCGATGCGCACCCCGAGGTTTTCAAAAAGGGACTCGGAAAATTCAAGGGCCCCCCAGTGACTTTCGACCTGGACCCTGGAGTACGTCCAATCAGACTTAAACCGTACAGAGTGCCTTTCGCACTAAAGGACAAAATAGAGGCGGAGTTGGACAAATTGGTGGGACAGGGGATTCTTGTTCCTGTTGATTCTGCGGAGTGGGAAACTCCAATTGTAACGGCGCTCAAGGCCAACGGGGAGGTGCGCATATGCGCTGATTACAAGTGCACCATCAATAAGGCGATCCGCCCCAATGTGTATCCGGTGCCGGTAGTCAGCCACCTGTTGGCCAGGTTGCACGGGGGGAGGTGTTTTGCCAAACTCGACCTGGCCCAAGCCTACCAGCAACTCCCGGTCACCCCCGCCGCAGCTGCTGCGCAGACCATAGTCACCCACAAAGGGGCGTTCCAGGTATCGCGCCTCCAATTCGGCGTGAATTCGGCGCCCGGGATTTTCCAGTCACTCGTGGAACGCCTCCTGAAGGGGCTAGAGGGGGTGTTACCATACTTTGATGACGTATTGATTACAGGGGGGAGCCGGGCCGAATTGGCAGAAAGGTTGGGAAAGGTCCTGGAAAAATTCGAAAAGGCGGGGTTGCGGTTGCGAAAGGACAAATGCGTCTTCTTCGCAACCGAGGTCGAGTTCCTAGGGTTCCGCATTACTCCCGAGGGAATAAGGCCTTCCCAATCCAAGGTGGCCGCCATCAAAAAGGCCCCTCGCCCCACCTCCAAGCCCGAGCTCCAGTCGTTCCTCGGGCTGCTCAACTTCTACCACTCCTTCCTTCCTCGGAAGGCAGCCGTGGCGGAACCGCTACACAAATTGTTAAAAAAGGATGAGGCATGGAAGTGGGGCGACGACCATGAGAAGGCTTTCAATGACCTGAAGCGACTCCGGGCATCAGATGCTGTACTGACCCACTTCAATCCCAAACGCCCAGTGGTCCTGATATGCGATGCATCCCCGGTGGGGGTGGGGGCGGTGTTATGCCACGTGCTGGAGAACGGGAGGGAGGCCCCGATAGCGTTCTACTCTAGGTCCTTGTCCCAAGCGGAGAGAAACTACGCCCAGACAGACAGGGAAGCACTAGCGATAATTGCGGGGACCAAGAAATTTCATGATTTTGTGTATGGCCGCCCCTTCACCATAGTGACTGACCATAAGCCCCTGCTAGGCATTTTCACCGCAGATAAGCCCACACCCCAAATCCTGTCCCCGAGAATGCTCAGGTGGGCCATTTTTCTCAACGCGTATCAGCACGCGTTGGTGTACCGGCCCGGGAAGGAGATCAGCCATGCGGATGCCCTCTCGAGGTCCCCAATTCCCCGGGATTGCTGCCACGTGGGCGAGGAAGAGAGGGACCACCAGGTCTTAATGATAGAGGTCCTAGACTCCCCTCCAGTAGTACCGGCCGACATCGCCAAAGCGACCGGTAAGGACAAAACGTTAGCTACAGTTTGCTCCTGGGTACAGAAAGGGTGGCCCGTGTCTTCCCCAGCAGCGGAATTCGACACATTTTTCAAAAAGAAATTAGAATTGTCCCTAGAGAGGGGTTGCCTTTTGTGGGGACAGCGGGTAGTGATCCCCACGTCCCTCCGGCCGAGGGTGCTTAAACTGCTGCACGTCAGCCACCCCGGGATCGTCCGCTCTAAGGCACTAGCCCGCAGTTACTTTTGGTGGCCCCAGCTAGACGCCGACATCGAGCACATGGTCGGCACTTGCGAAGCGTGCCAAAGCTCCAGGCCAGAAGAGGCTCGCTTGCCACATAGGGAGTGGGACACAGCAAGGGGGCCCTGGTCCCGGGTACACGTAGATTTTGCAGGCCCGTTCAGGGGAACACTTTTCCTCCTTGTGGTGGACGCGTTCTCCAAATGGCTGGAGGTCATTCCAGTCTCGAGCCCCTCCTCGGCCACAACAATTAAACAGTTACGGAGGGTCTTTTCCACGTTCGGTTTACCCGACACCCTCGTCAGCGATAACGCTAGCTGTTTCACGTCCGCCGAGTTCAGGGCATTCATGGATCTCAACGCCATTCGGCACATCACCTCCGCCCCTTTCCACCCGGCCACCAACGGCCAAGTAGAGCGCCTCGTGCGTACCACTAAGGACGCGCTGCGGCGCATGGGCCCCGGAGATCTAGACTTACAACTATGCCAATTCCTGCTACGGTACAGGGTCACCCCACTAGCGTCAGGGTACTCCCCCGCGGAGTTGCTAATGCGCAGGAAGCTGGCCACGGTAATCTCCAGGCTAGACCCCACCAGAGTAGAAGACAAAGGGCGAAATGTAGAGATGGATTCCTCAAAGAGTTTCAGCGTAGGCGCCCCCGTGCATTGCAGGAACTACGCCAGCGCGGGACCAGCCTGGGTGCCTGGCATTGTGATAGAACAAACCGGCCCCGTCTCATACCGCGTAGAGACCAATACAGGCCTCCTGTGGAGGCGGCACGCGGATCAACTCAGGCGTAGGGTCCCGGGAAAGCAGGACGAAGACGAGAGTAGCAATGAATCAGCGTTAGGGTACTCCCCCACCCGCTTAACCCAAGGGGGAGAAAAAGGGGGACATGGGTCCCCACCAAGGGGGGAGGAAAGGGAATCGATCCTCAGAAATCTTTTGCGGGAGTTTGCGGCGGAAAGGAAGAGCCCCGATCCCACACACATCCCCTGGGAGCGTCCCCAAAATACAGATTCCCAAAGAAGTTTAGACCTTGATTTACAGTACCAGGGGGAGTTAGCGGAGTGGTCCCCCACCCGTCCTAGCGAAAAGAGGGGTTTCAGTTCAGCCCCTGGTACTTCCAGTCCCAGTAGCCCCTGTGAGTTAGAGTGCAACATAGCGCCAATGTCCCGGAGACCGACACCCCCAAGACAGGAGGCGACGGCGAGTCCATCCGCCACAGTCTCAAGGTCCCCCGAGCAGGGGACAGAAGGTAGCAGAACCACAAGGGCATCCTCATCGGTCCCGCAGTTCACGATAGGAGGGTCCCCGGGGTCCAAGGGAAACAGGCAGGGGTTCACTTCTCAGCTGTTCATTCCATTCCCATCCCCCAGCGCAAGGCAGACACAGACGCCCCACAGAGCCACTAATAAATCCCCGTTTTCCGTTGCAGGACAAGCACCCACGGAGTCAGGGATCACAGGCTCTCCTGTACTAGGGCAGGCGCAAGCACGCCCCAAGCGCATGTGCGGCAAGCCACATTGGTTGCGGGACTTCGTCCCATCCTAGGGGGGAGGGATGTTGTGTATGCATGTCACTGTACTGATAGAATGTAACCACTCCATTTACAATGTATCTCAGCTGTAAAGGAACGCGAGCAAGCAGCCCATAGAGGGCAGCTGCGAGCGTTCAGTCTCACATGGTTCACATTGCTCAATCACGGACAGCCGCGGGAAATCCTTCCCCGCATTCAGCAGCAGGAAAGAAGAACTACTGAAGAGAGGCGTGCCTGGGCGAGGCCACGCCGGTAGCGGCCAATGAGCTACCGTGCTACAAGATTCAAATGTTAAACCCTACTGTATATATAGAGATGTATCACCGCCATTGCCTCATGCAATAAACCTGAGTTAAGCCAACCCTTCGGCTGTCCTGTTGTCTTTGGTCCCATACAGTAAAGGAGCTCACTCCATTGTGCCGCACTTGTGTCTCATACTGGTGACCTACTGACTTTCCAGTAGTCATGTTCAGCATCTTAACCACTAAGCCACCACAGTCCTACCTACCTACCTACCTACCTACCTACCTACCTACCTACCTACATACATACATACATACATACATACATACATACATACATACATACATACATTTCACAAGCCCCAGATCAACATTTTAATCAGTACACTTCTCTTAGTAATTTGGATGTGCTCCGAACCTTAATCCTAGTCAGGGCACATCCTCTGATAAACCTTTTGTGCCTTTACTAGGGATGCTGGCTCTGTGGAAGCAGAATCTCTGAGTGAGTCTGAACACACATATTTTCAATCTAGAGCAACATGCCTGCAAAATCAATATTGTGCTGTACTGCATTGAACCACACCGTCGTTCTCTGTTCTCTCCCTCCCTCTCTCCGCTCACCCGTAATCGCTTGTACGGATTAGGCTAAATTGCACAAACGTATTTAGACTTTATTTATTTGCTACACTTTATTAATCCACTCTTCCTCCAAGTTGCCCAAAGCAATGGACACAGTGTGTGTGTACGTGGACACGTACACACACATACAATGGGGAATCAAACTCCCAACCTCTGGCTATGCAGCTAGTTACCTAAACCACTGAGCCATCCAGCCAGCAATATCAATAATCACAGTGCTCTTTATTCAATGAATCTAGTGGTTATTCCCCTGTGTAAACAATAATGTTACAATGAACGTAGCATAGAGCACAATAAATTAAATTGCTGCATCACATATACAGGTGATGCAGCTTTATATTTGTAATCTTTTTCCTGCGCACGTACAACACTGTACCTTTCTCTTTCTCCAATATATGCTAATTTATTGTGTTTTCTTATTGTAACACAATTGGAGCAGGTAGTTATCTCCAAGATCAGAAGGCCCATATTATCACTGATCATATTCATTTGAATTCTCATTACATGTTTAGTGAGACTTTTGCATACGTTAAAATCAACACCAGCATCTAAGAGTAATCTCAGCCCTATGGCACCTTTCAATAAGTCTAAGTTGCCAGTTTACACATACATGCACATGTGTATATGTTTTTGGGCATTGTTTATTGTCTATAATGTGTTCTTTTTGGTTTATTGTTTGATGGTTTGGTGTATTCCATTATATTTAATTTTATATTGTTATTTGTAATAAATAAATAAATTATCTTTTAATCTGTTGTAAGGCATCAGGAGTTGGAGAATATCCCAGATGGGCTGGGAATAAATAAATAAATAAATAAAGTTAGGTCCCAGATGGGCTGGGAATAAATAAATAAATAAGATCAGAAGGCCCGTATCATATTCATTTGAATTCTCATTAAATGTTTAGTGAGACTGTTGCGTACGTTAAAATCAACACCAGCATCTAAGAGTAATCTCAGCTCTGTGGCATCTTTCAATAACTCTAAATTGCCATCTTACACATACATGCACATGTGTATATGTTTTTGGGCATTGTTTATTGTCTATAATGTGTTCTTTTTGGTTTATTGTTTGACGGTTTGGTGTATTCTATTATGTTTAATTTTATATTGTTATTTGTAACAAATAAATAAATAATTTTTAATCTGTTGTACGGCATCCAGAGTTGGAGAATATCCCAGATAGGCTGGGAATAAATAAATAAATAAATAAAGTTAGGTATACCTGTTCCCACACATATGCATAAATGTCATATCATTATACACACAGACATGTGCAGCAAAATATTATTGCCTGGATTGTTGTGGAAAAGAGTGTGTGGGTAGTGGGAGAGAGCATAATAATAATTTCATGTCAGAAATTATTCTGGGTTGAAAGGATTTTTGCAGAAATTCTGATGCTTCATAATTTCTCTAGACTATTTCACCTCCAAAAGTGCTTTGTAATTCTTATCTTGTTTATACTCCCAATAACACCCCCACCGTCCACCCCAGGTCCTTAAGCTGAAGAGATACTGGCTGGTCAAGGTCACCCAAGGAGCTTGTAGGATGAAGAGGGATTTTAGCCAAAGGCATTGGCAGCCCAGATGGTTACAACGCCCCCTCCCCCTCCCCCAGCTGAATAAATGTTGTTGTGCTGTAATCGAGTTGCCACTTATTTTGCCTCTCTGTGACTGTTAACATCTGCTACATGCTCAACAGTCTGACCAGGGTCTGTTCAACAGGTGCAGCGGCAAGGGAGGCATTAAAAGGGTGGGTAGAGGCAAATGGGTTGGACATCGCGTATAATGTTCCATACAATGGGGACCTCCTCTTGTGGGCTTAAAGGCAGGAAGGCAGTAGGGGAAGGTGGTCACACAAGAAGAAGATCAGGGCTCTTGTCTTTTTACCTACCGTATATACTCGAATATAAGTCAGGCTTTTTAGCCCCCAAAATGAGGTCCAAAAATGGGACTCGACTTATACTTGGGTCAACGTAAACACTCAAAAACATACCCATACAAATGTCTAAATTAATTAATGTTACCATATTTTCATGTATCTTAATTTTTGAAACTCACTAGCAGCTGCTGCATTTTCCACCCCGACTTATACTCAGGTCAATCTATTTCAGTGGTGAGCATCAGTAGGTTCGCCCCAGTTTGCCAGAACCGGTAGCAGAAATTCTGGCTGGCCCCGCTCATCCAAATTTTGAAACAAAGTAGTCCTAATACAGGTGCAATGCAGGGCTTTCCCCCTGGCCATGCCCACCATACCATGCCCATAGTGTGGTAGTAATTTTTTTGAGCCCACCACTGATCTATTTAGAGGTCCAAATTACATACCTCAATATATATTCGGGATTACTTATAGTTGAGTATATATGGTACTCAGTTTGGTGTCATGGATGGAGTGATGTCCTAAGTCTTAGGAGAGCTGGGTTCAGCAATGGAAATGACCATTAGGGGTTTTTGATGTTTTTCAGTCTCACAGTTGTAACCCCATGGACCACAGCATGCCAGGCTCCTCTGTCACCTGCCATCCTCCAAAGTCAGCCCATTTCTACACCCACTGTGTCAACAATGCTGGCTAACCATCTCATCCTTGAAGAAGCCACCCCCTTCTCCTTTTGCCTTCTATCTTTCCTAGCATCAGGGCCTTCTCCAGTGAGTCCTCTCTTCTCATCTAGTGGCCAAAGTATTTGAGCTCCAGCTTCAGTTTCTGTTCTTCCAAGGAGCAGTCACAGTTGATTTTCTTTAAGACTGACTGATTTGAACTCCTTGTAGTCCAGGTGACCCTCAAAAAACTTTTCCAGCACCCCAGTTCAAAGGTGTCAATTCTTCTTTGCTCAGCCTTCATTATGGTCCAACTCTCACAGCCATACATTACTACTGGGAAGACCATCACTTTAACTATGTGGACTTTTGTTGGCAGGGTAATGTCTCTTCCTTTTATTATACTGTCTAGGTTTGCCATAGCTTGCCTCCCAAGGAGTAAGCTTCTTTTTATTTCATGGCTGCAATCACAAGTTGCAGTTATCTTAGATCTCAAGAAATTAAAGTCATTAACTTATGCAAACAAGCATAAATCCTGTACTTTGGCATGGTCTGATCTAGACCAATATTTCTTTCAGCACCCAGGCTTGTTGAATGCTGAAATATCCCCACTTACCCCCAAGGTGTGCCTCTTGGAACCCCCCTCCCCCCATCAAGAGTTTCAATTTTGGGGGCATAATCTCATATGTGCAATTCCTGGTGCCTGTGAATGTTGAGGATGACATACCTGAGAACCTTGTAGCCATTAAACAATGTTTCCAGTATCAACATCCAGACCCGTTCAGCATATTGGATATTGACATTAAACACTTCCCCTGCTGCTCTGTGAAGAGGCAGGAAAAGTGTCATTATTCCCCCCCCCCCCAAACACACATTTGATTACTATAGAGCTGCATTTGATAGGAGGAAAAAAATTGTTTTCTTAATTTTTTCTCTATAGTGCCGAGAGAGAAAATACCCACAGCTGCAGTTTTAATTGGTGGTACAGAGAAAAATGAAGGGAAAAACCCCATATATTTTATCCTAACCAAGGTATTCTCAATCTGCGGCCCATGGGCCAAAGGTGGCCCACAGCACAATTTCATGTGGCCCACCACCACCTCCACCACACCAGGAAGTGCCAAGTGGTGGAGGAAGGGCAAAATGGCCATCCGGCCCTCGAAGCTGTCTGAGGGAGCATGACCCAGTCCCCGGCTTAAAAAGGTTGCGAACTCCCATCCTAACCCATGCATCACCACAATGATCAGGAGGAAAAAATAATTACACTTTCCTCACCTCTGCAGAAGAGAAGTGGAAATGTTTGATTTGCCCATATTAGGAGGTTAAACATCAATTATCTGTTCTCCCATCTTTAAGTGACCTCAGGTGACCACAAGAGAAAGTCTGGTCAGGCTTTCACTAGCATTGAAAGCCCTACAAGGGTCATTATAAGTCAGTTCTGACTTGACAGCATGTACCATATTAACACATTACTTGCATGAAATTCCTTCTTTCATACCATTATCAATCATGAGGCCACCCTATGCCCATTAGACTTCCTGTGTGCAATGGAGTATATTCCCAGCTAAGTGTAAATAGCTTTCCAGCCTCTTGACAGTAAAAGGCTGAAAGGATTGTTTTCTTGTCTCCCACCCTTTCCTCTGCAGCTAACCGCATCTGTGACTTTGAATTTCCGTTTAGCTGTGCAGTAAAAGTGCTGAGACCCCTAGAACAGAATAATTACCTTATTTGCTGCTGTATAAGACCCATGCCCATCAAGCGCGGCTCCCAAAAATACGGGAATTTTTCTGTGCATGTGTGGGCACGCCCGCACAGAACCCATTTGCGCATGTGCAAACGGGTTCTGCGCCTGCATGCAAGCACAGTAACCCTTTCCCCCGCCATTCAAAATACGCGGCAGGACAGGGGAGGAACGAGCGCCAAAATACGGGAAATCCCAGCCAATACAGGATACTTGACAGGTATGATAAGACCAACTTTCCCCCCCACTTGAAATACACTGGGAAAATGGAGTGCATCTTGTACTGTATATAGTGGCCTATAGTGGACTATTTTGGTAATAATGGGGTGCATCTTATACTCGGATGTGTATTATACGCCGTAAAATATGGTACAAGTCTCCCAGAGTCCACCTCTTTCTCATTAACTAGCAGTTTCTCAAAGTTTAAATAACTCACTCTGAGACAATCTGTAGAAGAAAGAATTTTCAATAAGTTTGGTACATGTCAAAAATGTTTCTTTACTTACAGCTACTTAAAATTACAGGTGTTTGCATGATTTTTTTTCTTTACAGCATGCATGCTAGCATGCTAGTAGAATAGATAAACAATAACAAAATGACACCAGCCGAAAAAGATGGGAAAGAACGCGGATCAGAGGTGTCTCTTTATATTCAGAAGTGGATAGGAATAATTTGTTGGCGCTGGAAAGATAGACAGTCACTCCAGCCCAGAAAAGTCTCTCCTAGACATTCCAACCACAGGCAGCATGCAAGGTTGTAAAATCAGCATGCAAGTTTCTTAATATGTAGCAAAAAAAACAAAAAACAAACAAACTGCACTTTCAACCTTTATCAGCAATAATTTCCTTTACTGCTGGGCTTCAGGAATGAAAGGTCAGCTTCTTTAGATTCTCTTATCAGTCCTTTCCGCCTGCCTCACTGGAGAAAATTCCTGATAAATAGAATTTCTTTGTTTCTTTCTTTTCTTTTTTTTGGTACATTTAACTAGTTGTGGCCTTCACAACAATAACTCCTAATAAAAGGCTGGCTCCAGAGCGTCAAACAATTTTGTCTGGATATGAAAGGAGCCTCATTTGGGTACCCCTGCAAAAATCCTTTCAATCCAGAGCAATCTCTGACACGAAAAAAATGAAGAAACTTTGCCATTTCTTTTCTTGTTTCATTGAGGTCAGTGTTGTTTAATGTTTGCTCCTAGAATTTGGGCCAATTTCTAAATAACCATCTTTTCAAAAGTTAACCTCAGAAATCTCTGTTATATTCATACCGGTCAAGCAGAGCTCCGGAGATTACGGGACCTGCGCAGAACCTTTCTGCGCAGGTCCGTTCTACCCATGCGTAAAAGCCTTCTACGCATGCGTAGAAGGCTTTTACGCATGCGTAGAAGGCTTTTACTCGCGTAGAATGGACCTGCGCAGAACCGTTCTGCGCAGATCGCATCTACGCATGTGTAGAAGGCTTCTACGCATCCCCTTCTGCACAGAAGCTTTCTACGCATGCGTAAAAGCTTTCTACGCATGTGTAGAAGTGACCTGCGCAGAAAGGATGCACAGTAACTCCTTCCCCCCACTGCCAAATTGCGGGATAGTGGCAGCTCCGGGCAGGAAATGGAGAAAATCGGCGCGGAAATACGGGAAATCCTGGCCAATCCGGGACACTTGACAGGTATGGTTATATTTTGCAAGTCCAGGAGGAAGCCATGGCCTCAGGGCTAAAACACAGGCAAAGAGGTGAGGCCCGCTATTGTGGCGTTGCAATCTCTCTATGGTGGGACAGACATGACTAGATGCTCACGGAACGCTGTTACTTTTCCTGACAAGGCGATACCTTTTTATCTATTTGTAATTTTTATTTTTTGCTTTTGAACTGCTAGGTTGGCAGAAGCTGGGGCAGACGACGGGAGTTCATTCCATCATGACGCACTTAGGTCTTGAACTGCTGACCATCTTAACCACTCAGCATCTTAACCACTCACCCACCGCTGCCTCTGGTCCTTTACTTTCTACTAGCTATATATATATATATATATATATATATATATATAGACCTGTTCTGTTTTCATCTTCCGCCCACAGATGGCCCTTCCTTTGGATTGTTCTCTGCTAATCCAGGAGCACCGGGAACGGCTCCTCCATTGGATCGAGCCCAGCCCAGCCCCCTTGCTCCGTCGACTTTGGGACTGTGGACTCTTTACCCAACCAGAGTATTTCTCCTTGCTGGAAACCAACCCCAAGACAAACCAAGTCATCGCACTTCTGGACAGAGTCATTGGGAAGCCTGAAGACAGCCAGAAATTCCTGGAAGAGCTGAAAGGACTAAATGAGACTTATTGTCCTGAGCTACAGCAATGGCTGGAGGAAATCTACCCCAAAGAAGAAAAAAGAGGCGTTAGTCCTGCTAAGCCAGGTAGCAAACCAGTGACAAAACTAGCCTTTAAGGTCTCCCTTGCACAAAAGCCAGTCATATCCGACTCTAGGGTTCAGTGCTCTGTTTATAGCCAAAGAGCCAGTGGTGTCTGAAGACGTTTCCACAGACATGTGGCAGGCATGACTAGACACCAGAGTGCACGGAACACTGTTTTACTTTCCCACCGAAATTGTCCCTATTTATCTACTTGCAATTTCTTGCTTTTGAACTGCTAGGTTGGCAGGGGCTGGGACAGAGACGGGCAATCACTCCATTGTGCAGTACTCAGGTCTCGAACTGCTGACCTGCTGAACTTCCAGCCATCAAGTTCAGCATCTTAACCACTCAGCCACAGCCGTGTCCTTACAAGACTCAATATAAAAGGTAAAGGTAAAGGTTTCCCTTGCTCGACAGCCAGTCGTATCCGACTCTAGGGTGCAGTGCTCATCTCTGTTTCTAAGCCGAAGAGCCAGCGCTGTCTGCTTCGATTCATATTCTACGTGAAATCAATTTGAAAACATATATGGGGTGGGGGGAATTAGTTGTCTAACCCATCCAAGTTTTGAAATAAAGTAGGCCAAAAATGAGATGGCTAGATGGTATTGTAGGCGCAATGGGCACAGAGCTGGGTGGGTTGAAGATGATGGTGGAGGAAACAGTTGCCTGGTGGGCAATGGTCCATGGGGTAACAAAGAGTTGGAATCGACTGTGCGACTGAACCACAACAAAAAGTCCTAATTCGGGTGCAACACAGGGCTTTCCCCCTGACCACGGCTACACCATACCACACCCACAGTGTGGTAATAAATTTTTTTGGAGCCCACCACTGATTCCACCCCATATTCTGAAGAATGAAGTATTCAGAACACCAGGCCTGGATGGTCAAATCTAACAGGCTTCCCCCCACATTCAAATTCTTTCAATCTCAATTACTTCCCATTACAAATATGAAAGAAATAAGAAGAAAAAGAGTTTTGAATGCTAGTGTAGTTGGGTTTTACACATATGAATTCAGCCCTTCTGTTGCTTCTAAATCATTTCTCTGTTGTCTTTGCAGATCCTCCTCCTAAACCTAGACCTTCCAGAAGATCTATCTTGAGATTTTGGAAATCAAAGAAATCAAAGAAATACACGTTTCCAACAACAGGCAAGTCGATCTCCTACACAAACTCATAGGGTGGTCCTATTTATTAGTCTGTTTGTTATAATGTGGTGTAGTGGAGTCACAGCAAGTAAGTTTGAAACCTTGGGACTACCTGGCTGTGTTATCATCTGTGGTCTCACCACCTGTTTTGGTTTGAGCATAAATGTTATTCTCACAGTTACTAGGGAAAGAAAGAGATTTTCCCCCAAAACAATATAGAATTGCAAATTCTCTCTGTCTAGTATCTGGGGACGGTTTGGTCCCAAAGAAGCAATCAAGAACCATCAGCCTAACTGCCTCTTAACGATTAGTTTTGCCAATTAACTTGTCTATATATTTTTTGAACTCTCCTTGTGAAGCATGGTAACCATAGCAACAATAATGATGATCAGGTCAGCAGTTTGAGACCTGAGTTCTGCATGATGAAGTGAGCTTCCACCTCTGTCCCAGCTCTTGCCAACCTAGCTGTTCGAAAGCAAGAAATTGCAAGTAGATAAATAGGTACCACTTTGGTGGGAAGGTAAACAGTGTTCCGTGCACTCCAGTGTCTAGGCATTCCTGCCACATGTCCACAGAAACATCTGCACTAGCTCTTTGGCTATACAGTAATACCTCGTACAAAGTCCGCTTTGTACAACATCGAATTCATACAACATCGCCTAATTCCTTGAAAAAAGTTGCCTCATACAAAGTCTTTGTATGAGGCATTGGGGTTTTTCCCCAGGATGGTTTGTCCCCTAAAATCAGGGTTGTTTGACATGTTTTTGTAGTATATTTAGCCTTTAGACAATGATTTCTTAAAGTTTTGTCAGTTTCCTGTCTTGTTTCCTTGACTTTGCCCTGAAGTCTGTGCTGTTACAGTACAATGTATCTCTATGGAAATGACGTTGTACGAGGCATCGCGGCAAGGATTTGGACGTTGTATGAGGCATCACGGCTAGGATTTTGCATGCCTCATACAAAGTCCAAATCCGTATAAAGTCCAAACTTGTGGAACCAAGTTTGGACGTTGTATGATGTATCACTGTAAATCGAGATGAGCACTGAAGCCTAGAGTCGGATACAACTGGCTTTCGAGCCAGTTGTATCCGACTGCTTGCTGGGTTTCAGCCAAGATCTGTTTCTAAGCTCCTTACAATTAAATTCACACCCAGTGTTATGTCCAGGTTGACTCGATTGGATTCCTTCAGAGAGAATGAGTGTTGCATAACAACCCAGGCTGAGGAATGCTAGACATATGGTGTGACTATGAAATGGCGGCTTGGGTTTGTTTGTGAACAAAAGAGGGGAGAGAAGCACAGGGCCAGCCTTACCATTGGGCAGAGTGAGACAGCTTTCCTAAGCAACAGGTGTGGAGGAATCATTTCCTGTTACTTAGTACCTGTATTACTTTGCTCAGTAATACTACAAGCAAGAAGGATCTTGGACTTGTTGTACATCACGTGCTAAATATGAGTCAACAGTGCAATGTGGCTGCAAAATAGGCCAACACTGTTTTAGGCTGCAATGGCTGTATAGTCTCCAAATCCCGTGAAGTACTACTACTCCCCCTCTATTCAGCATTAGTTAGACCACACCTAGAGTACTGTGTCCAATTCTGGGCACCACACTTTAAGAAAGATGCTAACAAGATAGAGCAGGTACTGAAAAGTGCAACAAGGATGTTCAGAGGACTGGAAACTGAGCCCTAGGAGGAAAGACTGAAAGAACTGGGCATGTTTTGTTGTTGTTGTTCAGTCGCACAGTCGATTCTGATCTTTTGTGACCCCATGGACCATTGCCCACCAGGCATCTCTGTCTTCACCATCTTACTCAACCCACCCAGCTCTGTGCCCATTGCATCTACAATACCATCTAGCCATCTCACTTTTGGCTGCCCCCTTCTTCTTTTGCCCTCCAACCTTTCCCAGCATAAAGGCTTTCTCAAGTGAATCTTCTCTTCCCATTTGATGTCCAAAGTACTGTTTGACCTTCTAAGAAGCAGTCAGGGTTGTTTTCTTCTAGGATCAACCTATTTGTTCTCTTCACTGTCCAGGGTACTCTCAAAACTCTCCTCCAACACCACATTTCAAAGACGTCTATTCTCCTGGGCTCCGCTTTCCTTATGGTCCAGCTCTCACAACCATACATTACCACCGGGAATACCATTGCTTTGACTGTGTAAATTTTGGTTTGCAAGGTGATGTCTCTACTTTTAACTATCTTCCCCAGGTCTCTCATAGCTTGTCTCCCAAGAATCAGTCGCCTTTTTATTTCATGGCTGTAATCCCCATCTGCAGTGATCTTAGATCTTAAGAAAGTAAAATCTGTCACTTCTTCTACTTCTTCCCCATCTATTCTCCAGGGGCTGATAGGGCCTGTTGCTATTATCATGGTTTGCTTGATGTTGAGTCTCAAGCCAGCTTTTGCACGTTCCTCTTTCAACCTAAGCAGCAGCTTCTTTAGGTCTTCCTCACTTTCTGCCATTAGGGTGGTATCATCTGCGTATTTCAAGTTGTTGATGTTTCTCCCAGCAATTTTGATCCCAACTTGTGATTTGTCCAACTCTGCATTGCACATTATGTGCTCTGTGTATAAGTTGAATAAGCAGGGTGACAAAATGCAGCCTTGTCTTACTCCTTTTCTTATTCCAAATGACCCTGTCATTCCGTATCCTATCCTAACTGCTGCTTCTTGACTCATGTACTGATTTCTTATGAGGCATATAAGGTGTTCTGGTATTCCCATCTCTTTAATTACTTGCCACATTTTGTTGTGGTCTACACTGTCAAAGGCCTTGGTGAGGTCAATGAAACAGAAGTAGACTTGTTTCTGATATTCCTGTGTTTTCTCCATGATCCAACGTATGTTGGCAATGTGGTCTCTAGTCCCTCTACCTCTTAGCATTCTTCACAAACCTGAACGATAATCATAAAAATGAAGGGCAGGATCCATTCTCAGTCATCCTAAATCTCAAGATGTGTAGTAACAGACTCAAACTAAAGGAAGCCAAATATAGGCTGAATATTAGGGGAAATGTCTTAATGGTTAGAACAGTACAATAGTGGAACTAACTGCCTCGAGAGGTGGTGAGTGCTCCAACACTGAAAGTATTCAAGAAAGAATTGGATTGCCGTTTGTCATATCTGCTTTGATTCAGGTTCCTGCGTTAAGCAGGGAGTTGGACTCAATGGCCTAAAAGGTCCCTTCCAATGCAGTAATTCTTTGATTCTTTGAAATGGTAGCAACGAGAGTAATAGTGAGTTATTTGACCACAGCTGCGGAGCACAGGAAGAAATGAGAATGGCTCCTAGACTCAGTTGCCCTGGGTTGGAAGGAAATTTTGAAGAAGAGCACTGGTGAGCTGGCATCTGCTTCTGCTTGGAGCCCTGGTAGCAGCCACACATATGTCCTTGTTACCAACATGATCTAATGCATTGATGGAATGGCAAAAGCTACCATCTGTGAGACAGTGATCCAACAGGGAGAAACTTATATGTTTTGCTGGAAGGTCTCAAACGGGATCAGGAAGAATGCCTGTTTTGTATCTAATTATTTTTTTTCTGTTACAGAAAATGAGGAACAAGGCAACAGCCTGCCTTTCAGAAGGGGCCTAAGCCGAAAACTCAAAGGTAATTTTCTAAAAATAAAATAAAAAATATAACTTTTGGGAAGAAATAGCAACTTAGGTTCTAAAGGACAGGGAGTGGTTATGTTGTGCGGGCCCCAATAGGAGGCAAAAAAGGCAGGTGTCTTGGGTGACAGATGCTAAGAGGGACCAAGAGAGGAAAAGGTGGAAAATAAAATGAACATTTTGCTGTGTAAAGTTATCCCTGGGAGTGGGAAGCCATCGGAGAAATTTTCAAAGAGAGAACAACTGATCATATCTGGCCCTGCAGTCTTTACTTTAATCACTACTGAACCCTTGAGAAATGGTTGAACGCCATCTGTAATAATGGCCATAATCCTATAGGATGATACGTTGAAATTCTAGAGAACTCATTGTGAGTTAGATGTAACCTGATATCTTCACCCTGTTGAATTCTTCTTTGGCCTCCCTGATTGAGCCACAACAAAACAAATCAGTGATCTTTTGCTTATTACAGAGGTACTGGTATGCAACACAGGGCAAATGTTGTCATTAACTCTTGTTCCCACTTACTGGTTAAAGGTGATAGATGTTCTCAGGCAACATCATCTGGAGGGTCACAAGCTGACTAGCCCTGGTTTAGAATGTTGCCTGAACCAGATAGCTTGACTCCTTGATCCCAAAATAGCTTCTTCTTCTTCATCTTCATCTTCATCAACATCATCTTATTCGTCTTCATTTTTGTCTTCCATGTGCCAATCAAACCCTGGACTGCCAAAATGAAGCCACTTTCTTTGCTTTGTCGTTGCTCAAATCCAAGTCCTCATCAATGCATGCCTCTGGCAGCAACCGGCAGACCAGTAAATGAGCTGAATTCTGTATCTCTCTCCACATTCACACCATATGTTGTTGTCCATCAGCAGCCCCCACTTGAGCATGTTGGTCTTTCATTTAGGCACACCAACCCTCAGCTTATTCAGGTCCTCCAAGTGACAAAGGGCAGATTGAGATCCTCAGCTATATTCTCCTTTAATGTTGCCCAAAACCAGCTAGGAATCATAAACAAACAAACAAACAAACATAAAACAAGTGGCTTGTGATTCTGGTTTGTGAATTGAGCAACAGGCAAGGATAAGACTAGATGACCATCAAGAAACTGCTAAGGACTATATCCTATGTATGTCTTTTGTTCCTCTCTGAGCTTTCTTAGACATGTCCTGATGTTCTCCAAATGGAGTTTCACATGAAAGGGAATGACCTTTCCCCTCTTTTGGGTCTGTATCTTCCCTAGCTGCCCTGCAGAGCCACCGCCGTTCACTACTGACTCGCACAGAGAAACTTTGCACCAACGTAGACGACACTGAGTCATGTGGCCACATCGAGATCCGCTACACCGACCTGCTACTGTCTGACAACTCTTCCTCAGCCACAGCCAGCCATGATTACTTGGGCTTGGCCTCTCGCCGTGCACGTCTTTACTCCTTCCACGCTCCCCACCGTCTTCCTCTCTCTCAACTGGTCTCCCCACTTCCAGAGGAGAGCATCCCACCTCTCCGTGTGATGCTGAGCGGGGCTGCTGGCATTGGGAAGAGTGTGGCAGCCCAGAAGATGCTCCACGACTGGGCTTTGGGTGCAGCTTTCCAAGGTTTCCTTTGTACGTTGGACTTTTCCTTCCGAGAGCTCAGCCTTGTCACGACACACCTGAGCCTTGAAGATCTGATCTGCAACAAGCACGCCCACCTGAGCGGAGTTCTCCCTGAGCTCCTGGATCGGCCTGGAGAGCTTCTGGTGATTTTGGATGGTCTGGATGAGTTTAAGCATCCGCTCGAGAGCAAGAATCCCTGCACCTGTTCAGACCAACCAGTTCACATCAAAGAACTGGTGTATGGACTTCTCCATGGGACACTTCTGCCAGAGTCCACCATTGTGATCACATCCAGGCCTTCTACAACCCTTTCAGAAGATCTCTTTGACCGCCACGTTGTGATTCTTGGCTTCCAGGAAGACCATGCCAGGGAATATTTCTTCCGGTTCTTCAGAGAACCCAAACGTGCAGTGGCTGTGTTTGGCTACATCTCTGCCCATGACAGCTTAGCAAGCCTCATTTTCATTCCTCTCTACTGCTTCATTCTTTGTACCGCTTTGGGGGAGTTTTTCTCATGTGCTGGACTGAAGGAAGCATCTCCACCCAGCACCATCACGGAGGTCTATCGTCAGTACCTGTCCACCATCCTTCGGTTGCACAAGCCACCATCTGGAGGACCAAACATTGCTTTGGGAAGCACAAAAGACATGGTCCTTCAGCTTGGCAAGTTGGCTTATGCTGCCACATTGAGAAGCCAAGCGATTTTTTATGCTGATGAGTTACAAAGTTTTGGGTTTGACCCACTGAACCTTCCTGGTACTTTCTTGAACCGGATCTTCTTTAAGGAGGATGAAGTCTATGGGTTCTTCCACTTGACCATACAGGAGTTCTTAGCTGCTTTGTATGCTGTGATTATTTTGGAGCCTAGTGCTCAGGAGCTAACATCTTGCCTGGATCTCTGGTGGGGAGGCAATGCTCAGGAAGATGGCTGGGCAGATAGACATTTGTCTCCACCAGATGGCTCGGCAGAGGGGCTTTTGTGCTACACTAGGGAGTTCTTGAGTGGACCTCAACAGTGGGAACACTTGCAAATGTTCTCTAGGTTCTTTATGGGCCTCTTGACTTCCAGAATGGAGGGCAATCTGAAAGGGTTGGCTGGAGGCCTGACGGGAGAACCTCTTCTTCCTCTGGTTGACTGGCTGGAGAGGAAGGTTCAGTACGAATCAGATCGGAAACTGCTATCTTTGCTGCACTGCCTGGCGGAGTTGCGTCAGGATGATGTGACTCGGATGGTAGCCACCAAGCTAGATGAAGTGGATCTGTTCAAGGTGACCTTGAACCCAGCAGACTGTGCAGCTCTGGCGTACGTTCTAGACTGCTCGGAGAAAAAGATGCTCCGGAATCTCAATATAAGCTACAGCAATCTGGGCATCAGGGGTCTGAGACGACTACAGGGGCTCCTCCATCGGTGTGAAACACTGCAGTAAGTATCTGTCAGTGGGTGGCTTAGTCTTTCTCGGTAGGATGTGCTGGTAATGAGACAAAAGCCAAGGTCAGCAATTCAGGGGGATTCCTCATGATGGTGCCGTCCACTTCCTCCTCCTTTGCAATGACACTAAAAGTAAAGGCCTTGCATGAAAGACAGTTGCATCCGACTCTAGGAGTTGGTGTTCATCTCCATTTAATGTCAAAGAGCCAGCACTGTCCGTGGTCATGTGGTAGGCCTGACTAGATGCCCGAGTGCATGGAACACCATTACTGTTCCCTCGGAAGCAGTGCCTATTTATCTACTTGCAATTTCTCACTTTCGAACTGCTAGGATGGCAATGATACAACACTATCATTAACATCAAAGTGAAATGAAGAATAATCTTTTAGGTGGTTTAATAGCTTTCCCACAACATCATATTTGATTCTTTGCTGAGAGCAAGAGGTTGATAGTTTTCTAGCACCCTTTGTAGCCACATGGATGTGGTCAGGGAGAGATAATGCTCAACTTGTAGTAATAGACCAGATTTTGTTGAATGGGCTTTGGCAGATTTCTGGCTCAATTTTAGCCATGTATGGAGAGGGCACTTCAGGAGAATGGTGGTCAGTTCCTTGAATTACAGGAGAGATGGGATTTAGGGTAGATCTGCTTTATGCTCCAATTGCATTTCGCTTTGAAACCACTTTGACGTCATGGTTTTCACTAGAAGGACTTCTGGATACAACCATTCCATAAGAGCCACTGTAGAGTAATGGGCAGTGTGTCAGCCTAGAACTCAGAAGGGCTGAGTTCAAATCCTTCTTTGGCCATGCAAACTCACTGGAGAGTGGCAATGGAATTTCATGCTGCAAATATCTCACATAGCTTTTAAAAAATCATTTAGGTTAGGCTCACCACATGATGTTGTCAGTGAGTGACAGTGAGTAATACGCAGAGTTCGGTGAATGTGGTCACAGTTTTCTCTGTAATGGAATAGGAGGGGGTACACGCTTTTTGAAATAATAGATTTCTGTTTTCGTGTTCCCAGAAAGCAGTGAAGAGAAGGAATTTGCCCTTCGGGTAGATACTGGGGAAGATAATGTCCAGTCATAACATGCTGTATACTGTGGGAACGGAACCTAGTTTAATAGATATCTAATGCTATACAATAATTGGCTGGTATCCTTCAGAAGGAGGGTTAAAGGTGAAAAATGTGTTCTGATATGAGAGAGATTAAGGAGGGTTTCCGCCATGTTTTTAGCCATGCTTAGAGATGCCATGGGAGTTTAGGATTGCGTTACACTGGATGGACATGTGACTGGAAAAAACTCGCCAAAATGTAGTTCTCTAATTAGATACAACCAGGCCAGAGCCTGGGAGCTAGAAAGGTTTTTATTTTCAAATGTATGGGATGACTAGTTTACAAATCATGTTCCTCTGCTATAAGCGTTTGAAACTGACTAACTGTGCATTAATAAAAGAATGTTTGGAACCCAGAATCATTGTCTCTGGTGAGTTGAGAGCTAAGGGGAAAATTTGATACATTGGCAAAGCTACAATATCTTAATGACACATTTTTACTTATGTCCTACCTGGACTGGTGGGTTTGCTAGTTCAAACAGCCAGTCGGTAACTTCACATCCTTGCTAGCTGAAAGCCAGGCAGAGAGTGCCAAAGCCATGCCGGGGATGGGGTGGGGGGAGCAAAGTATGGGTATAGACTGCTGGCAAAGGGGAAGGCGATGTGGTATGTTAGGGGGCAGAGGGTTTAACCCTTACAGTCTCTTAGATGAATTACATCTTTTTAAAAATAGAATCACAGATCCTATAAAGTTATATGTGAAAGAAGGATATTTGCCTTTAGTCTGTGTTTCACCTAGCAAGAAGGACATACTAGCAGAGGACCCGGTGTTGCCTGGGGGTACCCTACCCGGGCCAAGGAGAGACCCGGGCCTGCCCCCAACCTCAGCTGCCTTACCTTTTTGTCTGCTGTCATCGCGGCCACTCTCTCAGCCCCACCACGAGGCACCGTCTCAGCCTGACTCTGGCCGCCGCCGCCAGCCTCCCCAGCGACTACAGTCAGTGGGTAGCCATCACAGCCCAGCCCCTCTGTCCTCCCGTGGGTTGTGTCAGGCGGAAGGGAGGCTCCATTTGGGCGGGTGGGGAGAGGACCCATTGGGGGGTGGGCGGAGGCCTGCGGAAGGTGGTAGCCTGGTCCCGTCCTCTGCCCCCCCCCCCCCCCCCGGCTGTGGGTTCTCCCTTCCCCCGAGGCATGCCTCAGGAGTGCAGAGGAGCCAAAACATTGTTAGTTCTATCTTGATGGGATCAAGTTAGACACAGCCTTCAATCCTTCTGAGGTCAGTAGAATGAGTACCCATCATGTTGGGGGCAAAATACTAATTAACTTGTGAACCATCTAGAGAGTGCTAAGCACTATAGAAGTATAATTACTATTCAAGCCACTCCCCCCCCAACCTATTTCAAATGCATTTGCTTATCTGTAGCTTAATTTTTACAAGTTTAATTTCATTCACTTAACCATCTGTGGGTATTTTTTTTAAAAAGGAATAATAAAAATATAGCTGAGAATACTGTGTCTGTTTTTTTAAAACTGATTTTTCTTTTCCTCCAGCTATATTTACAGCCACAAATTAGGTTTCTGGACTTTCTAACAAATTGTTTTTTTTAAAAAAAAACAACACTGTTTTTAAAGGTAACTTTCTGAGCTCAGATTTTGAATCAACGTTTTATCTTTCCAGATTGCGATACAATTCTCTGGATCAAGAGGCAGCAGCAATAGAAGCCGCAGTATTGCGGTCACCACAGTGCCAAGTGAAACGTCTGTTGTGAGTGATGCCCACCTCTTCTTCTACTTTTTTTGCCCCTTGCAGCCCATAGTAAATGTCATAAATTCACTCCCCCATTATGCTTATATATTTTGTTGTCGTTCAGTCTCACAGTCGATTCTGACCCCCTGTGACCCCATGGACCAGTGCACGCCAGGCACCCCTATTCTCCACCATCCTTCTTATCCCGCTCAACCCCTGATCCCATTGCATCAACAATACCATCCAGCCATCTCATTTTCTGCTTATGCATAGTACTCAGTGAATGTAGCTAGTTTTACATCTAGGGGAGAAAACTAAAGGCATAGATACAAGATGGAGGAGACCTGGCTCAGTTAATACTAGAAGCAAGAAGAATCTTGGAATTGTTGTAAATCACAGGTTAAATATCAGTCAACAGTGCGAGCTGGCAGGAAAAAAGGCCAACACTGTTTTAGGCTGCATTAACAAGTATAATCTCCAAAACATGTGAAGTTCTAGTCCCTCTCTATTCAGCATTAGTTAGACCACATCTACAGTAAGGTAAAGGTTTCCCTTGCTCAAAAGCGAGTCATATCCGACTCTAGGGTTCAGTGCTCATCTCTGTTTCAAAGCCGTAGAGCCAGCGCTGTCTGCTTCTGCAGACATTTATGTGGTCATGTGGCAGGCATGACTAGACACCGCAGCGCGCGGAGCGCTGTTTACCTTTCCCACTGAAGTGGTCCCTATTTATCTACTTGCAATTTCGAACTGCAAGGTTGGCAGGAGCTAGGACAAAGACGGGAGCTCATCCCGTCCTGCAGTGTTCAGGAATCAAACTGCTGACCTTCCGCCTCCCAGTCAGCGTCTTAGCCACTTGAGCCACTGCAGTACTGTGTCCAATTTTGGGCATCACAATTTAAGAAAGATGCAAACAGACTAGAGCAGGCACAGGCAACAAGGATGATCAGAGGGTCCCCAACCTAAGGCCCGTGGGCCAGATCCAGCCCATGGCGCCATTTCATGTGGCCTCCCACCCCCTCCAAGGGCATTCAAGAAATAAAATGGCCATTTTGTCCCAAAAGCTGTTGGGACAAAATGGCCACCCCCATTGTGCAGGCAGGGTAAATTGGCCATCCTGCCCTTGAAGCTGACGGAGAGAGCGTGACCCGGCCCCCGGCTTGAAAAGGATGGGAACCCCTGCCCTGTGAGGAAAGACTGAAAGAATTGGACATGTTTAGCCTTGAGAAAAGGAAGGATGAGAGGAGATATGATAGCACTCTTCAAATATCTGGAAGATGGTCATAAAGAGGAAATACAGGACCTGTTCTCCATCATTCTAGAGTGCAGGATGCATAATAATGGGCTGAAACTAAAGGAAGCCAGATATAGGCTGAATATATATATAAAAACAACAACATCTTATTGGTTAGCAAACTATGACCGTGGCACTAACTGCTTCAAGAGGTGATAAGTACTCCAACTCTGGAAGCATTCAAGAGAGACTTGGACACCATCTGTTATATCTCTTTTGATTCGTATTTCTGCACTCAGCAGGGGGTTGGACTAGATGGCCTAAAAGGCCCCTCTTCCAACTCAGTGATTCTATAATCCTATTCCTTTTCAAAGGGCATATCCATTCCCCTTCCCACATTCCATTAGTGGAGTGGGAGTGACTATGACTATGTCCCTTCCTGAATCCTAAAGGTGTCGACTATCTCATAAACCAATCAACCAACTAACCAACCGACTGACCAACTATTAATCCTAATTCAGGGTGATACACATGGTCGATAATTTCAGAATTCAAAACCAAACTTGGAAGATTTAAGCACTCGAGCATGGAAATTTAAAACTTGGAAAAGTTAATTCGTAGGGACTACAAACTCCAGAATCCCCCAGGCAGCATAAGGAGTATGCCTCTCTTACCCGCCCCTGCCCCCAGTCCCTTCTCCAATCTATGCTCAAAGCCATGACAAAGTCTAGAAGGACAAATCTGTCAGTTTTTGTTTCTGCCACTTTTTTAAAAGCAAAACTAAAGTTCTTTCCATTCCAAATATGTTTGTAAATTGTGGCAAATTTTGACCGAAGCAGAATCCTCACTTGTCCTCAAAGGGACAAATCTACACCTTGATGGTTTTTACTGCTTGTTTCAGTTCTCAGAAGCAGTGAGAGAAAGAACATAATAGGAACTCTACTCCTGTGTGTTCAGTTTTCAAACAGGAGAGAGCTATGCTTTTACACTGTAACAGTAATATCATGATCACCATTATGGTTGTTATTAGCATGACCATCATATCATACCCTATATCAGGGGTTCCCAACCTATGGCCCATAACACCATTCCATCTGGCCCATCGCTGTCTCCCCCGCACCCGGAAGTGGAAGCGGGCATATTTACATCAGTCGTAAAATGTGCCCGCGCATGCACAAATGCACCCACAGCTATTGTAATTGCAGAAATGGGTCCATTTATGACAGCCATAAGTATGCCTGCTTCTGCTTCCATGGGGCGTGGTCCAGCCCATTCAGCTGTTCCAGGGGCGTGGTCAGGCCCATGGCAGAAAAAGGTTGGGTACCTCTGCCCTACATTCACAGAGTTTGTATTTGCCTCCAAAACAGCACAACATACCCACACATGGGATGGCTCAACAGTTGAGGGGAAACAAAATTTGGCAAACATTCAGCTTGGTGGTGGGGAAACCCGAAGGGGAGTCTAGTTTCTGGAACAGATGAAAAAGGCTGAAGGCTCTTTGCTATAGGGCTAATTTCATCTTCCGGTTGGCCCCGGTTCATTGTGGTGTAGCGCAGAGCTTGCCAACATTCACAGCAATTTTAAAAGTCCCTTTTCTAGAAAATCTCTTCCGCCCAAAGAAAAATCCGTGAACAGTTTGTAAGCTTTTCAAAATTGTTTGTTGTTGTTACGTGCCGTCAAGTCAACTTTGACCTCTGGCAACCGTGAGAAGGAGCGATCTCAGGAGCATCCTGTCTTCAACAATTCTGCCCAGCTTTAGTTAGGCTCATTGTTGTTGTTTTTTATTCCCTTCCCTCTGCAGGTTTTGTGGGAATTGCTTAGGCTCTGATGGAGTGAGGAGTTTATGGGATGCACTTCAGCACAACTCCACCCTTGAAGAGCTCTACCTAGATATTACCGGGATCACAGACAGTGGCCTGGATAATATCCTGGATTCACTTACACGCAACACCACTCTCCGGCTTTTGACGTGAGTTCATCCAGGTGTTATTCCATTATGACAATTCTGCAAATCCTAGCACAGTCGCATTACCACACTCATTAATCCAGAGCTTCTCAGATATGGTCAATGTTTTTGTTTATACAGTCTCATGCAAGAATGCAAAAAATAATAGCAAAAAATATATTCTGGGGACATTGCCCTGCCTTCAACCTTCCAACATGGGGATGCCATATTTTTGCTACTTATTATGGGCAACCACCCAATGTCACTTTTCTAAGGAACATCAATGTACTATCCATAGATTGATAGGCTATCTCAGCTAGTATGCGGCAGAGGTGTGTACTGTTGTGGGTTGGTAACTATTTATCTACTTGCAATTTCTTTCTTTTAAACTGCTAGCTTGGCAGGAGCTGGGATAAATTATAGGAGCTCATTCTGTCATACAGCACCTGGGTCTCAAATTGTTGACCTGCCAACCTCCTGGTCATCAATCAATGTCTTAACCACTAAGCCACCATGTGGTCCCTTAAGTAGACAAAGGGAAGAATCAAATCCTAAACCCATTGTTAGAAGAGGGAATTCCTTAACTATCTTCTTGAGCATCACAGCAGGGGTTTCTCTTGCCTCACAGAAATTTGTAAATCAACTTGCTTTATTCTGTGCTTGTTCTTCAGGATTTAAGCTTGGGCTTCCTTTAAAATGTGATTTCTCAAACACAAAAGTCTGCCTGATTTGTGTCATTCCACTACCCTGGTTTTAGCCATTGCAACAGAGTACTGTAGTTGCAACATCTGTTTTTGTCTTGAGCTAGCCACTTAGGTGCTGCTGTGAAAGAATAACATGCTTATCCTTGGATACTAAGTATGTACAGTAATACCTCATACAAAGTCCGCTTCATACAACATCGGATTCATACAACATCGCCTAATTCCTTGAAAAAAGTTGCCTCATACAAAGTCGTGCGACTTTGTATGAGGCATTGGGGTTTTCCCAAGTTGCATTGTGCCTGGGCAGTATAAAAGACAGGACACATGCGTGCATTGCTCTTGTGGGTTTTGCATGAGGCGTAGAGTGTTTAGGAGTGGTTTTGAGCACGATTTTGGATTTTTTTGGATGTTTTTGTCAGAATTTTTAGAAGCATTCCTGGGATTTTTGCAGCATTCTTCAGGTTCTTGAACAATCAGGGTTGTTTGACATGTTTTTGTAATGTTTTTAGCCTTTAGACAATGATTTCTTAAAGTTCTGTCAGTTTCCTTGACTTTGCCCTGAAGTTTGTGCTGTTACAGTACAATGTATCTCTATGGAAACGACGTTGTACGAGGCATCGCAGCATGGATTTGGACGTTGTATGAGGCATCGCGGCTAGGATTTTGCATGCCTCATACAAAGTCCAAATCCATATAAAGTCCAAACTTGTGGAACCAAGTTTGGACGTTGTATGAGGTATCACTGTACCATGGTTTTTTTGGAAATAAAGGGAACATTTAAAGCAAAAATGACCATGGTAAGGGACAACAATGGCAGGGATTTAGCTGATGCAGAAGAGATTAAGAAAAGATGGCAAGAGCATGCAGAGGAACTTTACAAAAGGACCTCAACACCCCTGACAATCACAGTGATGAGAGCTTTGAACTGGAGAGTGAAGTCAGAAAAGCCCTAAAAAGTACTGCTAATAACAAAGCTAGTGGGGATGATGGTATTCCAGTTGAATCATTCAAAGCCCTAAAAGATGATGGACTTAAAGCACTGAAAGTCTACTTCTATTTCATTGACTACACCAAGGCCTTTGACTGTGTGGACCACAATAAATTGTGGCAAGTAATTAAAGAGATGGGAATACCAGAACACCTTATATGTCTCATGAGAAATCAGTACATGAGTCAAGAAGCAACAGTTAGGACAGGATACGGAATGACGAAGTGGTTTATAATAGAAAAAGGAGTAAGACAAGGCTGCATTTTATCACCCTGCTCATTCAACTTATACACAGAGCACATAATGCGCAACGCAGGGCTGGATGAATCAAAAGTTGGAATTAAAATTGCTGGGAGAAACATCAACAATTTGAGATATGCAGATGATATTACCCTAATGGCAGAAAGTGAGGAAGGCCTAAAGAAACTCCTGCTTAGGTTGAAAGAAGAGAGTGCAAAAGCTGGCTTGAGACTCAACATCAAGAAAACCAAGATAATGGCAACAGGCCCTATCAGTCCCTGGAAAATAGATGGGGAAGAAATAGAAGCAGAGACAGATTTTATTTTCTTAGGAACCAAGATCACTGCAGATGGTGATTGCAGCCATGAAATAAAAAGGCAACTAATTTTTGGGAAGCAAGCTATGAGAAATTTGGGCAACATAGTTAAAAGTATAGATATCACCTTGCAAACAAAAGTCTGCATAGTCAAAGCAATGGTATTTTCGGTAGTGATGTATGGTTGTGAGAGCTGGACCATAAGAAGGGACGTGCGGCAGCGCTGATTCACTGCCACGCACTTTGCCGGCCCCGCCCCATAAGAGACGGGACGAGGCCGGAAGGGGCGGGGGCCGGGCCTTCCCTTAAGGGAGAGGCTCGGACTGCCCTTCCTTCTCTGGGCCGACTGGGCCAGGCAGCGTTTGCCCTCCACCCCCGCCCTAGGTCGCAGTGTGATTGTTTTGGTCACTTCGGGGCCGGATGGGAATTTTTGCTTGAACCTCGATTGGCCTGTTGGTTCTTGTTGTTTTTGCCCATCCCACACTGTCGCTATCGGGCTCCTGTGGGGTACCTTTTGTGCCTTTTGGACGTTTGGTGGCTAGCACTGATAAGGAGGCTCTGGGTGACCCCTACGGGTCCGGCGGGAGCACACTCGGTTGGCCTCTGGCAGGTCTAGATAGAGGGATAATAGCCTGGCCAATCCGGTGTGCTCAGGAACAAGGTGATGCCATGCTTGACACAGTGTGCAAAGCCTTATAAGTTCGCTGGACACACGTCAGAAGCAGAGGTTTGGTCATTTGCGCTTCTGTGGGGTCAATATAGTTGACTATAACCATCGCTCCTTACCAGTGCTATGTCGGCCGGTTTGCATTAGTGAATTATTGTTAATAAAGTGCCCCAGTTTCAATCCCAGCACTGAGTCCGTCTCTTTATTGGGGAGTGGGCCCGGCAAAGGCTGAGCGCAGTAGAATAGACGCCTTTGAGATGTGGTGTTGGAGGAGAATTTTGAGTGTCCACTGGACAGCGAGGAGAACAAATAGGTTGATCTTAGAAGAAATCAACCCTGACTGCTCCTTGGAATGTTAAATATTGAAGATGAAGTGCAGTATTGTACTACATTGTTATATATGATTATGTGTTGCTCTTGTAAGCTGAATATTGCATAATTATTTTGTATATTGTATTATTGTGTATATTGTATAACTATTGTGTGAGCCGCCCTGAGTCGGGTTCCTGATTGGGCGGCTGTTGTGTTCTAATGGTTTTATCTTCCACATGGATTACAATGTATCTGAGCCAATGCAACCTTGCCTATAGCAACAATGTAACCTTCAGCTGCATCATATGAATCCTGTAATAGGACGCGAGCTAATGACCACCAGCTGGCAGCAGCGAGCGTCCAAGCTCTCTTGGTCCAAACTCATCAAAGGTAACAGCGCGGGAAGTTTTCCCGCCACCACCTACACCTGGACAAGAAGGGCGTGACCAGCAATGACGTCACGCAGACAGTAGCCAATGGGCTACCATGCAACCACGTTCAAATGTATTACTACGGTATATAAAGAGCTATCGATCCGCCATTACCTCATGTTCCCTCTGTCCACGATGCAATAAACCTGAGTTAACCCAGCCCGAGGCTGTGTCCTGTGTCTTAGTTCTCATACACTAAATTGGCGACGAAGGTGGGATAATGGATCCCCAAGGAACAGCCAGGGCACAGAGCGGGTTCAACATCACCAAACCGCAAGACTGGGAGCTGTTTGAGATGGACTTCCAGGCGGCACTGGTGGAACTCAAAGTCAAAGAAGACGACGAGGAGAGGAAGAGGGCCATCCTCACCAGAATGCTTGGGTTAGAAACCAAGCGGACGCTGGTGGGCATCATCGCTCCGAAGAAGGTGAGCGAATTTAAGGCAGACGACATCATGAAGCTGCTGCGAGAGCGCATCCGACCCTCGAGGGCAATGTTTCCCGCTCGGAGCGCGTTTTGGAGGCGAGTCCAAGCACCGGACGAGTCGGTTGAGGCATTCGTGACCGCCATGAGGATAGCCGCCGGCCCCTGCAGATGGGACAACCTAGAGATGGCCCTCAGGGACGGCGTGCTGTGTGGCCTGAAGGACAGGGAGGTGCAGCGCAGCTTGATGAACAAGGAGCCGCCACCCACGCTGGCGGAGGTCGTAGAGGCCGCGGAAGCCGCGGAGTCCACGAATGCTGGAGTGGACGAGATGCACCAGTGGCGTGAGTGGCGTCCTAGAGCCGGCAAGGCGGAAAATTCGGTGCACGGGAAGTCCGGACAGTCGGTGCACGCAACTCGACGGGCCTCAAAGTCGTCTTCGGAAGGCAGCGACGGCGAGGAGGTCCAGAAGGTCCGAAAAGGTGGGCGCCGCTGCGATGGTTGCGGAGCGGCCCATGAGCGCGCGAGGTGCCCATTCAGAAAGGCCGAGTGTTACACCTGCGGCCGTCGGGGGCACATCGCCAGGGCATGCAGAAAACGGAAGGAGGGCCGGAGGCAGTCACAAGACCGTTCGACCAGACCGGACCGTCCAGCGAGGTCCAAAGATGGCGCCCAGACCACGAGGAAGCAGGACGGCGTGGGCCGCGTCTCGGACGACAGCGAAGACGACGCCCCAGTGTTCAGCGTGTCCGCGGGACAGTCCCATTACTTCGTTGAGGTACTAGTACAAGGGGCCCCTATTAGGATGGAAATTGACTCGGGGTCCTCCTATTCTATAATTCCCCAGAAAGAGTTCTTGAAAATCGACCCCCACGTGCGGCCCAAACTTAAAACGTTGAGGTCCACGCTACGAGATGTACAGGGAAACAGCATTCCGGTGTTGGGGGTCGGAAAGTTTCGGGTCAGCTTTAAGAGACATTCTGCGGAACTGCCCCTAGTTGTCCTTAAGGGGGGGAGTTGTAGCCTCCTAGGGACGCAGTGGTTTCAGCCCTTAGGCTTGTTCATAGGGGGAGTGCATACAGTGGGAGCGGACCCAATACAAGCGGTTTGCGATGCGCATCCCGCCGTCTTTGAAAAAGGACTTGGGAAGTTCAAGGGACCCCCTGTAGCCTTCGACCTAGACCCGGAGGTCCGCCCGATAAGACTCAAACCGCGCAGGGTGCCGTTCGCACTCAAGGACAAAATAGAGGCGGAACTGGACAAACTGGTGGGCCAGGGGATTCTTATTCCTGTTGATTCCGCGGAGTGGGAAACTCCAATTGTAACAGCTCTGAAGGCCAACGGGGAGGTGCGCATTTGCGCTGATTATAAGTGTACAATTAACAAGGCGATCCGCCCTAATGCATACCCGGTGCCGGTGGTCAGCCACCTTTTGGCCAGGCTGCATGGGGGAAAGTGTTTCGCTAAACTCGATTTGGCACAAGCCTATCAGCAACTCCCTGTAACTCCCGCCACGGCCGCGGCACAAACGATAGTTACACACAAAGGGGCGTTCCAGGTGTCGCGCTTACAGTTCGGCGTGAACTCGGCACCCGGCCTTTTTCAGTCGCTTGTGGAACGCCTCCTGAAGGGGCTGGAGGGGGTGTTGCCTTATTTTGATGACGTGTTGATAACAGGGGGGAGTGAGGCCGAACTGGCTAAGAGATTGGATAAAGTACTAACTGTTTTCGAGAAAGCGGGGCTGAGACTGAGGAAGGACAAATGTGTTTTCTTCGAAACTGAGGTCGAGTTTTTAGGGTTCCGGATCACACCCGAGGGAATTAAGCCGTCTAGATCCAAAGTAGCAGCCATAAAGAAGGCCCCTCGCCCCACATCCAAAACCGAGTTACAGTCATTCCTGGGGCTCCTCAATTTTTACCATACATTCCTCCCACGGAAGGCGTCCGTGGCCGAACCGCTTCATCGGTTACTTAAAAAGGAGGAGACATGGATGTGGGGTGACGAGCACGAGAGGGCGTTCAAAGAACTAAAGCAACTCCTAACATCCGAGGCAATCCTGACGCATTTCGACCCCAAACGGCCAGTGGTCTTAGTCTGTGATGCATCCCCGGTGGGGGTGGGGGCGGTGCTGTGCCACGTGTTGGATGACGGAAGGGAGGCCCCGGTAGCGTTTTATTCAAGGTCCCTGTCCCAAGCGGAGCGCAATTACGCACAAACCGACAGGGAGGCATTAGCAATAGTAGCCGGAACCAAAAAATTTCACGATTTTTTGTATGGCCGCCCGTTCAAAATCGTGACTGATCACAAGCCCCTGTTAGGGATTTTCACGGCAAGCAAGCCCACGCCGCAGATCCTGTCCCCGAGGATGCTGCGATGGGCTATTTTTCTCAACGCATACCAACACGAGTTGGAGTACCGTCCCGGAAAGGAGATCAGCCATGCTGATGCACTTTCGAGATCTCCTTTGCCCTTGTCGGACGACCAAAAAGCGAGAGTAGAAAGAGACCGCCAGGTGTTGCTAATTGAGGTCTTAGACGCACCCCCAATAGTACCAGCCGACATTGCTAGGGCGACAGGCAAGGACAGGACGCTGGAGAAAGTTAGTTCATGGGTACAGAAGGGGTGGCCGGCATCGTCCCCAGGCACAGAATTCGACCCATTTTTTCGGAAAAAGCTAGAGTTGTCCCTAGAAAGGGGGTGCCTGTTATGGGGCCAACGGGTGGTGGTCCCTACATCCCTGCGTCCGAGGGTGCTCGAACTGCTGCACGTCAGCCACCCGGGCATCGTTCGTTCAAAGGCGCTGGCCCGGAGTTATTTTTGGTGGCCACAGCTAGACACAGACATTGAGCACATGGTCGGCACTTGCGAGGCATGCCAGGGATCCCGACCAGAGGCGGCCCGCCTCCCGCAGAGGGAATGGGACACAGCAAGGGGGCCTTGGTCCAGAGTGCACGTAGATTTCGCTGGCCCATTCCGGGGAACCATGTTCCTCCTGGTGGTGGATGCGTTCTCCAAGTGGCTGGAGGTTATCCCAGTCAAGAGCACATCCTCCGCCACTACAATTAGTCAACTGAGGAGAGTCTTTTCCACGTTCGGTTTACCCGACACTTTAGTCAGCGATAACGCTAGTTGCTTCACCTCCGTGGAGTTCGGGGCATTTATGGAGGCAAACGCCATTCGGCATGTCACATCCGCACCGTTTCACCCGGCCACGAATGGCCAAGTGGAACGGCTGGTGCGTACAACAAAGGATGCGCTGCGGCGCATGGGCCCGGGGGACCTAAATCACCAAGTATGTCAGTTCTTATTAGCGTATAGGGTGACCCCCTTGGCATCAGGTTACTCGCCGGCAGAGCTCTTGATGCGGCGAAAACTGACCACGCTCCTGTCCAGGCTAGACCCGACGAGAGTCGAGGATAAAGGAAAAAACATAGGGTTGGCAGTCTCGAAAGGTTTCGCCGCCGGCGATCCTGTTCACTGCAGGAACTATGCCAGCGCAGGGCCAGCCTGGGTACCAGGGACGGTTGTAGAACAAACGGGGCCAGTGTCGTACCGGGTCGAGACTAACACCGGCCTCCTCTGGAGGAGGCACGCAGACCAACTGAGGCACCGAGTGAGTGGGCCAGTCAGTGGGGCGCAGCAACAAGATTCAGCGTTAGGGGACTCCCCCACCCGCTTAGCCCAAGGGGGAGACAGCAGCGGACAACAGTCCCAAGCAAGGGGGGAAGGCAGAAGCAGCGGCCCCGACTCATACCCTTTTGATACGCCAGTCCTATCAGAGGCCGGGGAAGGGGGAGAGGAGTTCGTGACCGCTGCCCCCGAAGGTAATTTTGATTTTGATTTCGCGAGCCGGGGGGGTTTTCAGGAGTGTTCCCCCACCCATCCAAGCGAGAAGAGGGGTTTTTCGTTAGCCCCCAGTGCCCCCGGTTCTTCCCTAAGAAAGAGCACACCTCCAAACAACGCCGCGGAGCCGCGGCAAGTCACTAACGAGTCTCCCTCTCCAATTACAGGACAGGAAACCAGGGAACAAAGAAAAGGTAGCAAACCCGGGGAAAGGCAGCCTGCATCGAGACCCCAGCGTGTTCGAAATAAGCCATCTTGGCTGAGAGACTTTGTCTCATCCTAGGGGGGGGGGAGTGTGTTTAAGTGTGGGCTCGAGACTCTGTCTCATCCTAGGGGGGAGGGGTGTTGTGTTCTAATGGTTTTATCTTCCACATGGATTACAATGTATCTGAGCCAATGCAACCTTGCCTATAGCAACAATGTAACCTTCAGCTGCATCATATGAATCCTGTAATAGGACGCGAGCTAATGACCACCAGCTGGCAGCAGCGAGCGTCCAAGCTCTCTTGGTCCAAACTCATCAAAGGTAACAGCGCGGGAAGTTTTCCCGCCACCACCTACACCTGGACAAGAAGGGCGTGACCAGCAATGACGTCACGCAGACAGTAGCCAATGGGCTACCATGCAACCACGTTCAAATGTATTACTACGGTATATAAAGAGCTATCGATCCGCCATTACCTCATGTTCCCTCTGTCCACGATGCAATAAACCTGAGTTAACCCAGCCCGAGGCTGTGTCCTGTGTCTTAGTTCTCATACACTAAAGCGGCATATAAGAAAACCTTGATGTTGGGAAAGGTGGAGGGCAAAAGAAGAAGGGGGCGGCAAAAATGAGATGGAATTGTTGACGCAATGGGCACAAAGCTGGGTTGGATGAGGATGATGGTGGAGGACAGGGGTGCCTGGTGTGTGGCGGTCCATGGGGTCGCAAAGGGTCGGTATCGACTGTGCGACTGAACAACTCAGTCAAGAGTTACTTGGGCTGGCTGGCTCTCGGTCATACTCTTCTTGGCAAGTACATTATCCAACCAGGACTTAAAGAGCTTGTAAAATGTTTAGAAGGGGCACGAAAATTGTCTCCATCAAATTGTTCCATCTGAAGGCAATGTCCTGCTGATGGCTAATTTATATGTAATTCGCAAACAACCAAGAATGTAGTTAACACCTCTAAGATTAATGAGTCCTTGAAGCAGAATTATACACCATGTTACTGTGCTTTTCAATACAGTACTTATCCCTCTCTCTTTCTCTTTCTCTCTATGTTATCAGGATTGTGGGAAACCGGCTAAGCAAAGCAGGGAGAGAAGTCCTGTCTGAACTTCATCGCCAGAAACCAGAGCTCAAAATCATAAGCAGTTTCCTCTCTGACATGGGATTGCTCCAGGCATATCTGGACTGGGTGGAAGAGATCAAAGCAGACCCAGAACAGATGGAGTCAGTCAAAAATGCCGATGCCCTGCGCTCTGTCCTGGAAGTTTTGGTGGAAACAGATGACGCCGGAGCCAGTCGAGAGGCCCGTGAGAAAGCTACCCTGCTGAAGAAAGAGATTACGGCTCTTCTTCTACGGGAGGAGAAAACAGAAGAAAATGGGACTGTGTGATATGACCGGTAAATTGAGAGTATCCCCAGGATAACTTAAGGCTACCATCTTAGAAGTTCAGTTCATCTTCAGCTGAACTTATCTACACCTTTCTTTTGATGAGTTGACCCATTCAAGGTGCAGATCCTAGATCACGAGAATATGCAGAAGCTGCCTTGTGCCAAGTTGGACAGTTTGCCTGTCTAGAGGAATGTGGTCTATTCTACAGACTGCTCCTTTCTTTGGACGATGACTGGCCATCCCAGCTGGGAGATTCCAAGAGTTGTATTAGTCCAAGAAAAGGAACGTTTGCAAGTTCTGATTCTGATGAGCAGAACGTCTTCAAAACCTTAGGCAGAGGCCTTTTGGACATTTGAAATGGATTTGCAGAGAGAATAAAGCGGGAGCCATTTGCTTAAGTGCAAACTGCGAACTACCCAGTTGGGGAGAACAAATCCTATGTGTTGCCTGGTTCTATTTAAATGTATTATGATGGTAAATGAACTCTTTGACATGCATTGGTTTTGCAAGTATGTGGTGGGAGTAATGAGAGAAGTGCATGAAATAATGGTGATAATGGTTCCGATTGACTGGGAAAGAAACTAGAAAGGGATGGGGCAGTATCTCCAAATGGGGAATCCACTTTATTTGTTGTCTCTGTATGTAGTTCAAGAATGGTTCTATTAAAAAAAAATCCCTTATAATCTCATTCCTGATTTAATCCCTTCTAGTCACTCTAGCAGCCTTCCTCAGACATCTCATATCCATGGTCACCTACATTTTTAAATGTAAGTGTCCATGTTTGGCATTGACAACATACGTTGGGAATGAACATGCTGTGTATCATTGTGTTGATCAGGATTGCCTTGTGTTGCAAGAGCGGAGTTAACTGTCCCAATATTTAATTTGCTTTACTACACCCTATGTTAATCTCTTCATCCATTTTGCCATCTTCAGTAAATGTTGTTCCTAAGTATATCCCAGCTACAGATTGGCGGCAGCAAAAGAGGAAGGGGGGAACTAAATGCAGATGACAGAAAACATGTGTACTCCTGGGGTTATATAAAGAGACTGTTACTCATGTGACAAGACAGGGAGGCTTTTTGACAACAGTATTATGAGGGTGTGACCCACTGCTCCACAGAACATTTTCCGACTGTATTGGATATTAACTTTGTGTTGGAAAGTGTCAATGAAACATAGACTCCCTCCTAGTTAATGTTTGTCTGACCAGAGGGGCCAAGAGGCGGTCGTATCCAGTGGTGGGCTCAATTTTTTTTTGCTACCACACTGTGGTCGTGGTATGGTGGGTGTGGCCAGGGGGAAGCCCTGCGATGCATCTGAATTAGGACTACTTTATTTCAAAACTTGGATGGGAGTGGCCAGCCAGAATTTCTACTACCGGTTCTGGTGAACTGGTGCGAACCTGCTGATGCCCACCACTTGTCATATCCAGATGTTGATGGCCTCCTGGAAGCTTCATTATGAGAAATAGCAGAGCCCTATACTAACAAAGTCCAGTGTGGGAAAGACCACAGTGAGGCTTTCCCAAGGAACAGGGGTGCCCAAACTATGGCCAAAATATATAATATTTCCCTCAAATCAGGCTTTGTGCCTGATGACTGGAAGGTAGAGAATGTAACACCAATTTTCAAAAAAGGATCCAGGGGTGATCCAGGAAATTACCGACCTGTCAGTTTGACATGTGTCCCAGGTAAAGTGATGGAAACCATCCTAAAAGATAGAATTAATAGGCACTTAGAAGAAAAGGCGCTGCTAAAGGAGAGCCAACATGTCTTTGGCAAATCATGCCTCACTAATCTGTTGGAATTTTTTGAGAGTGTCAACAAGCATGTGGATAAGGGGGATCCAGTTGACATTGTTTATCTGGACTTTCAGAAGGCTTTTGACAAGGTCCCACACCAAAGGCTCTTGAATAAACTTACCAGTCATGGAATAAAGGGACAGGTCTTGTCCTGGATCAGCAACTGGCTAAGGGACAGGAAACAGAGGGTAGCACTAAATGGACACTTCTCCAAGTGGAGGGAAGTAAAGAGTGGGGTCCCCCAAGGTTCAGTACTGGGCCCCTGCTTTTCAACCTCTTCATAAATGATCTAGAGGTAGGAGTAAAAAGCAAGGTAGCCAAATTTGCTGACGACACTAAATTATACAGGGTAGTGAAAACTGTGAGAGATTGTGAGGAGCTCCAGAGGGATCTCTTGACACTGGGGGAGTAGGCAAAACATGGCAAATGAGCTTCAACATTAGTAAGTGCAGAGTGATGCATGTTGGGGCAAAAAAACCCAATTACATTTATAAACTGATGGATTCTGAACTCTCTGTGACAAACCAGGGAAGGGACCTTGGTGTCCTGGTGGACAACTCAATGAAGGTGTCAACCCAGTGTGCCTCAGCAGTGAAAAAAGCAAACTCAATGCTAGGAAACATTAGGAAGGGTATAGAAAATAAGTCAGCAAGTGTCATTTTGCCTCTTTATAAATCTATGGTTAGGCCCCATCTGGAATACTGTGTTCAGTTCTGGTCGCCATATCTCCAGAAGGATATTATGGAGTTGGAGAAAGTACAGAGGAGGGCAACCAGAATGATTAGGGGACTGGAACACCTTCCTTACCATCTGAGGCTGCAACGGTTGGGCCTTTTCACCCTTGAACGACGGCGTCTAAGAGGTGACCTGATTGAAGTTTATAAAATCATGCATGGTGTGGACAAAGTAGATAAGGAAAAACTGTTTTCCCTATCGCACAACACTAGAACTAGGGGACCTCCATGAAACTTTTGGGTACTAGTTCTCAAACAAATAAGAGAAAGTACTTTTTCACCCAGAGGATTACTGGTCTATGGAACTCCCTGCCAGAAGAAGTGGTGACAGCTGTCAGTCTTGACAGGTTTAAGAAAGGATTAGACAAGTTCATGGAGGACAAGGGTATCAATGGCTATAATTATGGCTACCTAAGGACAACCTCCGGGTTGGAGAGATAGGCAGGATATCTCTCAATGCCATTTCCAGGGAATCCTAAGCAGGTGAAGGCATCTCCTTGGGAATACCCTGAAGGAAATGGTGAGCCACTGTGTGAGACAGAATGCTGGACTGGATGGGCTGTGGCCTGTTCCAGCAAGGCTGTTCTTATGTTCTTATGGCCTGTGGGCCAGATCCAGCCCCAGACACCAATTCATCCGGCCCACACTGCCCTTGTCGCTCCTGGAAGCAGAAGCAAAACATCCCCGTATGGGCACGTTTTGCTTCTGCTTCTGGGAGAGACAAGGGCAGTGTGGGCTGGATGAATTGGCATTGGGGGACAGTTCTGGCCTGCAGGTCATAGTTTGGGCACCCCTGCCATGGAAGAATAGAATGGTTGTGTGTTTGTTCCTCTGACTTTCATATTTTCCCTGGATTATTGGGGACCTAGGAGCTGTTGGGGCTCAGTAGATTGGAACGCCTACCTACGGAGGCAAGAAGAACTGGGGTGTCAATCTCAACTTTGTCTCCTGGGAGAAGGGTATCCTGAGATCAACCTGAGCATGCATGGCTAGTGGTTTTGCAAATTGTGATTCGCAAACTGAAGTCGAACATCTATGGAGGAAGAAATCTATTGTACCTACAGTATCATAATTTCGTGTCGGAAATTATTCTGGGTTGGAAGGATTTTTGCTGGAGGAACTATGCTCAGGGGACGCCCAATGAGCATACCTGTCAAGTATCCCAGATTGGCCAGGATTTCCCATATTTTGGCGCCGATTTTCGTTCTTTCCCGCCCGGAGCTGCCGCTATCCCGGATCTTGGCAGAGGGGGGAAAGGAGTTACTGCACATCCCTTCTGCGCAGGTCCTTTCTACACATGCGTAGAACTTTTCTACGCATGCGTAGAAGGGTTCTGTGCAGAAGGGGATGCGTAGAACCCTTCTATGCATGCGTAGAACCGACCAGCACAGAACGGTTTTGCGCAGGTCCGTTGTACGCATGAGTAAAAGCCTTCTACGCATGCGTAGAAGCGACCTGCACAGAACGGTTCTGCACAGGTCCGTTGTACGCATGCGTAAAAGCCTTCTACGCATGCGTACAACGGACCTGCGCAAAACCATTCTGCGCATGTCCGTTCTACGCATGCGTAAACGGCTTTTACGCATGCGTAAAATGGACCTGTGCAGAACCGTTCTGTGCAAGTCCTGTATTGTCCGGAGCCGCGCTTGACAGGTATGCTAATGAGGCTCCTGTCATGTCCCCAAGATCTTTTCCCACCAAAGTGGTACCTATTTATCTACTTGCAGTTTCTTGCTTTCGAACTGTTGGGTTGGCAGGATTTGGGACAGATGACGGGCGTTCATGGTGAACGGAGCCCTTGGAGCAATACCTAAAGGGCTCCTTAGATCAGTGATTCTCAACCTGCGGCCCGTGGGCCAGACATAGCCCACAACACCATTTCATGTAGCCTCCCATCATCTTCACCACACCAGGAAGTGCCATGTGGTGGAGAAAGCGCAAAATGGCCATCCGGCTCACGAAGCTGTCAGAGGGAGCGTGACCAGGCCCCCGGCTTATAAAGATTGAGAACTCCTGCCTTAGATATTTGGAAATTTTGGGTTTATGGGTCTTGAACATCCTAATGCTACAAAAAACAACTTTACTAGGAAATGCATATACAGTACTGTATACTCAGACGTTGCCTGAACAGTTCTTAGGTCCTTGGTTTGGGCTTGAACTGTTAATTTGACTGAGAATCTAATGATAGATTTTTTACCAGTCATTAATTATGCAGTGGCTCAAGTGGCTAAGACGCTGGCTGGGAGGCGGAAGGTCAGCAGTTCGATTCCGAGTGCTGCAGGACGGAATGAGCTCCCGTCTTTGTCCCAGGCTCCTGCCAACCTAGCAGTTCTGAAAGCAAGAAATTGCAAGTAGATAAATAGGGACCACTTCGGTGGGAAAGGTCAACAGCGTTCCGTGCGCTCCGGACGGTGTCTAGTAGTCATGCCTGCCACATCACCATGGAAACGTCTGCAGAAGCAGACAGCGCTGGCTCTTCGGCTATGAAACAGATGAGCACTGAACCGTAGCGTCGGATACGACGGGCTTTCGAGCAAGGGGAACCTTTACCTATTATTATTATTATTATTATTATTATTATTATTATTATTATTATTATTATTATTATTATTATTATTATTATTATTATTATTATTTTCTGCCTTTTCAGCTCAGCGATCTTAGCAAATGCAGCCAGACTTTTCCCTCCCTAAAGTTTGCAAGTTAACTTTTAAGTTTGACAATCATCTGATGGAAGTCTCCTCGCTCCGCTCCCTCCGCGCAAGCCACGCCCCCCACTCCCTCTGACCAAACGCGCATGCGCATGCCTGCTTGCCTCTGCCTGTCCAGCCCACCACGTGCCACGTCTGCGCGGGTTGTCGAGACGGGACGGTTGAGCGATCGAAATCCCCGGGGTTGGTATCCGGTTCCCGTCTCCTCCTGTTGTTGGCGCCCCATCTGCAGCCCATGCGATCGAGAGGATGCTGCCCTTCCCCAAGCATCATCGGTCTTGAGACTAAGACCCCAATCTAAAGGTTTCCGTTGCTCGAAAGCCAGTCGTATCCGACTCTAGGCTGCAGTGCTCATCTCTGTTTCTAAGCCGAAGAGCCAGCGCTGTCTGCTTCTGCACACGTTTCCGTGGTCATGTGGCAGGCATGACCAGACACCGGAGCGCACGGAACGCTGTTACCTTCCCTATTTATCTACTTGCAATTTTATTGCTTTGGAACTGCTACGTTGGCAGGAGCTGGGACAAAGACGGGAGCTCATTCCGTCCTGCAGTACTCGGGAATCGAACTGCTGACCTTCCGCTACTTGAGCCACTGAAAACCCCAATCTAGATCGCCATAACTAGATCATGTCTCCAAGATCGCCGACTCTACATCCTAACATCCTTAGGATCGACCTGCTCCCTTCTTTTTAAAATAATAATAATAATAATAATAATTAATAATAATTAATAATAATAATAATAATAATAATAATAATAATAATAATAATAATGATCAGAGATCCGCAGTTGCAATCCTGCCCGTCCCCGATTGGTGGGTTTAGGGTGGCCACCTAATGTCTACTCAAGAGTAAAGCCAGTGGCACTGAGTGGTAATTCCCTGCCAGGTTGGAATGGTTTAATCTAGTTTAATTTAATTTAATTCATCAATTTGTATGCTGCGACTCTGGACTCAGGTTCTACTTCGGAGTAGGAGATAGACGATTTGCAGTATAAAGGTGCAAAGGGCAACCTGCTTAACTAAAAATTGGCATTGGAAATAAATATATCTTTTTTTGGGAGGGGGGCTACATCTCCCCAGGCAGCATGGGGGATTTTGGGATTTGTAGTCCCCCACCACCACCCAAAAAAAGTGGGTTCTGGCGGTGATGATTGAGTGATGGAGGGGAGAATATCAGGTTTTCCCAAATTTTATAGTCTGGTTTTTTTAAAGTGTTTGTGTAGCTGCATTAACAAAGGGAGCAGCTTGTAAAAAAAAAAAAACCTTTGGAGAAGACTAGAATCTAAACCAACTTTTCCTGATGTATATAGCATAGTGGGTAGAATAACATGAGGACAAACAGGGTCTGGGTTCGAATCCCTGCTCAGCCAAGGAAACTCATTGGGGGGGACAGGAACTGGCAAAACCATTCCTGAAATGTCTCACTTAGTTTGAAATTCCGGTTCAGGTATTAAGTCGGTCTTAACTTGATGACATATAACATAGTAATACAAATGGCTAAAAATACGATAAACGCCCTATAGGCAGGCTGTCCTAAAAGACAGCAACCAGCAGTAGAGATTACACTTATATATTATACTACCCATACATAACTCTTAGAGCTCTCTTTCAGAGGTTCACAGAGTAATTCACATTTTGTCCCCAACACACAGAAGGATGGAAGGCTAAGTCAACTTTGAGTCCTGGTCAGGATCGAACTCTAATGTCCTAGCTGCAGGACAGCAGTTTTACCGCTGTGTTACCAGAGCTCGACAAACACTAGCTATTTCCCTGACAGCTCACAAATAAGTAAGTACTTCCTACTTATAGGGACTGCGGTGGCTCAAACGGTTAAGATGCTGGACTGGAAGGTCAGGTTTGAGACCCGAGTACTGCATGACGGAGTGAGCTCCCGTCTGTCCCAGCTCCTACCAACCTAGCAATTCGAAAGCAAGAATTTGCAAGTAGATAAATAGGCACCACTTTGGCGGGAAGGTAAACAGCGTTCCGTGCACTCCGGTGTTGAGGCATGCCTGCCGCGTGACCACAGAAACGTCTGCAAATGCAGACAGCAGTGGCTCTTTGGCTATAAACAGAGATGAACACTGAACCTTAGAGTCAGATACGACTGGTTTCCGAGCAAGGGTGACCTTTACCTAATTCCTACTTGAACGGATTGCATAGCTGTCAAGTATCCCTTATTGGCTGGGAAAACCCCTTATTTTACCTTCTTTCCCGCCGTCACCCTTATTAATTAGACTGCAATGCCCTATTGCGGCCACTGGAGGGCAGCACAGGATAAGCATAGCTGTCAAGTATCCCTTATTTGCCAGGAAATTTCCCTTATTTCCAAATCCAAAACTTGACAGGTATGACGGGTTGGGAGATTGTTCCTGATTCATAATGTGTCCATTTCTGTTTTATTATATAAACTACCCAGAGTGGTGAACCTTTCACTAGTTGGGCAGTATAAAAATATACACAATAAATAATTATTTTATTTTTATTGATTTATTCTTCAAATTTCTATTGCCTCCCAACTCGGCAATGACTCCGGGCGGCTAGCGAACAATTAAAAGCAACATCAAACTAATTAAAAGCCCTTAAAAACCCCATTAAAATTGGAAATAATTTACCCACTCACCCCATCCATTAAAAGAGAGATAAATCTTAATTAAATAAGCCAGCAGGTAAATAATGCAGGTAAGTCACAAACAGAGCCTGAGAACTGGTATACTGGTGGTCTGAAAGTGAGAAAAAGGTCACTGGTTGGGTGGCGACTGATTTTCTTGCATACAGTACAATGGAACCTCGGTTAAAGTAATTAATGTGCTCTGGGACGTTTCTTACAGCGAAAATTACTTCAATTGAATTCCCCATAGGAATGCATTGAATGCAGCTTCCCATAAAATGAATTGAAAACCAAAATACATTAACTGAAATGTGGTTTCCCATAGGAATGCATTAACCAATTAATCCATTCTGGGGGGAAATTCCGTAAACCGAGCCACTATTTTCTATGGATTTCCTTTTGTTATGCGATTTTTATGTTAACCGAGGTTCCACTGTACAGTACAGTATTTCGATTTAGTCTTAGTTGCTTGGAGGAACTGGGGAAGAACAGCCTATAAGTCTTTGCACAGAGTCACATGTCAAAGTAGGTTATAATATGGACCTCTGGGGTGATCTGCTTGCCTGTAATCGCATTGCATATGGGGAATGTGATCCAGCCTTGTCCAGATATTTGCCCAAGGTGGAGGGTATTTTATGGCATAGCTGTTGGCCAGGAAAACCCCTTATTTTACCCTCTTTCCCGCCGTCATCCCTTATTAATTAGACTGCAATGCCCTATTGCCACCATTGGAGGGCAGCACAGGATAAGCATAGCTGTCAAGTATCCTGTATTTGCTGGGAAATTTCCCTTATTTCCAAATACAAAACTTGACAGGTATGTTTTTGGGTAGAATTTTTTTTTGAAGGCTTAGACTGGAACAGTTCCCTGGCAGATCGAAGGGTCACTTTTAGGGAGGTCTATTTCTTTATTTATTATTATTTTTTATTTATATTGCCGCCTTTCTCGCCTCGGCGACCCAAGGTGGCTCACATCAGTTTAAAACAAGGCAGATAAAAATCAATGATTTTTTTTAAAAAAATCATTTTTTTTTATTTAAATGGGACTTTTTGATTTAAATACTTTTGGAGGAAAAATCTCTCTAAAGATCGTGTTCTAGTTAAGATACATTATAGTCCAAAGGTTATTCATCATGAAATTAGTTTTTAAATATGTGGCATAAGGCTGTATTAATCCATTCACAATGTCATGCTCTCCCAGAGGTTTCTGATTATTTGGGGCAATTTTTCTATCTAGAAGATATTATCAGATCAAATGCTTGGTTTTGCTGTTTTCAAAACTGCATTTGGATCTGCAACAATAACATGCCTCCTTCGTAGCAAAAAATGTTATAAAATAAATATCAGAATTGAGAAAAAGATCTTAATCCCATTGTTCCTCTGCAAATCTATGTACACAGAATCAAACCCCTTACTTCTTAAGTGCTGTTACGTTTCAAGAAGTTCAATGAATAAAAGGTTGTTTGGAATGGAAGAGCACAAGGAGCAAAGTTTGAGGAGGGAGGGGCAAGCAGTAAAATAAAAGTGAAACCTTTTGAGGATGGAACGCTGCATCTTGAGATCTTTATTTGTATAGCAGCCTGAAGTTTATCATATGTACCTGGCTGATGTAGTCAATAACTGTCAGTCTAAGTTTTTAAAAAAATATATTTATTTTTTATATCATACCTTTAACACCATACCTTTCAACTTACATCTTTTCATAATCATCTTGTTGTACATCACATATCATCAATTATATTCCCATTATTTCATTACATTTAGTAATGTTTTTAACACTTCAAGAACATACTAGGTTCAATCTAATACACTGCAAAATAATAATAATATGTCACCCAGTGATATGTAAAAGCCCTGAGGATCAATTTTTAATTTAAACTTCCCAGAAGCTCATATGTTGAGGTACTGGATTATATCCTTAACTTAAAATTGATGTTAAAAATCTCTGATATCTCTTGCTCAATTAATTTATCACTTTAAAACATGTGTTCATATGTTCCAAGATTGCTTTTACATCTTCAACAATTTCTCGTTTTACTATTATCCATTCGATGTAACTTGATCGGAGTCAAGTACCACCTCCATAATATTTTATAATTATGTTCTTTTAACCTAATCGAAAGACTTCTCATAACTCTTCTCTTCCATTTATTTTTCCAGTTTAATTCAGGGATTCTTATATTTAAATCCTCTTCCCACAATGTTCTCAATACATTTTGTGAATTTTCATACTTATTTAAAATTTTATATATTTTGCTTACCAACCCTTTTATCCCCATTTCTCCTTTTCTTATTTTGCAAATCATCTCTTCAAATTCTGTTTTATTCCTTTGTAAACTAACTTCATCTTTATATTTTGCCCCCCACTTATTTACCAAAATTATTTGTAACCAGTTCAATTTCATCTGTTTAAACACTTCAGCTCTTAGTTCAGTTTTATCGCACATTTTTATCCAATCTTTCAACAGAAACACATAATTTCTCAAAAGTACATCTTTTATTCTTTTATTTACTTCTACGGGGAACAACTTAATGTCTTCCATATCCATTATTGGAGATACCTCTGGTGCAAGTTTCCCCTTAGTGTTTTTCCAGGTATCTAACATTGCTTTTGTCAACTGATTTTTTGTCTTTATCCTCATCTCCTTATCCAAAAAATTGCATTACCATTTCGTTGTAATTCTTTCATCTCTATCTCATCCCAAATAACCTTGGACTTTGTTAAAATCTTTGTGATATTTTGTAATTGAAATGCTCTGTAATAATATTTAATATTTGGAAGATCCAGACCACCTTCCTTTTGCGGTACATGCCATAAACTTTCCGTAATTCTTGGTCTTTTCCCTCCGTTACAAAAAATATTTAGCATACTCTGAAAATTCTTTATGTCTTTTTCCTTTAATTGAATCGGGAGAACATCAAAAAAAATGTATTTTTGGCAGTAACTGTGTGTTTTATTTTTAATTTTTGTGCGCCGGCTTCCTCAGTGCCGGGCTCTTTAAATTGGTTTTTGAAGGTTTTTGTTTTTTGTTTATGCAAATTTTATTTAATTTTTTTATTTTAAATTATTTTTTTAATTTAAAATTTAATTTTGGTTTATGCAAATTTTATTTTAATATGTTTAATTTAAATTATTATTTTTTAATTTAAAATTTAATTTTGTTTTTTTAAATCTTTATTTTTACGCATTTTTTATTTTTTGTTTTGGTGTTTTGGTTTTTTGAGTGAAAAGTGATTTCTGGTGGGGGGGGGGGTTTTGAGATTAGTGTGAATATTTTTGAATTTTTTGCTAATTTATTTGATTTGTTTGGGAATTAATCTTTTAACTTTAAATATTTTTAATGTTTTTTCTCTTGTGGCCTCTGGGTGGGGGTGGTGAGCTTTGCTTCCTCTCTACAATTCTTCTCTTCTGTCCTCTGGGTGCTTCCGGTAAGTGTTTCCTTTCTTTGCTCATTTAAGTGCTGGTCGTCATGAAGTCAAGATGTCTCGTGGTAGGCTCTCTGTTGTTGTTTTTTTGGGGTGAGTTTTTTTTGGGGGGGGTCTGTGTTTTTTATTGTTTGTTTTTGGCTGTTTTTGTGTTTGCTTTTTCTATTTTTGATTTGTGTTTTTGAGTGTTTTTGGTTTGTGTTTTTGTGCTTACTTTTTTAGGGGGGGGGGGCTTTCATTTTCACGGGCCATGCTGGGTGGCCTGTGGGAACGAAGCGCAGTGGCTGCGGGGGTGCCTTTCGTTTTCACGGGCCATGCTGGGTGGCCCGTGGGAATGAAGCGCAGCGGCGGCGTGGATGCCTTTCGTTTCCACGGGCCATGCTGGGTGGCCTGTGGGAATGAAGCGCAGCGGCGGCAGGGGTGCCTTTCGTTTTCACAGGCCATGCTGGGTGGCCCATGGGAACGAAGCGCAGCGGCGGTGGGGGTGCCTTTTGTTTTCACGGGCCATGCTGGGTGGCCCGTGGGAACGAAACGCAGCGGCGGCGTGGGTGCCTTTCGTTTTCACGGGCCATGCTGGGTGGCCCGTGGGAACGAAACGCAGCGGCGGCATGGGTGCCTTTCGTTTCCACGGGCCATGCTGGGTGGCCCGTGGGAACGAAGCTCAGCGGCGGTGGGGGTGCCTTTTGTTTTCACGGGCCATGCTGGGTGGCCCGTGGGAACGAAGCGCAGCGGTAGTGGTTTTTTAAAATTCTTTTACTTTTCATGCGCCGGCTGCCTCAGCGTTCTGCGCGCTCATGGCGTGCAGGACGCTGGGGCTTGTAGTTTTGGCTGCATGTGTTTGGTTACTGCAGCGGTTTTTTTCCTGCGGCTTTTTTTTGATTGGCCGTGGCGTGTTTCCGAACGTTCCTTTTGCCGTGCCGCTCAGCCTGATTGGCTCTGGTGCGGCGCAAGAAACATTGGGAATTGAAGTTCCCTTTTTTTGTTTGCGTCCGGGGAGCTCCTGCCCTTGGGCCAAAAATTTCAACCCGACAGTTACCTGCGAAACCCGTTCGGGCGAGTGCATGAAGGCTCAGACGGGGCTAGTGGGGCCTGGTGCAACATCCTTTGTCACATTCCAACGGTTAACGCACCATTTCATAGGTATAGATTGGTCTATATGATTCTATCTTCTCTGGATCTTTTCCCGGTTTAGGAATCAAAGCAATTACTGACCTGTACCATGAGGTTGGTAATAATCCTCTATCTAATATATAATTAAACAGCTTCAGAAGTCTTGGAATTACCAAATCTTTAAATTCTTTATAAAATCCTGCGGTGAATCCATCCTCACCTGGCACTTTATTCACTTTCAACCGCTGTATCACCTCTTTAATTTCTTTCTCTGTTATTGGAGGAGTCACTCTTGTTAAAAATGACAATTAGATGCATGCCTTTTGAGCTGTCTCATCACGCCTTTACTTAGGTTGTGTCAGAACCACCACTATACAATTAATATATCAAATCATTTTTGGCCAGTAACAGACAACATGAAGAGCATTGGGGGCAGCAAACGTCAAGTCTTCTGTGCTACACATTGAAGGGCATAGAGAACATTGATGTACATGCAAAGCTGCCTGGTCTTCAAACTGGACCCCCAAGGTACATGGGTTGCCAACTGATAGACGAGGTTGCTTACCTTGTTGTTACTCAAATGTTTTCTTCTTCCTTCTGCAGTATCTCCGTGCTGGACTGGTGTTAGGATTACACAGAAGCTCTCATTCCAATCATGGCTGAAAAGCATCCAGACAAAAGCCGGTCCCCAGAGAGAAAAGCAGTCTTGGTGTCGTCAGCTGCATCTTCTGGTGAACTTCCCACCACTGGATCTTCTGACCTACAGCATTTATCCTTAAGCCGTGCACTATCTCTAGGCCACTTGGCCTCCTACACGGTGCCCATACGCCTAGATACCCTTTTCTTCCTGGTCAACAATGCTGGCTGGGGGACACAGAATGCCCTTCATTCACTCCCTGTCCATGGAGGACAGATGTCTTTGGCCCACTGTCACGGGCCAGCTGCTCATCAGCCAAGCTGTTGCAGCTGCTGCCACGCCACTGGCCATGCCCAACCTCATGGTGGAACCAACCCTTTGGGAACAGTTGAGAGAAGTTACAGTGGCTATGGAGGATTGAGCCCTGGTGTCGGAAGCCAGAACAGTGGTCGTCATTGGCCCAGCCACAACCAACAAGGGGGTGGGAAAATCTCGCCCAGCTGGAACAGAGACCAGTCACAGATGGGCTGGAAGGAGAACCCAAGGCAGGAAGGGGCAGAACGAAGACAAGGAAATGGTGGCCGGGGAAGCTGGCAAGGGAGGCAGACAAATAGTGGAAGATCATGGGGGGACAGAAGACAAGGCATAGGAGACTCTGCTTCCTGGAAGCCAGGACCCCAGAATTTTAGGAGAGAAGCCTCCTTTGGCTCAAACGCTGGCAGCAGCGGTCAAAGGAACCAAGAAGGGAGCCGTCGCCAGATGAGGTGGGACATTCCAGAAGCCAAACGACATTCAGATGATGCTAGGATGGGAAGGCAGAAGAGCCAAGAGAAGCAACAGCCCGTGTTGTCCAAGGCTGTAGATGCTGGACCAGCCAAACAGGTGGTTCAGGGTAGTGGGGAAGACTGGGAGGTAGATTACAAGAGCAAGCCAGCAGCATCTGCTACTCCAGGGAGTGCTTCCCACCAGGAGGAACAAGCTGGCACTTACAAAACATGTGAAAACCAGAAACGTGAGGATGGTCCTTCCAAAGATCCACCTAAACTGGAGCCAGTGATTTCTCCGCCTCCAAAATTGACCTCCAAAGACCAAGGATCAGCTGCTACAGAGAAAGAGCCTGGCAAATCTCACTCCGATTGGAGTAAGGATAGCGGGTTTTCCTCCTATCTCAAGGACCTTTATTCTGACCAAGACAAATCCAGCTCTGATGGCTCCTCGAACCTGATCATCGACATGGACTTCTGTGCTGAAGAGCGGTCACCAAAGAGTGGTGCTGAAACTGTTGATTAAGTAGTTCATCCATTGTACCTGAATGCTTCCTTTTAGCTGGATTGCAGCAGTGTCTTCCATCTTAGCTGCGACCAATTAAAACGTGTTCCATTTGCTTTGACAACGGCAATAAGTTGCAGTTGCAAAAAGAAGAAAGATTTCCATGAAGCCTCAGTTGGTTCCTGTTGTTCCTGAACATCAAAGTTCCAAACTACTCAGTTGATTGGTGCATGTGTTCAAGTTGGCATCATGATGCCGTTGATTTTAACAGCAATATTTTCCTGCATAAGGACATTCAGAATTGGAAAATTCAGGAGAGCCTACACACAGGTAGACCGGTATGGAGCTAGCTCTATTATCAAGGAAACAAGTTTGTTTTGGTCTGTTGTGTAGAGGCAGAACAAAAAATCCCAACCCTTCCTGTGAAACACAAATAAGTGTCAGAGGGAATTTTCTCCTAGCCTGCTCCCTGATGTGCGAAGTCTCCAGTTTTCGGAGAGATTTGTTTTACATGGGTGACGCATTCAGATACACCATTCCTTACCTCTGGTAAATCTGAAATAGTACCATCCGAGAAAACGTAGATGGCCCTGATTTCTGTGTATCGCAAGATCGCTTCTGAGAAGCATGTAGCAACGTGAGTTTGGATAGTACATCTAAGTGCATTAACCTATTCATTTCGAAGTTGGATCGTTCTAGAAAGTTGTAAAAAAAATGTCACTCTATGTCTTAAATGAAAGAGCAAAGGTTGCTTTGAAGACAAAACCCCAAATATCCCAGTGGAAGATCTCAACTTAGAAAATATTCTTTTTCTAAAGAGCCTTGTTTCTTGGGCTTGGCTTTCCATCCTGATCAAGATGTGGCAGTTCCTAGTTCTTGGTTTCCTTGTTATTTGTTCATCATGCAATAAAGTTGACACTACTTGAGCTGTGTGGGCTCGTCTCTTGAACATGCAGTCGTGATTGCCTATAACTGTGGTTCCCAATGTGGGGAACACACCCCACTGGGGGGGGCACAATTTGATTTTTAAGGGGGGCAATTCAAGAATAAGTTATTAACAGTGAATGGCCTCTTTCATGTGAATAGGAGTTCACTTTTTGAATAATAAGAATTATATGTCATGGTTGAAGAACTTGAGAAACTAGAGTGGAATGTCCTTGTAAGAATTGTTCCGAGGAGGTAAGGACAGGAAGACTGTCACCATGATGATAGCCAAGATGCAGAACAGATATGGCACCTGAAGAAGAAGAAGATATGTCATGATGGGTGTGTGTGTGTGGGGGGGTGCCTCAGGATTTTAGATATGCTTTGGTGGGGCATGCCCCCCAAAACAAGTTGGGAACCACTGGCCTATAGTAAGTGGGATGGCTTCAAAGCTGTCTCAGTTCCTTTATTTTTATTTATTTATTTAAACTTGGAATGGGGATGCCTCGGGAGTGGGTGTAAAAGAAGGATCTGGAAATGAAGCTGAGTCAGATTGGATGCATGTTAATTTGGGAGTCAATCCCTTTGAATTCAGTAAGGTTAGGGTAAAGGCAAATATCTCTTGCTCAACTAGGAGGCGGTGTTCATCTCTGTTTACAGACAAAGAGCCAGTGCTGTCTGTCTGCAGACATTTCCGTGGTCGTATTAGGCATGACTAGACACGGGAGCACATAGAACGCTGTTACCTCCTGCTAAAGCAGTACCTATTTCTCTACTTGCAATTTCTTGCTTTCAAACTGATAGGTTGGTAGGAGCTGGGGCAGATGATGGGAGCTGATTCGTTTACTCAGCGCTTGAATCTAACTGCTGACCTTCTGGTTGCCAAGCTTAGTGTCTTAACCACTAAGCTGCCGTGGTTCTTTTGAGTGCGGTTTTTGTTCTTCAGTTGCAGTGTTGAGTCAGACCCTTTGCACACCCCCATGGACCACAGGCTCCTCTGTCATCCGCCATCCTCGGGAATCTGCCCAGATCTACACCCACTGCATCAACGATGCTGTCTAACCATCTCATCCTCTGCTGCCCCCTTCTCCTTTTGCCTTTGATTTTTCCTAGCATCAGGTCTTCTGCAGTGAATCCTCTCTTCTCATTTGGTGGCCAAAGTATTTTGAGCTTCAGTATTTGCCCTTCCAAGGAGCAGCTAGGGTTGGCTTCATGATGGACTGATTTTATCTCCTTGCAATCCTGGGGACTCAAAATCAGCTGTGGCCAGTGTGTGTGTGTGAGTGAAAACCCTCCTGAGCTAACAGACCCGAACCCACCCCACTCCGTGGCGCCAATGTTATATATGTGAGTGTGACATTGTTGCCCCCTCCTGATTATTTTTTTTGCCCCTCCTGAACCCCCCCTCCCGAAAATCTAGAATCCTGGCTACGGCCCTACTCAAAATCCTCCTCCAGCACCACAGTTCAAAGGCGTCCATTCTTCTGTGCTCAGCCTTCCTTATGGTTCAGCTCTCACAACCATACATTACTACTGGGAAGACCACTGCTTTTACTTTGTGTACTTTGGTGCGCAAGGTAGTGTGTCTGCTTTTTATTATGTTGCCTAGGTTTGCAATAGTTTGCCTCTCCGGGAGTAAACATATTTTTATTTAATTGCCGCACTGTCTCCCGTGATCTTAGATCTCAAGAAGGTAAAGTCTGACAATTCTTCATTTCTTCCCCTTCTATTTGCCAGGGAATGATGGGATCAGATACCATGATCTTGGTTTTTTTTTAATGTTGAGTTTCAAGCCAGCGTTTGTATCTTTATCAAGAGGCTCTTTAGGTCTTCTTCACTTTCTGCCATTAGGGTGGTGTCATCTGTATTTTGAATTCAGTACCGTACCCCAGGGTAAGAAAGAGAGGGATCCTATACACAGGCATAGAAGTTGCCAGAGTTTCCGGGTAGTCCCTTATTGCATATTTCAGACGTACAATTTGATGGCGATGGCGCCATCGTATTGCAGGCCTGCTTTGCAAAGGTTTATACTCTTATCATGAGATCTAGAAAGCTGATAAAGTGACATTTGAGATACTGTACGTGTTTTCTGCACATGCCACTAGATTAGACACCACCCATTGGTTTCTCACTGCTTTCCACACACTGCTGTACTTATCTAGATGAACTATTTAGAAACGAAAGTGAACAGGCAATGTGAAAGAGGCACAAAACTGTTCATATTCGTCTGATTGGGCTCAATGGTTAAGAGGCAAATGTAGGCTACAAAGATACGTTGAAGATTGCAAATTTTGTGTTGCTTTCATTATATTTAACAGCTTGGCAAGGTAGGGTTGACAACTACACAAGGACTGAATTGAAGCTAAATAGTACACAATTGCCATTTAGAGGCAATCGGTTGGTGATTTGCAAAGAATTCATCTAAAAACGTTTCAAAGAAACATTACCTGCCATTTCCCTCTTGTGGCTAAATGTAGGCATCACATCCTCGTATGTTTGCTGACAAATATTTAAGTATAAAAAGTACTGCAGTCGCTCAAGTAGCTAAGATGCTGACTGGGAGGCGGAAGGTCAACAGTTCAATTTCTGAGTACTACAGGACGGAATGAGCTCCCGTCTTTGTCCCAGCTCCTGCCAACCTAGCAGTTCGAAAGCAAGAAATTACAAGTAGATAAATAGGGACCACTTTGTTGGGAAGGTAACAGCGTTCCGTGCGCTCCGGTGTCTAGTCATGCCTGCCACATGACCACATAAACGTCTGCAGAAGCAGACAGCGCTGGCTCATCGGCTTGGAAACATGAGTACTACACCCTAGAGTCGGATACGACTGGCTTTCAAGCAAGGGAAACCTTTACCTTACTTGAAAAAGTATAACAGCAAATATTAAAAAATAGCTCTAAGTGCTCTATTTCAGCTTCGAAGGCATCTTTGCACTGAAGGTTGACTAATTTTAAAATAAAAAGACAATTACAGTAACAGCAATTGGCCCCATTTTGTGGCAATCTCATGCCGCGATCCCACCCTGATTCAAGGACTTTCGCAGCAGCTGATTTTCGACACAGATTGTGTACAGTCCTTCAAGGTTGAGAACATTTTGAATTATGGTGTAATGTGTAGTATGTTCACTCAAAAGGACAAATGCTAGTGTCACCTCCATGCGACAGGCAGGACGGTTAAAGAAAATGGTAGGAATCACGTTTTTCAAGGAGCGCAAGACCATTTTGAAGAGGTGCAGTTGAGTTTCCTCGACTTATACCTACGGGGGAACCTTAAGGGATGTAGTATACCATAGAAAGCCGCCTACACTGGCGGTACTTTGGGAAGGAATTGAAACCTCATGTGCAGTGATACAAGTAGACACTTTGGTCAACGTTGCTCAAGCAGTAGTTTGCTGTAATCAGAGATGTTTGGATACTGATAGTAACCACTTTGAGCACCTCTTGTAATTGCAGAAATCAAACACAACTTGTCTTCATCTTTTGTTATCTATATATATTGAGTATTTGAGCGGAGGAGGAACTCTAATTCCCAATGGTCATGGAGGCGGAAGAGGCCATGCCAGATGGACTGGCTGTGAAGGTGCACCTTGTCCATATCCTCAAGGCTGCGGCAGTCCATTGCAGTCCCAGTGTTAAATCCTGCATGTCTCATTTCATGTGTGCTGCAGGAGATGGCTCTGTGATCATAGTGTGTGGGTCACGTCATGCAAACTGGGATCCACCTTAAAACAAATTCACGCCAGTGGCACTTTTCCTGTTTCAGGAAAAAAAAAATATTCTTGGATATGAGTTGCAGTCGACAACATGAGTACGTATTACAATTTTAATAGCTTTTTCCTTATAATGTGTATACATTTTGGCACCCTCTGTATATGTCCTATTTTAATGTTCTTGCATCTTCACTTTCCTCAATCCAGTCCCCCTGATATATTAGTCTTAAGTTCCCATCAGCCACGATAGTATACTGGCTGATGGAAATTCTTCTTCTCCTGTGTGCCCTCTAGGCCGTGTCTGTTTGTTGAGTTTAGGCTGCCTTGTTGTAAATGTGACTTAGCAGAAGCTGGCAGTTACAGAATCACAGAATAAGGGGCATTTAAAGCCATGCTTATTCAACTTATACACAGAGCACATAATGCGCAATGCAGGGATGGAGGGATCACAATATGGGATCAAAATTGCTGGGAGAAACATCAACAATCTGAGATATGCAGACGATACCACCCTAATGGCAGAAAGTGAGGAAGACCTAAAGAATCTCTTGATCGGTTTGAAGGAAGAGAGTGCAAAAGCTGGCTTGAGACTCAATATCAAGAAAACCAAGATAATGGCAACAGGCCCGATCAGTTCCTGGAAGATAGACGGGGAAGAAGTAGAAGCAGTGACAGATTTTACTTTCTTAGGATCTAAGATCTCTGCAGATGGAGATTGCAGCCATGAAATAAAGAGGCGGCTGATTCTAGGGAGACAAGCCATGAGAAACCTGGGGAACATAGTGAAAAGCAGAGACATCACCTTGAAAACAAAAATTAGAATAGTCAAAGCAATGGTATTCCCAGTGGTAATGTACGGATGTGAGAGCTGGACAATTAGGAAAGCTGAACGCAGAAGAATAGATGCCTTTGAAATGTGGTGTTGGAGGAGAGTTTTGAGGGTACCCTGGACAGCGAGGAGAACAAATAGGTCAATCTTAGAAGAAATCAACACTGACTGCTCATTGGAAGGTCAAATAGTAAAGATGAGGCTAAAGTACTTTGGGCATCAAATGAGAAGGGAGGATTCACTTGAGAAGGCCGTGATGTTGGGAAAGGTGGAGGGCAAAAGAAGAAGGGGGAGGCCAAGGATGAGATGGATAGATGGTATTGTAGATACAATGGGCACAGAACTGGGAGGACTGAGGGGGATGGTGGAGGACAGAGGCGCCTGGAGAACGATGGTCCATAGGGTCGCAAAGGGTCGGAATCGACTGTGCGACTGAACAACAAAAAAGCTATTGAGTCCAACCCCCTACTCAATGTAGGAGTCTGAATCAAAGCATATCTGACAGACGATTGTCCAATTTTCTCTTGAATGCTTCCAGTATTGGAGCGCTCAACACCTCTCAAGGCAGTTGGTCCCACTGTCGTAATGCTCTAACCATTAAGAATTTCCCCCCTCATATTCAACCTATAACTTGCTTCCTATAGTTTCAGCCCATTATTACACATCCTGAACTCTAGTATGAAAGAGCAGATCCTCCTCTTCTAAATTCAAGAATATGATGAGTGCTATCATATCCCTTTTCAGTCTCTTTTTTCTCAAGGCTAAACATGCCCAGTTCCTTCAGTCTTTCCTCATATAGCTTGGTTGCCAGTCCTCTGATCTTCGTTCTTGCCCTTTTTCTGTACCTGCTCTAATTTGTTTGCATCTTTCTTAAAGTGTGATGCCTAGAATTGGACACAGGACTCCAGATGCCTAACTAGTCTCATTAAAGAGATCTGAATAGTGGGATCTTATTTAATTTAATAGATTTATATACCGCCCTATCCAAAGGACTCTGGGCGGTGTACACAAGTTAAAACCAATATACAGGTAAAAAAATTTTAAAAACCATTAAAAACAACAATATTAACCCCCCTCCCCTGGTGCCATCTATTATCTAAAAATATATATATATATAATCTTCAAAAACCTTTTAAAAATTAATTACAGGAGGGGGGAGCCTCAGACGAGGCAAAAAGGGGAGCTTGTTGACAATCCCGGCCCCCAGACCCATTTTGCCAACCACGTCTTCAATTCTTTCCTAAATTATAGCAACTGGGCCTAGAGGCGTAGGTCTACTGGGAGGAGGTTCCATAGTATGGGGGCTACAATCGAGAAGGCCCTTTTCCTTGTGCTGGAGAGGTGAGCCTCCCCAACAGATGGTACCTGAAGGTTTGCCCTCTCGGTTTACTATTGTGAGATGGGTCGATGTCCTAGGGATGATACAGTCCCTGAGGTATCTTGGTCCGCTACCATGAAGGGCTTTAAAGGTGACAACCAACACCTTGAATTGCACCCGGAGACATATAGGCAGCCAGTGCAGCTCCTGCAGCAGTGGCGAGGTGTGGGTGAAACGACTACACCCCACCACCGCACGGGCTGCCGCATTCTGGACCAACTACAGTCTCCGGATGGTCATCAAGGGCAGCCCCATGTAGAGCGCATTACAATAGTCCAAATGGGAGGTGACCGTTGTTGCTATATGGAGTCATAGCTTGGACATTGGCTAAAGCATCTGAAAAGAAAATTGAAGCTTTTGAAATGTGGATCTACTCATGGGCCAATCTGCTAAGCAGTGATGCACTGAAGCAGGTTCTGTCCTGTTCGGGAGAACCGGTAGTGGAAATTCCCCCAGGCCACACCCACCTGACTGGCCATGCCCACCTCCATACCCATTGCATTGGCCATGCCCACAAATTTGACCCTGCCCACAGATTTGGCCCCACCCACAGAGGTGGTAGTAAAAAAAATTTGGGGAGTGCATCACTGCTGCTAAGGATATAATGGCTTGACCATGTGATTAATGTAGAAGTATTGCACTGGGTGTACAAAGAAGAACTGTTTAATACCATTAAAGAAAGCTCCAATACCTTGTGCATATCATGAGAAATGACACGAAATATATAATACTCTATTATGCATGGGAAGGTCATTGGGAAAACAGGCCCTGGTCATAGACCAGTGGTTCCCAACGTGAACCACATGTTCTACAGGGGGACTTCATTTCCCAGAAGCCTAAGTCAGTCCATTGGCTGATCAGTGCTTAGGCTTCTGGGAATTGAAGTCCAAAACCCAAAGTCTGGGAAACACTGACGTAGATGGACTTCGTGGCTAAAGGACCTGATAGGCTAGTATGGAACATACCTGTCAACCTTCCCTGATTGGCCAGGATTTCACGGTTTTCGGCGCCGATTTGTGCCATTTCCCGCCCCGCGCTGCCGAAACCCCAGAATTTGGCAACGGGGGAAAGGAGGTACTGTGCAGCCCTTCTGCGCAGGTCGCCTTCTAAGCATGTGTAGAAGGGTTTTACGCTTGCGTAGAACCCTTCTACGCATGCATAGAAGGCTACGCCGCTTGCGTAGAAGGCTACGCCGCTTGAGTAGAAGGCTACGCATGCGTAGAAGGGGTCTACGCAAGCATAGAACCCTCCTACGCATGTGTAGAAGGCGACCTGCGCAGAACCGTTCTGCACAGGTCCCGGATTGGCCGGAGCCGCAGTCCTTGAAAGAACTTATGAGGAGTTAAGAACTGGAAGATTATCACTATGATGATAGCCAATATTCAGAATGGATATGGCACTTGAAGAAGAATAAGTGTTGGGGACTATACTTCTATTAATGCAGCCTAAACTAGCATTTCTGGTTGTTGTTGTTGTTTTCTGTCTGAAGAAGCATTTATGCAGGCTCAGATGATAGGAGAGTCAGCAAGTTTGCATTGCTGCGAGAGAATACTCTGGAGGCGGTTTTGCTGTCTGTGCACATTTGCTTTCTGGAAGCAGCGGCTCTTTTGTCCACCCCTTCCTCCTACTGTCCGTCATTGGTCACTGCCAATTAGCGAGAGATCCTGAGTGAAGTCAGTGAGATATCAGAGTAGGGGGTGTTTGAGAAATCAGCCCTGGGGGGCTCAGCTTTGCCAAGAAGAAAAGTGGATGAGAAAAAGAGGCTTCCAGTGAAGCAGAGGTAAAATTGTATGACTTACAGGCTGTGGCTGAAATACTGGGTGGGTGGGTGGGTGAGGGATGGATATGGAGTAGGAGCTTTCCTGGACTAGAAGTAGCACGAGTACCCAGCATGGTTGGGGGCGAGGGAATGCTAATTAACTTGTGAACCTCCCAGAGAGTGCACCAAGCACTAAGTGTAATTGCTAAATGCTATGAATATATATGGAGTACAGAAAGGGGAACTGTGGTGCCATCCGGACATTGGGCTGCGAAATATCACTCCCAAGCAGCTGGGCCAGATGAGGAGCAGATCTTTTGTATAGCTAACGGATTTGGATTGCTGGTTCAAGACCACAGTGCCCTCAAATGCTTTCCATTTGGGAAAGGGGTGGTTTGCAACTCTAATGCTCCTAGCTTCAAGGTTGACTCAGCCTTCCATCCTTCTGAGATTGATAAAAAGAGTACCCAGTATGTGTGGGGGCAAAATGCTAATGTTATTACTCTGTGAACTGCCCAGAGAGTGCACTAAACACTATAGGGTGGCATATAAGTGTGATTGCTATTGATATCCTAGCCAAATCCATTATTGTTATGTTGGCTGACAGTGATGGCTCAAGGGGAGCTCAAGGGGATTGAGAGAGCCACTAGGTTGTGGGCATTGAACCAGAACAGCATTTATCCCATCCACATTTATGACCATCCACATGTATACATGCTCTGAGCCCCTCCTGATCTGAGTTTGATCCTGACAGGCTGAAGGTTGACTCAGCATTTCCAGCCTTCCAAACTAGATAAAATGAGTACCCAGCATGCTGTGGTAAAAGGTAAAAGTTGCCCTTGCTCGAAAGCCAGTCGTATCCGGCTCTAGGGTTCAGTGCTCATCTCTGTTTGTAGCCAAAGAGCCAGCGTCTGCAGACGTTTCCGTGGACACGTGGCAGGCATGACTCAACACTGGAATGTACAGAATGCTGTTTACCTTCCTACCAAAGTGGTCCCTATTTATCCACTTGCAATTTCTTGCTTTCGAACTGCTAAGTTGGCAGGAGCTGAGACAGAGACGGAAGCTCACTCTGTCATGCAGTAGCAAAAATGGCAATTGCCTTGTGAACCGCTCACAGAGTGCGCTAAGTGCTACGGGGCCGGTACATAGGTGCAATTGCTATTGTGTGTTTCCAATTCACTTTCTCTCCCTACTCTGTCATCATAGGCTGCCAAAGGAAAGAGAGGTTGTAGTTGTATCACCAACATGTTTTCATAAGCCTCTGTGAATCAAGAATGTAGAGAAAATGACTCATGGCTGTCAACTCATTGCAACCCTGAAAGGAAACAAGCAGGGGACAAAAGAGGGCACAGTTTTACGCAACATTTCCGCACACTGCTGTACTTATCTAGATGAACTATTTAGAAACGAAAGTGAACAGGCAATGTGAAAGAGGCACAAAACTGTCCATACTCTGATGTACCTCTTCGAGGTGCCGCAACACTAATTCCGATGAGTTTCTAAGCTTTTTTTCTGCCCCCCATTGAATGCTGTGGTTTCACCTCTGCAAAGCCAGTGCTTGATCCTATCAGGTTAACTAATAGCAATGTCTACACATCTCACCATAATTGAGAGGTCTGTAGCAGAGCAGATGTATGGTCTGCCTGCTAAGACAATGAGCCACTTCAGTGCTCCTTTGCACAATTCTAGATCTCTAAACTGGATTCGGACATTATGCGGCTGAACTGTAGACACTCTACATTGTTAGTAAAGGTAAAGGTCGCTCTTGCTCAAAAGCCAGTCGTATCCAACTCCAGGGTTCAGTGCTCACAAAGTAGATAAGGAAAAACTGTTTTCCCTATCGCACAATACTAGAACTAGGGGGCACTCCATGAAACTTTTGGGTGCTAGTTGTCAGACAAATAAGAGAAAATACTTTTTCACCCAGAGGATTACTGGTCTGTGGAACTCCCTGCCAGAAGAAGTGACGCTGTCAGTCTTGACAGCTTTAAGAAAGAATTAGACAAGTGCATGGAGGACAAGGGTATCCATGGCTATAATTATGGATAGGACAAGCTCCGGATTGGAGAGATAAGCAAGATATCTCTCAATGCCATTTCCAGGGACTCCTAAGCAGGTGAAGGCATCTGCTTGGGAATAATACCCTGAAGCAAAGGGTGAGCCACTGTGTGAGACAGAATGCTGGACTAGATGGGCTCCTGTGGCTATTCTTATGTTTTTTTATCTCTGTTTTTAGCCAAATAGCCAGTGCTGTCTGTGTTTGCAGATGTTTCCGTGGACACGTGGCAGGCATGCTTCAACACTGGAGTGCATGGAACACTGTTTTCTACGTTGGCAGGAGCTGGGGGCAGAGGCAGGAGCTCACTCCACCGTGTGGTACTCAGGAATCGAACTCTGATCTTCCAGTTGTTGAGTTCAGCATCTTAACCACTTGAGCCACCGCAGTCCCTAAATTATTACTTAGAGACTAATGGAGCACTGCATACAGGATTTGGACAAAAAGCAAACTCTGAACTGAAGCTGATATAAATATTTCCCTTCCATATATTTAGAAATGCATTTACTGAGAAATAAATTCAAGTTTGAACACCAGCAGGCACCTCCGAATATGTCTAAGTACCTTTAAAACAGTGCTTCCAACCCCTGGGGTCGGTAATGGTTGTCTTTATTGACTACCTAGCTCCCAATGAGGTGGCTCACAATATTCTAAAACTAAAATTAATATACAACTGTTTGTACAATAAAAAATGCAATTAAACAAGAATAATACTTAAAACGATGTCTGGCCAGGTTATCCTGCTATGGTAGTAGAGAAGACCATACTGCCAGCGACTCAACAGCAAGTGTTAGGTAGCAGTTAACTAACTGACCGCTAAATACCACTCTTCTTCTGTTTCTTGCTCAAATTTAGGTAAGGATGTATAGTTTCATGGGTGGGGGCTTGTTCTGTGCCTGCGTGGCGAACATCCTTCTCACAGTGTCCACGGTGACGGACTACTGGATGCAGCACCGCCTAACTGGCACCTTTGATCACCAGGGACTCTGGTGGTATTGCTTCCCAGGAAAATGCTACATGCAGATAGAAAGGACAGGTAAGGTGTAAGAGGGGGAAGGCAATGTTTCCTCTGTGGGACAATATATATTCTGCAGATTTGAATGGTGTAGGATTTGAATGGTGTAGTTCCATAGGTGCCAGCAACTCAACACCAAGTGTAAGGCAGCGGTTAACTAACCGGACCAGTCCGAGGCCTAATGGTTTGGGTGCTGAAGTCCACAGAGAAGGGACATGTGCACAAGTGAATCCATCTTGATGGAGGGCAGCAGCTTCATCAATCCTGCCCTGGGGCTGAGGAGGACTTTGCGTGCCAAAAGGGCTCAGGACTAGAAAGTGACTCGCAGAACTGGATCCGTGTAATGGGGAGTCATGTTGCAATGTGGAAGGCAGATGAAAGGCCACTGTATTATATTCTCAGGACAGTCTTCATGGCTGATTGCCATGAGGATCACCAATACAGTATTCAGATTTGGATATGGCAGAAGAAGTACCATAGGTGACCACCAGAGGCCACTGTCTGCAATGTAAATTCTAGAGCAGGGGTTCACAACCTACAGTTCATGGGCCGGATTCTGCCCATGGTACCATATAATCCAGCCCCCGACCTTGCTCCAACCATCCCTGCCCCCTCTCCCACTGGAATCAGCCACGGACTCATTTACAGTCACGTAAACACATTTATGACAGCCACGGAACGTTTTACGGCACCAGTCCGGCCTGCTCAGCTGTCTGAGGACATGGACCGGCCCCCATCTGAAAAAGTTGAGAACCCCCAATCTAGAGTTAACTGTTATCTGCGGTTTCAAGTTTCAGCAGTGAGTTTTGGAATATATCCTCAGATAAGGGTGGGGGAAATCTTTATCGCACACCTAGGGTGCTGTCTTGAGTTATTTCTCACAGTGTATTATGGGTTTGAAAGTAATAGCAAGATAGCTGGCTGGAGTGCATGCCTATTAGCACATGGGTTCAGACGGTTTTTTTTTTAAAAAAACCTAAAATTGAACCTCCACCCCCCCCCCCCAATAATTATCAAAAAGCTCCCCCTGAAATGAAACTAATAGTATTTGTTGGGTCTTGAAGGAAGAATGGTAACTGATTGCTTCTCAAGAATAATTTAAAGTAATGTACTAAACTTGACAGGCATTTTTGGTAGCAATAACAATAACAATAACAATAACAATAATAACAATAATAACAATAACAATAACAATAATAACAATAATAACAATAATAACAATAATAACAATAATAACAATAATAATAAACAACGGCTCTTACTTCCTTCTGCTGCATGTCCATAAGCAGCTGTCTCAGCCTCCTTCCCTGTGGCCTATAGGAATGCCATCCGAGCCTTGATGATCCTTTCTGCCCTCTCTTGTTTTGCCGGAATCATTACGGGCATTCTCTCCTTTGCCCAGTTCCCCACTTTCAAGCGTTTCAACCGGTCCTTCGCCGCCGGCATCCTCTTCTTCATTTCCAGTAAGTGGATTTTCATTTTTCTACCAGAAAACAAGCACAAGGAATACTGTACTATACTTCTGTTATTGAGCTTGTGTGCTATCAAGTAGTATTGAATTTATGGTAAACTCTAATAGGGCTTCCATGGTACATGTGATATTTAAGGAGGTGTTCTGCCATTAGTCTCTCCTAGTGGGTTGTCATGGCCCAGCAAGGATTTGAACCCAGGTCTCCAGAGCTTTAGTCTGACACACTACACCAGGCCCGGGGATGGATGTGGCCCCTGACACAAATTCATCCGGCCAATGAAGCTCTCGTCACTCTCGGAAGCCGAGGTAAAATGGCCATAGTGACCAGCCCCCTGAACCACGTGACTGGCCCACAGCCCAAAAATGTTGAGCATCCCTGCTCTACCCCAGTGGCTATCATACCTTAAATTGTCAAACACAGGAATCTTTTTGAGTCTTGCTAGAAAGGTAATATGTACCTTTGTGTTGGGAACTTGTACAAGAACCAGCTGAATTTTCTTCTTCTAGGCTTTCCTTCAGTAAGGTAAAGGTCACCCTTGCTCGAAAGTCAGTCATATCCGACTCAAGGGTTCAGTGCTCATCTCTGTCCGAAAGCCGAAGAGCCAGCATTGTCTGAGTTTGCAGACTTTCCTGTGGACATGTGGCAGGCACGCCTAGACACTGAAGTGCACGGAACACTGTTTACCTTTCCACCCAAGTGGTCCCTATTTATCTACTTGCAATTTCTTGCTTTCGAACTGCTAGGTTGGCAGGGGCTGGGACAGAGACAGGCGCTCATTCTATCATGCAGTACTGGGGCTTTGAACTGCTGACCTGCCGCATTCCAGTCAGTGTTTTAACCACTTGAAAAGCTACTTCCTTTTCTTTGTCAATAGGTAACCCTAGAAACCTTAGGTAATGCTCAATATGAAATACAAATATTGAATGTATTCTATGGTGCATTACCAGAGGTGTCCACTAGTGGCCACTGTGTGCAATATAAGATATAGAGTTCACTAGTATCTGTGGATTCAGGTTTCCGCAGTAGGTTTTGAAACTCATGTGGGATGGCTGGAGGATTCTGGCATGTATAAGCTGTATAAAGTAATTTTCCAAGGAGCCACTCCCTTTCAGGGATCAGTGAGCTAAAGCAGCTTTCTTTAACTTGGTCACCATTTAGAGATGATGTACTACAACTCCATCCTTCCCAGCTAGCACAGCCTTGCTGTTTGGGCATGAGGGGTGCCTAACATGCCAGAAGGAAACCCATATTAGGGAAAGGATAGATCTAGAGGCAATTGCAATGATTTTTCAGATGCTTTTCAAGTTGGAGAAATGTAGGAGATTAAAGTGGGTCAGTTTGGATTTATAAGCTGTGTCTAGTGCATACTGCAGTGGCTCAAGTGGATAAGATGCTGACTGGGAGGCAGAAGGTCAGCAGTTCAATTCCCAAGTACTGCAGGACGGAATGAGCTCCTGCCTTTGCCCCAGCTCCTGCCAACCTAGCAGTTCGAAATTGCAAGTAGATAAATAGGGACCATTTTGGTGGGAAGGTAACAGCGCTGCGTGCGCTCCAGTGTCTGGTCATGCCTGCCACATGACCATGGAAATGTCTACAGAAGCAGACAACGCTGGCTCTTCGGTTTTGAAACAGAGATGAGCACTGTACCCTAGAGTCGGATATGACTGGCTTTCAAGCAAGGGAAACCTTTACCTTTACTTTAGTGTAGCAGTCTTCAGATTCAATGGATGGATGGATGGATCTGGTTGTCAAGCTTAAATTCTGGGACTGTAGAAAAAGGTAACTTTTTTCAAAGTTCTGGTCTCTGCGGATGCTATTCCACTGCATCACACACAAAAAAAAATATTGTCTGCTACTTGGTCTAATCCATGTTCTATACTAAATCAAGTGCACTGAATCCAAATCTGAAGTCCAATTCTGCCTAAGACATCAGGATCTTAAGTAAGCAAATCCCACCCTCTTGGTTAGATTCTTGCGTTGATCAAGTGGGGTATATTTGCCACAAATGTAGCAAAAAATGTCTGGTTTATTAACACAGCTGTGCCTATTCACCTTTAGCTCAAAACAAACTCACTATGGCCTAGCAGTACTATCCAATAAGATGGTTTTGCACTAGAGACAAGCCCTTGGTCCATCTTGCCTTATATACCTATTTCTGATGTCAGCTCACCGACTTGCCCAGACGTGTCTGGCTGCTGCTGGAACATGCATGCCACCAGGGGACGTGATTCAGCTGAGGCGGCAGCAGGCATAGTGGTAGCTACAACTGTTATAATGTTCCCATGTAAAATACATTACCCAATACTATTTGAACAGCTATAGCACACCTATAACTTAAAATCTGTACATGATAGGCAAATTCTGAGTTCAGATTTGGAATCAGCACACTCGATATCATGTATATCACATGTGGTATTCCCAGTAGCAAAATCATTGTTGTGCAGTGTACTCAGTGGTCATGAGGGCTTCCAAAAGTGGCTGCCTTTTTCACCCTCTACTGATGACTGGTGGTAGTTGGAGATGAAGAGCAAAAGATTTTTGGAAAGTTCAGATTAACATTCTCTTCCGTCTTTTCCCCCACCTTTCCCATCCCTTCCACCCAGCACTATTCATCCTTCTAGCTATGGGGATTTATACCGGCATCACTGTCAACTTCCAGGATAAGCCATTTGGCGAGTGGTGCTTCTCTTGGTCCTACATATTGGGTTGGGTCGCCTTCTTGATGACTTTCTTTGCAGGTAGGTATAAAGCAGTGGTGGCAAACCTATGGCATGCGTGCCAGAGGTAGCACTCACAGCCCTCTCTGTGGGCATCCATGCAGTCACCCAAGCACAGAGTTCACCCCGTCCCTCTGCCCAGCAGCTCAATGGGAGCACTTCCTCCCTCCCCCAACACAGAGTTCACCCCGCCCCTCTGCTCAGCTGCCCAATGGGAGTGCTTCCTCCCTCCCTCCAGCACAGAGTTTGCCCTGCCCCTCTGCCCAGCAGCCCAATGGGAGTGTTTCCGTCCTCTCCTGTCGCTATGTTGGCATTTTGAGATAAATAAGTGGGTTTTGAGTTGCAGTTTGGGCACTCGGCCTCTAAAAGGTTCACCATCACTGATATAGAGCATGAGTCTCTCTTTAAGCAACCCAGAAATTCTTATCATTTTAGAGCCAACCCTGGGTTCAAATCTCATTATGCTGCCTTGGGGAGGGGAGGGGATTTGTGTTGTTATTGATGCTGAGCTTGGTGACTGGAAAGTCGGCAGGTCAGCAGTTTGAGACCAGAATGCTGTGTGACAGACTGAGCTCCCATCTTCTGCCCCAGCTCCTGCCAACCTAGCAGTAGGAAAGCAAGAAATTGCAAGTAGATAAATAGGTACGACTTTAGCAGGAAAGGTAATAGTGTCCCGTGCACTTAGGCGTCTAGTTATGCCTGCCACATGAGCACAGAAACATCTGCAGACATAGACAGCACTGGCTGTTTAGCTGTAAATGGAGATGATCACACACACCCGCCCCTCGAGTTGAATATTTATTTATTTATTCGATTTGTATGCCACCCACTCAGCATACGCCAACTCAGGGAAACTCACAAAAATCACAACATAAATCAACGATATACAAAGTAAGTTCACAATAATACAATATACAAAATTCAATCTACAAAAAAACCAGATTATAATATACAACAGCATAATACCATATTATAATATACAGGTGAAACTCGGAAAATTAGAATACCGTGCAAATGTTCGTTCATTTCACTTAAAAGGTGTAATAAATATATGAGATAGACTCATGCAAAGCGAGAGATGTCATTCCTTAATTCATTACAATTGTGATGATCATGGCGTACAGCGTACATGAGATTATGTGATGGTTATGGGGTACATGAAATTGGAGGGTTGGGGTTTTCATAATCTGTAAGCCATAAGAATCAATATTATACCAAAGTGAGGGTTGAACTATCTTGCTTTGCATGCAATGAGTCTATCTCATATATTTGTTTCACCTTTTAAGTTGCATTACTGGACTGAATGAACATTTGCACGATATTCTAATTTTCTGAGTTTCACCTCTAATAATAAAGTCACAACTACATAGAAAAAGTCCCAAGACAAAATCCAGGGATGGGGTGGCAGGCGTCCTCAGCCTCAAGGCGGGACCGTCTTCTGCCACTCGAGCAAGACAATAGAATACAAAATATAATAAAATACAGCAGCATATAACAACAATACTCGAGTCAAAATGTCATGTCATCGCAGAAACAATATACATCACAAAAGTACAAAGAGAAGAGCATTATGAATAAGGTTTGAGCAAAGGAGAATACTGTTCTAACTTTTTCAAACTCTGTTCTTGACTATAGCAGACTGTAGTGTTCCCAAGATTAGATTGACGCCTAAATCTTGCCCATTGAAGCTGCGGCTAATTTAAACGAACAATCTGTGGCCATCCACGGAGCTTGCAGTCTTTAGAAAAAGTGTTCACAACATTCAGCAGAAGGCTCATCTGCAAACATTTTTTACAAACTCCCCTAAGGGCAACAATAACTATTCATTCTAACCCATAAAACCCTTTGCGCATTGAGTTGTAAGCTGCATTAATGACTCTACTTTCTTCAATGGGCTCTAGGCAGCATTCAAGGTTTCCCTCTCTTGGTTTTACCTTCACAAGAGCCATGTGAAGTTGACCAGTTGAGAGAACGACTGGCTCCATAGTCACCCAGAGAGTTTTGTGGCGGGGTAGAGATTAGAATGTAGATCTCTCAAATCTGAGTGCAGTGCTGTGACCATTACGCCACATTGGTTTTGCAATGCTCTTTATTTTTAGTGCTCCGTTTTTCTTTGGCCATCATCCTTTTGAGATTGTACTCCCATGAGCAAATGAACTCATATAAATCTGGCCAGCAAATTCCATAAAGTCATCTGGGCATCAGTTGCATGACTAGTTGTATTCTGTCCCATGGCTAGTCATGTGACCGGCACCTTGCTAACTTAGCTGCAGTCACTGCCATGGCTTGTACATTTTCAGTTACTCCAGAGTAAAATTCCAGCAGGATCCTGGCCTGTGTATCATTTCATTTCCCTATATACTTGGACAGCATCATACATAAGTTGTACATTTTAAAATAAGTAAAGCTCAAGTTCAGAATGCTGGTTGAGTGTGTAAACTTTTCACTGACTTTACTTATAGAGTAATTGTGTTTTTAAAATCTCCTCCCATCTGCAGGTATTTTCTACATGTGTGCCTACAGGATTCATGAATGCCAGCAGCTGTCTGGAAACTGCTGAGATGTCAACATGTACTAACATTATCAAGACCCAAGGGGAGAGCATAGTCTTGGTTGAAAATACTTCCGTTAAAAAACACCAGTCATGAAAGCAGCATATCGGTTGGCTGGTTCCCAGCATAGGGCGAAAGCAAATATCATAAGCTGGAAATCACAATTGGTCACTTACAATGGTGTTTCGCTTAAAGAGCAAACTAGCTTAAAGAGCAATCCCGTGGAATGCATTATGCTCTTTAAGTGAGGTACCACTGTAGATTTGTTTGAAAATAAAACATATCAATAATATGTTTACAGTGATTATAAGGATCAAAAAGTAAAAAGAAAAAAAATCATGTTGGATGCATTACCAGGACTGACCACTAGAGGCCATGGTTTGCAATGTAAAACAGAAAGATACAGCTAAGTTTTTGTGAATGAGAAAGTGTCTTACAACCATCACGAAACGTTAAAGTGTTTCTGAGAAAATTAGGGATGTGACAACTATCCTATGTGTGTCCTCTGATGCAGTAGGTACGGGACTTTGGGCACTGGGTGTAACCTAATTCACTCCAGAGCTTTTGATGAACCTGAATCAGTTTTGTAACTTTCTAAAGTCATCACATTAGAAAAATGTAGAACTACCTTATTTATGTATTTATTTATTTTTGGACTCATATACATGAAGCTTAGTGGTGCAAAGCAAAGTCAAGGAAACAGACAGGAAACTGACAGAACTTTAAGAAATCATTGTCTAAAGGCTAAATACATTACAAAAACATGTCAAACAACCCTGATTGTCCAAGAACCTGAAGAACGCTGCAAAAATCCCAGGAATGCTTCTAAAAATTCTGATGAAAAAATCAAAAAAATATATATTCCAAAATCACACTCAAAACCATTCCTAAATACTCTTCGCCTCATGCAGGATGGAAATGAGCTCCCGTCTTCATCCCAGCTCCTGCCAACCTAGCAGTTCGAAAGCAAGAAATTGCAAGTAGATAAATAGGGACCACTTCGGTGTGAAGGTAACAGCGTTCCGTGCGCTCCGGTGTCTAGTCATGCCTGCCACATGACCACGGAAACGTCTGCAGAAGCAGACAGCGCTGGCTCTTTGGCTTAGAAACAGAGATGAGCACTGCACCCTAGAGTCGGATACGACTGGCTTTCGAGCAAGGGAAACCTCATGCAAAACCCACAAGAGCAATGCACGCATGTGGTCCTGCCTTTTATATTGCCCAGGCACAATGCAACCTGGGGAAAACCACAATGCCTCATACAAAGTCACAGCCACTTTGTATGAGGCAACTTTTTTCAAGGAATTAGGCGATGTTGTATGAATCCGATGTTGTACGAAGCGGACTTTGTATGAGGTATTACTGTACTGTACTTGGACATTTTCAAATGTGACTCCTAGTGTTGAAACCTGAACTTATTGCCCAGTAAATACATTTCAAAATATACGGAGGGGAAATATTTATATCAGCCTCAACTTAGACTTTGCTGTTTGTCTGAATCCTGTACACAATGCCCCATGAGCCTCTAAGTAACAATTTACAGTGTTTACAGTCCAGCCACATGATGTCCAAATCCAGTTGTAGAGATCAAGAACTGTGCAAAGGAATTTCGAAGTTGCATATTGTCTTAGCAGGCAGACTGGTGTACTCATAAAGACACTCACAAAGATTGTGGTATTTTGAACCACAACTGGGTGTACCCTGGTAATGGCAACCTTGTGTTGCTGGCTAATCTTGCTCACACTAGGCCAGGCGAAATGAACTGCAGAATGAACTCACCAAGAGGTGCCTTCATTTTGGCAGTTTCACGTCTGGCCTGGACATGGAAGAAGAAACAGACAGACTTACAACTGCCCTGAGACTTCTCTCCATCATGGTGGAATGCATTGACATGGCTATTCGTTAACCTCATATGGTCGGACACAACTTCCCACAGATCTTTCTTTATTTGTGCCAGAGGCACCACCAGCATATAATAACATACAAAGCTAAAATTAACATATCTAAAACAAAAAGGAATTAAAAGGACTAGATGACATCTGCCCAATATCGGGGCACCTCAACAGCATTTCCTCTTGCCAACACAAGATCTCCTTAGTGCACGTTGAAGGGCATTGTGTGCATTGTATCATACGGGCAATTGTTTGCTCTTCTCTGCATTCACACAGGCTACTATCTACAGCAGGGATTCTCAACCTGCGGCCTGTGGGCCGGATGTGGCCTGTGGCATCATTTCATGTGCTCCCCCACTGCCTCCACCACACCTGGAAATTCTATGTGGTGGAGGAAGGGCAAAATATCTATCTGGCCTCTGAAGCTGTCTGAGGGAGCATGACCAGGCTCACAGTTTTAAAAGGTTGAGAACTCCTGATCTACATGGAAACCCCACTTTCTCAGATAAGCCCTTGATCTTCCTATCCCAGCACACAGTCTGTTTCAAGCTTTCCACGCTGGCCATGGTTGCTCATGGCCAGGTGGTAGAGAATCATGTGGTTCTGCCCAGTTATCTGGCAGCTCATTGCTTGCCTTCCGAAGTGCTAGGGCAGTTTGTGGTGACTGGTTGTTCGGGGCAGAAGTTATGAGGAAACTGTGCCTTGATATCAGTTTCTGCTTTGGTTGTTGGTGACCAAATAGCAGGTGTGTTTATGAGAATCTTGCTTTTACCCACTCTTTCTGAGCAGCGCTTTTGCGGCTTTCCACAGATGAAACCACAGAATTCAATGGGTGCAGAAAAAAAGGTTAGAAACTCTTCAGAATTAGTTTTGAGGTACCTTGAAGAGGTACAACAGAGAGCATGGACAGTTTTGTGCCTCTTTCACATTGATGTTTCACTTTTGTTTCTTAATATTTCATCTGGATAAGCACAGGAGCATGTGGAAATGTTATGTAAAATAGTGTTCTTTTTTGTCTCATCGAAAAAAAGGAATATTTTCTTCTCAGGGTTGGAATGTGTTTACAGCCATGAGTCATTTCCTCTACGTTAATCTGTCCCAGATGTGTGAGAGAGAACTATGGCATCTCTAAACTCACAACATAAGAAGTTTTGGCTGCAGTTGTTGTTCAGTCACACAGTTGATTCAGACCCTATGCGACCCTATGGACCATTGTCCTCCAGGCACCCCTGTCCTCCACCATCTTCCTCTGCCCGCCCAGCTCTGTGCCCATTGCATCTACAATACCATCTAGCCATCTCATCTTTGGCCGCCCCCTTCTTCTTTTGCCTTCCACCTTTCCCAGCATCAAGGCCTTCTCAAGTGAATCCTCCCTTCTCATTTGGTGTCCAAAGTACTTTAGCTTCATCTTTACTATTTGACCTTCCAATGAGCAATCAGGGTTGATTTCTTCTAAGATTGACCTATTTGTTCTCCTCGCTGTCCAGGGGACTCTCAAAACTCTCCTCCAACACCACATCTCAAAGGCGTCTATTCTTCTGCGCTCCTCTTTCCTAATGGTCCAGCTCTCACACCAATACATTACCACTGGGAATACCATTGCTTTGACAGCAGTGTAACCATTGTGCTACCAGGGCACCCAAAAGAGGAAACAATTACAAGGTTCTGAGCAGAATACCAGAATCCAAAAATTCAAAGCATGCAATTTTTTTTTCTTTAGTTCAGTACAGGTGGAGCATGACTTGGAAAATCTCTTTTACTGAGTTGCATTTTTTTCAGTTGGACATTTGGGATCTGCAACTTTTTTTCAAAAAAACTCTGAATGGGAGGTTCTCCTCCAGAAACTTTGACCTTACTTTAAGGACACAGTTGTGTGGTGGAAGCTGTAGGATTGGGGCCGTGAAGCGGCCCTTGAGGTCCCGGAGGAGACTGGTCGAGTAATGACACGAGGCAAGATGGAGCGAAGACCAGTGATTTATTGAGGGAAAATCATCAGTATATATTATGTTCAAGGCTGTGCATGGTAGAATCGTCATCTGACAGAAAATCACATCACCCATTTACCCGGGTTAATTGAGAACCTCTCTTGGGGAAGTTAATTAACTAAGGCAAACACTGACAGGGGAAAACCATTGTTCCTGGCTTGCTCAAGAGCAAACATGGCCACTATTTGCACCAAGGATTAGGTTTAACTGCGAGTGAGTAATTGCCTAATACGTAACGTAGTTTAGTGATCTGCCTTCTTCAGCAGAATCGCCGGTCAGGTCAGATGTGGGTGAATAAACCCTATGATTATTACTCCGTCCCCCAATTTCCATGCTGGCAAGGGCCAGAGGCCAGGAGTTTGCTCGACTGGTTTCACCTCTGCCAGAGGCCGTATGTGCCAATTGCCCTCGCGGAATCCATAGGAAGCGCTCACAGGCAAGATTCCCCCGCCCAAGAGCAATTGGCCAAGTGAGAGGAAACTAGCAAACCAGCATGACCTTATCATTGTTGTGACTTTGGCCTGGGACCAGCTCAGCCTATGAATTCCAGAAGGCACTGAAGGGTGGAGGATGCTTCTGTACTAAAGCAACAGGATGCCAACTTTTTCCATTGTTTGGCAAGGCGAACCTGATTGGTCGGGGGGACGGACATGCAGAAGGCTGGTCCTAGGAATCGGATTGGTCAGAATTCACAAAGTTCAGAAGTAGAAGGTAGTGGCGGTGGTTTCTAAGGCAACTGGGTCCTCTTTCAGAACAAGTCATCTTGGCTTCATCCTCACCCTTGTATCAAAGATGCCACCCCAAAATGCGGAAAGGTGTGGCTCAGGAAGAACCTATTCTGGGAGAACCTGTGGTGGGATCACCCTCAGTCTCAGAAGAAGAAAAACCATTCTCTCAAGACCATGGTGGGAGGGGTGGGGGTATTTCCTGCTTGCCACCAGGGCACTGAATGTTGTTGTCTCTTATCATACTGCCCATGGGTTTTTCCTTGGATTTGCCAGGGCACACCTAAGCCCAGTCTCCCTGTCCCATTAGATTCTATTTCCTGTTTATGCCATGTGCCTGTTAAGTCACATCTCTGTTCCACTAGCCCCACCCCACTCCTTTCCTGGTGTGCTGGATCTCAACTTTTAATGCCAAAGCTGGCATCCTGCCATTCCAATGACAATTGGACTTGGAAGTGCTTCAGTGATTTGTCTCTGTGCGCTGGGTGCCCAAATTTCTATTATTTTGCATGCAATGAGTATTATTATGCAATTTCTATTATTTTTCCCCCAATCAGCCAGTACCAAGACTCAACAAGGGCCATATGACTTAGTGCAGGAGTTCCCAACCTTTTCAAGCCGGGCCCCGGGTCATGCTCTCTCAGTCAGCTTTGAGGGCTGGATCACCATTTTGCCCTGCTTGCACGATGGTGGCCATTTTGTCACAACAGCTTCAAAGGGCTGGCCATTTTGTTTCTCGAATGCCCTTGGAGGGGTGGGGGTGGGGCCCACGTGAAATGGATCCGGTCCATAGGCCTCAGGTTGGGAACCCCTGGCTTGGTTAAAACAATGAGTTTGATGGCCAGAAGATCGGCAGAGTACTGCACGATAGAGTGAGCTCTTGTTGTCTGCCCCAGCCCCTGCCAACCTAGCAGTTTGAAAGCAACTTGGGTGGGAAAGATAACAGCGTTCAGTACACTCTGGTGTCTAGCGATGCTTGCCACATGACCATGGAAACAACTGCAGACCCAGACAGTGCAGCACACCCTAATGTTCGACGCAACTGGCTTTTGAGCAAGGGACTCACAATGACTTTGTGTGTGTGTGTGTGTGTATTGCCCCAGAGGGGCACAATGAGCCCAAATGCATGTATCTATAAGCTCGTTCTCCAGATCCTACATGCAATCCTGGCTTTTCAGCTCACCAAAATTGAGCTCCTTGTGTTGTCTGGAACAAGTCAAGGAGTAGAGCATGGCTCACGAGTCTTTTTGTTGGACAAGGGTTTTCAGAAATTGTACAAAATCTGGAAAACCCGATACTTCCTTGACCCATTTCTGCAACGGCACATGGGTCTACTCTTGGCCTCTGGTTTTGGCTATGAAATTTTGAGGCATGATAACCGCAGTGTTCATTTACAGAGGGCAAGCTGAGCTGTCAGAGCCATTTAAAGCCCTTTCTCACCATTGGCTATCTTGGCAAAGACTGATAGAAATTGTAGTTCAGCTCTCTATGCGAGACTGTACTTTGCTGCCCCCAGTTCAAGAGGCAAGGAATCCAGAGACACTTACTATAGCTAAATCATCAGGTTCGTGTCACCTAAGTATCCCTCCAAAATTGCATTACAAATGCCAACAGAAGACATAAAAGCAAATATAGGCGAGCAGGATTAATGGGTTATGGAAGTGAGTATGGTCTTCTGAAGACCAGCTGTGAATACATTCCTCTGTTGGATATCTGAAGGCTTTTATAATTGTGCTGGTGAGTTCTTACTGAGACAGATCGTAGAGCTCACTAGAAGTTAATTTACCCTTTTGTATTAGCCGTTTGAAAGCAAGAAATTGCAAGTAGATAAATAGGGACCACTTTGGTGGGAAGGTAACACCGTTCCGTGCACTCCAGTGTCTAGTCATGCCTGCCACGTGACCACGGAAACATCTACAGAAGCAAACAGCACTGGCTCTTCGGCTTTGAAACAGAGATGAGCACTGCACCCTAGAGTCGGATACGACTGGCTTTCGAGCAAGGGAAACCTTTACCTTATTATCTTCTCTGGGACGGCAGAGACTTAGTTGTTAAGACACTGAACTTGATAACTGGAAGGTCGGCAGGTCAGCAGTTTGAGACCTGAGTGCTGCATGACGGAGTGAGCGCCTGTTGTCTGTTCCGGCTCCTGCCAAACTAGCAGTTTAAAAGCAAAAAATTGCAAGTAGATAAATAGGTACAGTACTGCCTTGGTGAGAAAGGTAATAGTGAGCTCTGGTGCCTAGGCATGCCTGCCACATGTCCACGGAAATGTCTACAGATGCAGACAGTGGTGGCTGGCTCTTTGGCTATAGACAGAGATGAGGACTGAATCCTAGAGTCGGATACGACTGGTTTTCGAGCAACAGCGACTTTTACCTTTATTATGGTCTTCTGGGAATCAGCTGTGAATACATTCATCTATTGGATCTTGAGGGTTTTCATAATTGCACTGGTGAGCGCTTACTGAGACAGATCGTAGAGCTCACAAAGTTCATTTACCCTTTTGTATTACCTTCTCTTAATTGACCATGCAGTCTGGAGGTGGGCTGGGAGTGGGAGTGTTCTGGGGGCTGTGGTCCAAAACAGTTCCAATCTGTGTGGATGACAATTAAAAAGTCTCTCCTCTTCCCAGGGATTCTTCCATCGCCAGCTTGGAGGCCAATCAGCAGGTGGCTTTAATGTCTCACCCGCTGCTTATTAGCAGTGGGCTCAGCTCTGCCGGCAACCTCCTGATGCACTTCACATCCCTGAGCACCTCTTACTGGGTGCTGGAAAGGGGCAAGAAAGGCCTCGTCCACAGTGGACTCTGGAGGTATTGCAGCGATCCAGAATGCACCATGTACCAATTTCATTTACTGGGTAAGATCTCTTGTGCTGCCGCCGTTCAGTGTTGCTATGCGAATGGCAGGATTATATACCAGTTGGAAGATGTGTTTTGCTTCTCTCTAAAGCCCTGCATATGGAAATTAGACACAACTACAGTCAACCCTCACTTAACAACGCGTTCGGATAGTGTCATTTTTGCTTAACGATGCGCCGTTGAGCATCATGTGTTCCCCACATAACAAACTGTCGTTATCCGGATAAAAACGACGTTATGCGGGAAAGTAGAAACCCGCATAATAACGTTTTCTGCATAACGACGCTACTTGGGGAACCAAGTAACGTTGTTATGCGAGGGTCTACTGTATAGATGTATTGTAGGGACTGGGTGGCTCAAGTGGTTAAGACGCTGAACTTGACGCTGGAAGGTCAGCAGGTCAGCAGTTCAATAACCAAATACTGCAGGACGGAATGAGCTCCCATCTTTGTCCCAGTTCCTGCCAACCTAGTATTTCGAAAGCAAGAAATTGCAAGTAGATAAATAGGTACCACTGTGGTGGGAACATAAACAGTGTTCCGTGCACTCTGGTGCCTAGGCATGCCTGCCACATGTCCACGGAAACGTATGCAAATATAGACAGTGCTCTTTGGCTGTAGACAAAGATAGCACTGAACTATAGAGTTAGAGACGACTGGCTTTTGAACAAGGGTGACCTTTATAGATGTATCCAGTGTGCTGTGGTGAAAATAATGATGGGTTAAGATTCTGGAAAATACAGTTCGAATCCCCAGTCAGCCATGGAAATCCATCGGAGGAGTGCCACTGGTAAAGCCCCTCCTTAAATATCTTCTTACCTTGAAAACCATATTAGGATTATTATAACCCAATTCCAATTTGTCAGTACATAATCTATACCTTTCTGCACCCATCCATCCTATCCTGTACCGAGCTTCCTGCACTCGCCTGAACCCGGAACGGAGGTTACTGAATGTTTGAGAAAGGCGCCAGTGGGGCATAAGCCCCACGAACGCAAACAAAGGGAAATAAAGTCAATTCCCAACGTTCTCTGCGCCGCGCCACGCCACAGCCAATCAGGCTGAGAGGCGCGAGCAAAAAGAACGTTGGGAAACACGGCACGGCCAATTAAAATTGAGCCGCAGAAAAAACCGCCGCATGAACGCAAACCACAAATGCAAAACTCCAAGTCCCAGTGTCCTGTGTGATGTGAGCGCGCAGAATGCTGAGAAAGCCAGTGCACGAAAAATAAAATTACAAAATGCAACGGGATCGCAAGTCCGCTGCAGGCGGACGCAGTGCCTCAACAGCCACGCAAAACAAAAAGCCACAAAACTCCACCATGAGACACCCGCCGGCCTTCTTTCCTGGAGCAACGGGGAGAAGAGGGACTCCTTCTCCTCCACGTTACCCCACCGAAGACACGGCGAGAGCACCGCCGGCCTCAAGGAAAGTTGAAGTGGGGTGGAAAAAACCCCCAAAAGCAGGCAGCAGTTGGTCAGGGGAAGCACCCTCCTTGGCGGATGACTGGCTGATGCCTTTGTACTTCTGAATACAAAAGCAGCAGCCAGCAATCCTCAAGGAAGAGCACCACCCCTTACGGATCGCTGCCTGCCCATCTCCGGTTAGGTAAGTTTAGTGTATGAGGACCAAGACACAGGAAACAGCCATGGGCTGGTTTAACTCAGGTTTATTGCATGGTGGACAGAGGGAACATGAGGTAATGGCGGATGCAAAGCTCTATATATACAGTGATAAACATTCGAATGTGGCTCCACGATAGCCGGTTGGCTATTGTCTGCGTGACATCATTGCTGGTCACGCCCTTCTTGTCCAGGTGTAGGTAGTGGCGGGAAACTCCGCGCTGTGGCTATTGATGAGTATGGACCAAGAGAGCTTGGACGCTCGCTGCTGCCCACTGGTGGTTATTAGCTCGCGTCCTAATACAGGGTTTATGGTGATACAGCTGACGACTATATTGTTACTTGTAGGAAAGGTTACATTGTTAAGATACATTGTTATCACATGAATAAGGTTACACTATTAGAACACAACAGTAAGCCAGGAGAAAAAGGAGACGGAGAGGAGAGAACTATCATTAGGCACAGATAGCTCTTCTCTGCCTCCTCCTTCTTCCCCGACCTACCTATCGAACCTTCCCAGGAGAAGAACGGGCTGACTGCCTCCTCTTCCTTTCCCCCATTGCTGCATTGAAACCAAAATTCAAATCAGTAATGGGGAAAAGAGAAACCCTCAGGCAGCCTGTTCTTCACGCTAAACTAAACACCAAAAACAAACACCAAAATTAATAAAAAAATAATAAAACAAAAATAAATCAATAATTTAAAAAACATTAATAAACAAAAAAGTAAACCACAAATTACACAAATAAAAACATCCACAATACCACAAAGCCACATACAAAACACCTAACTACAACATGAAAAAAGCACAAATTACACAAACAAACAACAACTAATTACAAAAATAAATAACAATGAAATAACCAAACCAATTACACAAACCTAAAACTCAACCAAGACAAAAAAGAACAAACAGAAACACCTCCCAGCCGACTACCACAAAAACAAAACAAAGAAAAACCCCAGAAGAAAGAAAACCAGAGAACTCACCAGCACGTCCTCCCTTCACGAAGACCAGAACAGAAATGAAGAAACAAAGAGACTACTTACTGGAAGAAGCCCCACCCAGAGGCCAGGAGAGAAAAAACACGTGAAATGAAATCAAAACCAAAACACACAACAGCCCCACCTAGAGGCCACATGAGTAAAAACAAGTCAAAAACATAACAATAAATCAAAAGTTTACACAAATCACAAACATATGTTAAATAAATAAAATAAAAAGATTTATAACATCCTATGTTGAGTTTTAACTCAAATAAAAACCCAAAACATCTAAACACAGTTTTAAAAAATTGAATTTAAAAAACATTTCCTTTCACATTTTTAAAAATATTACCTACGGTACAACTATTTACAAAAAAAACAACAACAACCTAAAACATTATTTGGATAAATAAAACAATTTGAAAAAATTATATCATCCTTTGTTCTTTTTTTAATCCACAAAAAAAAAAAAAAGCTGATCACAGTTTATAACAGCCCAGCAACGCCGGTCAACCTCTGCTAGTATAACATAAATGCAGATTGTTTTCAAACTTAGCTGGCATTATTAGCATATTACTTCCAAGTGGGTAGTTATGTCAGAGCACAATTATAACTATCTAGAACAAGGGTTCCCAACCTTTTCAAGCTAGAGGCCAGGTCATGCTCTCTCAGTCAGCTTTGAGGACCGGATGGCCATTTTGCATGATGGTGGTGGCCATTTTGTCCCAACAGCTTCAAAGAGGTGGCCATTTTTTTCTCAAATGCCCTTGGAGAGGGCACATAAAATGGTGCCATGGGCCACATCTGGCCCACAGGCCTTAGGTTGGGAACCCCTGAACTAGATGATGGAGGATCACATGTTAGTTCCTCTTGAAGTGCACACTGTGGTTGCTGTTGTCGGGTAGTTGCTGCTATTGATTTGTCTGACACCTTTTAAAATACAGCTGCTCAATTCCTGGAAGCTTACAGTATCTTACCATTCTTATAAATCTCAGCAGTGACTTGTCATGAGTTAAGAAGTCAGCCCAGACATTTACAGTTGTGCACAAAATCCTCCTACCTGATCTTGGAAGTTCACCTTACCCCTTCCTGAAGAAAAAAAATGCATCCTTGAGGACTATCTGGGAGGGCTTCAGAAACAACTTTGGGTACCCCCAAATGCCTCTCAAGCCATAATGAGTCCATCCCTGTTGAACATAATGCTTTCTTTTCTGGATTGCAGCACCCCATATCCATGTTACCCGAGGCATCCTCTTGTTAGCTTGGTTCTGTGGTCTCCTCTCTCTCTTGGGTATTTGTATCTCCATTGAGCATATTGAGCTGTATCAGATATCTGTGATCAAAGTGGCCGCCATTGCAAGCTTCAGCGGAGGTAACAGGTGTTTTGTTTTTTACATAAAAGGAATACAGTGTGAATTTTGTACACCACTTATCCTGGATTCTGTAGATAACATCTCCAGGTAGGGAGGGTGGGGGAAATCCCTTCGCTCTGAAAGTTAAGTTTTCATTAGACATTAGTTAAATCATTAATATAGGTGGATCAGCCCCTTTAGGTGGGGTGATGGTCCTCTCAGTGGAGAAAATGCCACTGGAAACCATCCTATTGGGCCCAACAGCGAAATGAGCGGAGGAGGAACCATTTTCTGATTCCCAATGGTCACAGAGGTGGAAGAGGCCATGCCAGATGGACTGGCTGTGAAGGCGCACCTTGATAATATCCTCAAGGCTGCGACAGTCCATTGCCATCCCGGTGTTAAACCCTGCATGTCTTATTTCATATGTGCCGCAGGAGATGGCTCTGTGATCACAGTGTGTGGGTCACCTCTTGGCAAGCTGGGACCCACCTTAAGAAAATTCACGCCAGTGGCATTTTTCCTAAACCAGGGAAAAAAAATCTATACTCGGATCCAAGTTCCTGGCGACAAGAAAACCATTAAGGAAATCTTATGTTTCTTCTTGAAAGGTTAAGCACCTGCATTTTTCTGGTGGATATGTTGATGCATTCAGTTAACCACATCCAAAAGCAAAACTTTAAAATGTTGCCTAGGATGTGTGAAAGCAACTGTATAAATTTAAATTAGGGAGAAATGTTGAATGCACATCTTTTGCCCATTTGATGAGAAAATGGCAAGATTGTGGCTTAGCTGCAAAAAATAAATCAGGAGGATACATTTAATGTTTACACAGGTTTTTTCAATCTGGAAAGGGAGATAAAACTGATGGGTGACGTCCAGGACTGATCTCAACTATTTTCCATTCCTCCTCTTTTGGCCATAGGTTTCTTCATTATGATTGGCATGTCTGTATTCACAGCTTTTTCCAAGAGTTCCCCTTCCTACACTAAGCATTTACTCATCTTTGGTTCTTCCTATAGCTTGGGCTGGGCCTCTCTTCCTATGTATGCAATTACAGGTAAGCTTTGCTTTGCAGATGTCCTGGAACAAATTTGAAGGCAGCATGTGGCAATCCATTGTAAAATGGGCACCAAGAATGTCCTCCATAATTATCCACTCTATTTCAGTGGTGGCGGACCTATGGCACATGTGCCAGATGTGGCACACCCAACCCTTTCTGTTGGCATGCATGCTGTTGCTTCTTCCCCCCAACAGAGTTTGCCCCACCCCTCTGCCCAGCAACCCAATGGGAATGTTTCCTCCCTCCCCCAGCACAGATTTCACCCCACTCCTCTGCCCAGCAACCCAATGAGAACGCTTCCTCCCCCAGCACAGAGTTTTCTCCGCCCCTCCACCCAGCAACCCAATGGGAACGCTTCATCCCTCCCCCAGCACAGAGTTCACCCCGCCCCTCTGCCCAGCAACCCAATGGGAGTACTTCCTCCCTCCCCCCCAGCACAGAGTTCACCCTGCCCCTCTTTTTGGGCACTCGGTCTTTAAAAGTTCGTCATCATTGTTCCACATGTTATCTAGCAATCTATTTCTTTGCAACTGCTAGAGGCAAGAACATCTCTGCTTATCACTGACTATAAAGATGTAACTGTAAAGGTATAACTCCGAACTGATTTCATTCCTGTGCAATAGACAATTGAGAGCCTTCTGCTGGTGTGATGGCACAGTTACTTTTTCTATCACTCACAGAGAGATATTTGCACATTGGCAAGACAGATTTGTGTGTGTTTTTAACATCTTAAAGACACACAGCAAGTGTTGCCTTGTTGCATGGCCTTGGAACATCAGCAGCATTGGAATGGGTTATTTGTATCTTTGCTGTCCCTTTTTGCTAGTGCTTAGTATCACATAGGCAAAAATTGTTAGTTTTGCTCTGAAACATCAACATGTGAACTTCAGAAATAATGAATAATAATAAAAAGATCTTTTATGGCTTTGTCTTAGATCGGAGCTGAGATGCCACACGAAGGTTGAAAGATCATGTTGTCTTTACTGTGATAAAAATAATGGCAAAATTTCTACACATCTAGATTAACAGGAGAAAGCTTTTATCTGCTGAAAATAAGAGGAAAGGAGAATTGGGATTATCTTCTTGTCAGATGCTCTATATCCAATTCATTCATTCATTCATTCATTCATTCATTCATTCATTCATTCATTCTTTCTTTCTTTCTTGTCCTGATCAGACCCTGGCCTGCCAATGCTTTGTCATTGCCCAAACCCAAGTCCTCATCGGTGCATGTCGCTGGCAGTAATCGGCAGGATTCTGTCATATTGTTATGTGGCATTCTGTAAACTGTATTCTGTAACTTTATAATATGTTGTGAAGCCGCCCTGAGTTGGCCTGCGCTGAGAAGGGCAGGGTACGAATTAAAAATTGAAATTGAATTGAATTCTGTATCTCTCCACATCCATCTAATGTGTTGTTGTCTGCCAGCCGCCCCCACTTGAACAGGTTGATCTTGTATTTAGGGACTCCAACCCTCAGTCTACTCATGGTCCTCCAAGTGACACAGGGGAGGCAGTGGTGGGCTCCAAAAAAAATTACTACCACACTGTGGGCGTGGTATGGTGAATGTGGCCAGGGGGAAAGCCCTGCATTGCACCTGAATTAGGACTATGGTACTTTATTTCAAAAATTGGATGGGTGGGGCCAGCCAGAATTTCTGCTACTAGGAAGCTTCTTCCTCCATCTTCTAATTTGTTTTTGATCTTGTGTACCCTCAAGAATAAGATTGAATTTTATCTCATAGTCAGTAGCCCTAAAATATTTTCCTCCTTCTTTCCCCTAGGAATACTACTTATGTTGACTCATAAAGCGATTGCCTCTGAGCTCTCGGAACCGCCAGCTTCCTTAGCAGCTTGAAGAACTGCCAGTGGCTGATAAGTTAATTTCCTGTCGTGATTGCCCTACAATGGACCTTTTAAATGGGGGTTAGGCATCATCTTACTCCGAGCATCAGAATGGTGGCTCACAACATTAAAAAATGGCTTGCTTGTCCCAGTTCAGATAAAAGGACCAAACCAACAGGCAATCAGGATAACCCATTTCTTATCTGATTTGTCAACATGAAATTTGTTTCTGCACCAGAGCTAGAAACCGGAAATAGTTTGGAGTCACAAGCTGTACTTTACTCGAAACAGGAAATCAGAGAAAATTGAGATGGAAGTGGTACACTTGGCCTCTTTCCAACCTTTAATTATCTCTTGCAGATTTCCTCTGGAAATGTTAGTAATTCATGCAATCCGCTGTTGTTTTCTCCTTGTATCAATCATAGTTGCTTCCTGGTCTTTTGTCCAACGAGCAGAAATACTTAAGCCAAGCAAAGCTTTGCCATGGTATGCCTATGCAGCAGATGAACCCCATAACAGCAGCAGTCATGAGCACAATTAAAGACATGCAGAAGCATACCTGTCAACCCGCGGCTCCGGAAAAACAGGACCTGCGCACATCGCTTGTGCGCAGGTCGCGTTCCACGCATGCATGGAAAGGTTTTACCCCTTCCACGCATGCGCAGAAGCGCTACGCCGCTTGCGCAGCCCTTACGCAAGCGACGTAGTGCTTTCGCACATGCGTGGAAGGGGTAAAACCCGCACATGCGCGGAAAGCGTTTCCCCCGCTGCCAAATTACGGGGTTTTGGCAGCGGGGGTCGGGTTATGACGTCAGTCGACGTCAATTTACGGGGTAATCCCGGCCAAATCGGGAAGGTTGACGGTATGTGCAGAAGATGTAACCAGTTTTTTTTAACATACTGTCCTTGATCTAAGAGTAAATAAAATAAAACAAAAAGACAAACATACACACACACACAAACAAAACACAAATGTTGTGGCACTTTAAAAACGAACTGCTATATTTTCGTTGGCTGCAACTTGTATCCGAGAATGCATTTTTTCTCCCTGAAGCAGGAAAAACGCCATTGGCGTGAATTTGTTTAAGGTGGATCGCAACTTCTCTTGCATTTGTGCAACTTTAGAGACCATATATGACCCTTTCCAATCATCTCCTTGGGGGCTGTGGGGGCTTAGTGGTTAAGATGCTGAACTTGATGGCTCGAAGGTTGGCAGGTCAGCAGTTTGAGACCCAAGTACTGCACGACAGACTGACCACCTGTCTCTGTCCCTACTCCTGCCAACCTAGCAGTTCACAGGAAAGAAATTGCAAGTAGATAAATAGGTACCACTTTGGTCAGAAGGTAAACAGCGTTCTGTGCAGTCTGGGGTCTAGTCATGCCTTCCACGTGTCCACGGAAAGGTCTACAGACTCAGACAGCCCTGGTTCTTTGGCTATAAACAGAGATGATCACTGAACCCTAGAGTCAGATATGACTGGTTTTTTGAGCAAGGTCAACCTTTACCTAATCATCTCCTTATATTAAATTGCACTGTCATGAAGAGGCCGCCCGCTCTTAAGACAGCTGTTATTAAGTTTGTTTCTTAAAAATAAAAGTGACTTGTTCTCTATAACAGCAATTTTTGTCAGTAATTTATCTTTCTTCCTTTTGGCTGGAGTCCAGGAGCAGTTTGCAACTAAACCACACCCAAATAAGCAACAACTCAACACAAAATAATCCCATCTGCTGGGTGGGGTGAGGCTTCTCTCAATAGGACAGGGGGAGCAGGGACTGGAGTGTGACCTTTCTCTATGCGAATGAAGCTGAGCTGAACGCATAAACACACTGGCAAATGTTACTTGGAAACCCCCCACATGTAATGTAATAAAAGAAGAGCAGCAGTTGTTGCACATAAGTATATTTCTGGCACTAAAAAAACACATGGCCTCTGTTTGCAAAGAACTTCACTGCATTTTACATTACTAATGTGTTGCATTCCCTTTTATGGCATGCCAGGAAAATCCTGAGTGGTTGTGATAACTGTAGTCTAAATGCCGTAACTTTCGAAGCTCTGAGAGTGTGTCTTGCCCGGTTTGGAATCAATTCAAAGGCCAGGAAGGACATGATGCACACGTTATATTGCTAAAATGAGATGTTCAAGGAGTGGTTTTACCAGTTCCATAACCCAAGTGAGCTGCCGTTGCTGAATGGGGGTTTGAACCCAGGCCTTCTGAGTCATAGTCACATACTCTATCCCATGAGTTCTTAACCTTTTAAAGACGGGAGCCGGGTCACGCTCCCCCAGACAGCTTTGGGGGCCGGATGGCCATTTTGCCTTTCCTCCACCACATAGTACTTTCTGGTGTGGTGGAGGCAGTGTTGGGGCCACATGAAATGGTGCCGTGGGCTATATCCGGCCTACAGGCTGCAGGTTAGGAATCCCTGCTCTATCCACTAGACCCGGGGTTCCCAAACTTTTCGCACCACGGGCCCATCATGTGGTTGAGCGGGCCAGTCACCGTGGGCCAGTCACGTGGTCCCTCCCGCCAGAAACGCTGCTGTAAAATGAGTCCACAGCTCTTGTAAATGTGTTTACAACAGCCACGGGTGCATTTACGGCAGTGTTTACAGCAGGCGGGGCGTGTTTAATTCATGCATGGGTGCGTTTTACAGCTGTCATAAATGAGCATGCCCTCTTCCACTTCCAGTAGCAGCGAGAGTGGCAGCAGTCCACATGAAATGGTGCCACGGGCAAGGTCTGGCCCACGGGCCATAGTTTGGCCACCCCTGGACTAGACCAAGGTTTCTCAGCTTTGGGTCTCCAGGTGATCTTAGAATTCAGTTCCCAAAAGGCCTGATCATTATGTGTGATTACTTGTATGTCTGATAATTAAAGTCTAAGAACACCCGGGGACCCAAATTTGAGAAACATTGCACTAGACCACACTGGATATCCAATCAAGCACAGCAAAGGTCTCCCTTGCTTAAAAGCCAGTCGTGTTTAACTCTAGGGGGTGGTGCTAATCTCTGTTTACAGACAAAGAGCCAGCATGGGGCAGGCATGACTAGATGGAATGGTGTTACCTTTCCTGCCAACGTGGTACCTATTTATCTACTTGCAATTTCTTGCTTTCTAACTGCAAGGTTGGCAGGAGTTGAAACAGATGATGGGAGCTCGTTCCATTCCACAGCACTCAGGCCTCAAACTACTGACCTGCCATCCTTCCAGTCATTGAGCTCAGTGTCTTAACCACTAAGCAAGTGGCCCCCCTGGAAGTTCATGTCAGGGGGCTATTATGTGTACCTGGCAAGATATCATGCCATGCCTGAAGAAGATATTTTTGGATATTGAAAGCTACCAACTTTTTAATTCTCAGTGATCCAATAAAGGTATCACCGTCCTGCATTTCCCCCCCTCATTTTTTAGGATTTGGGAGTTCACTTCTCCAGTGTGCTATAAAGCCAGCCTATGTGGTCTTCTTGGGGCTGGTAAACCACTTCTGTGTCTATGATATGGAGACAGCCATGCAAAAGGCCAGCATAAATAAGATCTCTTTTGACGGCAGACAATTATTATTTTAAAAATATATCAAGATGAATTGTGGGGTGTGTGGGTGTGGGTGTGAACCTACAATAAATAAGAATGATGACTGAAACGGATAAAATGCATGAAAAAATAATATGAATTTCTATGCAGAATGAGGTGGAAACAGGCTGGGAAGGGCTTATGCAAATGATCTCACATCAGATTGCTATGGGCTGGATGTAAGCTTATTCAGCCATTTCTAGAAGTAACACACTCTATTATTTGTTTGGCTGTTTGCCCACTCAAGTTCAGATGCCTGTTTCTCTATTTAAGACACACATCGGGCTTAACTTCGGCCACTCCTTGGAAGGTGACTTGTTCACCAGTACAAAAGTTCACATTCTATAAACACATACTGCACATTTCTAGGGGCTGTGTCAACTGACTCATGCTACATTAGGCTATGTAAGTACATACATGCCAACAACTCATGTAATTCATCTACTACTTTTCCTGTTCTGGCTCTGTGCAGTATCTCATCCTGGGAATTTCCCACAGCTAGAAGAAATGAGAAATAGGAAATAATGGAAAGTAATCAGTCTTTCATCGTATTAGAGGCTTTTGGTTTCTCCAAGGAAACTGTTCCCATCATGGAGAAAAGCTAATCACAACAAGTAGGAAAGCATTAGGAGCAAATTAAAATGGAGTGCTCGTAGACAGGAACCTGTGAGGAATCAGATTTTGGGCCAAACAAGTTTATCTAACCTGTGGTTGTTAAGTTGTCTGTGGGCATGCATGCCTAGAACGACCGTTGACAGATAACATTGGTGTCAAAGTGTCTAAAACAATGAGAAGCAGGTCCTACTTTCCTCCAGGATATACTTCCTTCAAAACTCTGTGCCGTATCTTGCAAACAGAAGCATGCAAATGAAACCTCTGGTTACCCTTCAATGGCCAATCGCAAAGCAGAAGCAAGCCCATTTGCAACATGTCTAGCTAAGGAGATCTAATTCTCAGATAAACAATGTGCTTTTCTTTTGAGGGACTGTTGTTCCTAATGATGTGTTAGGTAAAGATCACCCTTGCTCGAAAGCCAGTGGTATCTGACTCTAGGGTTCAGTGCTCATCTCTGTTTCATAGCCGAAGACCAGCGCTGTCTGAGTCTGTAGATGTTTCTGTGGACACGTGGCAGGCATGCCTAGATACCGGAGTCCACAGAATGCTATTTGCCTTCCCACTGAAGTGGTCCCTATTTATCTACTTGCAATTTCTTGCTTTCGAACAGCTAGGTTGGCAGGAGCTGGGACAGAGATGGGAACTCATTCCGTTGTGCTTTACTTGGGTATCAAACTGCTGACCTGCCGCCTTCCAGTCGGTGTCTTAACCACTTGAGCTACTGTGAGAGGTATCAAAAATGCACTTTGAAAACTGTATATAAAAATACACAGCTTTCAAATTCATGCAAAATAACCTTGCAACATGTTTTCGTCAACTGAGATGGAATAATGTATATATACAAGATGAAACATGTGCCAGTAGGTAACATATTTAAAAGTAACCAAAATGAAAGAGATCTTGTACCTGTTCATTAGATATATGATGGACTCATGAAAGAGGAAAGAAGTGAAAGTGAGAAATTTTAACAAAATTAGACTTTGAAAATGTATGACTATAGCTGTAAAAAAGATACAAAAGAGGCAACCTATAAGTCTGTCGGCAGGCCATAAATATAATAATGTTGTCATGGAAAAACCCCGTTCTGACTGTGCTTTCCCCTGACCCCTGTAACCACTTGATTGCCTAGTGCTTCAAGATGGAAAATTTCATATGTAGGAGTCCCTGTATGTGACATTCCAATGAGAGACAGAAGAATGTAAATTAATTTCAATTGTCTAGAAGTCTCTGCATGGGAAGACTGATATCAGGATAATAGAACCACTGTGCAAGGAACTGCTCTTTCTCTTGCACCGTGGACCAGCCGTGGGAGGGCATCACACAATGTAATTGTGAGTCCGATAGGGCCAGAGGGCCTAGATAACCAGCTAAGTTTTCTTTATTTTTGTATGTACTTTCAATGAGTAAGTTTGCAAGTTTGCTTCCTTATGCTATACTCATTTTCTTAACCTACTTAATAAACCTTATTAATCATAGACCCTTTGTGTCTATTGAATTGGGACTGAGGGTTGACTGGACCACACTGAGAGGCCACTTCTATATGCTACCTAATTCTGATTCCCTGCACCCTCGCTAGCCTGGGCCAAGCGGAGCCAAGGGGAACTCATAAGGAGGGTTGCCCCATGGAGGAGGAGGCAGACACGGCTGGTAAGAAGGCAAATGGTGAGGTGTGACAGGAAGGCATTATTAACACACACACACACACACACACACCCAGAGGGTAAATATCATGACAAATGTATCCAACCCTTCTTATTTCCTGGAACAGGTTGTCATGCTTTTTCAAGTTTCAAGTCCACTCACCTTTACAGGGAGTGCCAAAGGGACATGAACAAAGACAATCAAGAGATTATAAAAAAGAATCAAGAGAAAAGCACAATTGTATCAATTGTATTGTATTGTATATTCACATTTATATGCCACACCCTTGATTGCTCAACTCTGGGCAGCTCACAGAGCATGTAAACATCACAAAATACAACATTATGAAACATCATTTAAAAAATTGCAAGGAAAAAAGGAGGTTGCTAATTCAGCACAAATTAGACTGCATCCAGAGTCCCAAGGAGATGCCTTCACCTACTTAGGATTCCCTGGAAATGGCATTGAGAGATATCCTGCCTATCTCTCCAACCCCGAGGTTGTCCTTACGTATCCATAATTATAGCCATTGATCCCCTTGTCCTCCATGAACTTGTCTAATCCTTTCTTAAAGCTGTCAAGACTGACAGCTGTCACCACTTCTTCTGGCAGTGAGTTCCACAGACCAGTAATCCTCTGGGTGAAAAAGTACTTTCTCTTATTTGTTTGAGAACCAGTACCCAAAAGTTTCATCGAGTGTCCCCTAGTTCTAGTGTTGTGCGATAGGGAAAACAGTTTTTCCTTATCTACTTTGTCCACACCGTGCATGATTTTATAAACTTCAATCAGGTCACCTCTTAGACGCCGTCGTTCAAGAGTGAAAAGGCCCAACCGTTGCAGCCTCAGATGGTAAGGAAGGTGTTCCAGTCCCCTAATCATTCTGGTTGCCCTCCTCTGCACTTTCTCCAACTCCATAATGTCCTTCTGGAGGTATGGCGACCAGAACTGTACACAGTATTCCAGATGGGGCCTCACCATAGATTTATAAAGAGGCAAAATGACACTTGCTGACTTATTTTCTATACCCTTCCTAATGATCCCTAACATTGAGTTTGCTTTTTTCACTGCTGAGGCACACTGGGTTGATACCTTCATTGAGCTGTCCACCAGGACACCAAGGTCCCTTTCCTGGTTTGTCGCAGAAAGTTCAGACCCCATCAGTTTATAAATGTAATTGGGTTTTTTTGCCCCAACATGCATCACTCTGCACTTACTAATGTTGAAGCTCATTTGCCACTGTTTTGCCCACTCCCCCAGTGTCAAGAGATCCCTCTGGAGCTCCTCACAATCTCTCACAGTTTTCACTACCCTGTATAATTTAGTGTCATCAGCAAATTTGGCTACCTTGCTTTTTACTCCTACCTCTAGATCATTTATGAAAAGGTTGAAAAGCAGGGGTCCCAGTACTGAACCTTGGGGGACCCCACTCTTTACTTCCCTCCACTTGGAGAAGTGTCCATTTAGTGCTACCCTCTGTTTCCTGTCCCTTAGCCAGTTGCTGATCCAGGACAAGACCTGTCCCTTTATTCCATGACTGGTAAGTTTATTCAAGAGCCTTTGGTGTGGGACCTTGTCAAAAGCCTTCTGAAAGTCCAGATAAACAATGTCAACTGGATCCCCCTTATCCACATGCTTGTTGACACTCTCAAAAAATTCCAACATATTAGTGAGGCATGATTTGCCCTTGTAAAAGCCATGTTGGCTCTCCTTTAGCAGCGCCTTCTCTTCTATGTGCCTATTAATTCTATCTTTTAAGATGGTTTCCATCACTTTACCTGGGACACATGTCAAACTGACAGGTCGGTAATTTCCTGGATCACCCCTGGATCCTTTTTTGAAAATTGGTGTTACATTCGCTACCTTCCAGTCATCAGGCACAAAGCCTGATTTGAGGGAAATATTATATATTTTGGCTAGGAGATCAGCAATTTCATCTTTAAGTTCCCTGAGAACTCGTGGATGGATGCCATCTGGTCCTGGTGATTTGTTAGTGTTTAGCTTAACAAGACATGCAAGGACCTCCTCCCTGGTTATTTCTATCTTGCTTAATTCTTCGGTTTCTCTCCCTACGAAGATAGGCTCTGTTTTGGGCTTGTGGTCTCTGTCTTCTACAGTGAATACTGAAGCAAAGAATTCATTGAGTCTCTCTGCAATCTCTGTTTCCTCTTTAATAACCCCTTGCCTTCCATTGTCATCTAATGGACCAATGGCCTTCCTAGTTGGGTTCTTACTTCTAATGTACTTAAAGAAGTCTTTGTTATTTCTCTGAGTATTTTTAGCTATATGCTCCTCAAAGTCTTGTTTTGCTTTCCTGATTGTTGCCTTGCATTTGTTCTGCCAGAATTTATGTTTCTGCCTGCTGTCCTCATTTGGACAAGCCTTCCATCTTCTAAATGAGCTTTTCTTGCTCTTGATCACTTCCCGAACAGCTCCTGTAAGCCACATCGGAGTCCTCTTGGAAAGATGTAAACAAATTAGAGCAGGTACAAAGAAGGGCAACAAGGATGATCAGAGGACTGGAAACCAAGAACTGGTATTAAATAGTTCTTGTTCTTTATCCATCTGGCACAACACTTCTATATTAGTTCACATAGTCAACCCATGATAGACTTAGCAGCCATCAGTAGATCCACATTTCAAAAGTTTCAATTTTCTTTTCAGATGCTTTAGTCCATCGATGGCCAGCAATGGTGCTCCAGATGTTATCGAACTTCACATCCCAGAAGCCCTGATCAGCAGGTGTGCTAACCTGGGCTTCTGGTCCAAGAACACCTGGAGCACCAAGGTTGGCCATCTCTCCTTTAGTCAATATCCAAGCTTCGACTCCATATAGCAACACTGGGAATATGTAACATCTCACTATTCATATCTTTGTAGTGAGACTAGTTAGACATCACAAGTACTGTCCCCAATTCTGGGCACCGCACTTTAAGGAAGATGAAAACAAATTAGAGCAGGGATGGAAAAGGTCAACAAGGAAAATCACAGGACTGGAAACCAAGCCCTATGAGGAAAGACCGGAGGAACTGGATATGTTTAGTCTTGAGAAAAGGAGACTTTCTTTCTTTATTTGTGTCAGATGCACCACCAGCATATAATAACATACAAAGCTAAAATTAACGCACCAAGAACAAAATAATCTAAGATGACATCTGCCCAATATTGGGCCACATCAACAGCATTTCCCCTTGCTGTTGGTCCTCCTCAGTGCATGTTGAGGGGCATCGTGTGCTTTGTATCCTATGGGAGATAGTTTGTACTTCTCCACAGTCACACAGGTTGTCATCTACAGGGAAACCCCACTTTCTCAGATTAGCCCTTGATCTTCCTACCCTTGCATACAGTCTGTTTAAAGCTTTCCACACAGGCCAAGGTTGTTCTTGGCCAGGCGGTAGAGTGTCACGTGGTTCTGCCCAGTTATCTGATAGCTCCTTGCTCACCTTTCCATATTTCTATGGTCGTCGGGTGTCCCCTGGGCAGCAGAGATGCATTACTGGCAGTGGAGATTTTTCACCAGCTAATTCTTTCAACTCAGAAGCACCAGAAATAGAAAAGGAGGCCGAGAGGGGATATGATGATAGCACTCTTCAAATACTTGAAAGATAATCATAAAGAGGAAGGAAAGGATCTGTTCTCCATCAACCTAGAGTACAGGATGTGTAATAATGGGCTGAAACTACAGGAATCCAGATATAAGTTGAATATTAGGAAAAATTTATTAAGAGTTAGAGCAGTGATGGCGAACCTTGGTGCTCCAGATGTTCTTGGACTTCATTTCCCAGCAGCCCAAGCCCCCATGAATCCACACAAATGGGTTTACTGCTATTCATCCAGCCCACGCCACCCTTGTCACTCCCGGAAGTAGAAGTATGGGCGTGTTTTACTTCTGCTTCCGGGAGCAACAAGGGCAGCATGGGCTGGATGAATAGCAGTAAACCAATTTGTGTGGATTCATGGGGGGCTTGAACTTCTGGGAATTGAAGTCCAAGAACACCTGGAGTGCCACAGTTCACCATCATGGAGTTAGAGCATTACTTGCCAATGGAACCAACTGCCTTGAGAGGAGGTGAGCGCTCCAAAACCAGAAACATTGAATAAAGACTTCAACAACCATCTGCCAGATCTGCTTTGATTCGGATTCCTGCATTGAGCAGGTGGTTGGACAGAGATGAGCACTGTCAGATATGACTGGCATTTGAGCAAGGCTGATCTTTACCTTTACCAATTTTTGTCAGGCTGGACATCCCACTACGGTATTGGAGTAGACCATACAGCCAGTGTCTCAACACCAAATGTTTGGCAGCAGTAAATAACCTGACTCCATAAACAGCCCAACAGCTACAAGCGGATTAGTCCTTTTATGTGGGGGTCATGTGGAAAATTATTTTTTCCTTAAAAATGTCTGTAAGAAACAGGGTGCGTCTTATACTCTGATGCGTCTTATACCCTGGCAAATATGGTACACCAGTAGGTGGTGAGCACTCCACCACTTGAGGCATTAAATAATATTTATTTATTAGTTCAATCTCTTCACTGCCCACTCGGCCGAGGCCGACTCAGGGTGGTTCACAATCTATACCTATAAAATCGTGCGTTAACCGTTGTAATTTGACAAAGGATCCTTAGCCAGGCCCTACTAGCCTGTACCGAGCATTCGTGCACTCGCCCAAACTGGGTACGGAGGTAACTGGGGGGGTTGAGAAATACGCCAGTGGGGCAGGAGCCCCCCGAACACAAGCAAAGGAAAAGGACTGCAATTCCCAATGTTCCTTGCACCATGCCGCACCAGAGCCAATCAGGCTGAGAGGTACGAGCAAAAGGAATGTTCGGAAATGCACCGCAGCCAATCAAAATGGAGCTGCAGAAAAAAACCGCCGCACAAATGGAACGCACAAACCCATAACTACAAGCCCCAGAGTCCTGCGCGCCATGAGCGCGCAGAACGCTGAGAAGGCCGCCACGTGAAAAATAAAAATAAATAAAACAACGTGAGGGCAAGTTTGCCGCAGGTGGACGCAGCACCTCACAGGCACACAAACACCTGCCGGCCTTCTTTCATGGAGAAATGGGGAGGAGAGGGACTCCCTCTCCTCCATGCTATCCCGCCGAAGACACGGCGAGACCACCACCGGCCTCAAGAAAAGTTGAGCCGGGGTGAAAAAAAAACCACAAACACAGCGGGGATTCAAGGGGGGGAAGGTACTGATGCCTTCCCCCCCTTGAAAGCGAAACAATTCCTCTGCAAAGGAAAGGCAGCAAACAGCGCTCCAGCTGCTGCCTTTACTTTCCGAGTAAGTGTTTCGCTTTCAAGGGAGGGCAAAGGCATCAGTGCCTTCCCCCCCTTGAAAGTGAACCCATTCCCAGGGAAGCAAAGCCAGCAGACGGCGCTCCGCCCGCTGACTTTACTTACCGAAAAAGTGTTTCGCTTTCAAGTGGGGGCCAAGGCACCAGTGCCTCCCCCCCTTGAAAGAGAAACAAAACTAAAAAACACAAACAAACACCAAAATAATCAAAATAAATAAACCATTAATTTAAAAAACCACAAAAAACAAAAACATCCAAAATTAACCAAAACCAAAACCAAAAATAACAAACAGAAAAAACACACAGAAAAACACCAAAAAAGAAAAACAAAACAAACCCACAAAAGAAATTAAACCAGTCAACGTACCAGCATGTCCTACCTCCATGACAGCCGGAACTGAAATGAGGAAAGAAAGAGACTACTTACTGGAAGAAGCGCCACCCAGAGGCCAGTAGAGAAAAAACAGTCAAAGTAAAAGAAATACTCAACAGCCCCACCCAGAGGCCACAAGAGATAAAACAGTCAAAAACATAACATTACATCACACATTCACACAAATCACAAACAAATCACAAAATAATAAAATAAAAACATTTATAAAATACTGTGTAGAGTTTTCACTCAAAAAAGCCCAAAACATCTAAACACAGTTTAAAAAAATTGAATGTAAAAAAAACCATGTACTTTCACATTTTTAAAATTATTATCCAAGGTACAACTATTTAAAAAAATTTCACATACTAAAACATTATTTGGTTAAATAAAATAATTGTAAAAAATTATATCATCCTTTCCTCTTTTTTTTAATCCACAAAAACAAACCCAAAAAAGCTGATCACAGTTTATAACAGCCCGTGTGTATAAATAAACATTTTAAAAATCACAATTACAGACTAACCTCATTTGTACAAACATTAACAAAACAAAAACCTTCCAACACAACTTAAAACAGCCCGGCACTGCCGGGCAAAATCTGCTGGTCATATATAAAAATGACATGATTAAAACTGCATTAAAACCACCCACCCCCTATAAAAAGGGGTGCAGGGACCGAAGGTACTGAAGGGGGAGGTTTTTCACTAAACCAACCACCCAATGGAGGTCACCCTTCCACCTGCACCCCATACTTGGCCCGCCAGCCAGGTTTTGAGTTCTTTTCTGAAGGCCAGCAATTCCATCTGGAGACGTAGCTCTGTTTTCAGGAGGTTCCAGAGGGCCAGTGTGGACATGGAGAAGGCCCTCCTCCTTGTGCTAGAGAGGTGAGCCCCTCTTGCTGATAGTATGATCAGAGAGCCCCTCTGGTCCGCTCTGGTTGGATGGACAGACGTCCTAAGGGCGACATGGTCTCTTAGGTATCCTGGCCCACTACCATATAGGGCTTTAAAGGTCAAAACCAGCACCTTGAATTGCACCCATAGACACACCGGTAACCAGTGCAGCTCCCGAAGTAGTGGCGAGGCGCGGGCATAATGTCCACACCCCATTACCACCCAGGCAGCCGCATTCTGGACCAGCTGAAGCTTCCAAATGGTCATCAAGGGCAGCCCCATGTAGAGCGCATTACAATAATCTAGTCTGGAGGTGACCAGGGCATGAGTGACCATGAGCAAGGAGTCCCTGTCCAGGAATCGGTGCAACTGGCGGATTAACCGTAGCTGTGCAAAAGCCCTCCTGGCCATGACCACTACCTGCTCTTCGAGCAGCAGCCAATGAGTCCAGGAGGACCCCCAAGTTGTGCACCGGGTTTGTCTGGGGCAAGACTGCCCCATCCAAGACCAAAGATGGTAGTTCCCGGGACAACACAGGACCCCCAATCCATAGCCACTCAGTCTTGCTGGGATTCGGTTGTACCCCATTGGACCCCATCCAGACCCCCACAGCCTCCAGACACCCAGATAGGACTTTGACAGCATCGCTGGGATCACCACGGGCTGAGATGTACAACTGAGTGTAACCCATGAACTGATGGTACCGCACCCCGTGGGAACGGATGATCTCACCCAGCGGCTTCATGTAAGACATCTATCTGTCAGATATATTTTAATTAGGATCCCTGCTACTAAGCAGAAGCTTAGACTCGGTGGCCTGATTGGACCCTTCCAACTCTAGTATATTGATTTACTGATTTACCCAAAAGATAGCTCCACCCTAGAAATTTTAGAGGAGGTGGGGTAAACATCAGCAGAGTATATAGGAGGAATTGCTGTTTAAAAAGATGCCCTTTGCTCTTTCTCTTTTTACACCATCATCTGAGATATTGAAGGTTGCTGTTGCTGCAGGTGCAGCCTTAGTATGTGATATCCATTAAAGAAGCAAAGAAACTGACTGTAAGTCAAGAGATATATTTCTTGAAATATCTTGGAAATATGGCTTAAACTTGGAAAGATCTTGTGTTATTCATCGTAAATTTATCCATCCTGTTTCTCTAAAAAGCTTATATAACTCATGTTTTAATTCATCATTTTTTCAGTTTTCATAAAAATTGTGAGTTTAGTAGATAGTTGTCCTTTTTAAAATAAATAATTAAAAACTACATTGGATCCAGACACACTTTGTGTTACTAAGTAAATGGTAACTAAGTAAATATGGTGTAATGCCAGGAAGCAAGCAAGCAAACAGACAAGAAGATATACAAGTACATGACATCTACTATTCTTGACTGGATTCAGGCATGGCTATCCTAAAAAAAATGAATGCAATTTCAACTAGTCAAAATGAAGTTTTCACAAAGACTTTGTTACCTAAATTTCAGACTCCATACCTCAGAGCAACAAGCATCCAAGCCAAGGAGTGGGAAATTATTTTGTTTTAATATTTAAAGAACCATTTGACGGGCAGAAGCTTTGAAAATGAGCCACAGACAAATTGTTTGATACAATTCAGGGAAAACTGAAAGGTTCAAATAACTTTGTTTAAAAATAAAATAAAAATAACTTAAGCTAAAGGGTGAATTTCAAAATATTAGGTAACAACTTTTTCATAAGTAATTTAAATCCCAGTGGTCTCCGTGAAGCTATTTTAAGTACCGTATTCTACCGGTAAGAATGTAGATCCGACTCAGTAGCGATTTTAAACATTTTTTTAATCCCTGCCAATTTAGCATACTGTACTTACTATGTTAGAGTGAAGTAAATGTAAGAGTAACACATTTTATAGTTTGATTCTTTCATTGCAGAGAACTACAGTACTGGGATTTTTTAGATACATTGTTCATCGACATTTGCAGAGTTTATATTAAAAGAAACCTCAGAACAGAGCAGGACCTTATGGACATACCTGTCAACCTTCCCAGATTGGCCAGGATTTCCCGATTTTCGGCACCAATTTGTGCCATTTCCTGCCCCAAAACCCCAGAATTGGCAGCGGGGGAAAAAGAGGTACTGCGCATCCCTTCTGCGCAGATCGCCTTCTACGCATGCGTAGAAGGCTTTTACGCTTGCGTAGAACCCTTCTACGCTTGCGTAGAACCCTTCTACGCTTGCGTAGAACCCATCTACGCATGCATAGAAGGCAATCTGCGCAGAAGGGGCTCATAGAAGCCTTCTACGCATGTGTAGAAGGGTCTATGCAAGCGTAGAAGGGTTCTACGCAAGTGTGAAAGCCTTCTATGCATGTGTAGAAGGCGATCTGTGCAGAACCATTCTGCGCAGGTCGCGTATTTTCCGGAGCCGCAATTGACAGGTATGCCTTATGGAGTTTATTCAATATTGGTACCCAGCTAGAGTCAATTGAAATAAATGGGGCTAATTTGGTCAGCCACATTCATAATGCTGACTGATTTTCAGTAGGTAAATTGTGGGGGGTACACAGGAAGAGCCTCCTCAAAGACTATGGTATTTTTGAACTACAGTCGGGTGTACCCTGGTAATGGCAACCTTGTGTTGCCAGCTAATCTTTCACACATTAGGTCAGGCAAAAGGAACTGCAGAATGAACTCACCAAAATGTGCCTTCATTTTGGCAGTTTCACATCTGGCGTAGACACAGAAGAAGTAGTAGGTAAATTGGGAATATCATTGGCTTAACCAACCATGCTTTGTGAAGGATTTTAAATACAGAGAATGGGGCATTTAACTAAACAGATCTCCCTTGCGGAGATGTTAATAACTCAGAGTTGCCCTTCAAAAATTAATTGTATTCATTAAAATAGGGCGGCAACTAGGAAAATAAAGAATAGAAAATTGCTCCTAACAGCTATTTGATATTTTAGTGATTTAAATTCCCCTTGCTGAAACAAAAAGAAGTGAATAATCTATCCATCATATTTGCTTTATTAAATGAATGTGTGTTTCTAGAATAAAATTTAATTTGGCTTTTCCCTGTTTAGACAGTTTCAGTACTTTTGTATGCAATTAATATTCATGGGAAATATGTTCAGAAAAGATAAAGAGGAGAGAGTGAAAAAATAGAAATGGAAGTAGATTTCTCTCTTCTCCAGTAATCCAGCCAATAACCAGAACTTTTCCCATTAGAGAGATTGGCCCAAATCCTGTTAGTTACACCTGCTAACATAGTCTGACCAGGTTATCCTACTATGGTAATAGAATAGACCATACTACCAGTGACTAAATGTTGATTGTCAGGTGGTAATTAACTAACCTGACAGACTTCTTTACTAATGGTTTTGGGAGGTAAAGTCCACAGGGAAGGGTGATGGTCCCCAAATGTATTAAATCCCACTTGAATCCATCTTGATGGAAGGCAGCAGCTTCATCAATATTGTCCTGGGGCTGATGAGGACTTTGTGTGTCAGAAGGACTCAGGACCAGAAAGTGACTCACGGAACTGGTACAGGTGTCATGCTGCAATGCAGAAAGCATTATATTGTCCCTAGGACAATCTTCATGGGTAATCACCAATATTCGGAATCAGATATGGCATTCAAAGAAAAAGAACATCTGTCAACATAATGCAATCCGTGTAAACTTCATAGTGAATTGCCATGAGTCAAGAAGTTGGAACAAGTATTTGGAATAAGTATTTACTACTGTGTCACAACAGGCAAACCATTTTTGACTTGTGACAATTTGCCACTGGTATATATGCCAACTGCGTTATATCTTCTAATCTATAAAAATGATTTTAGCCATTAGAGAAACTCATATTTCCAGTGACAGTTACAAGTTCTCTAAGGGCTTAATCTTTCAAGTTACTTATAGATAGATAGATAGATATTTAGATAGATAGATAGATAGATAGATAGATAGATAGATAGATATTAATTGATTAATCTTTATTCCTTATCAATAAAATCTGATAACATTTAAATTAAATAAATAAAACACAATACAATACAATAAAATGCAATGCAATGTGTATACTGGTACTAAAATGGAATGTAAACAGGAAAATGCAGTGACAGAATTCCTATAATACATATGTGATGTTTCAATAGAACCAAAGTCTACTTATAGAGTTCTAGTAAGAAGGATAAAATCAGGGGGGGGGAAACATGTTAGATAACTAGGTGAACTGTTCAGTCAGACATGTGTTTCTCCAATGGCTCTTTAAAACAATAGCAGCAGCCACAAAATACTTTGTTGAAAGTCTTGAACAGGGTTATTACTTTCTCCCATTTTCAGCTATTCTTTCTTAATAAACACAGTTAGAGTGTAATTTGCACAGAGAAATGTTTTACATTTCGGGCTGATGGTGGAGTGATCCAGTGTAATCCACTTCTTAGTGATCACACAATACTGTACATGGAAATATGCTCCAACTTCACCCAGATCCATGTAGGGCAGGCATGCCCAAACTATAGCCTGTGGGACAGATATGGCCCCTGAAGGCATTCCATCAGACCTGTGACACCCTCGCCAAACCAGGAAGTAAATACGGACGCTTTTGTGCATGTGCAAAAAGGGTCATTTTACTTCCTGGTATGGCGCAGACACTTTTGTGAAGTAAAATAGCCGCTTTCATGCATGCACAGAAGTGTCCATGCCAAACAAGTAAGTAAAATGGCCGCTTCTCACATGCACAGAAATATATGTGCCAAACCAGGAAGTAAAATAGTAATGCATGCACAAACATGCCCTGTTCAGGGGGCATGGTCTGCCCCACTCATCTGTTCCGGGGACTTGGTCAGGCCCCTGGCCCAAAAAGTTTAGATATCCCTGATGTAGGGTTTCTAATTTTTTAGGGGCTAGGCTGGAATGAGTCCTTGCCAGATGGAAATGTAACTTTGAGATAGCTCCTGTTAAAATGACCCTTTCCAATTTAATCATGCATTCTGTCCCGGTGTCAAAAAGTCCATGCTAGGCAGCCAGTAAGAAGAAAAGAGTTGTTTTGTGGCTGCTACGATTCATCCAGAACTGAACCAAACTGGATAAAATAAAGCTAGGCTGAGTGAAGAAAGGCTGTAGATAATTTCAGGAAAAAACCACATACAGTTGTATTTTAGGGCATGATTTATTTTATATTGCAAACTGCTCAGAGAATGTCAATTTTTGAGGCAGTATAGCAATAGAAATAAAGAAAAACAAGCAAGAAAGCAAACTAGGTAACCAACTAATAAATAAATATTTGAAATGGGTGGCTGCCCTAATTCAGCAAAGATGCAAACTAAAACCAAGATGCTGATAGGACCAATAGTAATTTGGATTAAGGGTGTACAGATTTGTGTTTTTGGACTGCATCTCCCAGAATGCCCCAGGCAGTTTAGTTCCTGGGATATTCTGAGAACTGTAGATGAAAACTACAAATCTAGAAGACTATAGAAGGTTAGATACTCTTACCGCTAAATGCTATTACTTCTATGCAGGGTATTATTCATAAGAGCAGGTTGGGATGGCCAAGAGAAGTTCAAAACATTTATGCTGAGATGCTAGCTGCAAATAGGTAGAGATCAGGTTACAGTCTGGCAACACGATCTGAATCAATCCACACAATCTGCTTTAATCTGTCCTTTCCACTTGAGCGCTGTGAAATTGGCCCTTCTACTGCCCTGTGGCCATAGCTGGTTAGGAAAGGACATTGTGAGGAGAGAAAGATTCCAAATGTCTACAATTGTTAATAGTGGGCCAGTGGTTTAGCTATCTGGCTATGGAGCCAAAGATTAGGAGTTCAGTTCTCTACCGTGTCTCCTATAAGAAGAACCAGCCAAGATAATCCCGGGAAACACCCAGAAGAAAGGAATGGTAAACCATATCTGAGTATCCTCCACCTAGTAAAACCTGGAGAAGGTTGTCATTTGTCAGAATTGTCTTGACTGTGCACAATTATTATTACAACTCATAGTAGTGACACATTCATCTCTCTGTTCCCTAGGTGCAGTGCGGTTGTGCTATCTAGTCCTACCATGAATGTCCTACAGATTTGCGCAGTGATCTGCTCTTTCATCAGTCTTCTGGTGCTTCTTATTTCCCTTGGTTCAGATTTCTGGTTTGTTGCTGACTCTGGGCATGGAGGTCTATGGAACCTCTGTGTAGAATCTGATTGCAAAGCACTTGGAACAAATATAGGAGGTAAGAATGTAATGAGTCTTTGTCACAGAAGAGTAGCAGTGTCACATCCAGATACGCCTTGCATTCTTCTTCATCTCTTGAGTTTGCAGCATTTGTAGAGGCTGTTTATGGTCCTTCAACAAATAAATAGTCAACTGTGTCTGGGAATAACATCACTACTGTTCTATACACCAGCCATTTTCAATAGTTTTATCTTCAAGGAAAGCTTTCTGCATCAAAGTATTTTCTAAGGAACAAGTGGTGGATCCCACCTATCACTGTATGGGAACCTTGGGCATGATCAGGTCAATAAAATAAAAAAAAACCTCACATTTGCACTGCAAATTATTGTTTTCTGCAATCATATGATGCACAGGAGATCACAAACCAAACCAATCCTGCTCCATGCCTAAACATGACCCCTCTGATTTTTGGAATTAGGTTGGACTGAGTCCCACATGTGTAGAAGAGTCACTTTAAGGAAGGCTGTTCCCAGGAAAGTAACCTTTTCTGGCATGATCAGATATAACCCTGAAGTGTGTACTTAAAGACGTCACTGGAAAAGCTGGGGGGTGGGGTAAAAAGATAGTTTTCAGACAAACCATTCCAATCCACTGTGAATGATCGATTGAGGTAATGTCTGGCCGGACATTCTGCTAAAGTAGACTGTACAGCCAGTGACTCAATACTGAGTGTTGGGCAGTGGTAAATAACCTGACTCCCTAAAGGGTCCAATAGCTACGGGCAGATGAGCCCCTTTAGGTGGGGTGAAGGTCCCCTTCAGTGGAGGAAATGTCACTAGAAACCATCATATTGGGCCAAACAGCAAAATGAGCATAGGATGAACCACTTCACTGTTATGATTCCAATGGTCATGGAGGCAGAAGAGACCATGCTAGATGGTCTGACTGTGAAGGTGCTCCTTGTCCATATCCTCAAGGCTGTGGCTCCAAGATCATAGTGTGTGGGTCACTTCATGGCAAGCTGGGATCCACCTTAAACAAATCCACACCAATGGCATTTTTCCTGCTTCAGGGGAAAAATGCATTCTCAGATATGAGTTGCAACATACGATCTATTGAGGAACTGTAATTCCCATCTCAGCCACAGAGAGTGGCCAGATATTTGGGAATTTGAAGTCTAAATCATCCATGGAGGCCAGGTTCTGGAAAGGCTAACTGGGTGTTGTGTAGTAGACTGCAGACCTCAGATGCACCCAGAAATCTCATCTCATATTTAGAAATATTCATGCCTAAGAGTGATAAGACAGGACCAGAACTTAAAGTGGACTTTAGCAAAGCTCAAAAGAATTTTCACTAATATGAACAATGTGAAAAAAGCTCATCATTGAAAGGCCATGCTACGACTAGGCAGACCCTTTCAATTCTTGTTTATCTTAGCATAAATTGTCACTAAAAACTAGTTATATTCCAAGAACATTCTTGTAAGAATGAATAGCTGCTGGATTAGCCCTGGAGATTAATTAACTTCTTCTCCTCTTCCTCCTTTTCCTTCTCTAGCTCCTTGAGATTGGATCCAAATGTGACCATCTTGACTTTAGATGCTTTGGGGTGGAGGTTGACCATTCAAGTTGTATAGTCTCTTTTGGATAACATTGACCATTGAAGTTGTTACTCAATACTTACATAAGAACTTTGGTCTAGAATACAGGCTACGTATGAGATGTCTGTGAAGTTCCTGTCTGATCCCTCTGACATATTGAACCCTGGTTTGTCTTGCCTCCCTTCCTTTTGTTCTCTGCAGCTGCATAAGATGCAACCCGAGCTTTCATGCTGTTGGGGATGATGGCCGGCGCTGTCTCTTTCTTTGGACTTTGTGTCTCATTCTTTGTCTTGCAGTTGGGCCCCTTGTTCTTGACCAGGATTTCAGCTATAGCCAGTTTCCTTGCAGGTATATTGGAGACAAAGTGTTATGCTTTCACAATCACTTCCAGCCCCTTGGTAGCGGTAACTTCAAGACATAATCAGTGTTTTAAATTTTGCATTTAAAATGCAATTTTGGGACCCTTGGAAGCTGTCTCCATAGAAAAGATCATATGACATGGGGACAACAGGATATGCTTCCATACCATGCCCTGAATAACAATGGACTCTGGTAGCCATTTCCCATAGAATGAAATACAAATTGAAACATCAGGCAGAGAAAAAGCTAAGCACAACAGAGTCTGCCTAACTGATAATTCTTAAAAGAGAGCTGTGTATCGGATTCAGGCTGTGCATATAATGAACTGATTCAGCCCAATTTGGGCTGATTTGTATGTAGTCTGGAGTAAAGCAGGATGGAAAGATTTGTGTACCATCATGAGATCCCATTGGGTTCAACAAAATTCCCCATCTGTGTTGTACTCCATTCCTAGCATGTCCATGTGGGGCCAAGAGAAACAAAGCATGATTAAAGGGTCCATTACCCAGCTCTCCCGTCTTGCTCTGATCAGCTGAGAAGTGCTACTTCTACCCCTTCCTCCCTGTTCCTAAAGGGCTTGTTTCTCAGGTGTTTGGGAGGTACTGGTTCATTTCTAGTAAACCTCCTTGCAGATTATTTTGTAATGGTAAAGGAAAGGTGGAGATTGTGCCCAAGTGGATTAAATTCGACTTAAATCCATCTTGAGGGAGGGCAGCAGCTTCATCAATACTGGCCTGGGGATGATGAGGACTTTGTGTGTCAAAAAATACCAAAATTAGATCAGTGGTATGGGTGTCACTCTGTAGGCAAATGGAAGGCCACTGCATTATATTGTTCCCAGGACAATCTTCATGGCTGGTTGCCATGATGATAGCCAATATTCATAATCAGATATGGCAACCAAAGAAAAAGAAAGGAAAGATGGAAATGCAATGAATGTTGATGTTATTTGTGATGATCATTGTCGTTTGGATATACAGTACTGTACTTATAACTAGTCTAGGTATCTGGCTACAGAGCCAGAGGTTGAGAGTTTGATTCCCCTATTGTGCTTTGTAGGTGCCAGACACGATGATGCACATAGAGACCTTTCCAACTCTGCAGTTCTAAGATAATAATGATGAAGCCTCTCACTCCACAACCAGATACCTGAAACCACAGAGCTATCCAGCAGATGCTAAATTTATCCTGATGACAATAATGATGATTATGAAGTTCACATTTAGCACCAATCATAATCACCACCTCCACTATAACTTTGAATCCCAGCTTTTGAGGAGCACAACTGGGATGTTCCTACTGCCTTCGTGTCCAATTTCTGGGCTACTGTTAGTCATCTGGCTGATGAGTGTGACAACCAAGATCCAAGACTAAATCAGTTTTTGACTTGACCACACAGAGTACATCTATTTACACCTCCTTTTTTTTAACTTTTTAGCTGCTTGTGCCATGATTGCCATGGCTATCTACACAGGAACTTTCTCTAGTTCACTCATCAGTTCAATCTTCAGTTTTGGATGGTCATTTGGCTTGGGCTGGGACTCTTTTCCTCTGTTCCTTTTAACAGGTAAATATGCGCATAAGAGGGGTGCTGAAATGTACCCTTTTATTTATATGTTTGGCATTCACATCCAATTCCAATTACTAGATTCGGTTTACAGGTTAAAATTTAAAAGTTAATTATAGAACTGTTGGTAGGCTGATCCGCAGGTATGTCATAATCATGCAATAAATCAGGGGTTCCCAACCTAAGGCCGGTGGGCTGGCTTTGGCCCATGGTGCCATTTCATGTGCCTCCTCCCCCTCCAAAGGGATTCAAGAAACAAAATGGCCACCCCCTTTGAAGCTGTTTGGACAAAATGGCCACTCCCATCATGCAGGCAGGGCAAAATGGCCACCTGGCCCTTGAAACTGACTGATAGAGTAAGACCCTGTCCCCAGCTTGAAATGGTTGGGAACACCCGCGATAGCCTATGACAGTCCTGGAAGCATTCCCTTAGAGCAGTGGTTTCCAACCTTATTTTTTTGAGGCCATGCCCCACCTCAGCATCTCTAAAATCCTGATTCCCCCCTCCCCTTGTGACATATTCTTATTATTCAAAAAGTAAACTCCTGTTCCTGTAGAGGAAGCCTAAAAGGCTATTAACTCTTAATAGCTGATTCTTGAATTGCCACCCCCCAATTATTATTATTATTATTTTAAAACTTGAAACACAAATTTGTAGGCTAGACAGGGACTTCGGAAAAAACTTTCGGAAGTACTGCTCCTCTTTCATACAAGGTGAACAGCCCTGTGTGCCAGGCATCTGGTTTCCATTAAAGAGAAGGCATTTGAGTATCTATCTATCTATCTATCTATCTATCTATCTATCTATCTATCTATCTGTCTGTCTGTCTGTCTGTCTGTCTGTCTGTCTGTCTGTCTGTCTGTCTGTCAGCCCATCCGCCCATCTGTCCTTTGGAAAAAAGTAGTAGATAACATATCACTTCTGCTTTTAATGGGAGGTGGTCTTGCGAGGGGAAAAACCTTGTAGCATTTTCTCCCTCTGTTTACTTTCACATTTCAGCTTCATGATTTGGGCTACTTCTTATCTGAAAATCTCTTATAACAATAATCTAGTGGCACAAAGAGAGAAAACAACAACAATGTGACCATTTTTTTTGTGACCGGTTGTACATGAGTGTGATATTTAAAGTGATTAATATTTTTACTATTCTTTTTATATAAGGAACAACTCCACACTTACACTAGTTTGAGTCCTCTTTATTTGCAATGGATCCTTTGGTTCTTGGAGTTCAGTTCCCTGAAGCCTAAGTTAGTACATTGGCTGACCAGTGCTTCTGGAAATTGAAGTCCAAGAACCAAAGTTTGGGAAACACTGCCCTAAAAACATCAGCCATACAGTTGGGTAGGATATTATGGCCTCAGAACTGCTCAGGTTTGAAGATGTTACACCAGAGATTGGGCAGAAAGATAAGAATGGAATCAGTGACTCAGAAATATCTGATAATTCAATCTATTTTCTCTCGACAGGTGTGCTTACTCTGTTGATAAAAAATGATATAACATCATGATCACAGTCCAAAAGTGGTGAAGCTTTTTGAGGTGAAGCTCATAGCTGCTGTATTATACTAGTTGAGTCGGGCTACGGAGAGACGTTTTCCTGCCATGTAAAGTGAGAATTGTACCCTGTAGAAAACAGCTATAAATTTTTAATTAAAACTAGGGGGTAGATTCACTCGCTCTGCAAAACCAGACTTCCCAGCCTCTGCTTCTGCTCCCAGACATGCTTATGCGCTGTTAATGTAGTTACTCATTTTCCTTCTTCTCTCATTTCCCCCTTCATGTCAAGCAAGGGAACTCTTTTGAAAAGCAACTTTCCTTTTGCTGACATATATATATGTCAGCTTTGAAATTCAGGAGTCCATCAGGACAGCTTGCCGTTGTCACTATCATCCCCATCGGACACATATAAGAAGTGGAAGAAAGGCCAGGCTGCAAAGAAGAGTACAGGCAAGCAGCAAAGAACTACACATATAGTGTTAGGAAGGCAAAAGTTGAGAATGAGTTGAGAATGGCAAGCAATGCTAAAAGCAACAAAAAGCATTTTTAGGTATGTACAAAGCAAAAGATAGAGAAAGAAAACAGTAGCTCAACTGCTCAATATAAAGGTAAAGGTTTCCCTTGACTGAAAGCCAGTCGTATCCGACTCTAGGGTTCAGTGCTCATCTCTGTTTCAAAGCTGAAGAGCCAGCGTTGTCTGCTTCTGCAGACATTTCCGTGGTCATGAGGCAGGCATGACTAGTCACCGGAGCGCACGGAACACTGTTACCTTCCCACCAAAGTGGTCCCTATTTATCTACTTGCAATTTCTTGCTTTCAAACTGCTTGGTTGGCAGGAGCTGGGACAAAGACGGGAGCTCATTCTGTCCTGCAGTACTCTGGAATCGAACTGCTGACCTTCCGCCTCCCAGTCAGCTTCTTAGCCACTTGAGCCACTGCAGTCCCTCAATGGAGATGAGAAAATGATAACAGATGACAAAGAAAAGACAGAAGTGTTCAATTCCGACTTCATCTCAGTCCCCCCCCCAAAAAAAAACTTAGCATGCAATAATTCAGGCAAGCGTGATGTACAAGAGGAAGAGGCAACATTGCAGCTTGAGACTGATAAACAAACAGTCCAGAAATGCCATATTCTGTTGTATAAATTCAAATACCCACAACCATATAACTGCATCCAAGGATATCATACCTGTCAACCGTGGCTCCGGCCAATCCAGGACCTGCACAGAATGGTTCTGCGCAGGTTGCCTTCTACGCATGCGTAGAAGGGTTTTATGTTAGCATAGCCCCCTTCTACACATGCGTAGCCTTCTACGCATGTGTAGAAGGGTTCTACGCAAATGTAGAAGGGTTCTATACAAAAGTAGAAGGGTTCTACGCAAGGATAAAACCCTTCTACGCATGCGTAGAAGGCGACCTGCGTAGAAGGGCTGCACAGTACCTCCTTTCCCCCGCTGCCAAATTCCGGGGTTTAGGCAGGGCAGGGCGGGAAATGGCGCAAATCGGCACCGAAAACCGGGAAATCCCGGGCAATCTGGGAAGGTTGACAGGTATGAAGAATATTGAAGGAACTGGATGAAGAGACATTTGAGCTGCTGTCTATCTTTTTTCTTCTTCAAATCTTGGACTGCAATAACTCTGCAGACAACTTGAAAACAATACAAAAATAACTAGAAGCCAACATGGATTTGTCGAAACCTAATCCTGCCAAACTAAACTGATTTCACTTTTTAAAAAAAATTATGTAATTTCCATGGTAGACAGTGGGAATGGTGTTGATGTAGTATATCTTGACTTCAGCAAAGTCTTTGACAAAGTGCCCCATGAATATTCTGATCAGCAAACTAGGTGTGGTCTGGATAGCACATGTGTCAGCTGGATATGCAGATGCTTACAGTACTGTACTCAGTGAGTTCTTATTAATGGCTCCTTCACAAGCTGGGAGGAAGGAACAAGTGGAGAACCACAAGGCTCAGTTTTGGGCGCTGTACTTTTCAACATTTTCATAAAAGTTGGATGAGGGAGTGCAGGAAACAATTATCAAAACTTTGCTTTAGCCATACATTTACTTGGAATAAAATTGCTGCCTGGCAGATCCCCCACGTATCCTTCTAGGGTCAAGGATGGGGTATGTGAGGTTTTCCAAAGCCTTGGGTTTACTTTATTATTATTTCATCTCAGAAATTATTCTTGGTTGAAAGGATTTTTTTTTTTGCTGGAGAAACTCTGGTCAGGGGACCCCCAAATGATGCTCCTTTCATGTCCCAAAGATTCTTTCCCACCAAAGTGGTCTCTATTTATCTACTTGAAATTTCTTGCTTTGAATCTGTGCTGGGTTGGCAGTAGCAGAGACAGAGATGGGAGCTCATTCCATCGTGCAGTACCTGGGTCTCAAACAGCCGGCCTTCTAGCTAACAAGGTGAACTTCTTAACCACTGAGCCACTGCCCTGGACTTATTATGGCAGGGACTGATAGGACTTTCAGCTCAACAAGATCTGGTTGATGATTACAAGCTGTCCATTCCAGCTGTAGGACTGGTGCATTTTCAAACACTGGCATGCCACATTCACAAATATGCTCCTAACTGATGTAGTATGTAGCTTTAATGTGTGTATACTGAATCTTGGGCTGATTTGATTAAACCCTGCCCCTTATTACCGGTCATTAGCAGGCTCTAAATAGGATAAATGGAGCTGGCTGGGACCATCCTTTTGCTGTGTTATAGAGCAGATGTGAGCTGAGGTTTTATCTACCTCATTGCTGATCTGAATTATTGCAACTGCTTGACACAACAAAATCTCAATTCCATCTGCTCAGAGATTGCATAGAAATGGAATGACAAACGACTTCCCCCTCTGCCCTTTCAACTAAGAGATCGATAGAAGGTTAACATATCTAAGGCTTTTAGTTAAAGTGAGCATGGGAAATGTAGGAGAGGATATTTAACACATCAGTGATGGGCTCCAAAAAAATTTACTACCACACTGTGGGGGTCATATGGTGGGCGTGACCAGGGGGGAGCCCTGAGTTGCACCCGAATTAGGACTACTTTATTTCAAAACCTGGATGGGCATGGCCAGCCAGATTTTCTGCTACCGGTTCTGGCGAACTGGTGCCAACCTGCTGATGCCCACCACTGTAACACATACTGTATCTGCTATAATTTTAGGCAAATGCAGCAAGGTGAGAACCATTTGAGGCAAAAAAAAAACCTGTATAGTTCAAAAAATTATTATTTATTTAGATTCCAAAAACTATATTATTAAATGCTCAAAAATGCTAGTCTTGAATCAAGCAATAGGTCTTCAAATCAAAACAAGTTTCTTCACTGATTAAGGAAAATAAAAACTGTTTCATCACATGTAAATCACAAAAACACAATGCAAAGATCCAAAATGTAGGTTTCAAAGTTGAGCCGGTTAATCAAACTTTTCAGAATAATCTTTCTTCAGGAAATCAATAATCTCTTATGCGTCTGGAGCCTCTCATTGTAAATTCTTTGGTGCTCATGCACTCGTGCTGGCCTCTGATTGGCTGGGGCATGGTGCAGGGGTTGCTGGGGTATGTAGTTTTGGCCTTCTTTGCCCATGTGTGGGGTTGGCGCCCCACCAGTGGCCTCCAGACCCCCCTCTTTGGAGGCTGAGATGGGGAAGGTAGGCGGGTGTTGAAGGGCAGGGTGGCCTTTGGTGGGGTGCAGAAATGCATACCAGACACTCGAACCCACGTTCTGGCTTTATAAATATGGATGGCTCTGCTTCTGTTACAAATTATTTTAGACAAGTCTGTTGGTAATAAAAAAAATTAACTTTACTGCAAGCTAGTAAAAGCAGGACCTTAAAAGGAAGCATTTTGTAACTTTCTTTCATCTCGATAACAAAGGAAGAGTTCCATTTATGGGCTTGGTGATTATAGCATTTCGATACGAAAGACATCTTGCCACCAGAATTTGCGTATTTTTAAAGGCTTATCAGGCACTTCAGAGAAATATATTTTGTGCAAAATGATGTGCTTATTTTTTAAATTTGAACAATGGAAAGAGCAAATTTTGGGTGGTGGCGGGGTGGGGGAGATGTGGAGGAAAGAAACTGTGAAGAAACCCACCAAAGTATACATTTTGAAAGAAATTCCATGTGGGATTGAGAAGCTTTTACCTTTCCTGTAACTGCAGGTTATGTAATAGCCATTGATGGCAAGAGACGTAAAATAAAAATAACAGTTTGATTATTATTTTTAACACAACAAGCTAGGCTTTCAACAGTGAGGCTCAGAGGAAGGAGTGAACTGGAAACTCAACATCTGAACAGGAATGACAACGTTTGTATTTCATGTGCCTGCAAGTCTTCCGCAAATTTAAGAGCTGGGGCAGTTTAATAGAACTGACACATTTAAGTAAATAAAATTGTCTTTGGTTACCTAGCAACATGTGTTTTGATTCATTTTCTTCCCAAATATTGTCGCACATTGTTGCTATTCTCAACAGTGCATTTAGACAAAACTTTTGTTCTGACTACCTAGCTTTCTTTATTCATGTCAGATCCACCACCAGCATATAATGTTGGATCGGGGCCGCGAAGCTGCTGTTGGGTCCCGGAGGAGACTGGTCAAGCAATGAGACACGAGGCAAGATGGAGCGAAGACCAGTCATTTAATGAAGGCAAATCATCAGTATTTATTATGTACAGGCTGCATGCAAAAGAACTGCGATCTGACAGAATCCATATGCCATGTTTACATGAGTTAATTGGGAAACTCTTCAGGGGAGTTAATTAACTAACTTAATCAATGACAGGGGAACTCCTTTGTTCCAAGCTATCTGGGGTAAACATGTGGCTGGTATTGGTTTTAGGACTTAGAGTAATCCGCAGATGCGAAATTACCTATTACATGACTAGCGAGTTAGTCATTAGCTTCCTATTGTCTAAGCTGCTTGTCAGGTCAGCTGTAGATGAATTAAACCCTATCTAATATTCCGCTCCCCCAATTTCTGTCCCTTCAGGAACCCCTGGTAATGAGGTGATCACCCATCACCAGGGTTCTGTCAGGGCCAGTATACCAATTGTGTGCGCGTATACCACAATATAATAACATACAAAACTAAAATTAACACATCTAAAAACAAAATATAATTAAAAAGGGCTAGATGACATTTACCCAATATCAGGCCAAATCAACAGCATCTCCTCTTGCCAACATAAGGTCTTCCTCAGTGCTATCGTCTACAGGGAACACCCACTTTTTCAGATTAGCCCTTGATCTTCCTACCCCGGCACACAGTCTGTTTAAATCCAATCCAATCCAATATTAATTTATACCCCACCTTTCTTGGCCAAAGCTTTCCACACAGGCCATGGTTGTTCTTGACCAGGTGGTAGAGAGTCATGTGGTTCTGCCCAGTTCTCTGGTAGAGCCTTGCTCATCCTCCATAGTTCTAAGGTGGTCTGTGGGGGCTGGTTGTTTGGAGGGGCAGAAGTTGCAAGGAAGTTATGTCTTGATTTCAGTCTCTGCTTTGGTGGTTGGTGCATACCTGTCAACTTTGGGATTTGAAAATAAGGGGAATTTTGGCCACACCCCTCTGTGGGTGTGGCCAAATCCACAGGCGTGGCCAAATATAGCCATGTGACTTGCTGGGCTCTAATTATGCTTGCCACATGGCCATGAAAATGTCTGCAAACACAGACAGCACTGGCTCTCTGGCTGTAAATGGAGATGAGCACTGCACCCTAGAGTTGGATACAACTGGCAGATTTTACTCTCTTAGGATCAAAGATCTGATGCTTGGGAAACAAACTATGAGAAACCTGGGGAACATAGTGAAAAGTAGAGGAATCACCTTGCAAACAAAAAATTGCATAGTCAAAGCAATGGTATTCCCAGTGGTAATGTATGGGTGTGAGAGCTGGACCATTAGGAAAGCTGAGCACAGAAAAATAGATGCATTTGAAATGTAGTGTTAGAAATAGGTCAATCCTAGAAGAAATCAACCCTGACTGCTCATTAAAGGTCAAATAGTAAAAATGACGCTAAAGTACTTTGGACATCAAATGGGAAGAGAGGATTCACTTGAGAAAGCCTTGATGCTGGGAAAGGTGGAGGACAAAAGAAGGGGGTGGCCAAAAATAAGATGGCTAGATGGTATGGTAAATGCAATGGGCACAAAGCTGTGTGGGCCAAAGAACCCTTTCCCCATTTTCTTGGGGGATTTTTGTTTTGTTTTATTTCTTGTTTGCTCAGTGGCTTAAGTGACTAAGATGCTGACTGGGAGGCAGAAGGTCAGCAGTTTGATTCCCGAGTACTGCAGGACGGAATGAGCTCCCGTCTTTGTCCCAGTTCCTGCCATCCTAGCAGTTCGAAAGCAAGAAATTGCAAGTAGATAAATAGGGACCACTTTGGTGGGAAGGTAACAGCGTTCCGTGCACTCTGGTGTCTAGTCATGCCTGCCACATGACCACAGAAATGTCTGCAGGCACAGACAATGCTGGTTTTTCAGCTTTGAAACAGAGATGAGCACTGAACCCTAGAATCGGATACGATTGGCTTTTGAGCAAGGGCGACCCTTTTTCTTTACCTAACTCAGATCCTCTTATACAACCGTGCAAGCACACACACCCCTCCCAAGTTAACTCTAGAACAGAAACGGAACACACACACCGTCTCTCTCTCATATAGTGTAGGAATCTCTGACTGTGATGGCGAACCTTGGCACTCTAGAAATGACTGTCTTTCAAGCAAGGGAAACCTTTACCTTTAGCATATAGTGAGCAAGCACTTCCCCCTCCCAAGTTAACTGTAGAACAGAAACGGAACACACACACACACCCTCTCTTTCTCATATAGTATTGTAGATGCAATGGGCACAAAGCTGTGATGGCTAACCTTGGCACTTCAGAAACGACTGTCTTTCGAGCAAGGGAAACCTTTACCTTTAGCATATAGTGAGCAAGCACTCCCCCCTCCCAAGTTAACTGTAGAACAGAAACGGAACACACACACACACCCTCTCTCTCATATAGTATTGTAGATGCAATGGGCACAAAGTTGTGATGGCTAACCTTGGCACTCCAGAAACGACTGTCTTTCGAGCAAGGGAAACCTTTACTTTTAGCATATAGTGAGCAAGCACTTTCCCCCCTCCCAAGTTAACTGTAGAACAGAAATGGAACACACACACCCTCTTTCTCTCATATAGTATTGTAGATGCAATGGGCACAAAGCTGTGATGGCTAACCTTGGCACTCCAGAAACAACTGTCTTTCGAGCAAGGGAAACCTTTACCTTTAGCATATAGTGAGCAAGCACTCCCCCCCTCCCAAGTTAACTCTAGAACAGAAATGGAAGGCAGGGCAGAAACAGCTGAATAAAGCATGAGAGTGAGAGAGAAGTCTCTGCCCCCAGACCAAGAGCTGATTTGCCCCTGCATATATGAAATATTGCTCACCTCTAGAGTAGACTCCCGTCCCTAGTCCCAGCATGAAATGAAGTGCCATCTTAGCCATGTGGCTGGCAGGAAAATGAAAGAGAAACTAACTACAGAACCCCCCCCCCCCACCTTCTCTCTCTCTCCCCTTCCACATGCGAAAAGCCACACAGCGACCTCTGGTGGCCGGAAAAAATACTGCGGCTTATTTCTTTTTTAAAAATAAGGGGAAATATGGGGAAATCAATTAAACGGGAGGGGGGTGGGAAGAGGGGTAAAAATAAGGGGTTTTCCCGGGTAAAAACGGGATGGTTGACAGGTATGGGTTGGTGATCAAATAGCAGGTATGCTTCCAAAGAACTTGCTTCAACCCACTCTTTCTGAACAGCACTTTCTCAATGGACTTTTGATGGAGGGATGCCCGCTAAGTAATGCACATTTTGCATGTCTGGCTGGACATCCCGCTGTGGTAATGGAGTAGACCGTACAGTCAGTGACTCAATGCTGAGTGTTGGGCAGCAGTAAATAACCTTGCTCCTTAAAGGGGCCAATGGCTATGGGCAGATATGCCCCTTTAGAGTGATGTTCCCTTCATGGGGGAAAAGCCACTGGAAACCATTTATATTGGACCCAACGGCAAAATGAATGGAGGAGGAATTCTGATTCCCAGCGGTCATGGAGGTGGAAGAGGCCATGCCGGATGGACTGGCTGTGAAGGCGCACCTTGATAATATCCTCAAGGCTGCAGCAATCCATTGCAGTCCTGATGTTAAAACCTGCATGTCTCATTTCATGTGTGCTGCAGAAGATGGCTCTGTGATCATAGTATGTGGGTCACGTCATGGCAAATTCAGATCCACCTTAAACAAATTCACGCCAATGGCATTTTCCCTGCTTCAGGGGGAAATGCATTCTAGGATATGAGTTGCAGCCGACAATAAATGCACTTTTTGTATTGGGGTTGATTTTAGGCACCCTGTGGCCAATCTTGCTGTTTCATTTAGGGCCACATCCACCTTCTCCGCATGCTTTGATCTGCACCATACTGGACTAGTATATTCTCCTGCAGAGTAGCATAAAACTAGCGCAGAAGTTCGTAATGTGTTAGGTTGGGCACCCCAACTTCTACCTGTTATTTTCCTCAGCATATTGTTCCTGGCAAAATCCTTGTCTTTGGTGTTAAGGCAGTGGGTCTTGAAAGTGAGAGTTCAAGCCAGGGCAACTCCCAAGTATTTTGGGGGTGATGCAGTGTTCAAGCCTGGTGCCATCCCAAGTCACATGCAGGCTTCTTGAGGCTACATGGTGTTTCAAATGAAATACACTGGGTTGAATTTTTAGTCACTCTGGTATGATGTCTGATAGTTTGGCAGTAAGACCACGCATGTTTGATGCCCCATCGGAAGCATTTGCCACACAATTTTCTATAAAAATTGTTGGATCGGGGCCCGATACGGGCTGGAAGGTCCCGGAGGAGACTCGTCAAGTAAAGACACACAAGGCAAGATGGAGCGAAGACCAGCGTTTATTGATCAGAAGGCTCTAATCTTTATACCCTGCTTAGCTCAACCGCATGCATAGGTTGCGCGTGGCCGTTACAGGAAAACTGCAGGTCTGCACTTTAAGATTACACAAGTTACTCATCAGGGGTGACTTCACCGGGGGGAAGTTCCTTATCGATCTAATTTACTACCGGGGGACATGCATTGTCTACTGCTATCAGGAGTAAACATGTGCCTAAGTTGACTCTTGGACTCAGAATCTCTGCGGATACAAGATTACCCATTACATTCTTATCGAGTTCATCACCCGGTGATCTTTTGCCCTCTACTGTCCGAATTGCCTGCCAGGTCAGCGATCTGTGAATTAAACTATGACTATTAATCCACTCCCCAATGTCTGTCCCTTCAGAACCAGGCTCCAAGGAGTGTTCCCCAAGCTGTGGTTCTGTCAGGGACAGTATGCCAATTATGTGCGCAGATCCCACATTCCCCCTTTATTTGTTTGATTGGACCTGACAGATGGCTCGCCGTAGGAGTGACATGAGCTGATGTGGAGTGAGGACATTCTGAGGTTTCCTCCATGGGGGACACATTGACAGCAATAAGGGAATACATTGTGCAAAGCAGCAAACTGCTATCCCCAAAATTGCAACACCCACAATCGCCTTGAGCATTGTTTGAAGCCATCCCCATGGAAACCATGACCATAGTGAATTCCACCCCCCACCCCCCACCCCAACGTGGCATCTTCCTTGATATTCTTAACCAGAGTATGGAGATCTGTGATCTGACTTTGTAACTTGCGAGAATTGTCCGTGAGGTTAAAACAACACATGCCATGGACTGTCTCGCAACCCAAATGGTGTAAGAGCAGGAGGTAGTCTATAGCTGCTCGATTGTCCAATATAGCATGACGAAGCTCCGTCTGCTCTTGATTGAGCAGTGCTATCACCAACGAGGTGTTGTTAATGGCTTTTGCTAATGCGCAAGCCAGTTGACCAATCCTGCGAGCGTTGCCTACGGCTAAGCCTGGCACGCCGAACAAACTGACCGCCAATGAGACATATTCAGCTTTGCTCAGAAGCCTAATGTTACTGTCACATGAACTATCCAGCTGGGTGGCACAAGCGTGCCGTGTGTGGGCAGATATGTAGGTGCTTGGGGCAACCATATCCTTTGTGAGAAGCAACAGTGTCAAATGACTGATACAACAGAAAGAATCAGATACATTTGCAGGAATATAGTTCCATGTGTGTTGGTTGCATGTAAAAAACCAGCCTGAAGGCAAAGTGACATGAACAAACATTGAGTCAATAGTCTCTAGGTGATTGCAAGTCCAAGTGCTGTTGCTGGGGTTGAGGCAATGGTGATGGGGCCCTTTGACTGCGGAACAGCTGGTCATGCGAGCACAAGTTGAGTTTGGGCTGACCGCCACTCGGGGAGTGTACAGAGTGGCTGCATCAGCCGGTAGGACTTTTGTGACCTGGGTTCCCCAGTGCGCATATGTCAAATACATGATCTTGTGAAATGGGCCAAATATCCGCTTCACTAGCCAATCACCATGCCTGATGTGCGCACCTGGGGTATGACACACTGGGATGAGACAAGTACTAAGGAGAGAGGCAGAATCGGTGGCCTGCCTCAGGCAAAAATCGGACTGATTGACGAGGTTCGCCAATCTTTCCTAGATGTTGTAGTGCAGCCGGGTAGAGAGGTCTCCACCAGGCATCAGACCTTCTGCTTCAAATGAAGCGGGTTGAACCTTTCCCCCCATAAGCAAGGAAAGGATCAAGATGATCATCGTCAAGGAATTAAAGGTGATCTGGGACAAAACCGCAACCATGATGTTCTCTGGAGTTGGTTCTGCATTCTGCTGTCACGCAATGTCTGTCGCCTCCTGGCACAGGGACTTGACCATTCCCCATGTGATCTTTGGCGCTGGCATCTGCTGTCATCGCCTCCTCCACCTGGTTTCCCCCATCAGAGTCAATTCCTCCATCTCCGGCAGTGGATCCGGGAACGCCTGGCTCCACGCCATTGGACTCGAGATGAGGTTTCACACAATGAGCTGGAATCCAGACGACACGTGAAGGAGACATAATTGCGACATACCCTCTTCCCCACATTATGAGTGGTGCCGGGCCCCTCCAAGAAGGATCCAGTGGCACTCGATAATGCACCATAGGGTGCGGGAGAGCCTCTGTGCGATGGAAGTGCTTCTCCTGTGGAGTGAAATCTGAAAAAACGTTGAGGTGGTTGTACATGAACAGTACCTTGTTCAGACAATGCTGTGCCTGACCCTGATTTTTGGGGAGGGTTAGTTCCCCCCTTTCTGTTTGTTTGCCAATGTAGGATTTGAGCGTCTGATTCACCCGCTCAACAATCGCTTGCCCTTGCGGATTGTACGGAACGCCAAAAGTGTGCTTAATGTCCCAGGTGGCCATAAATATGGCCAGCTGCCTGGAGCTATAAGACGGAGCATTGTCGGATTTCACGTGCCGTGGTTTACCCATGGCCACGAAACAGGACAGGAGATGCTGCTCCACATGGGAAGCTGTTTCTCCTTTCTGAGCCATAGCCCAGACAAACTGTGAAAACGTGTCTATGCAGACTTGCATGAACTGCCATCTCCCAAACTGTGGAACATGTGTGACATCCATCTACCACACCTGTTTGGCTTCTGTCGCTCATGGGTTGACACCCCACGAGGGACCCCCCACTGCCCCTGCGCATTGTGGGCAGGAAAGGACTATGCCCTGAGCTTGGGAAAGTGGCAGGTTGAACTGCCATGCAAGTGCTTTAGCATTTTGATGAAAGAATGCATGACTTTGAATCGGAGTCATGAAGACTCCCATAACTGACTTCTGCTGAATTTCCTTTGCGGCCACATCCGCTCTGCTTTTGCCTGCAGAAATCGGGCCAGGTAAATCCTGGTGACTTCTGAGCACTTCTATGTCGACCATCTCATGTTTCGTCGGCATGTATGACTCCAATACTACTAGTTTTAAGTCTTTGTGGCTGTGTTTACTTTCTAGAAAGTGGCTGACCATGGTAGAAGTTATTGGTTGTGAATTCCGTATGTGTGTTCTCTTTGTTATGTGCTGTAGACTCTGAAGAAGTCTTCGAAATGTCACCATACCGGAGGGACATCAGTATTTAACGAACTTTGCATTCCCTCAGTCTGGGTTGAGCCGATTTGTCTCTTTCCTTGTGATCCATGTTCCGTGCCGCACAGCAGCGCAATAAAGACTCTACACCTACCTTCTGCGGCTGCATCTCCACGGACGGGCGGTCCTGATTACAGAAGACTTACATGCATGGACAATCACCATCAGCCACGAACTTGCCTTGAATTTATCTTGTATTCATCTTGAACTTTTTCGTCTCACCCAATAATTGTTTAAAGAGGGAAGGGGAGGGGGATCGCTTTAGATACGGACATTTGTGATATACACTCTATGTGCTTTCCATATATGTATATATATCATGATTTTTTTCAGACCCCTCTACCAGTAGTTCAGCGAACCACTAATTGTGTCTCACAACCAGTGGCTAGTAATATTTAAATTGAAATTAAAATTTGATAATTTGTCTATATTTCCGGGAGTGTTTGTTACTACTATTTTGCATTAGCTGCTGGACCTGATCCTTGGTGAATGGAACAACGATTTTCACCAAATCGTGCCCTGAGATATCCCTTGCTCTCAACCTTCCTCGGTAAATCACCGCGGAAACCAGTTCCTGTAGAGGGACGATGTTTTGGAAAGAGGTGTGTGGTAAATACACCCATTCCACGATTTTCGCCCCTTGCTCGGAGTCTACACCTAGAGCTCCGGTGAACATGGCTCCAGTTCGGACTATGTACAGGTTCAGAACAGGAGCATATGGCCCCTGACCAATCCTGTCCATCCATCTCTGGCTGAGAACTTGGTTGACTTTTTCGAGAGTCAAGCGAGCCTCTTGTAGAATGTGTATCTGATCTGCTGGCTGCTTACCTAGAGTTAGCAGCGAGAAGAGTGGCTTCAATAGTTCCGTATCTAGCCTAAAATACAGTCTAGCCCAATTGATATTCCCCAGAATCTGTTGCAATTCTACGAGAGTGACTGAATCTTTGAGGTTAATTTGTGGCAAAACTGGTGCCATGAAAAAACGGAGAAGCCGGTGGCCCAAGTATGAAAAGGGCTCGGTTCTCTGAACTTTCTACGGGGCAATGAGTAACCCCTTCTCCTCCAGAGTGGTCTGGAGGTCTTTAAACATTTCGCTGCCGAGTTGCGGCACTGCGATCAATATGTCATCCATAAAATGACATACCAAGACTGTGGGGTGAAGGTTTCAAAACTTTTCCAGTGCGTTGTGAACATAAATTTGGCACAGAGTGGGTGAATTGAGCATCCCCTGTGGCAAATATTTCCATGTGAAACGTTGCATAGGCTCTCTGTGGTTCACGACTGGCACTATAACAGCGAACCTTTCCCGATCCCTTACTTCTAAAGGAATGGTGTAAAAACAGTCTTTCAGGTCTACGACCAGGATGTCCCAACCCTTGGGGATCATGTTCGGATTTTGGGATGCCGCATTGAAGTGGACCCATTGGCTGAATACACTTATTGATCTCTCTTAGATTGTGAAGGTGTCGCCACTTCCCTGCCTTCTTTTTAATGATGAATATGGGCAAATTCCAGGGACTGGTGGACTGTTCTATGTGTCCTGTGTCTAATTGTTCTTTAACCAGCTGTTTTAGGGTGACTAATTTTCCCCCTACGACCGACCATTGCTCTACCCAGACTGGCGTGTTGGTAAGCCATTTGAGCGGTAAAGCCATTACCTGAAGGTAAGAGTGGCACGATACTGTTGCAAGATGTCCCTTCCCCAGAGATTGACGTGCATGTTTAAGATATGCGGCCGAATGACCGCCGTGCTGTCAGCTCTGGGAATCGTGACTTCCACCCAATCTCGGCCTCTAAATGCTTCCTGAACACCACCTACCCCACACACATCGGAGACCGGCTCGAGAGCCCACTCTCATGGCCACTGACTCTGGCTGACCATGCTGATGTCAGCTCCCATATCTAACAGACCATCAAAAGGTTTTTTTGTTCAAAAATACCTTTATGACTGGTCACCGCTTCCACTCTATGTTGGTTTCCACTGTCGCTAAGACCTGGTATCTTTGTACTGTCCCTTCTGCACTCGAGCGGTCTACCGACCTTGACTCTGAGCTGTCTCTGAGCCTTTCCTGGCTACCTGCTTGCGGGTGACAAGGAACCATGATCAGTTGTGCTAACGTGTCTCCTTTGTGAAGGGTTTGTGGTAGGTGTGTCCAAAGTTGAACCTGGAGTACACCCGAAAAATTGGAGTCAACGACTCCTGGAATCACAAAGATTCCTCGTGTCCCTATAATACTGCAGGGCAAAACTAAACCTATATAGCCCTTAGGCAGGGGTCCCATGTATTGGGAATCGACCAGATAGACTGTGCCTGTCAAGTCACACATGACTTCTGACTGGCAAGTCAAATCTAGTCCCATACTGCCCTTAGGTCTGGCCTGTGCCTCTGGAATGCAGGGTGGAATGTTCCGTGAATTTAATCCAGCTCTGACTCTTCCAGAGCGACTGTGGTCTCTGTTTGAACCGAGGCCAGAGACAAGCCGGCGCTCCAGTTTCCCGAAGTCGGACAGTTCCTGGCCCAGTGAAAGCCCTTGTTACATCGGGGACATGGGGTGGTTGGAGCTTTGGGACGACCTGGGTTTTGGCCATTACCCTTCTTGGATCGGCATTCTCTAGCGAAATGACCGATTTTGCCACAAGTGTGGCATGCTCCCTTAGTTTTGCCTTTGGGTCTCCTACCGCCTTGCACCACTGCTGCTAACAGACCCATTTTATAGAAATCTGCACCAACATCAACACAAGCCCTGATCATGTCAGTAAGCGTCAAATCGGGATGGTTGCCCAGTGACTGCAAGATTTTATGGCAGTCAAGGTTGGCGTTGTCTTTAGTCAGCTTCATCATAAACTCCTGCTGGGCTTGTTCGTTGTCTATCTGCCTACTGATCGCTTCCTCCAGTCTGTTAATAAAGTCCTTGTAGGACTCCTGAGCACCTTGTTTAACCACTGTGTAATTTTTGGCTGCTTTGCCAGCTGCCGGGACCTTGAGATAAGCCCTAAAGGCTGTCTCAGCCACCAGTTGGAGTGTGGTGATTGGCAAGGTGGTCTGCGCATCGATGGTTTCGAACTGACCTGACCCATATAGCTGGTCAAGGATTACCACTCTTCCCATCCTGGCAGCCCTTGCCTGTGCTTCAGGTCGATACCTGCAGCTAACAGACCCATTTTATAGGAATCTGTACCAACATCAGCACAAGCCCTGATCATGTCAGTAAGCGTCAAATTGGGATGGTTGCCCAGTGACTGCAAGATTTTACGGCAGTCAAGATTTGTCTTTAGTCAGCTTCATCATAAGCTCCTGCTGGGCTTGTTCGCTGTCTATCTGCCTACTGATCGCTTCCTCCAGTCTGTTAATAAAGTCCATGCAGGACTCCTGAGCAACTTGTTTAACCGCTGTGTAATTTTTGGCTGCGTTGCCACCTGCCAGGACCTTGAGATAAGCCCTAAAGGCTGTCTCAGCCACCAGTTGGAGCATGGCAATTGGCAAGGCAGTCTGCGCATCGATGGTTTCGAACTGACCCGACCCATATAGCTAGTCAGGGATTACCACTCTTTCCATCCTGGCAGCCCTTGCCTGTGCTTCAAGTCGATACTCGCTGTCCCAGAGCAAATACTGGCTTGGATTGAGCATCATTCTCATGACGACCTTCCAGTCGTATGGAATGAGCATCATTGTCTCACAAATCTGCTGAAATGTACCTCTAGTGAAACGACTCTGAAGTCCTGTTTCTGTAATTGCTTTCCATATTGCCATGAGCAGTTTGTACAGAACCGCCGAGTGGATCATTTGCTGTTGACCCGTGAGGGCGTCCATCTCTATGTGGACTGGGCACAACTGCCTAAGTTCAGCTAGTTCTTCTGCTGATAACTCCCCTTTGATAGTTTCCTCTTCTACCATGCGCTGAATGGAACTTTTAACTGTCTGGGAACTTTTAACTGTCTGGGAACCGCCAGCGTTTCCCAAACCTTGAATTCCTTCAGTGGCATCTGCTGCCGCCGCTGAAGGAAAGCTCCCTAAGCTTCCCTGTTTTAGCTGAATAGAGACCCATCAGAGCTGATGGCTCTGACTGTGCTGGGGGTTCTCGGTCTCTATCTGGACTGGGTCTACCTCTGCGATGAGCTTTCTACACTTACTCCACGTGCTGATCACCTTAGCTGGGCTCTTGGTTTTTGCTTAATGCAGGTCCCTATCCTGTCCCAAAGTTGGAGGCTTAACATGCCCGTTTCTCCCCCAAGTACACCAAAAGATCTGCTAACTGGGTGCTGTGAATGCAAGTATGGTTTACCCTGACCAGGGCCTTGAGTTCTATTAAGTGAAATCTCTGGTTAGCGGTCAGACTTGACCTCTGTGAACAAATCCCCATATTATCTGCCGGTCCGTTGAAGCTGCCTCCGCCAGACGAGTTGACGCGTCTCAGATGTAGGTAACTGGATTCGGTGCGATGACCCTCTGGGAAGGACTCAGACCATGGACGACTGCCACAGGCCCTTGGTGGCCTCTGCGATGGCATCAGGGTTTACAGCTGACCCTGAGTGGAACGCGTTTCCGATGCGCAAGATGCCTCAGAGCTTTGGAGCATGCTCTGCCTCTGGAAAGCCTCGCCTCTTAGCGCAGCTGAATTCAGATCGGATGGCTTTCTGACCTGAATCACTTCGCAACCTTCAGGATGACTTGGACGCGGTTATGGCATAGAACCAGACCAAAGAGGTCGCTACTCACGAGTAGGATCACGTCAGGGTCACCATATGTTGGATCGGGGCCCAATGCGGGCTGGAAGGTCCCGGAGGAGACTGGTCAAGTAAAGACACATGAGGCAAGATAGAGCGAAGACCAGCATTTATTGATAAGAAGGCTCTGAACTATATACTATGCCTAGCTTGTCCGCGTACATACGTTGCGCGTGGCCGTTACAGGAAAGCTGCAAGTCTGCACTTTAAGATTACACAATTTACTCATTAAGGGTGACTTCATCAGGGGAAGTTCCTTATCGATCTAATTTACTACCAGGGGGACATGCATTGTCTACTGCTATCGGGAGTAAACATCTGCCTGAGTTGACTCTTCAGCTCAGAGTCTCTGTGGAGGCAAGATTACCCATTACATGTTTATCGAGATCACCACCCGGTGCTCTTTTGCCCTCTACAGTCCGAATTGCCTGTCAGGTCAGCGATCGGTAAATTAAACTCCTATTAATCCACTCCCCAATGTCTGTCCCTTTGGAACCAGGCTCTAAGGAGCATTCCCCCAAGCCATGGTTCTGTCAGGGACAGTATGCCAATTATGTGCACGGAACCCACAAAGGGTCTATGGTTAATAAGGTTTATTAAGTAGGTTAAGAAAATAAGTATAGCATAAGGAAGGAAACTTGCAAACTTAGTTATTCAAAGTACATACAAAAATAAAGGAAACTTAACTGGTTATCTAGGCCCTCTGGCCTATCTATCTAATTTACTATCGGGGGACATGCATTGTCTACTGCTATCGGGAGTAAACATGTGCCTAACTTGACTCTTGGACTCAGAGTCTCTGTGGATACAAGAATACCCATTACATGCTTATCGAGTTCATCACCCGGTGATCTTTTGCCCTCTACTGTCCGAACTGCCTGCAAGGTCAGCGATCGGTGAATTAAACTATGACTATTAATCCGCTCCTCAATGTCTGTCCCTTTGGAACCAGGCTCCAAGGAGTGTTCCCCCAAGCCGTGGTTCTGTCAGGGACAGTATGCCAATTATGTGCGCGGATCCCACAAGAAATTCCGACTTCTTTCAGAGCATCACTTAATGAAGCTACCAGTGCCTCAGCCGTATAGTTGACATAACACATCGTAAAGATAACAATCTTTCAACCACTTTGCGTCTATGTACAAATCAGACCACAAACACATACCATTTGTTGCCTGAAATGTCAATTGTTTTGTCCTTTAATACAAAGTACTTTACTGCTTCCTTTTTACTTGCTGAGATCCTTTCTTTCATTTAATCTAAAATGATTGTGACTATTTTCATAACAGTATTATTACTAAGAAAAGTAACAAATCATCCTCTTCCCACGACTTTGTTCTCCTTTCCAGTTTCCTTCTCTTTAAGTTTTCTTGCCTTATGGGATTGTTTACTTTTCCTAGTAATTGCATCCAAATGTTTTTTTTAAAGTTGAATCATATTTGCTGAGCAGAAATATAATTTCCAAAATTACCATGATTTGTGGATTGATCATTGAATGTGTATGCTTGTTCTGTAGATGCTCGAAAAGCAAGACCTTGTTTGCCTATTAATTTCAAAACATTAATGATAACTTGTACAATATTTCCAATACCTCTTGTTTTCTTTTTTGCAATTGGTAATGAAGAAGTAGATCACGAATAGATTTTTATCTGCTTCACTCCCATGAATAAAGTGACAGACTCCAAATGTGCTTGAGAGGCTTCATGTTCTTCAATTTTTTAAATGTATGTGCCTCCACTCATCAAATCCTGTGCAAAAACGTGAACTCTCCCCGCTGTTGACCAAGCAAATGAAATAATACAGTTTTTTATTTGTTTCTTTGTAGGACAACCACTGTCTACAAAAAGAAAGGCTGTCACTTTGTTTGATGCCTGTGATTTCCTTCAGTTCAAAACCATCTTCTATGTACTGTGTTAAGAATTTGTGTTGTACAATCTTTGCCAGGTCTGAAACAAGCTTGCTCTGGTATAAGCCAGGGTTTTACAATTGCAGACAGTTAGTTCAGGATTAAACGTTCATATATCTTATGAATGATATATCCTGCCAACTTAGCAGTTCTAAAGCAAGAAATTGCAAGTAAATGAATAGGGACCACTTCGGTGCTTTCGATCTCCACGCTTAGTGCTTTTACCCACTGAGCTGGACTGGGGACCAAAACCTATGAGGAAAGAAGGAAAGAACAGGGCATGTTTAGCCTTGTGAAAACACTTTAAATACTTGAAGCATTGTACAAAAAGGCAGGATTGCTTCTCAAACATCCCAGAGTGCAGGACATCTAATAATGGACACAAATTACTGGAAAGCAGGTTTCAGTTGAGTTACAAGGAAAATATCCTAATTGATTGAAAACAGTGATGCACTGCAAAAAAATTACTACCACACCCTGGGCGTGGCTAACACTGTGGGCATGGCTAACTCTGTGGGCCATGCCCACTTGGCCGGCCACTCTGTGGCCTGGGGTAGGGAGGTGGGCGTGGTCAGCCAAGTGGGCATGGCCTGGGGAAGTTTCCGCTGCTGGTTCCCGGGATCTTGTGGGAACCTGGAGCAGTACACCATTGATTGAAAAGTATGACAAAGGAACCAATTACCTCAGTAGATGATGACTGCACCAATACTGATGGGTTGAAAAATAATCAATTTAGACCCCTCCAACTCCAGTATTTTATTATTTCATCATATACTGAAGAAAGCTGCACAAAAGTTAGCTAGCTCCACCCAGGAAGTTTTAGAGAAGGTGGAGTCAACATCAGCAAAATATTTAGGAAGAATTGCTGTTTCAAAAAATGCATTTGCCTCTTGCTTTCTCTCTTCACATCGTCATCTGAGATACTGAAGTTTGCTGTTACTGCAGGCTGCAGCGTTAATTTGAGATATCCCCTAAGGAAAGGAAGTAACTGACCGTAAGTTAAAAGGTCTATTTCCTGAAACATCTTGGAAATACAGCTTAATTTGGGGAAGATCTTGAGTTGTTTATCTTAAATTTATTCATCCTGTTTGTCTAAAATGCTTATATAACTTATTTTTTTCTTACTCATTTTTTTAGTTTTCATAAAAATTGTGAGTTTAGTAGATACTTATTATTTTTAAATTAGTTAATTAAAAAACTATGTTGGATCCAGACATTCTATGTGCTATTATGTAAATGGTAAACAAGTAGATATGGTTTATTGACTGGGAATCAGCAAACAAACAGACAAAAAGATAGACGCCTATCATTTTGACCAGGATTCCAGCATAGCCATCTTTAGATAAAACAAATGCAATTTCTACTAGTCAAAATGAAATTTTCACAGATATTTTGATCACCATAACCTATATGGGCTTAAATTTTTCATATGTAATTATGACAAATTTAAGTCCCAGTGGTCTCAGTGAATCTATTTTAAGTATTCCAAGAATGTGGATCAACCTCAGTAGTTATTTTAAACATTTTTTGTTTGATCTCTGCATACTTACTATATTAAAGTGAAGGAGATGTAGGAGTAACCAGTTTGATTGATTCATTACAGAGAATTCCTGAGATTTAGATATGATGTTCTTTGACATTTGCAGAGTTTATAGTAGAGGAAAACTCAGAACAGGGCAGGAACAAATGGGGTTTATTAGTTTCCAGCCAGAGTACATCATTGAAATACAGTAGATGCCTTTGAAATGTGGTGCTGGAGGAGAATTTTAAGAGGAACCTGGACAGCAAGGAGAACAAATATTTCGATCCTAAAAGAAATCAACCCTGACTGCTCCTTAGAAGGTCAAATATTGAAGATGAAGCTAAAGTACTTTGGTAATAAAATGAGAAGAGGGGATTCACTTGAGAACGCCTTGATGCTGGGAAAGGTTGAGGGCAAAAGAAGAAGGGGGCGTCCAAAGATGAGATAACTAGATGGTATTGTTGACACAGTGGGCACAAAACTGCGCTGGTGAGGAGGATGGTAGAGGATAGGGGTGCCTGGCATGCGGTGGTCCATGGGGCCTTAAAGGGTTGGACTCAACTATGTGAGCCCAACCCTCCTCTCCCGTCCCTTGCGGGAGGAATAAAGGGCCGAAGAGGAGGCCCCTGGCTAGGAGTGCATGGACTTGCGCACCTGCTGGCATTCAAACCGCCCACCCGGGTTTGGAAGGATGGGAAGGGACTGTCTTGGGGTATATCTTTATTCTATTGGGCAGTCTATATGTATATGTGCTTTATAACATGTTTGATATGTCTCTGCTACTGTACTGTATTGTGTGGGGACTGAACACTGTATTTCTGGGACCTTTGCTACTATTATTGTCATATTGGTATTGATTGTATAGATTATCTTGTAACTATTGTATTGCTATTGCTGCTGCTGCTTGTTTAGATTTTGTATTTTGTATCATGTATATTATTGCTGTGAACCGCTTTGAGTTGCCTGCTGGGTAAGAAAGGCGGTATAGAAATAAAACTTCAATCAATCAACAACAACAAAATCAACTATGTTCTGTGAAGGATTTTAAATATTATAATAATAATAATATTATTATCATTTGACTGTGTGGACCACAACAAGATGTGGCAAGTAATTAAAGAGATGGGAATACCAGAGCACCTCATATGCCTCCTGAGAAATCTGTACATGAACCAAGAAGCAACAGTTAGAACAGAACACGGAATGACAGAGTGGTTTGGAATAGGAAAAGGAGTAAGACAAGGCTGCATTTTGTCACCATGTTTATTCAACCTATACACAGAGCACATAATGCACAGTGCAGGGATGGAGGAATCACAATATGGGATTAAAATAGCTGGGAGAAACATCAATAATCTGAGATATGCAGACGATACCACCCTAATGGCAGAAAGTGAGGAAGACCTAAAGAATCTCTTGATTGGGCTGAAGGAGGAGAGTGCAAAAGCTGGCTTGAGACTCAATGTCAAGAAAACCAAGATAATGGCAACAGGCCCAATCAGTTCCTGGAAAATAGATGGGGAAGAAGTAGAAGCAGTGACAGATTTTACTTTCTTAGGATCAAAGATCACTGCAGATGGGGATTGTAGCCATGAAATAAAAAAGCGACTGATTCTTGGGAGACAAGCAATGAGAAACCTGGGGAACATAGTGAAAAGCAGAGACATCACATTGCAAACAAAAACTAGAATAGTCAAAGCAATGGTTTTCCCAGTAGTAATGTATGGATGTGAGAGCTGGACAATTAGGAAGGCTGAACGCAGAAGAATAGATGCCTTTGAAATGTGGTGTTGGAGGAGGGTTTTGAGAGTCCCCTGGACAGCGAGGAGAACAAATAGGTCAATCTTAGAAGAAATTAACCCTGACTGCTCATTGGAAGGTCAAATAGTAAAGATGAAGCTAAAGTACTTTGGACATCAAATGAGAAGGGAGGATTCACTTGAGAAGGCATTGATGTTGGGAAAGGTGGAGAGCAAAAGAAGAAGGGGGAGGCCAAAGATGAGATGGCTAGATGGCATTGTAGACACAATGGGCACAGAGCTGGGAGGGCTGAAGGGGATGGTGGAGGACAGAGGCGCCTGGAGGAAAATGGTCCATGGGGTCTTTACTGTATGGGACCAAAGACAACAGAACAGCCGAAGGGTTGGCTTAACACAGGTTTATTGCATGATGATCCGGTGGAGCATGAGGTAATGGCGGTGATACATCTCAATATATACAGTAGCATTGTACATTTGAATCTTGTAGCACGGTAGCTCATTGGCCGCTACCGGCGTGGCCTCGCCCAGGCACGCCTCTCTTCAGTAGTTCTTTCTCCTCCTGATAATGCGGGGAAGGTTTTCCCGCGGCTGTCCGTGATTGAGCAATGTGAACCATGTGAGACTGAACGCTCGCAGCTGCCCTCTATGGGCTGCTTGCTCGCGTTCCTTTACAGCTGAGATACATTGTATTTGGAGTGGTTACATTCTTATCTTAACAGTACAGTGAGCATGCATACATAACATCCCTCCCCCCTAGGATGGGACGAAGTCCCGCAACCATTGTGGCTTGCCGCACGTGCGCTTGGGGCGTGCGTGCGCCTGACCTAGTACAGGAGAGCCTGTGATCCCAGGCTCCGTGGGTGCTTGTCCTGCAACGGAAAACGGGGATTCATTAGTGGCTCTGTGGGGCGTCCGTGCCTGCCTTGCGCTGGGGGATGGGAATGGAATGAACAGCTGGGAAGTGAACCCCCGCCTGTTGCCTGCGGACCCTGGGGACCCTCCCATTACGAATCTCGGGACCGACGAGGATGCCCTTGTGGTCTCGCTACCTCTTGATATCCGTTCGGGGGATCTTGAGACTGTGATGGGCGGACTCGCACTCGCCTCCTGTCTTGGGGGTGTTGGTCTCCGGGGGGCTGGCGCTATGTTACACTCTAACTCGCAGGGGTTGGGACTGGAAGTACCAGAGGCTGAACTGAAACCCCTCTTTTCGCTAGGACGGGTGGGGGACCACTCCGCTAACTCCCCCTGGTACGGAAAATCAAAATCTAATTCGCTTGGGGGATCTGAGTCTGGGGGACAATTCCTCGAGATATGTATGAGTTCGGGGCCCTTTCCTTCTGCCGAGAACTCCTGCATGATATCTGCAAGGACAGATTCCCTTTCCTCCCCCCTTGGTGGGGACCCATGGCCCCTTTTCCCTCCCCCTTGGGCTAAACGGGTGGGGGAGTACCCTAACGCTGAGTCGTGGTTTCCTCCGTTCACGTCCTCCTCTCCGGGGACTCTGCGCCTGAGCTGGTCCGCGTGCCGCCTCCACAGGAGGCCTGTATTGGTCTCCACGCGGTATGAAACGGGGCCGGTTTGTTCTATTACAATGCCCGGCACCCAGGCTGGCCCCGCGCTGGCGTAGTTCCTGCAATGCACGGGGGCACCTACGCTGAAACTCTTTGTGGGTTCCATCCCTACGTTCCGCCCTTTGTCCTCTACCCTCGTGGGGTCTAGTTTGGAGATTACCGTGGCCAGCTTCCTGTGCATTAACAGCTCCGCGGGGGAGTACCCTGACGCTAGTGGGGTGACCCTGTACCCTAGCAGGAATTGGCACACTTGTAAGTCAAGATCTCCGGGGCCCATGCGCCGCAGCGCGTCCTTTGTGGTGTGCACGAGGCGCTCTACTTGGCCGTTGGTGGCCGGGTGGAAAGGGGCGGAGGTGATGTGCCGAATGGCGTTGAGATCCATGAATGCCCTGAACTCGGCGGACGTGAAACAGCTAGCGTTATCGCTGATGAGGGTGTCGGGTAAACCGAATGTGGAAAATACCCTCCGTAACTGTTTAATTGTTGTGGACGAGGAGGTGCTCGAGACTGGGATGACCTCCAACCACTTGGAGAACGCATCCACCACAAGGAGGAAAAGCGTTCCCCTGAACGGGCCAGCAAAGTCTACGTGTACCCGGGACCAGGGCCCCCTTGCTGCGTCCCACTCCCTATGTGGCAAACGAGCCTCTTCCGGCCTGGAGCTCTGGCACGCTTCGCAAGTGCCGACCATGTGCTCAATGTCGGCGTCTAGCTGGGGCCACCAAAAGTAACTGCGGGCTAGTGCCTTAGAGCGGACGATCCCCGGGTGGCTGACGTGCAGCAGTTTAAGCACCCTCGGCCGGAGGGACGTGGGGATCACTACCCGCTGTCCCCACAAAAGGCAACCCCTCTCTAGGGACAACTCCAATTTTTTTTTGAAGAATGTGTCGAATTCCGCTGCTGGGGAAGACACGGGCCACCCTTTCTGCACCCAGGAGCAAACTGTCGCTAACGTTTTGTCCTTGCCGGTCGCTTTGGCGATGTCGGCCGGTACTACTGGAGGGGAGTCTAGGACCTCTATCATTAAGACCTGGTGGTCCCTCTCTTCCTCGCCCACGTGGCAGCAATCCCGGGGAATGGGGGACCTCGACAGGGCATCCGCGTGGCTGATCTCCTTCCCGGGCCGGTACACCAACGCGTGCTGATACGCGTTGAGAAAAATGGCCCACCTGAGCATTCTCGGGGACAGGATTTGGGGTGTGGGCTTATCTGCGGTGAAAATGCCTAGTAAGGGCTTATGGTCGGTCACTATGGTGAAGGGGCAGCCGTACACAAAATCATGAAATTTCTTGGTGCCCGCAATTATCGCTAGTGCTTCCCTGTCTGTCTGGGCGTAGTTTCTCTCCGCTTGGGACAAGGACCTAGAGTAGAACGCTATCGGGGGCCTCCCTCCCGTTTTCCAGCACGTGGCATAACACCGCCCCCACCCCCACCGGGGATGCATCGCATATCAGGACCACCGGGCGTTTGGGATTGAAGTGGGTCAGTACGGCATTGGATGCCAGGAGTCGTTTCAGGTCATTGAAAGCCTTCTCGTGGTCGTCGCCCCACTTCCATGCCTCGTCCTTTTTTTAACAATTTGTGTAGCGGTTCCGCCACGGCTGCCTTCCAAGGAAGGAAGGAGTGGTAGAAGTTGAGCAGTCCGAGGAACGACTGCAGCTCGGGCTTGGAGGTGGGGCGAGGGGCCTTCTTGATGGCGGCCACCTTGGATTGGGACGGCCTTATTCCCTCGGGAGTAACACGGAACCCCAGGAACTCAACCTCAGTTGCGAAGAAAACGCATTTGTCTTTCCGCAACCGCAACCCCGCCTTTTCGAATATTGCCAGGACCTTTCCCAACCTTTTTGCCAATTCGGCCCGGCTCCCCCCTGTTATCAATACGTCATCAAAGTAGGGTAGCACCCCCTCTAACCCCTTCAGGAGGCGTTCCACGAGTGACTGGAAGATCCCGGGCGCCGAATTCACGCCGAATTGGAGGCGCGTCACCTGGAACGCCCCTTTGTGGGTGACTATGGTCTGCGCAGCAGCTGCGGCGGGGGTCACCGGGAGTTGCTGGTAGGCTTGGGCCAGGTCGAATTTAGCGAAACACCTCCCCCCGTGTAACCTGGCCAACAAGTGGCTGACTACCGGCACTGGATACGCATTAGGGCGAATCGCCTTATTGATGGTGCACTTGTAATCAGCGCATATGCGGACCTCCCCGTTGGCCTTGAGCGCTGTTACAATTGGAGTTTCCCACTCCGCAGAATCAACAGGAACAAGAATCCCCTGGCCCACCAATTTGTCCAACTCCGCCTCTATCTTGTCCTTTAGTGCGAATGGCACTCTGCGCGGTTTTAGTCTGATTGGACGTACTCCAGGGTCCAGGTCGAAAGTCACTGGGGGGCCCTTGAATTTCCCGAGTCCCCTTTTGAAAACCTCGGGGTGAGCGTCGCACACGCTCTGTATTGGATCAGTCCCGGCGGCGTGTACTCCCACGGCGTGCACCCCCCCAATGAACAACCCCAGGGGCTGGAACCATTGAGTCCCGAGGAGGCTGCATTTACCTCCCTTGAGGACGACTAGGGGAAGCGTTGCGGCGTGCTTTTTAAACTGGACCTGGAACTTCCCAACCCCCAACACCGGGATGCGGTTCCCCTGCACGTCCTTCAGCGTGGACCTCAACGCTTTGAGCTTAGGCCGCACGTGGGGGGCGATTTTCAGGAACTCTCCCTGGGAAATGATAGAGTATGAAGACCCCGAGTCCACCTCCATCCTAACAGGGGCCCCTTGTATTACTACCTCAACGAAGTATCGGGGGTGCTCCGTGGACATGCTGAAAACCGGAGCGTCGTCCTCGCTGTCGTCGGAGATGCGCCCTACGCCGTCCCGCTTCCTCGTGGTCCGGGTGCCATCCTTGGGCCTCGTGGCGCGGTCCTGCCTCACCGAGCGGTCTGGGGAACTCCTCCTGGCCTCGCGCTGTTTCCGGCAGACCTTGGCGATGTGCCCGCGCCGGCCGCAGTGGTGGCACTCGGCCTTGCGAAACGGGCATTTGGTGCGGGCGTGGGCGGCGCTGCAGCTGTCGCAGCGCCGGCCTTCCTTCTGGACCTTCCGGATGTCCTCGTCGTCGCCGCTCTCCGTCGACGAGTTCGAAACTCGCCGGGCCGCGCGCACGGAGCTCTCTGCCTTGGCGGTTTTCGGTCGCCAGTCCTGGAGCTCTTGCACCCCGGCCGTCGTGGCTTCCACGGCCTGTGCCGCGTCTAGGACTTGTTGCCACGTGGGGGGCGGCTCCTGTTTCATCAGCGCGCGCTGAGTCTCGGTGTCCCTCAGGCCGCAGAGCAGGCAGTCCCGGAGGGTGACTTCTGGGATCTCCCACTTGCATGGGCCGGCGGCCAGCCGCAGGGCCGCGGCGAACTCGGCGACCGATTCCCCGGGCGCTTGGACTCGCCTCCAGAACGCGCTCTGAGCGGGGAACATCGCTATCGCGGGCCGGAGGTGGGCGCGCAGCACCGCCAGGAGCTCTTTGGCTTTGAAGTCGCTCACCCTCCTCGGTGCGATCAGGTCCACCAAGGTCCTCTTGGTCTCGTGCCCGAGCATGCGGACAAAGATGGCCCTCTTCTTGTCCTCATCTGAGACTTCGAGCTCCACCAGCGCTCCGTTGAAGTCTATCTCAAACAGCTCCAAGTCTCCCAGCTTCTTGATCTCGTAGCCGGCGCATGTCTTGGTCCCGTGGGCAGCCATTGATCCCACCTTCGTCGCCAGTTTACTGTATGGGACCAAAGACAACAGAACAGCCGAAGGGTTGGCTTAACACAGGTTTATTGCATGATGATCCGGTGGAGCATGAGGTAATGGCGGTGATACATCTCAATATATACAGTAGCATTGTACATTTGAATCTTGTAGCACGGTAGCTCATTGGCCGCTACCGGCGTGGCCTCGCCCAGGCACGCCTCTCTTCAGTAGTTCTTTCTCCTCCTGATAATGCGGGGAAGGTTTTCCCGCGGCTGTCCGTGATTGAGCAATGTGAACCATGTGAGACTGAACGCTCGCAGCTGCCCTCTATGGGCTGCTTGCTCGCGTTCCTTTACAGCTGAGATACATTGTATTTGGAGTGGTTACATTCTTATCTTAACAGTACAGTGAGCATGCATACATAACAGGGTCGCAAAGGGTCGGAGTCGACTGTGCGACTGAACAACAACAACAACAACAACAACAATAATAATAATTTCATGTCAGAATTTATTCTGGGTTGAAATTTTTTTTGCGGAAGAAACTCTGCTCAGGGAACACCCAAAAGAGGCTCCTTTCATGTCCCCAAGAGCTGGGACAGAGAGAGGCACTCAATCCATCATGCAGTACCCGTGTCTCGAACTGCTGACTTGCCAGCCTTCCAGCTAACAAGGTGGACTTCTTAACCACTGAGATAGATAGATAGATAGATATAGATAGATAGAGTTTTATTTCTATAGCCTATGCAGTCCCTTTTCAATATAAAGAATCATGTGACATTTAATTAAACAGATCTCTCTTGTAGAGAAGTTAATAATATTCATTAGAATAGGACGGCATCTAGGAAAATAAAGAATAGAAAATCAGTGTGTCCCCAATGAAAATTGCTTTATTTCCATAGCTGCATACCCCTTAGTGTTGAAACATGAACTTGTAACTCAAGAAATACATGTATAAATATACTGAGGAGAAATACACTGACTTAACAGGGCACACGCACACAAAGGGTACAATTGAATGTAACATAAATATTGGTTTAAATTTTTTTTTAAATCCCCTGTCAAGACAGCTTCAGATTGCCTGCATTAGTGGCATATAATTGTTTAAGTAAACTTGAACTGATTTCACCAGTGTCAACTCTGAGGCAAATGTGTTAATTTTTAGATGTAGAGTAAAGGTAAAGGTTGACCAATCATATCTGCCTCAAGGGTGTGGTGTTCATCTCCGTTTACATCCAAAAAGCCAGACACCAGAGTTCACGGAACACTGCTACCTTCTAACCAAAGTGGCACCTATCTTGCAATTTCATGCTTTCAAACAGCTAGGTTGGCAGGAACTGGGACAAAGATGGGAGCTCCCCTCAATCATGCAGCGCTTGGATCTTAAACTGCTAACCTACTGACCTTCCAGTAAAATTTTACTTACTTACTTACTTACTTGTTCGTATTTGTATTGCCGCCCTCTCACCAAGGCGACTCTGGGCGGCTCACAGGTGTAAATATAAAAACATTCCATAGCAATAAAATCAAGAAACTTATCTAAAGACCATCAAACATAAAAACCCTTAAAATACCCGTAGCATACCTTCTTCTAAAACCACTAAAACCCAGGCTAACCCTCATATAAGCCATGGGAGGTAGGGGGGATTTTTCCACACTGGTGGCACCCCACACCTGTTCTGCAAGTCAGGTTTTGAGAGTTTTGCTGAAGGGAAGGAACTCAGCCTGGAGACGGAGCCCGGTTGGCAGGAGGTTTGATAGGGTTGGAGCAGATGCTAAAAAGGCCCTCGTCCTGGTGCTAGGGAGGCAAGCTTTTCTAGCTGATAGGACCATCAGGGAGCCCCTCTGGTCTGCTTTAGTGGGACGGGCAGATGTCCTTGGGGTAACGCGGTCTGTACCACTACCATTACCAACATTCAGTGTCTTAACCAGGGTCCCTTTTTAGATGTATAACTAGCAGAGGACCCGACATTGCCCGGGGGTACCCTACCTGGGTCAAGGAGAGACCTGGGCCTGCCCCCCAACCCAGCTGCCTTACCTTTTTGTCTTCTGTTGTCACAGCAGCTCTCTCAGCCCTGCTGTGAGGTGCCATCTCAGCCTGAATGCCACGTGCTCGGGAATGGGTGGGAAGCCCCAGTAGCCTTCTACTCTAGGTCTTTCTCCAAGGCAGAGCGCAATTACGCGCAAACAGACAGGGAGGCCTTTGCCATAATCGCTGGGACAAAGAAGTTCCACGACTTCCTATATGGCTGGCCATTCATTATCATAATGGATCACAAGCCATTATTGGGCATATTCACCATGGGCAAACCTACACCCCAAATTTTGTCCCCTATGATGCTCCGGTGGGCAATATTCCTCAACACGTACCAGTTCACACTGGCGTACCGCCCAGGTAAGGAAATCAGCCACGCGGATGCACTTTTGTGTTCGCCCCTGCCGGTGCCAGGGGAGCCTGAATGTGAGGTAGAACAGGACCACCAGGTGCTACTGATTGAGTCACTCGACTCAGCACCAATCGTGCCCCCAGACCTCGCCAAGGTGACAGCAAAGGATAAGGTCCTGTCTCTAGTTTGCTCCTGGGTAAAAAAGGGGTGGCCCACAACTCCACCGAGCGCGGAATTCCAAATATTCTTCAAGAGGAGGGTAGAATTGTCCATTGAAAGGGGTTGCCTCCTCTGGGGGGAGAGGGTAGTTATTCCCAAAGAAATGCGCTCAAAGATACTTAAGTTACTCCACGTAAGCCACCCAGGGATTGTGCACTCAAAGGCCCTGGCCAGAAGCTATTTCTGGTGGCTCCAGATAGACGTGGACATTGAGCACATGGTGGGCACTTGCGAAAGTTGCCAGAGCTCCCGATCCGAAGAGTCCCGACTTCCTCACAGAGAATGGGACATGGCCCGTGGACCTTGGTCCAGGTTGCACATCGACTTTGCGGGGCCATTCAGGGGATCATACTTCCTCCTGGTGGTCAACTCATTTTCAAAATGGTTGGAGGTTTTCCCAATGACCAACACCTCCTCGGGTGCAACCATCAAGCGGTTGCGGAACCTATTTAGTTGTTTCGGGTTACCCGACATACTGGTCACTGACAACGCCAGTTCCTTCACCTCTGTCGAATTCCAGGCATTCCTAGAGAGGAACACAATTCGACACATTACCTCAGCCTCAGTGCGGATGACTAAAGAGACACTTCAGCGAATGGGCCCAGGGCATCTCAATCTACAATTGTACCAGTTCCTACTCTGCTACAGGGTAACTCCCCTCGCATCCGGACGCTCACCGGCGGAGCTCCTGATGCGAAGGAGATCGGTCACGCTTCTCAACTGCCTGGATCCAACCAGGGTGGAGGATAGGGAGAGAAATATAGGAATTGAGCATTCAAAAGTCTTTTCGGCAGGAGATACGGTGTATTGTAGAAATTACGCGACCAGACCAAACTGGGTGCCAGGGGTTGTACTTGAGCAGACGGGTCCTGTATCATATAAGGTGGAAACAAATATGGGGTTAGTATGGCGGCGACATGCTGATCAACTCAGGCTCAGGGTCACGGATACCCAGGAAGATGATGAATCAATGTTAGGGTCCTCCCCCACCCGCTCATTCCAAGGGGGAGAAACAGGGCAGTCACCATCAGGGAATCTCCACAGAGACACGGAGAACCTTCTTCCAAGGGGGGGGGGGACACCAGTATCTATTCCTCCCACAGGAATGTGTGTTTGAGCCCAGGCACAACACACCTTTCAGGAGTTGAAGAGCTCGAGGTGCCTGACGATTTTGATTTAAGGGATGGGGTGGGTGGGTTTGCGGAATGGTCCCCCACCCGTCTGAGCGAGAAGCGGGGTTTTGATTTAGCCCCAGGTACCCCCGGTCCAATTAATTTGGAGTTCACCCCCAGCCCCCCGAGAGTGAGGCATCCTTCCATTGAGTCACCCGCCACCCACACAAATGGGTGGGATTTTGAGTTGAGGAATTCTGCTAATGAGTCTCCTCGTCTTCCCATTGCAGGACGAGGAACCACGGAACACAGGACCTCTAGTTCCCCCGACCTCAGCCAGGCAGCCGCCCGACCCAAGCGTAATTGTGGGAAGCCACACTTCGTCCCATCCTAGGGGGGAGGAATTTTGTGTATGAAAGTCTATGCCTTTAAGAGAAATTGCTGTTGGGGTCTGGATAGGGGACAATGGGCTAAAATTGAATTCCTCCAAGACTGAGTGGCTATGGGGATCCCGTGTTATCCAGGGAGCCACTAACTTTGGTCTTGGATGGGGCTGCTTTGCCCCAGACAGACCCGCTATGCAACTTAGGGGTCCTCCTGGATTTGGGACTGCTACTTGTAGATCAGGTGGCAGCCGTGGCCAAGAGTGCTTTCACACAGCTTTGCGTCATCCATCAGTAGCGTTCGCTCCTGGACCAGGACTCCCTGCTCATGGTCACACATGCTCTGGTGACCTCCAGGCTAGATTATTGCAATGCGCTCTACATGGGGCTGCCTTTGATGGCCATTTGGAGGCTGCAACTGGTCTAGAATGCAGCAGCCCGGGTGGTGATGGGGTGCGGGTGTTATGCTCATGTCTCACCATTGCTCTGGGATCTGCACTGGTTACCAGTTTGTCTCCGGGTGCAATTCAAGGTGCTGGTTTTGACCTTTAAAGCCCTACATGGTAGTGGGCCAGGATACCTAAGAGACCGCATCATCCCAAAGTGTCTGTCCATCCAACCAGTGTGGACCGGAGGGGCTCTCTAATTGTTCCATCTGCCAGAGGGGCTCGCCTCTCTGGCACACGACGGAGGGCCTTTTCCATGTCCGCACCGGCCTTGTGGAACCTCCTGCCTGTAGAGTTGTGGGTGCAGACAGAGCTGCTGCCTTTCAGGAAAGATCTAAAAACCTGGTTGGCGGGGCAGGTGTGGGGCCTGGATGGAAGAGTGGCCCTTGCCTGTTGGCTTATAAAATAAAGTCTCTCCACTTTTTAATGTGGGTAGTTTTAATGTGGTTAGTTTTTTAAAAAACATGAATGGGGGAGGTGGGTGGGTAATTAAGGAGTTTTAATTGTTTTTTAAATGTTTTATCCTGCTGTAAGCTGCCCTGAGTTGGGTTCGTCTGATTGGGCGGCATAGAAATTTGAATTATAAACAAACAAACAAACAAACCAGCCAGGATAGTCCCAGGAAACACTCAGAAGAAGGGACTGGTAAACTGTGTATTCTCTAACTAGAAAACCCTGGAAAAGGTTGCCATATGTCAGTCTTGAATCAATTGTGGGCAGTTATTATTACAACTGATAGTAATTTCACATTGATGTTTCTGTTCCCTAGGTGCAGTCCGGTTGTGCTATTTAATCCTACAATGAATCCCTTACAAATCTATGCAGTGATCTGCTCTTTCATCAGTCTTCTGGTGCTTCTTATTTCCCTTGGCTCAGATTTCTGGGTGGTTAATGGCCCTACCCATTTAGGTCTATGGAACCTCTGTATAGCTTCTGTTTGTGCTGCATTTGGAACGAATGTGTCAGGTAAGATTGTTATGTGTCATTGTCATGGAAGAGTAATAGTGTCAGATCCAAACACGGCTTGCATTCTACAACTGAATCCTGGCAAGATTGAGTGGCTATGGATTAGGAGCCCTGCGTTATCCCAGGAGCTACCATCTTTGGTCCTGGATCGGGCTATTTTGCCCCAGACAGACCCGGTGCATAACTTGGGGGTCCTCCTGGACTCACAACTCCTGCTTGAAGAGTAGGTGGCAGTCATGGCCAGGAGGGCTTTTCCACAACTTCATGTAATTCGCCAGTTGCGCCTGCTCCTAGACTGGGACTCCTTGCTCATGGTCACACATACTCTGGTGACCTCCAGACTAGATTAATGTAATGCGCTCTACATGGGGCTGCCCTTGATGACTATCTGGAAGCTGCAGTTGATCCACAAGGTGGCTGCCTGGGTGGTAATGGGGTGCGGGTGCTATGCCCATGCCTCGCCATTGCTCCGGGAGCTGCACTGGTTACCAATTTGCCTCCGGGTGCAATTCAAGGTGCTGGTGATGACCTTTAAAGACCTACATGGTAGTGGGTCAGGATACCTAAGAGACTGGGTCTCTCCAAGAATGTCTGCCCATCCAACTAGAGTGGACTGGTGGGGCTCTCTAACTGTACCATCAGCTAGAGGGGCTCACCTGTCTATCACAAGAAGGAGGGCCTTCTCCGTGTCTGCTTTGGAACCTCCTGCCGACAAAGTTGCGGTTGCAGACATTATTGCTGCCCTTTATGAAAGAACTCAAAACCTGGCTGGCTGGGCAGGTGTGAGGTATTCCTGGGGTGGTGGTGCCTGCCTGGCTTATTTGAACTTTCCCTCTCTGCATACGGGGTGGGTGGTTTTTCTTAATAGGTTTTAATGTGTTTTTAACAGAGGTTTTAAAATAATTTTTAGTATAAATGTTTTTATGTTTTTATATCCTATTGTGAGCAGTCCAGAGTTGCCCCAGGTGAGGGGGCGGCAATATTTTTTTTTGTAAATAAATAAATAAAAAACTTTTGAATTTGCAGCATTTGTGGGGCTGTTTATGGACCTCCAACCAATAAATAGTCAACTGTGTCTAGAAGTAACATCACTACCGTTGCATATATTTGCCATTTTCAATGGGTTTATCTTCAAGACATTCTTTCTGCATCAAAGTATTTTCTAAGGAACAGGTGGTGGATTCCACCTATCACTGTATGTGAACTGATCAGGTAGAGAAAAGGCTGCATATGGAATTGTCTGCTGCAAACTTTTTTTTTTTTTGCAGTCAAATGATCCACAGGTGATCACAAATGAATCCAATCCTCCTCTATGCCTAAACATGACCCCTCCAATTATCTTAAAGTCTGGTCCTATCCCAACTGTGTTTTGTGTCAGAAATTACTCTGGGTTGAAAGGATTTTTTTTGCAGGGGATACCCGAGTGAGGGTCTTTTCATGTCCCCCATTGTGTAGCTCTCGAGTACTGAACCCCATCCTTCCGGTCTCCATGCCTTACCCACTACCCTTTCCAGCATGATCAGATATTTATTTTATTTTATTTATTATTATTTGCACTTATATTCCACCCATTTGGGATGGACTCCCACTCTGGGTGGCTTACACTATAAAATAAAATAAAAGTGAAACAATATCATTAAGACAATAAAACAACCCCCACTCACCTAATCAACATCAGAACTGAGGACCCGAGACTCTTGTGATAGAAAGGCAAATGGGGGGTGGGGGGGTCTCCTATTTTATCTTCAACAAAATGCCAAAGGCCTTCTCAAACAGAAAGGTTTTCAATTGTCTCTTAAAGGACACCAAGTAGTCAATCAAACACAGTTCCCCGGCAGTGTGTTCTATAGACCTGGAGCTGCCACAGAGAAAGCCCTACAATGGGTAGCAGACTTTCTAGCTAACCTGGGAGTCAGAACTTGGGAGTTGAGGTGTCTGAGAAGAACAGGGGAAGTGGGCCTAATTTCTGAGGGGAAGACACAATCCTTAAATCTTTACCTCAAGACATCATTGGAAAAGCAAGATCCCCCCCCCCCAAAAAAAATAATATATATATAAATAAATAAATGTTTTCAATCCACTGTGAATGATCTGTTGAGGATCTACAATTGCCATCAGTCATAGTGGCCAGATATGTGAGAATGTGAAGTCTGAATCATCCATGGAGGTCCAGTTGGGGGAAAGGCTATCTTATGTTGTGTAGTAGATTACAGACTTCAGAAGCATCTAGAAACTTTATATTTAGAAATATTTGCCTAAGGGTGCATGTTTTGATCTCAGAGATTACTCTGGGTTGAAAGGAGTTTTGCAAGAAACACCCGAATGAGGCTCATTTCATATCCCCCATCATGCAGCTCTTGGGTATCGAACCCCGTCCTTCTGGTCTCCATGCTCAACTTTAGCAAAGCTTCTCAGAATTTGTCTTCGTTAATATGAACAATGTGAAAAAGCTTGTCATTCAAAGGCCATGCTAGTAATATTCCAAGAATATTCTTGTAAGAATGAATGGCCACTAGATTAGCTCTGGAGATGAATTAACTTCTTCTCCTCTTCCTCTTTTTCCTTCTCTAGCTCCTTGAGATTGGATCCAAATGTGTCCGTCTTGACTTTAGATGCTTTGTGGTGGAGATTGACCATTCAGGTTGTGTAGTCTTTTGGATTACGTTGGCCATTGAGGTTGTCAATACTTGCATAAGAACTTTGATCTATGATACAGGCTACGTATGAGATGTCAGTGATGTTCTTGTCTAACACCTCTGATATATTGAATCCTGGTTTGTCTTGCCTCCCTTCCTTTCGATCTCTGCAGCTGCATTTAATGCGACCCGAGCTTTCATGCTGTTGGGGATGATCACCGGCACTGTCTCTTTCTTTGGACTTTGTGCTTCACTCTTTGTCTTGCAGTTGGGTCCCCTGTTCTTGACCAGGATTTCAGCTGCAGCCAGTTTCCTTGCAGGTATAATGGGGACAACATTTGTGTTCTGCTTTCACAATCACTTCCAACTCTTTAGTATCAGTAACTCCAGCCATAATCATGGATTTAAATATGGAAGACTCTACCCTGGGACCCTTTGAAGCTGTCCCCATAGAAAAGATCATAGCACATGGGGAGAGGATATGTCTACATGTTTATGTGTCCTTATGATTGCCATATGCCCTGGTTTTCCAGGATTTCCCCAGATTCAAGCTGTCCCGGCCGGTTCAAGGAGAAAAAAAACACGTAAAAGTCCTGGATTTTAAAATTTGAACAAAGGAAGCAAGATCACCCTTCACCAAGGGATTGTTGCAAAGAGTTAATTTATTGCCTCCCTGCCTTTCTTTCAATTATCCTGCTTGAAAGCAGTGACAGCAAAACAGCACCCTGATAAGCCCACCGTGGAGAGGAGACACTTGCAAGCAAGATAGTTGAAAGAAAGACACAGAGGTAGTGAAATAACTCTTTGAAAAAATCCCTTGGCTCACCTTGAAGTTTGGGGGAGTCGTCCTCAGCCCTTTTCCTTGAAAGCCGGGAGTGAGCAAGAAAAAGAAGCCAACCCTTCACCATACACTGGGACAGAGGATTCCTTCTTCATGTGACTGCAAAGGGTTAATTGCATAGGGTCAGTGTTCCCTGTCTGCCCTGGACAGGGATTCTGTGGGGTCTTAGAGCCACGGTTTTCCTGACAACCCCGTCCAACGCATGCACAGTTTGGAGAATGCAATGTCTGTCCCTGTTTGGCTGGAGAGAATTATGGCAACCCTATGTGTCCTGGATAAAAATGGACACTGGTAACCATTTCCCATAGGATGAAATACAAATAAAAACATCAGGCAGAGAAACCTTACCACAATAGAGTCTGCCAAACTGATAATTTTTAAATGAGGAATGTGTTTTGGATTCAGAAAAGTGGCATATAGTTAACTGATTCAGGCTGTCACTCTGCAATGCTGAAGGCAAATGGAAAGCCACTGCATTATATTATTCCCAGGACAATCTTCATGGCTGATTGCCATGATGATTGCCAGTATTCAGTATTGGATATGGCAACCAAAGAAGAAGAAAGGAAAGATGGAACTCTTATGAATGTTGATGTAGTTAATGGTGGTGATCATTGTCATTATATAATTTTCTGGATAGCTATGTGGTCTAGGTATCTGGCTGCAGAGCCAGAAGTTGAGAGTTTGATTCCCACATTGTGCATAGAGAACTTTCTAGTTCTTTAGTTCCTCAACTAGGTACCTGAAACTACAGAGCTATCCGGGAGATGCTAAGTTTATCCTGATGACAATAATGATGATTATGATGGTCATGTTTAGCATCAATCATAAATACCACCACTGCCATGCCTTTGAATCCCAGTTTTTGAGGAGGTCAACTGGGATATTCCTACTGACTTCATGTCCAATTTCTGGGCTACCTGTAGTCATCTGGCCAATGGGTGTGACAACTAAAACCCAGGACTAAATCAGTCTTTGACTTGATCACACAGAGTGCATCTATTTACACCTCCTTTTCTTTTACTTTCTAGCTATTTGTGCCATGATTGCCATGGCTGTCTTCACAGGAACTTCAGTTAATCCATCCATCAGTTTTGGGTGGTCTTTTGGCTTGGGCTGGGCTTCTTTCCCCCTGTTCCTTTTAACAGGTAAATATGTGCAGAAAGGGGATGTTTAATTGTATTTATATGCTTGGTATTCACAAAATGCCATGTGCATTTTGAAAAAAGGTTTGTTGGTATACTGCTTCATCTGTACTAGCACTACTCTGGGCAGTTTACAGGTTGGAACTAAAAATTAGTTATAGAACTATTGGTAGGCTGTTCCACAGGTATGACAGAATTACACAATAGACTATGACAGTCCTAAGTAGGGTTGACATATGTCCCAGTTTTCCAGGATTTTCCTGGATTCAAGCTGTCCCGGCCGGTTCAAGAAAAACCATGTAAAAGTCCTAGATTTTTAAATTTGAACAAAGAAAGCAAGATCACCCCTCACCAAGAGATTTTTGCAAAGAGTTAATTCACTGCTTCCCTGCCTTTCTTTCAATTATCCTGCTTGAAAACAGTGAAGGCAAAACAGAACCCTAAGAAGTCCTCTGGGGAGAGGAGACACTTGCAAGCAAGATAATTGAAAGAAAGGCATGGAGGCAGTGAAATAACTCTTTGTAAAAATCCCTTGGCTCATCTTGAAGTTTGGGGGACAAGGCATCGTCCTCAGCCCTTTTCCTCGAAAGCCGGGGGAGGGGGAGCAAGAAATACCCATATCTAAGAAGCCAAGCCTCCACCATACACTGGGATGGAGGATTCCTTCTTCACATGACCACAAAGTGTTAATTGCATAGGGTCGGTATTCTCTGTCTGCCCTGGACAGGGATTCTGTGGGGTCTTTGAGCCGTGGTTTCCCTGACGGGGCGTCCAACACATGCACAGTTTGAAGAATGCAATGTCTGTCCCGGTTTGGCGGGAGAGAATTATGGCAACCCTAGTCCTAAGAAGTGTTCCCTCTTAGAGCAAAAGCAGCCAAAGTGGGATATGCAGAACGCACACTTCCCTGCTCATTTTTATGTGTTCACCATTTTTAAATAAACCTGAAACACAAACTAGCAGGCCAGACAGGGACTTTATGAAGTCTTTCTGAACCACTGCTCTCCTTTCGAACAAGGTGAATGGTCCTGTGTGCCTTATTTCCATCAAAGAGAAGGCGTTCATTCATTCATCCTTTGCAAACTGGAAGCAGATATCAGATGTCATTTCAGCTTCATGATTTGGGCTACTTCTTATCTGAAAATACCTTGTCACAATAATCTAGCAGCACGAGAGAGAGAGAGAGAGATATATCTTTTTTTTGTGACCAGGTGGGTGTGTTTGATATTTAGAGTGCTTATCTTAACCTATAAAACCAAGTGTTAACCGTTGGAACTGGCTATAGGTTGCTATGCCTCGCCCTACTTGCCTGCACTCACCCTTCATGCAAATGGCCGATCTGGGTCCACAGGTCAACAAAGGATTGAGAAAACAGGCAGTGGGGCAACAGCCCCACAAACGCGAAAAAAGGGAAACAACTTCCTTTCCCAACATTCCTTGCACCGCGCCGCACCAGAGCCAATCAGGCTGAGAGGCTCTCGCACGGCGCGGTGCAAGGAACGTTCGGAAACGTGCCGCAGCCAATTAAAAAAACCGTTTAAAAAAAAACGCAGCACAAACACAAAGCACAAACCCATAACTACAAGCCCCAGCGTCCTGCGCGCCATGAGTGCGCAGAATGCTGAGGAAGCCAGCACCCAAAAATAAAACAAAAACAAAAACACCGGGAGAGCAAGTCCAACAAGCCGCGGGAACTAAAGCCCCCCTCCCGAACGGCGCCTAAAGCTCCTAATCAGAGTTTCCCCTTTAATATCACTGGGTGGGGGCTGGGGTGTTGTGCTCCCCCTCTCTACTGGCTCCCCTGGGTTGAGAGGGTTGGGGGGACCAAAGGAGTCTGTCTCCCCAAACCTCCTGACCCCAGGGGACCTGGCAGAGAGGGGATTCCCCTTCCACACACACACACGCCCCATTTTAAAGAGAAGAAACCAAGCGGTTACTTCTCTTTAAAAACGGAGTGGGGGGGAATCCCCCTCTCCGATGGCTCTCCTGGGTCTGGAAGGGTGGGGGAGACAGACCCCTTTTCTCAACCCAATCCTCCAAAACCCAAGGAAGCCAGCGGAGAGGGGGATCACAACCCCCCCACTGATATTAAAGGGGAATCCCCAATTGAGATTTCCCTTTTAATACATCAGCCTTACAGTTTGATAGGATATTATGACCTCAGAAATGCTCAGATTTGAAGACATTACATCACAGATAGGGCTGGATGAGAGCAGTGGAACCAGTGAGTGAGAGATATCTGACGAGTCAATCCATTTTCTCTTTCTAATCAATCTCTTTTCTCTCCCAACAGGTGTGCTTGCTCAGCTGATAAAAAATGATACAACAGCATGATCCCAGTGGGAAAGTGGTGATGCTTTCTGAGGTGAAGCTCATAGCTATTATATCATTTGGGTCGGGTCATGGAGAGAGGTTTTCCAGCTATGTAAAATCAGGAACTGTACCCTGTACAAACTCTCCGAAAAGGGTTCAAGATCTTGGAGAGCTCCTATAAATTTCTAACTAAAATGGCGGGTAGATTCACTCTCTCTGCAAAAACGGAGTTACCAGCCTCTGCTTCTGCTCTCAGACATACTTACGCTCCATGGTAATGCAGCCACTCTTTCCCCTTCTCTCATTTCCCCCTTCATGTCAAGCAAAGGAGCTCTTCTGGAAAGCAACTTTTCTCTTGCTAATGTTTGAATCAGATCCAGGTGTATCTTTTCCCCCACCCCCTTTTTTATTGAAAAAGTGTGCTTTATAAAAAAAACAACCAAAAAACTCCACCAGCATTTCACTTTGTGTTATTTGTTCTTTAGTGTATAAAGATCCTGGGCAAATTGTTGGGCAAAGATTGTTGTTGTTGTTGTTGTTGTTGTTGTTGTTGTTGTTGTTGTTGTTGTTTTGCATTGATGTTTGTCAGCTTTGAAGTGCAGGAGTCCATCATGACAACTTGTCATTTTCACTATCATCACCATCAGACACATAAGAAGTGGAAGGAAGGCCAAGCTACAAAGGAAGAGTATAGACAAACAGTGAAGAACTACAGCAGGGGTTCCCAACCTACAGCCCACTGGCCAGTGCCATCACTGCCCGGAAGTGGAAGCATATGTGTTTACATCAGCAATAAATGCACCTGTGGCTGTCATAAATGTGGAAATGGGTGTTTTTTTGTCAACCATAAATGGGTCTGCAACTTCCATAAATGTGGAAGTGGGCACATTTACGTCAGCCATACATGTGCCCGCTTCTGGTTCTGGGGGGGGGGGGTATGGTCTGGCCCGCTCAGTTGTCTAGCAGCTCCTACCACTCTTTTTGCCACCATCGATGCTGGGGCAGGGAAGCCCCAACGGAGCTCGCCCCATAGCCAGATGAGTAGGGACGGGGAGGAAGAACTTGGCACACCTGGGGCTCGCCTGCCTGTGGCCCCAAGGGCAGCCCCCCCTCTTCCCACCACCATCGACGCCAGGGCAGGGAAGCCCCAATGGAGCTTGCCCCGCAGCCAGACAAGGAGGGGCAGGGAGGAAGAACTTTCCACACCTGGGGCTCGCCTGCCCATGACCCCAAAAACAGCTCCCACCCCTCTTCCCACCACCATTGATGCCAGGGCAGGGAAGTCCCAACTGAGCTCACCGCTACTGCTGACGCTGGACCTGGCGGATTTTGCCCAGCAATCAGCCGGGGGAGGAGGAGTCGGGGAGCAAGGCTTGAAACACCTGGGGTTGCTTTGCCAGCCCCAAAGGTTGCTCCCCACCACCATTGCCACTATCGCTGACGCTGGACCATGGTGGACTTCACCGGCAGTCGGCCGGGGTAGGAGGAGGTGGGGAGCGGGATGCGGAACACCTGGGGTTACTCTGCCAGCCCTGGAAACTGCTCCCCGCCGCTGCCACTACCACTGCCGCTGGACCCTGCAGACCTTGACCGGCAATCATGTGTCCCTTCGTTTGCCCCCCCCCCCCGTTCTTTCTGGGCAAAACCAGTGGAGGGCCATCCCAGTCACTTGGTGTGGGAACTTGAGGGAGGGCTGCGGGCAGCGCTGGTGGTCGAGGGATAAGGTGCCCCCTCCCAAACCCGATAAGTGTACCTGGTGTTTTAAGGGGGTGGGGGGAAATGAGTGGGTTGGTTTTAAGTGGGCTAGGGAGAGATGGAGGGAAAAATTGCCTTGCCAGCTGGGTAGGAGGGGCAGCATTCTGTCTGGGGTAATTGAGGAGGCTCTGGGGGCCAATATAGGGGTTGTGACGGGCATGGGGTGATATAGCAGGTACCGAGGGGCAGGCTGCACATGGGGAATGAGGGACCGATGGTTAGTATCCGTCCCTCATTCCGGGCCCCCGGTTACACCTCTAGGCCCTGAGCAGTCGATCCAGGGTGGCCCTGCCCTTAGATGTGTGCTGATGAATGCCAGGTCGATTTGTAATAAGACTCCCCTGATACAAGACTCCATTCTGGGGGGAGCGGGCCGACCTGGCTGAGACCAGAGGATGGGGTTCCTCTGCCAGAAATGTGTCCAGCCAGTTTTGGCATTTGGCACCAGCCTAAGGAAGAGGGTAAGGGCGGTGGCATTGCTGTTATAGCCAGGGAGTCACTGGGAGCTGCGAGGGCTACCGCTCCACAATTTCCGGGATGTGAGGCCTTGCTCCTGTGGTTGGTCCCTAAGGGTCAGTTGGGGACTTTACTCCTGTACCTGCCCCCTGCAGGGTAAGGGACTCCCTACATGAGCTCCTCGAGGCCGCCTCAGTGTTGATGTTGGAGTTTCCTAGGCTGATGGTCCTGGGAGACTTCAACTTGCCTTTGCTGAGGACTGCCTCTGAGGTTGCACAGGAGTTCATGGCTTCCACATCAGCCATGGGCCTGACTCAGGTAATTCAGGGGCCCGACAAGGGGTAGTGGCCACATGCTGGATTTAATTTTCTTGTCAGAGCAATGGCACAGTGATCTGAATTTACATAACTTAGATATAACACCTGTGCCATGGTCAGATCACTATCTGGTGACTCTGGACTTCCTGGGGGCAATGTTTCACCGTAGGGAGGCGGGGCCTATTAAATTGGCCTGCTCTCGGCGACTAATGGATCCTGATGGATTCCAGAGGGAACTGGGTTTTTTTTTCCTCTGGATTGACAACACGATTCATCTGAGGCACTTGTTGACCTCTGGGGTAGGGTGACAGTGGCAGCCTTGGATGAAATCGTGCCACTGCGGCCTCTCCGAGCTCATGGAGCATGGTCATCTCCACAGTGGTGGGCATCAGCAGGTTCGCACCAGTTCGCCAGAACCGGTAGAAGATATTCTGGCTGGACCCGCCCATCCAAGCTTTGAAATAAAGTAGTCCTAATTCAGGTGCAACGCAGGGCTTTCCCTCTGGCCATGCCCACCATACTGCAGCCATAGTGTGGTAGTAATTTTTTTGGAGCCCATCACTGCATCTCCGTGGTTCACAGAGGAACTGTGTGAGCTCAAACGGGCAAAGAGACGCCTAGAGCACCGCTGGGTGAAGACCCAGAGTGAGTCCGATTGGACACTAGCTTAAGCCGCTATTAGGGCCTACCTAGAGGCAATGGGGGTGGTGAGGTGGCAATACTTCACCATCCTTATCGCCTCCACTGATAATTGCCCAGCCACCCTGTTCCGGGTGACCAGGCCCCTCCTTGGCAGGGAGGGGATGGTGCCAGGTGGGAAGGATTTGGCTGAGGACTTTGCTGACCATTTGGTGGACAAAATTGATCGGATTCGCTTGGGGTTTAATCCTGGTGTGAATGGAGTGGGTCCAGAGGATGCTGGAGCACAGTCTTGCCATGTCATATGGGATCAGTTTGATCCAGTTGGCTCTGGTGAAGTGGACAGGCTCCTTGCAGCTGTTCACGTCACCACATGTTTATTGGACCCCTGTGCCTCTTGATTGGTAAAGGCCTCCAAGGCGGTGACAGGTGGCTGGGTCGAGGCAATAATCAATGCGTAGCTGCGGGAGGGGTTGTTTCCTGCACCTTTAAAACATGCTTTGAAAAAAGCATCCCTAGACCCAGCAGTCCTATCCAACTATAGGCCTGTCTCCAACCTCCCCTTTATGGGGAAGGTACTGGAGAAGGCAGTGGTGCATCAGTTGCAGGGGGTACTGGATGTAGTGGATTATCTAGACCCCTTTCAGTCTGGTTTCAGGCCCGGATATGGTACTGAGATGGCATTAGTTGTGCTGATGGATGATCTGTGGCGGGAGCGAGACGGAGGTTGTCCGTCAGTTCTTGCTTTCCTTGATCTCTCTGCGGCCTTCGATACCGTTGACCACAGTATCCTTCTGGAACGGCTCCGAGGATTGGAGATCCAGAGCACTGTGTGGTCCTGGTTTTCCTCATTTCTGAAGGGCTAGACCCAGTCGGTGTGGTTGGAGAATGGGAGGTCCAGCTCTAGGCCCCTCAAATGTGGCGTGTCTCAGGGTTCGGTGCTCTCTCCTTTCCTATTTAACATCTATATGAAGTCGCTGGGTGAGATCATCCGTTCCCATGGGGTGTGGTACCATCAGTACGTGGATGACACTCAGTTGCACATCTCAGCCCGTGGTGATCCCAGCAATGCTGTCAAAGTCCTATTTCGGTGTCTGAGGGCTGTGGGGGTATGGATGGGGGCCAATGGGCTACAACTGAACCACAGCAAGACTGAGTGGCAATGGATTGGGGGCCCGGTGCTGCCCAGGGAACTACCATCTTTGGTCTTGGATGGGGATATTTTGCCCCAGACAAACCCTGTGCACAACTTGGGGGTCCTCTTGGATTCATGGCTGCTGTTAGAAGAACAGGTGGTGGTCATGGCCAGGAGGGCTTTTGCACAGCTTTGGCTAATTCACCAGTTGCACTTGTTCCTGGACAGGGACTACCTGCTTATGCTCACTCATGCTCTTGTCACCTCCAGACTAGACTATTGTAATGCGTTCTACATGGGGCTGCCCTTGATGACCATTCGGAGGCTACAACTGGTTCAGAATGCGATGGCCCGGGTGGTGATGGGATGTGGACACTATGCCCATGCTTCACCACAGTTTCGGGAGCTGCACTGGTTTCCAGTTTCCAGGTGCAATTCAAGGTGCTGGTAGTGGGCCAGGATACCTAAGAGACCGCATCGGCCTAAGGACGTCTGTCCATCAAACCAGAGCAGACTGGAGGGGCTCTCTTATTGTACTATTGGCTAGCACAAGGAGGAGGGCCTTCTCCGAGTCAGCACTGGCCCTCTGGAACCTCCTGCCAACAGAGCAATTCTCCAGACAGAATTGCTGCCTTTCAGAAAAGAACTTAAAACCTTGCTGGCAGGCCAAGTATGGGGTGCAGGTGTTAGGGTGTCCACCATTGGGGAACTCTACCCCCCTCGGTCCCTGCACCCTTTTTAGTGGGTGGGTAGTCTTAATCAGTTTTAACTATTTTTTATTTATGATTGTAAACTGCCCTGAGTTGGCCATGGCCAAGTGGGTGGTATAGAAATTGAAACAAATAAATAAATAATAGAAAACAATGCAGTAACAACTAGAAGCCATCATGGTTGTATCAGACTAATCTGATTTCATTTTTCAACCAGTAAACTTCCATGGTAGACAGTGGGAATGCTGTTAATGTAATATATCTTGACTTCAGCAAAGCCTTTGACAAAATGCCATGATAACCTTACTAGGTGTGGCCTGGATAGCACACATGTCAGGTGGATATATAGTTTTTTACTGAACTCTACTCAGAGAGTTCTTATTAATGGCTTCTTCACAAGCTGGGAGGGTTAACAAGTGCATTGCCACAAGGCTCAGTTCTGGCCTTGTGCTCTTCAACATTTTCATTAAAGACTTGGATGAGGGATTGCAGGAAAAATTATTAAAATTGCATGTGACACAAAACTGGGTGGAATAGCTAATACCTTGGAAGACAGGAGTAACATTCAGAAATATCTTGATAGGCTTGAACACATTGACTGAAATGAACAGAATGAAATTATCATGGAGAAGTGCAACATTTTATGCCTAGGGGAAAAATCCATAGTTGTAAAATCGGGGATTCTTGGCTCAGTAATACTACAAGTGAGAAGGATCATAGGCTAAATATGAGCAAACAGTGCTAGTCCACCTCTATTCAGCACTAGTTAGACCACATGTAGAGCACTGTGTCCAATTCTGGGCACCTGGGCATGTTTAGCCTTGTGAAAAGGAGACTGAGAGGGGATATAATAGCACTCTTCAAATACCTAAAAGATTGTCATAAAGAGGAGTGTCAGTGCAGGAAATGTAACAATGGACTGAAACCAAAGAAAGCCAGATACAGGCTGAATATCAGGAAAAACATCTTAACAGTTAGAACAGTACGACAGTGGGACCAACTTCGTTGAGAGGTGGTGAGCGCTCCAACACTGGAAGCATTCAAGAGAGAATTGGGCAACCCTCTGTCAGATCTGCTTTGAGTCAGGATTCCTGCCTGGAATAGGGGGTTGGACTTGATGGCTTAAAAGGCCCTTTCCAACTTGGTGATACACGTCATTGTTGTTGGCTGCTACTCGTATCCGAGCACAATTTTTTCCTGGAAGTCACTTTCTCAGTTGATGAATGTGTCTCTGGTGACTCAGTTAACCAATCCTGGCATGAAACATGTGAGCACACACAGTACTCTGAATAGATGGTGGAGAGTGTAGTTGAGTTTGACGGAGCTTCTGTGCTTGTCGCTTAGCCTCTTCATGTCTGTGATGTTCTCCTTCAAAGTGAAGGTAGCAGCAGAGATGGTTTGACAACAAAGTGGGCAATCTACGTCTATGACCACTGCCTCCCAGGTTTGGGGGTTTATATCTGACACCTTCATGGTTTGTTTCAGCTGGTCCTTATAATGCTTCAAAGGAACTCCATGCGATTTTGTACCAGAGCTAAGTTCCCCATAAATAATTTTATGAGGAAAGATGGAGTCATCCATACAATGCATGTGACCTATCCATCTAAGATGATGGCCTAAGATGGAATCTTCAATGCTATTTATATGCGCCTTCTCGAGAACTGCGATGTTGGTGACATAGTCATCTCACTTGATGTTCAAGATGGACCTTAGCTTCTGTTAGTGAAGGTGCTTAAGCTTTTTGATGTCTTGATGATAGAGGATCCATGTTTCACAGGCATACAATAAAACTGAGATAACAATACCATGAGGTTTGTATGAACTCTTAAATCTTTGTTCATGAAGACCTGGTGTGATAGATGACCAAGGGCAGAATGAGCAGCACTGATTTTCTTCACCATGTCCTGTTCACAAGTGAAGTTTTTATATAGGATGCTACCAAGGTAAGAAAAATGGTCTACCTGTTCCAATGTCAAATCTCAGATGGTAATACTGAGCTCTGGAAGGGCTGTCCTTGGGGCAGTTTGTGCAAGTATCTTGGTTTTCTGAGCATTTATGGCAAGGCCAAAAAGATCACATGCATTCTTGAAACAGTTGACTGACTGTTGCAGCTCCTCAGGTGTGAGAGCAGGTGATGCCACATGATCAGCATATTCAGTGGCCGGCATCAGCCAGTTCACACCGGATTATGCGTACTGGTAGCAAAACCGGCTGGCCATGCCCACCTCCCCACCCCACCCTGCCCACCTCCTCCTCCTCCTCTCCCCACACTCTGCCTCGCCTCCAGTCCTGCGGGAGGAAGAAGTGGAAGAGGAAGATGCTCCTACCTCTGCCCCCACCCCCGTGGTCCCAGGGGGAAAAGGAACAGGGAGCTGCCCAACGCAGCTGGCTTGGGCCAGGCAGGGCCACACTGCAGCCACTTGGGCACTCCTGCCTCACCCCCTGGTCCTTGGGGGAAGAGGAAGAGGAAGATGCTCTTGCCTCCCCCCGTGGTCCCAGGGGGGAGAGGAACAGGGAGCCACCCGACGCAGCTGACCTGGGCCAGGCAGGGCCACACTGTAGCCGCTTGGGCACTCTTGCCTTGCCCCTGGTCCCAGGGAGGAGGAGGAAGAGGAGGAAGAAGAAGACGCTCCTGTCTCTCCTCGTGGTCCTGGGGGAAGAGGAAGAGGGTGCTGACTGATGCAGCTGGGTCAAGCAGGGACGGGCCCTGCCACCTGGGCGCCCCACTGCCTTGCCCCTTCTGGTTAAGTCTGTATGTTTTTTATTTTGTTTACTTTGCTGTATGTGTGATACTCACCTGTGTGTGTGTGTGTGTGTGTGTGTGTGTGTGTGTGTGAGAGTTGTGTATACTTGCATTAATTAGCTAAAACACATATATCAATGCACACATTAGAAGAAGAAAAATGTGGAGGGAATTTGTTGTAGGAAGAAAAAGGAAAAATCTCCACCAAAATACAAGGTGTGAAAGAAATGAAAGAAATTCAAAGAATGCAAGCGCGGCGCCAAAATGGCCGCCATGCTCTTTGTGGGGCCCCCCCACTGGACAAAGGCATCCGGGTAGTTAGGGGGCGTGGCCAGCTCCCTTATAAAAGGGGTGGCCACGAGGCAGCCGAGCTGCCATTTTGCGAAGCAACGGAGCGGAGAAGTTTTTCCCTCCTGCCTCCGTCGCTCTTTCCTTTTAGCCGGGAAGCCTATTGGGCGGCGTTTTTCTCTCCTTCTCTTGCTCTGGCTTCCCGGCAGATCGTTGCCTATGCCCTCTAGGAAGAAGGCAACTGCGGACGCAGTTCGTTCCGCGCGGAGGCGCCAGCCCGGTCGGAGGACCGCGACTGCGCCTCCTCAGCGGCCCCCCCCTTGCCAGAGCCCGCCGGGACCGGTGGGATGGGGTTGGTGGCCCCTTGGCCTGAGGCGGGTCGTCCGCGTACCGGCCCGGTAGGGGCTGCGGCCCCCAGCCCGCAGGCAATGGCCACTGCCCCTGGCATGGCCCATTCTTCGGGGCCATCTCTCATTGTACGCAGCTTCCTGCGGGGGGTTCCAGCCAAGGGGGGGTGGTTGGGTTCCCTACCTGGCAGGGTATGCCCCCGGCCCTATGGGGGCCGGGCCTGGGCTCTTGGCCGTATTCGGTCCCCGGGGTCCAGGGACCTGGACCGGCGCCTGCGGCCCGTGGGCCGGCTGGCCCTTTGCCCCCCCTGGGATTGGGGGGCTATGTTACTGTCGACGCCCTTCTGGCCCGTGTTGCGGCCCTCGAGGCATCACTCGCGAGGGTTGACCGCCCGGGGGTCCCTTTTGGGGTGCCGGTTGAGGCTTCGTCTGCCGGGCAGCAGCAGGCAGCTGGACGGGTCGAGCTGCCCGAGGTATGTGGGCCGGCGTCGGCCACTGCCTCGCAGCTCCCCGATCAACAGGTTGGTGCGGAGCAGGCCCTGGCGACGAGCTCAGTTGCGATCGTGAGCTCCGACGCCCCCAGTGGGCTGGAACCCCCGGTGGGGGCGGCCCACGGGGGTGCAGCATGTGAGTATGCGGTTCAATCGAGTGCACCCACACACCTAGTTACCTTGGGGGGAACAATTCAGTGGCCATGGCCTCGAACGGGTGGCGCGTCGGTTCAGTCGCCGACGTCCCACCCGGCGACTTCACTTCCCACCCAGGGCCCTATTTGGGGTGGCACCTCCTACTCAGTGGGGACCGTGTCAGGGGTGACCGGGTTGGTCCAGGCTCCTTTCGCAATGCCCACAGTTCCCACCGTGCCGGTGTCGGCATTGCCGACAGCGGGGTATTCCTTGCCCCCTTGGGGATCATCTGACCCAGGCTGCTAAAGAAGATCCGGCGTGGGGACTATGTGGACAGCTTCTCCCTTTTTAACAGAGAGCCCACCAAGGGGGAGAGGGAGGGGCAGGATGAGAAGGATAGGGAACGGGCACGTCGTCGTAAGCCGCCACGCACGTGGCCAACTGGTTGCCAGCGTACCTCATATACATGGCGGTTTACCTCAGGGCTGGGCCAGATCTGCCAATCCCGATGGTCCGGTGTTTGGGCGATATATACCGGCCGATGGTTGACTTCCCGGGCCCGTCGTGGATGGCTTACGACGAAGAGTTCCGTATGCAAATTCCCCTGCACCCAGAGATGAGGTGGGACGAGCCGTGCCAGAAGCTGTGGCTTCTGTACATGACTCCCACGTGCCCTGCGCCTGGGGGAAGATACCATTGTGGACATGTGGTCCAGCGAATGGCCCCAACACAGATACCCCGCCAGGTGGCAGGGCAGGGGGTTCCGGCCCGCCTGATGTGCTGGACTTTCTTGTCCAATAGTTCCTGCAATAGGAAGAATTGCCGGTACAAGCATGAGTGTACCTCTTGTGCTGGCCCCCACGCTGCATCCGCCTGCCCCAGGCCTGGAGGGATGCGGGGCAGGGGTGGGGGTGGACATGGGGCTGGCAAGACTGCCGCAGTGGGAGCTGGTCCATCGAAAGGCCCCCTCCCCAATTAATGTGGACATGTTGGAGCGTTGCCTTGCATTGTACCCGAGGGAGGCGGATGCAGTTTACCTGCTTCGGGGTTTTCGACTGGGGTTCCGTATTCCTTTCATGGGTGGTAGGTCCCCCCAAGACCCCCCCCCCAACCTTTTGTCCCTTAGGGGAAGGGAGGAGGTGGCTGCTGCCAGCATTGCTAAGGAGATTAATGCGGGCAGGGTCGCAGGCCCTGTCCCTGCACCCCCGCTCCGGGGAGCGTATTATTTCGATGAGGCCATGCCTTTTGGCTGTTCCATTTCATGCTCGTCATTTGAGCGTTTCAGCACCTTCCTAGAGTGGGCTTTTGTCCGCAGGTCAGGGTCCCGGTCTGTAGCCCATTCCCTGGATGATTTTATTTGGGGCTGAACGGGGCTGGGACACGTGCACACGTCTCCTCAACACATTTCAGACGCTAATAGAGGAACTTGGTGTCCCTTTAGCGCCCGAAAAGACCGAGGGCCCATCTACCCAGCTTGTCTTCCTGGGGGTGGAGATTGACACGGTAGCGCAGGCTTCTAGGTTACCGCGGGATAAGGTGTCAACGCTAGTGGCCCTTATCTCGGACTTGCTTGCCAAGCGCATGGCATCACTGAGGGAACTGCAGGTGCTACGTGGTCACCTCAATTTCACTTGCAGGGTGGTCGCACCGGGCAGGGCATTTGCTCGGCGCTTGTGCGACGCCATGGCAGGATTATCCAGGCCCCACCATAGGGTTAGACTTACCCGGGGTATCAGGGCAGACATGCTTGTCTGGCTCCAGTTCCTGAGGGAGTTCAATGGGGTGTCATTTTGGAGGTCTGAGCTCCTGGCTTCCCCTCACTTTCAGATACAGTCCGATGCCCCAGGATCCCTGGGTTATGGGATGTACTTCACTGGGAAGTGGGCCTATGGTGGGTGGCCACCAGCCTGGGCAGGCACGGGTCGCCTGCGTGATCTCACGTATCTGGAACTTTTCCCTATCCTGGGTGCTTTGATGCTATGGGGCGAGTAGTGGGCCGACTCGGTTGTACATTTCTGGTGTACAATGCAGCCGTTGTCCACATTGTCAACTCACAGACTTCCAAATTGCCCAGGGTCATGGACCTAGTGCGCCAGTTTGTGTTGCGCAGCCTGCGCCTCAACGTCCTCTTCTGGGCCAGGCATGTCCCGGGGGTCAATAATGATATCGCTGACGCTTTGTCCCGCCTGCAGATCCCCCGGTTCCGTGCCTTGGCCCCGGATGCGGAGGAATTTCCCTCGCCACTCTCGGATGAGATATGGACTATTGGCAAGGAGAGGTGAACCAGGCGATTGGCTTGTCACTAGCGCCACGCACGCGTAAGGCGTATCACCACGCATTCAATTCTTCAGAGCTTTCTGTCCCCAATTCCGGCTGCCAGGAACCTGGCCGGTCCCAGTGACCCATGTACTGCGGTTCATGGTTTACCTGCATGCCCAGGGCCTTGCACCTCGCACCATAGCATCTAGGCTGTCAGCGTTGGCTTTTATGGCCACGGTGGGAGGTCGTGTGGACAGTACCGCTGACTTCCGTGTGAGACATGTTTTGGAGGGGTGGGTGCGGGAGCGTGGGCGTTGCCCGGACGACCGCCACCCGATTTCCCCAGGGGTTCTTACCCAATTGGCCCGGGGCTGGCCTGGCCTCTGTTTTGATAGATATGAGGCAGCCCATTTCATGCAGCTACAACGGTGGCCTTTTTTGGAGCGCTCCGCATCAGCGAGCTTGAGATGCTGTCTAAGGCGGATGCAAGTCGTAGGGCACTGGAACTCGAAGATGTCTGTGTGGACAATATTGGGCTCAGTTGGGGATACGCTCCTCTAAAACGAATCAGCATGGTGTAGGCAGTGGTGTAGACTGCTACGATGTTCTTTGGCAGACATCTGTCCGGTTGGTGCCCTACAGGGTTTCCTTGCACTGCGTGGCATGCACCATGGCCCGTTTTTCTGTCACCAAGGTGGGTCTTCCCTTACTAAATTTCAAGTTGGGAGGGTGCCGGGAGGGCACTAGACAGTGTTGGCCTCTCTGGGGCTCGTTGCGGCACCCACTCGTTCAGGATGGGGGCGGCTTCTACTGCAGCTGTTTTTTGGTACTCCGGGGCTGAAATAAGCCGCATGGGAGGGTGGGGATCACAATGTTTTCAGTTTTGTGTTCGCCCTTTGCAACCGTGAGTACCAGTTTAGTCACTGCACTGTTTCTCCCCCCCTTTTTTTTCCTTGACAGACCCTGGGTGTCGTTTTTCACCGGTGACAGTATGGCTGGTGGGCCATAGCCACGTGCACAGGGCAGCGCGTTACGCTGCATGGGGCAGCGCGTTACGCTGCACAGGGCAGCGCGTTACGCTGCACAGGGCAGCGCGTTACGCTGCGGCGACAGAGTGGGGACCCCGACTGGGACTGGGTGCATCCGCACGTCTCAGGTGGTATGGTAAGCGCGGCATGTTAGGGCGGGAACTGTTGCCATTCCTTTTCTACATCAGGGATGCTGACCCGCCCGATGTCCTGGTTATGTACCTTGGGGGGCGATGGCTTGGGACAGGTCACTGGCCTATCGCGGAAGCTTGCGATTTGCAGTGACCTGCCCTACTCACATTATGTGTGGCCTGCCACAACCCTCAATTGGTCAGACACGATACCGCGGTACGCTTACAGGGGAGCGTTCGGCCTCGAGGCTCTTGACTGAGCCGACGCTCTGTGAATGGGGCTATTGCCCGGATCCTTTTCGACAAGGGCGGGGGACGCGTCATTAGCCTCCCCGTGATCAGTCTGCAAAATTACGAGCTTTACTTAGGGGATGGGGCCCATCTGTCACAGGGAGGTATGGACCTCTGGTTAGTGGACTGGCGAGCATGCCTGTTGACCGAGCTGACGGTCTTGGGGGGGCGGGCGGTGAGCCTTTTGGGAAGCCTCCCCGTGTGGCGGGTATCACTGGTAAGGTAAACATTTATGACCCACAGGTATCCGGCAGGTTCGCAATTGACTGGACAACACTAGACAGGCATAAGTTGGTTAAACGTTGTCCGGTCAACGACGAACCAGGCGACAGGGTGATGGCTACAGCTAGACAGCATGCATCACCCCGTGATTTTACGGATACGCGTCAGAGGGTGGGGTCATGAGTTAGATATTGACTACGGTCAACAATTTGTTTGTTGTCAACAAACAAATTGATACAAATAGATACATTGTAACAATTGCTGTTGGCAATTTTGGGTGGTACCTTACCAGTGTTACTTCGGCCTGCTTGCCTTAAGAATTATAATTGGTTGAATACCAATAGAAATTTATAATTCGGACTAGGGCATGAATCAATAAATGTGGCCCAATGCCGTTATCCACTTTTACCAGTGTCTGAGTCCTTTATTGGGGGGTGCGCCTGCAATGCAAGCGCGGTGCCAAAATGGCCGCCGCGCTCTTTGCGGGGCCCCCCACACTGGACGAAGGCATCCGGGTAGTTAGGCGGCGTGGCCAGCTCCCTTATAAAAGGGGTGGCCACGAGGCAGCCGAGCTGCCATTTTGCGAAGCGACGGAGCGGAGAAGTTTTTCCCCTCCACCCCCTCCCTAGTTATCAGTGTGATATTTTGGTCGCTTCGGGGCCGGGTGGGAATTTTTGGCTGGGACCCACAATTGGCTCTCGGGTCCTGGTTTTTTCGCCCATCCCACACTGTTGCTATGGTTTGATATAGGGGTTTCTGTTGCTGCTGTTGACTTTGGTCACATGGGCGGGTATCACTGGTAAGGTAAACATTTATGACCCACAGGTATCCGGCAGGTTCGCAATTGACTGGACAACACTAGACAGGCATAAGTTGGTTAAACGTTGTCCGGTCAACGACGAACCAGGCGACGGGGTGATGGCTACAGCTAGACAGCATGCATCACCCCGTGATTTCACGGATACGCGTCAGAGGGTGGGGTCATTAGTTAGATATTGACTACGGTCAACAATTTGTTTGTTGTCAACAAACAAATTGATACAAATAGATACATTGTAACAATTGCCGTTGGCAATTTTGGGTGGTACCTTACCAGTGTTACTTCGGCCTGCTTGCCTTAAGAATTATAATTGGTTGAATACCAATAGAAATTTATAATTCGGACTAGGGCATGAATCAATAAATGTGGCCCAATGCCGTTATCCACTTTTATCAGTGTCTGAGTCCTTTATTGGGGGGTGCGCCTGCAAATTGCATGTTGGATTTAGAGAAATGAAAGTGAAATATATTAGTGTTCCTGTGATTGACAGTACTGTAATAGACTTTTTAAAAATTTCACAATAACCTTGGCTTTCAACAGTTTCCTCTAAGCACACTTGAAATATACAATGGTGTTTCTTGTGTCATTTCTGGCCACCACACTTTCAGAAAGATAATAGCAATATGGAACAAGTTTAGACAAGGGCAACAAAGTTAATCAGAGGACTGGGAACCAAACCCTATGAGGAAAGACTGAAAGAACTGGGCATGTTTAACCATGAGAAAAGGAAAATATAGTAACACCTTTTAAATACAGTAAAACCTGTACTTACGGAAAAAAGTCTGTTCCGTAGGCTTTTGCTTAAATTGAATTTTTTTGTAACTCGAAGCAAACCCATAGGAAAAATGAAATTTTTATGTAAATCGAAGCAAATCCACAGGGAAAAGAATCTTTATGAAACTCGAAGCAAACTTATAGAAAATTGTGTTATGTAAATTTATGTAAATTGGGACATGGTTTTAGCACAAAATCATTATGTAAGTCGAATTTTATGTAACTCGGGGCATTTGTAAGTTGGGGTTTTACTGTATAACATTTAAGATGTTATAGTGTCATTCCATGACCCTCCAAAGTGTAATTTTAAAAAAAAGGTAATTCTTGTGTCATTCAAAAGTAAAAAGTAACTATTTCAGTTTCTTTTGGTTCTCTATTAGAATATTACAAACCTGTGATGGAAGAAAACACATAGGAAAAAGAATCTTTATGTAACTCAAAGCAAACCAATAGGAAATGGTGTAAATCGGGCCATCGTTTTAGCATAAAATCATTATGTAAGTCAAATTTTATGTAACTCGAGGCATTTGTAAGTCAGGCTGTCATACAAAGAAGCAGGATCAGTTCTTAATCCTCCCAGAGCGCAGGGCATGTAATGCTGGGCAGGTATTACTGGAAAGCAGATTTCAGTTGCGTTTCTGGAAAAACATCTTAACTGATTAAGAATTATGACAAATCAATGACATTAGTAGGTCGTGAGCACTCCAATACTGGAGGAATTAACAAAAAAGTTAGATAACTATCTGTCAGATATACAGTAACACCTCATACAAAGACCGCTTCATACAACATCGAATTCATACAACATCGCCTAATTTCTTGAAAAAAGTTGCCTCATACAAAGTCGCTCGACATTGTATGAGGCATTCAGTTTTTCCCAGGTTGCATTGTGCCTGGGCAGTATAAAAGCAGGACACATGCGTGCATTGCTCTTGTGGGTTTTGCACAAGGCAAAGAGTGTTTAGGTGTGGTTTTGAGCATGATTTTAGAATTTTTTGAATTTTTCATCAGAATTTTTACATTCCTGGGATTTTTGCAGCATTCTTCAGGTTCTTGGACAATCAGGGTTGTTTGACATGTTTTTGTAATGTATTTAGCCTTTAGACAATGTTTTCTTAAAGTTCTGACAGTTTCCTGTCTGTTTCCTTGACTTTGCCCTGAAGTCTGTGCTGTTACAGTACAATGTATCTCTATGGAAATGACGTTGTACGAGGCATCGCAGCAAGGATTTGGACGTTGTATTAGGCATCGCGGCTAGGATTTTGCATGCCTCATACAAAGTCCAAATCCGTATAAAGTCCAAACTTGTGAACCAAGTTTGGATGTTGCATGAGCTATCACTGTACTTTAATTAGGATTCCTGCAACTTACCAGATAGTTAGACTCCTCGGACTGGTTGTTGTTCAGTTGCACAGTCGATTCCGACCATTGTTCTCCAGGCGCCTCTGTCCTCTACCATCCTCCTCAGCCTTCCCAGTTCTGTGCCCATTGTGTCTACAATACCATCTAGCCATCTCATCTATGGCCTCCCCCTTCTTCTTTTGCCCTCCACCTTTCCCAACATCAAGGCCTTCTCAAGTGAATCCTCCCTTCTCATTTGATATCCAAAGTACTTTAGCTTCATCTTTACTATTTGACCTTCCAATGAGCAGTCAGGGTTAATTTCTTCTAAGATTGACCTATTTGTTCTCCTCGCTGTCCAGGGGACTCTCAAAACCCTCCTCCAACACCACATTTCAAAGGCGTCTATTCTTCTGCGTCTCCGTCCATAATTCTTCTGGTACTCTGTCTACCGAGTCTAAGCCATTAAATTTGTTCATCACCTCCACTGTGTATTCTTTAGGGATGCTGTCTAGGTGATATCTTTCTGGTCTCCGTGTTTTCCCTATTTTCTTTAGTCTAAGCCTGAATTTTGCGATCAGTAGGTTGTGATCTGAGCCACAGTCTGCTCCAGGTCTTTTTTTTGCTGACTGTATGGAGGTTCTCCATCTTTGGCTGCAGAGTATGTAGTCAATCTGGTTTCAGTGTTGGCCATCTGGTGATGTCCATGTGTAAAGTCGCCTCTTGTGTTGCTGGAAGAGAGTGTTTGCTATGACCAGTCCGTTCTCTTGGCAGAACTCTATCAATCTTTGCCCTGCTTCATTCTGTGTTCCAAGACCAAATTTGCCTGTTATTCCCTTCACTTTTTGATTTCCTACTTTTGCATTCCAGTCTCCTAATATAATTTGGACATCATTTCTTGGTGTCTGTTCTATGAGGTGTTGTAAGTCCTCATAGAACTGGTCCATTGTGGCTTCATCTGCACCAGTGGTTAGTGCGTATATTTGGATCACAGTGACATTGAAAGGTTTGCCTTGAATTCTTACTGACATCATTCTGTCATTTTTGAGGTTGTATCCCATTAATTTTATTGACAATTATGGCTACTCCATTTTTTCTAAGGTTTTCTTGTCCACAGTAGTAGATATATGATGGTTTCCAGAGCTGAATTTGCTCTGGAATTCACTAATGGTTTCCAGAGCTGAATGGACTGGTAAGCCCCTCTAACTCCAGCATATATAAATTTGACAATTAAATTAAATTAAAATTTTATGATTTTATCATTTGCTGAAGAAAGTTGCACAAAAGATAGATAACTCCACCCTAGAAGTTTTAGTGAAGGTGGAGTCAACATCAGCAGAGTATATAGGAGGAAGTGCTGTTTTAAAATATGCTCTTTGCTCTTGTCTTTCTTCACATCATCATCTGAGATACTGAAGTTTGCCGTTACTGCAGGGAGCCTTAGTTTGAGATTTCCAATAAGGAAACGAAGCAACTGACTGTAAGTCAAGAGGTATATTTCTTCAAACATCTTGGAAATATGGCCTAAACCTGGGAAGCTATTGTGTTGTTTGTCTTAAATTTATTCATCCTGTTTGTTGAAAAGATTATATAACTCATTTTTTTTCTTACTCATTTTTCAGTTTTCAGGTAAATTGTGTGTTTAGTAGATATTTACCCTTTTTAAATTAATTAATTTACATTAATTAATTTAAAAAACTAAGTTGGATCCAAAGATGCTTTGTGCTACTAAGTAAATGATAACCAAATAAGTATGGTGTATTGCTAGGGAGCAAGCAAGCAAACAGACAAGAAGATATACATCTACCATTTATTAGAAAAAATGAATGTGATGTTAACTAGTCGAAATTAAGTTTACTTGAAGACTTAAGGTCATCATAACCAAATTCTTGTTTGGACTTAAAATTGGCATAAATATTTTAAGTCCCAGTGGTCTCTATGTTATTATTCTAAATATATTCCAACTCAGTTGTAATTTTAAACTTGATCTCTGCCAGTTTAGCATACAGGTACTGTACTTACTATGTTAGAGTGAAGGAGATGTAGGAGTAACCCATTAGTTTGATTGCTTCATGATAGAGAATTCCTGAGATTTAGATATGATGTTCATTGACATTAAAATAGGAAGGCAAGAAGGAAAATAAAGAATAGGAAAAATTTAAAAATTATTTTTTATTAAATCTTCAAATAAAGCATAGTAATAACAATCATGAGAGAGACAAATACAACTAAATACATTGCAAATACATCAAACAAAATACAAATACAACTAAATACATACAAACAATAAAAAAAGGAAAAAAGGAAGAAAAGAAAAAAAACGATCACACTACTAATACAGTAATGATATAACATCAAAAATCCCATGTAATATATCTTTTCATTCTACATCTTATCTTCATAATCTTCTCAAAGTAACACAAAAGATCCGAAACCCTTTCGATACAGGATTTTTCAAAAGTTTTCCTCAGGGATCTAAATGATAATTTGATACCATTACTAATCATCATATAAAATACAATATACATACAATACATATATACAATTATATACACGATCTTGGATGAACAAGGTATACATACCTATAGTGTTGTATTAATTTGTAAAGTTTTAAAGTATTCAACCGCGTCCTAGACCTCCCCAGTTAATTCTTTTGGTGTCGACGGACGTTACTCAATCTAACTCAAAGAACATTTTTAAAGAGATTTTTCGCACAGCTGATTAATCATAGGAAACAAGTATAATCAATCTCTTGATTTAGCCCATATGGGTGCAATGTGTTGAAGCGATGAATGAAAAAACTCTCCCTCTGTCTTAAAGCAATATCCATGTTAATGTGATAATAAGGTGGCTCTTTGATACATTCCAAAACCACAAATTTGAAATCTTGGTCACTATGGTTTGCTTCAATAAAGTGGTATGTGGTTAACTATGTGCCAATGTTTGTAGATAATGTTCTGGATTTGTTTTGACAATGGAGAAAAAACAAAAGAACAGTGGAGTCTATTCTCTGGTATCCTAACACAGTTTCGAAGCAATCTGTCCCTTGGAATAGCCCTAGCTCTCATTAAGTTGTGTTTGATTATCTTATCCGGATAACCTTTCTGTTGCAAAAAAGTGGTGATATTGTTACTAGCTTTTTCAAAGTCATACTCCAAGGAGGAGTTCCTTTTTGCTCTTAGAAATAATCCATAGGGCAAATTATATTTCAAGTGATATGGATGGAAAGATTTAAAATCCAAGTATGCATTTCTGTCCGTTTTCTTTCTGTATAATCTGACCCTCACTTGCCACTCTGTTGAGATGTAGGAGAGAATAACCCATTTTTTCGGCATATTATTTTTTATAAACGGTTTTTAGATGATCTTTTTTTTATTGTTAATGATCTGGATATCGCACCTTTATTTGTGGATTGGGTTAACACTCTTAATATGAACCTTAAATTTACTTACAACTTCGGGGCAGTTTCAATACCATTTTTAGATGTTAACGCCCACATCTCAACAGAGCGGCAAACATCTACAAACATTGGCACATAGTTAACCACATACCAGGTTGCTCCTCTCCACCTCGGATAGGCTTGAGGAAATCGAAATCTATACAGCAGATAGTGAGTAGAACAGATCATACAGTTCGTTCTTTACCCAAGCAACCATTAGTAACAGGACATTTTAAATGTGGTCAATGTACACATTGTTCTTTAGCTTGGCAAACTGGAGTGGTCTCGATCCACAGTAGCAACTACACTTTACATCTAAACCATTTTTCGAATTGCAACAGTTCGGGTTGTATCTACCTACTAACCTGTCCTTGTGGATTGGTTATGTGGGGGTAACTTCCCGGAAAATTAAAACTAGGGTGGGGGAACACAGGTCCAAAATTCGGAAACATAATCTGTCTGCACCATTAGTCAACCACTTTATTGAAGCAAACCATAGTGACCAAGATTTCAAATTTGTGGTTTTGGAATGTATCAAAGAGCCACCTTATTATCACATTAACATGGATATTGCTTTAAGACAGAGGGAGAGTTTTTTCATTCATCGCTTCAACACATTGCACCCATATGGGCTAAATCAAGAGATTGATTACACTTGTTTCCTATGATTAATCAGCTGTGCGAAAAATCTCTTTAAAAATGTTCTTTGAGTTAGATTGAGTAACGTCCGTCGACACCAAAAGAATTAACTGGGGAGGTCTAGCACGCGGTTGAATACTTTAAAACTTTACAAATTAATACAACACTATAGGTATGTATACCTTGTTCATCCAAGATCGTGTATATAATTGTATATATGTATTGTATGTATATTGTATTTTATATGATGATTAGTAATGGTATCAAATTATCATTTAGATCCCTGAGGAAAACTTTTGAAAAATCCTGTATCGAAAGGGTTTCGGATCTTTTATTTGATACTATGTCAAATTATCAACTTCACTTCCAATTTGTGTAAAAATAAAACAGAAGTCAATAATAATAATAAGTCAAAAATAATAATACAATGGCAGTTTACACCCCCTTTGCCCCTTTGTAAAAAAGAGGTAGCCTGAATAATAAAAAAATCTTCAGAAAAGAGGGGCGGCGGCAGCATGTGGCTCAAAACAATCATATTAGTTTAAACCATAATTTCCGACAACTGCATTCACGAACTTGTTACTACAACCCTCCCTTTAACCGTTCCTCATTTATTTATTTATTTATTTATTTAATTATTTTTCATGCTTATATACCGCCCACTCAGGTACAACCCAACTCAGGGCGGTTTACATAGCGGACAGTAAATACATAAAAAGACACATGATAAAACAAAGTTAAAAGTTAAAAGTTAAAAAAACCCACCCCTAAAAGGTGCGCAAGTACTGAAGGGACCTTGGGGGAAGGCATACTTCTCTATACCAACCACCCAACGGTATCCCCATCCCCACCCGCACCCCAAACTTGGCCCGCCAGCCAGGTCTTTAGTTCCTTCCTAAAGGGCAACAACTCTGTCTGGAGATGCAGTTCCACAGGCAGGAGGTTCCAAAGGGCCGGTGCGTACACAGAGAAGGCCCTCCTTCTTGTGCCAAAGAGGCGAGCCCCCCTGGCTGATGGCACAATTAGAGAGCCCCTCCAGTCCGCTCTGGTTGGATGGACAGACGTCCTTAGGGCGATGCGGTATCTGAGATACCCTGGCCCACTACCATGTAGGGCTTTAAAGGTCAAAACCAGCACCTTGAATTGCACCCGGAGACAAACTGGTAACCAGTGCAGCCCCCGAAGCAGTGGTGAGGCATGGGCATAACGTCCACACCCCATCACCACCAGGGCCGCAGCATTCTGGACCAGCTGCAGCCTCCGAATGGTCATCAAGGGCAGCTCCATGTAGAGCGCATTACAGTAGTCTAGTCTGGAGGTCACCAGAGCGTGAGTGACCATAAGCAAAGAGTCCCGGTCCAGGAGCGGGCGCAACTGGCGAATCACCCGAAGTTGGGCGAAGGCCTTCCTGGCCACAGCCGCCACCTGTTCTTCTAGCAGCAGCCGCGAATCCAGGAGGACCCCCAAGTTGTGCACCGGGTTGGTCTGGGGCAAAACAGCCCCATCCAAAACCAAAGATGGTAGCTCCCGGGATAACGCAGGACCCCCTATCCATAGCCACTCAGTCTTGCTAGGATTTAGCTGTAGCCCATTTGCCCCCATCCAGACCCCAACAGCCTCCAGACAGCTGGAAAGGACTTTGATTGCATCACTGGGGTCTCCACGGGCCGAGATGTACAACTGTGTGTCATCTGCGTACTGGTGGTACCGCCCCCCATGGGAATGGATGATCTCACCCAGTGGCTTCATGTAGATGTTAAATAAGAGAGGAGAGAGTACCGAAAAACGCGCTAATTATAGCCCCAACCCAGCCACCTGTCACCGTCTTAGAGGCTTTTACCAGCCAGGCGGGAGAGGGATCCAATGGACAATTAGTGGCGTGGACCGCCGCAAGGAGCCTGTCCACTTCATCTGGGGCAACTGGATCAAACCAATCCCAGGTAACACCGCAAGACTGCGCACTGGCTCCCCCTGGACCCTCCCCGTCCACGCCAAGATTGAACCCCGAGCGAATCCGATTGATTTTCTCCACCAGATGGTCAGCCGATCCCTGCCAACCAGGCACAGGCCCCGCCCTACCCAGGAGGGACCTGGTTACCCGAAACAGGGTGGCTGGGCGATTATCAGTGGAGGCCACAAGGGTGGTGAAGTATTGCCTCCTCACCACCCCCATTGCCACTAGGTAGGCCCTAATAGCGGCTCTAGCTAGTGTCCAATCGGAATCGCTCTGGGTCTTCACCCAGCGGCGCTCAAGGTGTCTCTTTGCCCGTTTGAGCTCCCATAGTTCTTCAGTGAACCACGGGGATGACCTAGCTCCACGGGCTCTGAGAGGCCGTAGTGGAGGGATTACATCCAAGGCAGATGTTGTTGACCAGTACCACAGGTCAACAAGTGCCTCGGGTGAATCGTGTCACTGATCCAGAGGAAATTCCCCCAGTTCCCTCTGGAATCCATCCGGATCCATCAGTTGCCGGGGGCGGGCCACTTTAATCGACCCTGCCTCCTTACGATGAAGTGTCCCCCCCAAGAAAGTCTAGAGCCACCAGATAGTGATCTGACCATAGCACAGGTGTTATGTTTAGCTTCTGTAAACTCAGATCACTTTGCCACCTTCCCGACAAAAAGACTAAATCTGGCGTGTGGCCACTGCCCCTGGTCGGCCCCTGAATTACCTGAGCCAGGTCCATAGCTGCCATGGAAGCCATGAACTCCTGTGCCACCTCAGAACCAGACCCCAGCGAAGGCAAATTGAAGTCCCCCAAAACCATCAGTCTAGGGAACTCCAAAGCCAATGCAGAGACGGCCTCAAGGAGTGCAGGCAGGGAGTCCCTTACCCTGCAAGGAGGCAGGTGCAGGAGTAGGACCCCCAACTGACCCTTAGGGCCCAACCGCAGGAGCAGGGCCTCACAACCTGAAATTTGTGGAGCGGTGGCCTTGGCGACTCCCAATGACTCCCTGGCTATAATGGCAACACCACCGCCCTTACCCACATCCCTAGGCTTGTGCCAAACACCGAACCCGGCCGGACACATCTCTGATAGAGGCACCCCATCCTCAGGTCTCAGCCAGGTCTCAGTAATGCATGCCAGGTCGGCCCGCTCCCCCAAAATAGAGTCTTGTATTAGGGGAGCCTTATTACAGACCGACCTGGCATTCATCAGCAGCAGCCTAAGGGTGGGGTCACCCTGGATCAGCTGCTCAGGACCTAGAGGTGAAACTGGAGGGCCAGAACGTGGGACAGATACTAAGTATCGGTCCCGCGTTACCCGAGTGTGGCCCGCATTTATTATTTCCTCCAGATATTATTAGTTCATCTTTCAAAGTCTCCCATTCCTTAGTTCCATTTTCTAACAGCTTTGCCTACACCATAGTTTCCAAGGCAAAAAAACCCAATTACATTTATTTATATGAAAAGCAGAGACATCACATTGAAAACAAAAATTAGAATAGTCAAGGCAATGGTTTTCCCAGTAGTAATGTATGGATGTGAGAGCTGGACAATTAGGAAGGCTGAACGTAGAAGAATAGATGCCTTTGAAATGTGGTGTTGGAGGAGGGTTTTGAGAGTCCCCTGGACAGCGAGGAGAACAAATAGGTCAATCTTAGAAGAAATTAACCCTGACTGCTCATTGGAAGGTCAAATAGTAAAGATGAAGCTAAAGTACTTTGGACATCAAATGAGAAGGGAGGATTCACTTGAGAAGGCATTGATGTTGGGAAAGGTGGAGGGCAAAAGAAGAAGGGGGAGGCCAAGGATGAGATGGCTAGATGGCATTGTGGACGCAGTGGGCACGGGGCTGGGAGGGCTGAGGGGGATGGTGGAGGACAGAGGCGCCTGGAGGAAAATGGTCCATGGGGTCGCAAAGGGTCGGAGTCGACTGTGCGACTAAACAACAACAACAAACATTTATAAACTGATGGGTTCTGAACTCTCTGCGACAAACCAGGAAAGGGACCTTGGTGTCCTGGTGGACAGCTCAATGAAGGTGTCAACCCAGTGTGCCTCAGCAATGAAAAAAGCAAACTCAATGCTAGGGATCATTAAGAAGGGTATAAAAGTAAGTCAGCAAGTGTCATTTTGCCTCTTTATAAATCTATGGTGAGGCCCTATCTGGAATACTATGTACAGTTCTGGTCACCATACCTCCAGAAGGATATTATGGAGCTGGAAAAAGTGCAGAAGAGGGCAACCAAAATGATTAGGGGAGTGGAACACCTTCTGTACCATCTGAGGCTGCAACGGTTGGGCCTCTTCACTCTTGAATGACGACGTCTAAGAGGTGACCTGATTGAAATTTATAAAATCATGCACGGTGTGGACAAAGTAGATAAGGAAAAACTTTTTTCCCTATCGCACAACACTAGAACTAGGGGGCACTCCATGAAACTTTTGGGTACTAGTTCTCAAACAAATAAGAGAAAGTACTTTTTCACCGAGAGGATTACTGGTCTATGGAACTCCCTGCCAGAAGAAGTGGTGATAGCTGTCAGTCTTGACAGCTTTAAGAAAGGATTAGACAAGTTCATGGAGGACAAGGGTATCAATGGCTATAATTATGGAAACTTAAGGACAACCTCGGGGTTGGAGAGATAGGCAGGATATCTCTCAATGCCATTTCCAGGGAATCCTAAGCAGGTGAAGGCATCTCCTTGGGAATACACTGAAGGAAAGGGTGAGCCACTGTGTGAGACAGAATGCTGGACTGGATGGGCTGTGGCCTGTTTTATTTATTTATTTCATTTTTAAATTTATATACCGCTTTTCTTATCTTTTGACAACTGGAAGCGGTTTGCAACAGAGTACAGAGATACAATAAACAATGCAAAATACAGAATAAGATATACAATAAAAATGTCTAATACAATATCCCCCAATACAGACACAGGAACACAAAAATAGAATCAATACAAAAATCAATAATAACCATCAAATTAATAACAATATAAAATGTTAAGTTGAGGCTACAAAACTATAGCAATTAACCCTCTAAAGCGACCGCCACTACCTACCACGGCCAACCAGTCCATAAGGAGAGGCAAAATGGTGACAGCTGAATGAGTGTTGTCATCGGCTTTTGATACCGAACCTCCCTCCAGTCACACTGCACCTTCTCCCATTGGCCCAGCCAGGAGGTATGAGGGGTACTCTGAGACTTCAACAGTTTTTGGAAAGGTCCCGGGCCACCAGCTGTGGCAAATCTCCCCATCTGCCCGCCGAGCCAGTGAAATTCGCTCTGGCGGCGGTCAAAGCGGGGTGGCTTTTCAAGGTGTCCCGGGCCGCCAGCTGTGGCAAATCTCCCCATCCGCCCGCCGAGCAGGTGAAACTCGCTCTGGCGGCGGTCAAAGCAGGGCGGCTTTTCAGCAAGGCTGTTCTTATGTTATGTTAAGGCGAAGGAGCTCTCCCCAATCGTAAAATGTTTACCCAAATGAAAGACAGGACAATTTTTCTGACCTTGAATCCGGGACAATCCCGGTTTTCCAGGACATATGGCAACCCTAAACCTGAGGCTTGTGGGCTGGAAGCGGCCCATGGCACCATTTCATGTGGCACCATTACCACCTCCACCACACCAGTAAGTGCCATATGGTGGAGGAAGGGCAAAATGGCTGTCCATCCCCCAAAGCTGTCTGAGGTAGCATGACCTAGCCCCTGGCTTTAAAAGGTTGAGAACTCCTGATTTAGACCATGGGCAAGAGAGTTCTGTCTCTTCCCTGCCCATCAGCTGGATGGAGAGAAAGAGAAAGAGAAAAAAGGGAAGCTGTAACTATGCCTGCAATTAGAAACAACAACAACAACAACAACAACAACAACAACAACAACAACAACAACAACAACAACAACAACAACAACAACAACAACAATTTATTTATATCCCACTTGGAAACGTGATTTTCAAAACTGTAATTTTTTCAGATCGATTTATGGTCACATGGAATATGATTCTATGCTTGTGTCCACAATGAAAATTGATTTACTGTATTTTCTGGCGTATAAGACTACTTTTTAACCCCGAAAAATCTGTGTCAAAGTCGGGGGTCGTCTTATAGGACAGGTACTTAACTGCAGTTGACAAGTATATTCCAAACTCTATATTTTAACTGGAAAAGTTGGGGGTCATCTTATACACCCAGTCGTCTTATACGCCGGAAAATACGGTATTTTGCATAGCTGCATACCCTCTGGTGTTGAAAAACACTGTTACCTTATGACCTACAGTAGTGTAATGAGCTTGTATATGTCTCTATCTGTGTAATAAGTGAAAGAGGAAAAAACCGATTGACGCTGTATTGGTCACCAACAATATTTTTATACTCCCCTCGGCTGGCTGGTCGGCGGGGAGTGAGAACAGCTGGGGGTGGATTGCACCCTCAAAAGCACGGCCGCCACCACCACCACCAGAATAAAGAATATGTGTATTGCATGTGTAAGCATTATAACATTTTTGTAAATACCTTAATATGTTTCAGTCATGTATCTCTATGGGTTTTATCACCATTATTGGCTTATGTAGTCTTTTTCAAAATACTTGGCACATTATTATCTTCATTTTTGTATTTACAGTCAATATTTTTCTGATGAAGAATGTATTCGAAGAAAGTTTCTAATCCGGAGGACTTTTTAACTCTTGAATAAACTCTTTGAAGACAAAAAACTTATGAATAAACTTTTTGAAGTCAACACAGATATTATTATTTATTGAAGATATGACTGCAATCGTATAAAAATATTGTTGGTGACCAATACAGCCTCAATCGGTTTTTTCCTCTATCTGTGTAATAGCAGATTTAGGAACTAGCACAGACAAAAGCAACACATGCCTTTCTTATGAGGGAAAAAGCCAGGTGGTGCTTTTGTTGTTCAGTCGCACAGTCGATTCTGACCCTTTGCAACCCTATGGACCATTGTCCTCCTGGCACCTCTGTCCTCCACCATCCTCTTCAGTCTGCCCAGCTCTGTGCCCATTTTGTCTACAATACCATCTAGCCATCTCATCTTTGGCCACCCCCTTCTTCTTTTGTCCTCCACCTTTCCCAGTATCAAGGCCTTCTCAAGTGAATCCTCTCTTCTCATTTGATGTCCAATGTACTTCATCTTCATCTTTACTATTTAATCTTCAAAGGAGCAGTCAGGGTTGCCTAAGTCAGATTAGAGTTTTGTTATTTTCTAGGGGAAATGTGACGTTTTTCCTGTAATTGTTTATTAGGTTTATTATTTCTTGTTAATAAAAACTGGATTTTATTTTAAGTGCTCTTTGTTTGAGAAACTTTTTTTTTATCAGGGGTAACGTTTCATTTGGGCATAAGGAGGCCGTGCTACAAAAACCAATGGTACAGCTATGAGTTAAACAAACCCCAATGACTCAGCCAGTTGCTGGTTGTGTGTAAGAGTGTTGCATGCCATAGAATCCGGTAGCCTAACAGCTGGACTTTGCTGTGAGTCCAGAGGTGGCTGTATGGCTGTATGGGTGAGATTTATGGCAGGGCAATTATAACAAGTGGTACCAATTTCTTGCTTTCATCCTGCTAGGTTGGCAGGAGCTGGGACAGATATGGGAGCTCACTCTGCCATGCATCATTCTGTTCTCAAACTGCTGATCTTCCAGTCAAGTTCATCATCTTATCTGCTAAACCACCACAGTCCTCTTTTAGATATATAATTGCACCCTAAGGTAAGGCAGCTGGAAGATTTTACTCAGGGTACCAACATTTACAGGGCAGAAAAAATGTATTGATGAGAGAGTACCAACCTGGTGGCCTTGAGTAGGCATGTTGCCTCCAGCCCTTCCTACATGGGCTGAAGGAAGCACAAAACTGGTGGGGTTTGGTGTGAAACCACAAACACTCTCTATTCTTTCTGTTGTTTCCCCATCTCTCATTAATTGTGAGCAAAGTTCAATAATAGGATCGCAAATTCCAAGGAGCCAAAATGGCTAGTTATATCCTAGAAGAGGTTGGATGCAAAAGAGTAAGATTCTGATGGAGAGAAAATGAAAATGCCATACTCTTTTGGCCACATGGAAGCAAAGTCCAGAGAAACCTTTATTGGACCAGTTTTAAAAAAATAGTCAACTTTCTATATACAGTAAAATCCCTACTTACGAAAAAAAGTCTGTTCCGTAGGCTTTTGCTGAAATCGTTTTTTTATGCAACTCGAAGCAAACGCATAGGGATTTTTTTTTTACATAACTCCAAGCAAACCCATAGGGAAAATGAATTTTTTATGTAAATCGAAGCAAACCCATAGGGAAATAAATTCTTGCATAACTCAAAGCAAACCCATAGGAAAAAGAATCTTTATGTAACTCGAAGCAAACCCATAGGCAATCATGAAAATCGTGACATGGTTTTAGCACAAAATCATTATGTAAGTCAAATTTTACGTAACTCGAGGCAAATGTAAGTCAAGGTTTTACTGTATACTGTATAGTTCATGGAAGACAAGGTTATCAATGGCTATAATTATGGATACCTAAGGACAACCTCCGGGTTGGAGAGATAGGCAGGATATCTCTTAATGCCATTTCCAGGGAATCCTAAGAAGGTGAAGGCATCTCCTTGGGAATACCCTGCAGGAAATGGTGAGCCACTGTGTGAGACAGAATGCTGGACTGGATGGGCTGTGGCCTGTTCCAGCAAGGCTGTTCTTATATAATGGGTAAAGGCATCGTGTGCTCTCACTTTTGATCTGTGTAAAAATCACAAGACTTTGTTCTTTCATTTTGGCCGTATTTCACTATCTGCAAAACTAAGCTATTTCTACCAGCGCCACCGTGTGGACAGAGAGATGGAAAAAAATATTCTCCACCCCTGCATGCTAATGATTACAAAATGGGTAGGAAAACCTCTTTTTTACATCCATAATTTGCTTCCTCCTTTACTCCTAGTGTCAAACAGCCAGTTCATGAACCAGCAGAATTATCCATATTCCATGTGGTACAATGCCTCCAAATGTTTTCAAATACGCTAATATTTGAAACTTAGTCACAACTGCATATAGGTAGAGATCAATAGCAGAGTCAACAGCCTGGTGATGTGATCTGAATGAATCCACACAATCTGCTTTAAACTGTGCTCTCTACATGAACACTGTGCAACACCCCTTCTGCTGCCCCTTGGCCACAGATGTTTGGGAAGAGACATTGTGAGGGGAAACACATTTCAAATGTCTACAGCTGAGTAGACTGAATAGCTCAGTGGTTTAGCTATCTGTCTTTGAAGCCAGAGATTGGGAGCTCAATTCCCTACAATGCCTCCTGCAAGAAGAATCAGCCTATGTAGCCTTGGGCAAACTGCACAGTCCCAGGGTGCCACGGAAGAAGAGAATGGTAAACCACATGTGAATATCTTCTACCTAGTCAATTCTGGAAAAGGTTGTCATATGCAAGAATTGACTCAATTGTGGACAATTATTACAACTTATAATAATGTCACATTGATGTGTCTGTTCCCTAGGTGCAGTCCGGTTGTGCTACCTAGTCGCACCATGAATGTTCTGCAGATTTGCGCAGTGGTCTGCTCTTTCATCAGTCTTCTGGTGCTTCTTATTTCCCTTGGTTCAGATTTCTGGATAGTTAGTGGCTCTGGGCATGCGGGTCTATGGAAATCCTGTACAGATTCTGCTTGCACTTCAATACCAATGGCAGGTAAGATTGTTATGTGTCCTTCCCATGGAAAAGTAGCAGTGTCAGAACCAGATACGGCTTGCATTATTCTTCATCTTTTGAATTTGTAGCATTTGTGGGGGCAGTTTATGATTTTTTGACCAATAAATAGTCAACTGTGTCTGGGAATAAGATCACTACTGTTGCATACACTAGCTATTTTCAATGTTTTATCTTCAATGGACATTTTCTATATTTAAGTTTGTTGTAAGAAAAAAGTGGTGAATCCCTCCTATCACTGTATGGGAACTGAGGGCATGATTGGGTCAAGAGAAAGCTCCCATTTTGGATGACATATGGCAGGAGTTCCCAGCCTACAGCCCATGGGTTGGCCCCGGACTGTGGAACCATTTCATGCAGCCTGTGTCACTGCCACCACCACACCAGAAGTGGATGCATTTATGACAGCCATCAATTAGCCCATTCCCTAAATAAAAAGAGACCCACAATTCATTGGTTTAAAATGTGATCCACAATTTATTTTAAAAAAATTGAAAAACCTGACCTGTGGTTGGACCAGTATTAATACTTACCTGGTACTAGGTCAGGGAAAGCTACATCTTCCCTTCCTATCCCAGACCCTAGCCCTGGGGTGAGGAACCTGCCATGTGCAACCTTCTAGGTCCTTAGGTTTGGCTGTTTGCCTGAATTTTTTTTTATTTTAGAAACTTTAAAATTAAGGTTTTTTTAAAAATTATTAAATATATGAGCCCTTCCAATAGGAAAAGGTTCCCCGTCCCTGCCCTTACACAGTGCTGGCCTTTGCCAAATACTGCCCAAGCTGGCTAAATTTAGGGTGACATCCATGCAAGTGTTTCCAGTACCATTCGCACGAATGAAAATTGGACTAATTGCATGGTAGCCACTTTGTGAGCACCACAATACCAAATGGACTCACCCAATTCATGCCAGACATGCAGTATCACCTAGACCAAAGGTTTCTAATCTCATTGTCATCATTGTTGATGTTGTTGTTGTTGTTGTCGACTGCAACTCATATTTGAGAATGCACTTTTTCCTGAAGCCGGAAAGATATCTGTGGCGTGAATTTGTTTAAGGTGGATCCCAGCTTGCCATGAAGTGACCCACACAATATGAGGATATGGACAAGGTGCGCCTTCACAGCCAGTCCATCTGGGCATGGCATCTTCCACCTCCATGACCATTGGGAATCAGAGTTCCTCCTCCATTCATTTTGCCATTGGGTCCAATATGACAGTTTCAAGTGGCAGTTCCTCCACTGAGGGGGATCATCACCCCATCTAAAGTGGTTCATCCACTTGTAGCCATTGGCCCGTTTAGAGAGTCAGGTTAGTTAACTGCCACCTGACACTCGGCATTGAGATGCTGGCTGTATGGTCTACTCCATTACCATAGTGGGATGTCCAGCCAGACAAATCTGTACCAATTTCCAATGTAAGGCTCAGGCAACAGAGGGGAATTTCAATTCCCAACAGTCTAAGTCAGTATATTGGCTGATCAGTGTTTTGGGGAATTAACTTAGGCTTCTAAGAATTTAAGTCCAAATCCGAAACCTAGACCCAAACCCAAACCTAGGCCAATGACACCCCAAGGGTGTCTTCCACCCTCACCCAACACTACCAGCCAAACTAATTGTGACTGATTTAATAACATCATCCTAAAGTTGCCCTCAATGCCCCACAGGCATAGGCCAGAAATGATCCAGGCTCTTTATTGAGCCAATTATCAAGCTGAGCACAAAAATTCCTAACCGGCCGCTAAAGAATACTACTAAGCACTCAAGTCTACAGGGAAGGGAGGCAGGTTGACCAAAGTTAGTCAAAAAGAGGCAGGCAACAGGTCAGGGCAGAATTGTAAAGTTTTTCCCAAACCCATGGAGCCGGGCATCAACATCATTATCCTTTGCCCATTTTCCTCCTTATTCGAGAAGAAGAGGGACCCTAAATTCTAGCCGATTCACAGCCATTTCGGAAGGTCATCTTTGATGTAGAATGCAGGCTATGTATGAGATATATGCAATGTTCCTGTCTAATCCCACTGACATACTGAACCCTGTTTTGTCTTCCTTCCCATCAGGCTATGCAGGTGATGTCCGAGTTTTTATGCTGTTGGGCTTGATGTCCGGTGCTGTTTCTTTCTTTGGACTTTGTGCCTCATTCTGTGTTTTGCAGTTGGGCTCCCTGTTCTTGACCAGGATTTCAGCTGCAGCCAGTTTCCTTGCAGGTATAATGGGGACAAAATGCGTGTTTTGCTTTCACAATCACTTCAGTAACTTCATGCCATAGTCAGTGTTTTAAATTTGGCAAACTCTACCCTGGGACCCTATGAAGCTGTCCCCATAGAAAAGATCATAGCACATGGGGACAGGATATCCTTCTATATCATACCCTGAATAAAAATGGCCTCTGGTAGCCATTTCCCATAGAATGAAATACAAGTAAAAACATCAGGCAGAGAAACCTAACCACAACAGAGTCTGCCAAACTGATAATCTTTAAATGAGGGTTGTGTTTTGGATTCAGACAAGTGGCATATAATGAACTGATTCAGCCCAATTTGGACTGATTGTATGCGGTCTGGAGCAAAGCAGGATGGAAAGATTTGGGTTATGGGGTGAAGCACAGAACAGATCAAGAGGGAACAGATTACAAATTGCTAAATATTTCTCCACCCACTTTTTAACCCTGAAAATAGTAACAGCTAAATAGTCCTAATACACCACTGTCTGAAATTTTGCAGCTTTATTCCCTTATGTTTTAACATTCACTTTGTTCCCAGCTTAGTCTTTAACTTGCCAGTGTACCATCGTGAGACCCCACTGAGTTCAACAAAATTTCCCATTTGTGTTGTACTCCATTCCTAGCATATGTCCATGTGTGAGGCCAAGAGAAACAAAGCATGGTTAAAGGGTCCATTACCCAGCTCTCCCCCCTGCTCTGATCAGCTGAGAAGTGCTGCTTGTACTGGGCAGACACCTCCTCCCCCTGGTTCCTAAAGGGCCTGTTTCTCAGGTGATTGGGAGGTACTGGTTTATTTCTAGTAAACCTCCTTGAAGATTATTTTGTAGTGGTAAAGGAAAGGTGACAATAGTCCCTAAGTAGATTAAGTTCCACTTGAATCCATACTGAACAGCAGCTTCATCAATACTGACCTGGGGACAATGGGGACTTTTTTGTGCCATAATGGCTCAGGACCAGAATTGGATCAGTGGTGCAGGTGCCATTCTGCAATGCTGAACACAAATTGAAGGCCAGTGCATTATATTGTTCCCAGGACAATCTTCATGGCTGATTTCCATGATGATAGCCAATATTTGGTATCGGATAGGGAAACCAAAGAAGAAGAAAGGAAAGATGGAAATGTTATGAATGTCGATGTTGTTAATGGTGATTATTGTTGTCTTTGGGATATACTTATAATCTGCTGGGTGGCTACGTGGCCTAGGTATCTGGCTGCAGAGCCAGGGGTTGAGAGTTTGATTACCCCATTTTGCTTCCTAGGGGTCAGACGTGATGATGCATAGAGACCTTCCCAACTCTGCAGTTCTAATATAATAATGATGAAGCCTCCGGCTCCACAACCAGATGCATGAAAGCACAGAGCTATCTGGCAGATTGCTAAGTTTATCCTGATGGCAGTAATGATTATTATGATGCTCATGCTTAACATCAATCATAATCATCACCTTTGAATCCCAGCTTTTGAAGAGCACAACTGGCATGTTCCTCCTGCCTTCATGTCCAATTTCTGGGCTACTGTTAGTCATCTGGCTGATGAGTGTGACAACCAAGATTCAGGACTAAATCAGTCTTTGACTTGATCACACAGAGTACATCTATTTACACCTCCATTTCTTTTACTTTTTAGCTGTTTGTGCTATGATTGCCATGGCTATCTACACAGGAACTCTCCCTAGTTCACTAACTCTCCCTAGTTCACCAAGTTCAATCATCAATTTTGGATGGTCATTTGGCTTGGGCTGGGCCTCTTTTCCTCTGTTCCTTTTAACAGGTAAATATGCTCAAAAGAGGGGTGCTGAAATGTAACCTTTTATTTATATGTTTGGCATTCACATCCAAAAGCTAGTTGCAGTTTACAGGTTAAAATTTGAAAGTTAATTGTAGAACTGTTGGTAGGCTGATCCACTGGTATATCATAATCATGTGATAGACTATGATAGTCCTGGAAGCATTTCCTTAGATCAGTGTTTCCCAACCTATTTTTGGCCATGCCCCACCTAAGCATCTCTAAAATCCCGATTCCCCCTTTGTGACATAGAATTCTTATTATTCAAAAAGTGAACTCCTATTCATGTGGAGGAAGCCTGAAAGGCTATTAAATGTCAATAACTCATTCTTGAATTGTCTCCCCCTAAAAATCAAATTGCCCCACTGTGGATCATGTGCCCCACATTGGAAACCATGGCTTCAGAGCAAAAAGAGGCAAAATGTGATCTGCAGACCACACACTGTTTCCTACTCATTTTTGCATGCACTATTTTAAAAAACTTGAAACAGAAACTTGTAGACTAGACAGGGACATCAGGAAAATTTCCGAAGCACTGCTCCCATTTCACACAAGGTGAACGGCCCTGTGTCCTTTGTTTCCATTAAAGAGAAAGTGATTGTTTGTTTATCTGTTCATCCGTCTGTCCGTCCATCCTTTGGAAACTGGAAGCAGATATCAGATCACTTTTGCTTTTGATGGTTGCAGGTCTTGCATGGGGTGGTGGGGTGGTGGTGGGTGTAATTGGTTTCCAGACCTGGTAGTGTTCTCTACTCCTGTTTAGCTTCACATTTGAGCTTCATGATTTGGGCTACTTCTTATCTGAAAATCCCTGGTCACAAAACTCTAGCAGCACAAAAAAAAAGAAGGGGGGGGGGGATATGACCGTATTTCCCTGTGACTAGGTGCACATGTGTCTCATATTTAAAGTGCTTAATGTTTTTACTCTTTTTGTATAAAGAACAGCTCCACGTGTACACTAGTTTGATTCCTCTTTAATTGCAATGGATCCAAAATTTGAAATTGTGGGATTTGTAGTTAAGCGAGGGACCTACAATTCTCTTCCAAATAGCACCTGCTCCTGAATTATAGTAGACAATTCAGTTTATCTCACCGAACTACAGATCTCAGATCACCAAAAGATGGAGCTGTGACAGTGAAAGTGAGATTAAACAATGTACTGTATCTTTGTGTATTTCATATCTGTAGCTTTTACAGGTTTTGTGATCCCAGGATTAGCCTGAAGACTGACAAAAAATGTGGGAGAGAAGTTTGCCAAGTATCTACAGGCAGGACTGCTAAAGGGAAGGGTGTGTGATTCATATTATGAACTTGGCAGATCAAAATGGGCTGATATCTGAAATGCTCTTGTCTAAAGGCAATTCTGATGGGATACTAACTTAACCCCAGTATTCTTTGTGTACCTTCCTTTATAAATTCAAAAGTAACACTCTGCATTTCCATCTTCATCAGATGATGCACAAAAATGCCATTGGTATCAATGGGATCAAATGTCAAGAGGTCCCAGAACTTGAAAGCTGTCATCAGCTGCAACTCGTATCTGAGAATGCATTCCCCCCCCCCTTGAAGCAGGAAAAATGCTGTTGACGTGAATTTGTTTAAGGTAGATCCCAGCTTGCCATGAAGTGAGCCACACACTATGATCTCGGAGCCATCTCCTGTGTCATGCATGAAATGAAACATGCAGGATTTAATACTGGGACTGTCACAGTCTTGAGGATATCGACAAGGTGTGCCTTCACAGCCAAGCAGTCTGACATGGCCTCCTTTGCTTCATGACTGTTGGGAATCAGAGTTCCTTCTCCACTCATTTTGCCATTGGGCCCAATATGATGGCTTCCAGTGGCATTTTCTCCACTGAGGGGACCATCACCCTACTGCCCATAGCTGTTGGCCCCTGCTATGGTAATGGAGTAGACCATACACCCAGCGAGACAATACCGAGGTAAAATAACTTAAAAGTATCTGTCCATCATTTAATACATACTTTTGGGGTTATTCACAGGGAACAATGACAATACAGAAATTTCTAAACACACCAGCCATACAGTTGGGTAGGAGATTATGACCTCAAGATTGCTCAGCTTTGAGGATGCTACAACACAGATAGGGCTGGAAGATAACAGTGGAATCAGTGACCTGGATTTATCTGATGGTCATTTGATTCTGATTCAATCCCTTTTCTCTTCCTAATCAATTCTATTCCTCTCCTGACAGGTGTGCTTGCTCAGCTGATAAAAAATGATGCATGATCACAGTAAAATGGTGATGAAGCCCTTTGAGATGAAGCTCCAAAAAGGTGAAAGCTATTATATTGGCCAGGTGGGGGCACAGAAAGAGATTTCCCTGTGATTGAAAATCAGGGACTGTGTTGTGTACCAACTCCCCAAAAGAATTCAGCACCATGGAGAGCTCCAATAAAATTCCAGCTAAAACTAGGGGGTAGATTCACCTCTATCTGTAAATTTGGACTTACCAGCCTCTGCATCTGCTCCCAGATATGCCTACTCTCCAGTTAATGCAACTACGTGTCACCCATTCCCCCTTCATTTCAAACAAGTGAGCTTTTCTGAGAATCAAATTTCCCCTTACTGATGTTTGACTCAGATCCATGTGTGACTTTCTCCCCACATATATTATATAAAAAAACCAAGTGTGCCTTATTAAAAAAATAACCCTCTCTCAGTCCAATGTGTGTTATCTGTCCTTCACTGTATATGAATCATCATAGTTGGGCAAAGTGTTGTTTTTTTTGCACGGAATGAGAACAGCTGGATGGTTGTCAGTTTTGAAGTGCAGGAGTCCATCACGAAGGCTTGTCATCATCATTGTCATCAGCATCCACTATGAATGCCAGGTCGGTTTGTAATAAGGCCCCCCGATACAGGATACCATTCTGGGGGGGGGGGGCTGACCTGGCATGCATCTCCGCGTCTTGGCTGAGACCAGAGGATGGGATTCCTCTGTCGGAATTGTGTCCGGCTGGGTTCGGTATTTGGCATCAGCTGAGGGAAGAGGGTAAGGGTGGTGGTGTGGCCATTATAGCCAGGGAGTGACTGGGAGCCACCAGGGCCACTGCTCCACAAATTCTAGGTTGTGAGACTCTGCTCCTGCAGTTGAGCCCTAAGGGTCAGTTGGGAGTCTTACTCCTGTACCTACCCCCTTGCAGGGTAAGGGACTCCCTACCTGAGCTTCTCGAGGCCGTCTCGGTGTTGGTATTGGAGTTCTGGGGGACTTCAATTTGCTGTCACTAGGGACTGGCTCCGAGGTTGCACAGGAGTTCATGGCTTCCATGGCAGACATGGGCCTGACTCAAGTAATTCAGGGTCTGACCAGGGGCAGTGGTCATACACCGGATTTAATTTTCTTGTCGGAGCGGTGGCAGAGTGATCTGAATTTACAGAACTTAGATATGACACCTGTGCCATGGTCAGATCACTATTTGGTGACTCTGGACTTCCTGGGGGCGATGCTTCACTGTAGGGAGGCAGGGCCTATTAAATTGGCCCACCCCCGGCAACTAATGGATCCTGTTGGATTCAGAGGGAACTGGGGGATCTTCCTCTGGATTGACAACACGATTCATCTGAGGTGCTGGTTGACCTCTGGTGTTAGGGTGACAGTGGCCGCCTTGGATGGAATCACGCCACTGTGGCCTCTCCGAGCCCGTGGGGCATGACCATCTCCGTAGTTCACAGATGAACTACGTGAGCTTAAATGGGCAAAGAGTCGCCTAGAGTGCCGCTGGGTGAAAACTCAGAGCGATTCTGATTGGACACTAGCTAGCGCCACTATTAGGGCCTACCTAGTGGCGATAGGGGTGGTGAGGTGGCAATACTTCACCACTCTTATTGCCTCCACTGATAATCTCCCAGCCACCCTGTTCCGGGTGACCAGGTCCCTCCTTGGTAGGGGGTGGTGGTGGCCAGTTGGCAGGGGTTGGCTGAGGACTTTGCTGATGGAGAAAATCGATCGGATTCACTCGGGGTTTAATCCTGGTGTGGATGGGGAGGGTCTGGAGAAAACTGGAGCACAATCTTGCAATGTCATCTGGGATTGGTTTGATCCAGTTGGCCCTGATGAAGTGGACAGACTCCTTGCAGCTGTTCGTGCCACTGCTTGTCCATTGTTCCCCTGTCCCTCTTGGTTGGTGAAGGCCTCCAAGATGGTGACAGCCAGCTGGGGTGAGGCGATAATTAATGCATCTTTGCAGGAGGGGGTGTTTCCTGCACCATTAAAACATACTTTGGTGCGCCCCTCCTGGAAAAAAAAACCCTAGACCCAGCCGTTTTGTCCAATTAGAGGCCTGTCTCCAACCTCCCCTTTATGGGGAAGGTACTGGAGAAGGCAGTGGCACATCAGCTACAGGGGATATTGGATGAAGCGGATTATCTGGGCCCCTTTCAGTCTGGTTTCAGGCCCGGATATGGTACTGAGACAGTATTGGTCGTGCTGATGGATGATCTCTGGCGGGAGCGAGATGGAGGCTGTCCATCCATTCTTGCTCTCCTTGACCTCTGCGGCTTTCGATACCGTCGACCACGGTATCCTTCTGGAACGGCTCTGAGGATTGGGGATCCAGGGCACTGTGTGGTCCTGGTTTTCCTCATTTCTGAAGGGTAGGACCCAGTCGGTGTGGTTGGAGAATGGGAGGTCAAGCCCTAGGCTCTCCCCTCTCCTATGTAACATCTACATAAAGCCGCTGGGTGAGATCATCCATTCCCATTGGGTGCAGTACCATCAGTATGCGGATGACACTCATTTGTACATCTTGGCCCGTGGTGATCCCAGCAATGCAATCAAAGTCCTGTCTGGGTGTCTGAGAGCTGTGGGGGACTGGATGGGGGCCAACGGGCTACAACTGAATCCCAGCAAGATGGAGTGGCTATGGATTGGGGGCCCTGGGTTGCCCAGGGAATTGCCATCTTTGGTTTTGGGTGGGGCTGTTTTACCCCAGACAAACCCAGTGTGCAATTTGGGGGTCTTCCTGGACTCGCGGCTGCTGCTAGAACAACAGGTGGCAGCTGTGTCCTGGAGGGCTTTCTCACAGCTGTAATTAATTTGCCAGTTGCACCCATTCCTGGACAGGGACTCCCTGGTAGTGGTCACTCATGCTTTGGTCACCTCCAGACTAGATTATTGTAATGTACTGTACATGGGGCAGCCCTTGACGATCATTCGGAGGCTACAGCTGGTCCAGAATGCAGCAGCCCAGGTGGTGATGGGGTGTGGACATTATGCCCATGCCTCGCCACTGCTTTGGGAGCTGCACTGGTTACCAGTTTGCCTCCGGGTGCAATTCAAGGTGCTCCGTGTCCACACCAGCACTCTGGAACCTCCTACCAACTGAGCTACATCTCCAGATAGAATTGCTGCCTTTCAGAAAAGAAATTAAAATCCGGCTGGCAGGCCAAGTATGGGGTGCAGGTGGAAGGGTGACTTCCATTAGTAGGCTGGTATAGTGCAACTCCGGCACCCTCGATCCCTGCACCCATTTTTAGGGGGAGGGTAGTTTTTAAGCAGTTTTTAATTATGATTTTTATTATGATTGTGAACAGCCCTGAGTTGGCCTTGGCCAAGTGGGTGGTATAGAAATTGAAATAATAAATAAATAAATAAATAAATAAATGATTTCAAGTATATATCCCTGAAAAGAGCCTGTGATAAAATGGGTCACAAGTTATTCAACATGGAGTCTCTTTAGTTTTTAAACTATATTAGAATGTAGCTTTGCTTCTTTGCAAAGGCCTCATAATTCTTTCTGCTGAGCTTATCAAGCAGGTGGGCTTAGAAGAAACTTCTCAAAGCTTCAGGCCTATGTTATGCCTTCTTCTCCAGGTCTGGAATGTCCGTTTATGTCAAAGCTCCAAGACTGAGTGGCTTTGGATAGGGGGTCCCGCGTTATCCAGGGAGCTGCCAACTTTGGTCTTGGATGGGGCTGCTTTGCCCCAGACAGACCCAGTACGCAATTTAGGGGTCCTCCTGGATTCGAGGCTGCTACTAGCAGATCAGTGGCGGCTGTGGCCAGGAGGGCTTTCTCACAGCTTCGCATCATCCGTCAGTTGCATTCGCTCCTGGACCGGGACTCCCTGCTCATTGTCACACATGCTCTGGTCACCTCCAGGCTAGATTATTGCAATGCGCTCTACATGGGGCTGCCCTTGTCAACCATTCGGAGGCTGCAGTTGGTCCAGAATGCGGCAGCCTGGGTGGTGATGGGGCACAGGCATTATGCTCGTGCCTCACCATTACTTCGGGAGCTGCACTGGCTACCAGTTTGCCCCCGGTGCAGTTCAAGGTGCTGGTTTTGACCTTTAAAGCCCTTCATGGTAGTGGGCCAGGATACCTTAGAGACCGCATCGTCCCAAGAGTATCCGCCCGTCCAACCAGAGCGGATCGGAGGGGCTCCCTGATTGTTCCATCTGCCAGAGGGGCTCGTCTCTCTGGCACACGAAGGAGGGCCTTTTCCGTGTCCGCACCGGCCTTGTGGAACCTCCTGCCTGTAGAGTTGCGGGAGCAGATGGAGCCGCTACCTTTCAGAAAAGACCTAAAAACCTGGTTGGCAGGGCAGGTGTGGGGCCCAGATGGAAGAGTGGCCCCTACCTGTTGGCTTATAAATTAAGCCCCCATTTCTTTTAATTGTCATTTTTTTAATGTGGGTTTTAAGAGGAATGGGGTAGGTGGGTGGGTATGTTGGGTTTTAATTGGTTTTAATTGGTTGTACTGTTTTATGTGTGTTTTAACTTGTTGTGAGCTGCCCAGAGTCGGGTTTACCTGATTGGGCGGCATATAAATTTGAATATAAAATAAAATAAACATCCAGAGCCTAGGAACACCAGAAATTTGCTAAGGGAACCAGTGGTTGTTTATACAAACCCTGGGTTCTAATTGGCTGGATGCTAATTAGGAGAGACAAGCTCATGTTCTTTCCTAGGCACATGGGTTTGGGAGTTAGTTCGAGTTTGAGTTCTGGGAGAGTTCGTGTTTGGGGTTTCTGGGGGCTACACCAAAGTCCCTAGTCCTACCCAACATGATTACTTAGAAGTAGTCAGGTTCTCCTTTTGTTTCTGGGGGAAGGCCTGAGTGCGGATTTCCCTAACTGTCCTTTTTTATTAGTATTTTTTTATGCTGCAATTCTGTATCCTGAACCAATGAGTGATCTGTTATTTCTTCAAAATGCTTCGAGAGCAATAAACATCTTTAATTCATCAACAACGGCTGCTCCTTGTAAGAGGGGGTAAGACAAGAGTTAATCCATAAGCCACACGATACCACATTTAATACAATACTCTCCATAATACTCTCCTGGGCATTGCAGGTAAGCCCTAGGTTGCTGCAGGATATGCAGGATGTCATTTAAGCTCGGAGTCTTTGGGGAAGTTCCATAGGGCAGGCTGGTAAAAGCTGCTCAGTAGGAACGGGAGCAGCTGGTAAAAGCTGCTCAGCAGGAACGGGAGAGACCCAAGTGCAAGGGCCAGGGCCAGGTCAAAGCTTATCTGTCACAGAGCCCAAATGCAACAATATCACTTAATGCATAAGATAGATAGATAAATCTTTATTGTCATTGTCCTGCACAGAACAACGAGATTGGGGGGAAAACACTTAACAACTCAACAAAACCTAAACAAAATACAACTATACAAAATTATCAACATACTCCCACCCCACATATACACATTTAACCCCTAAAAAGCTCTAAAACTCTAAGAACTCTAAAACTGTAAAAACTCTAAAACCCTAAAAACTCTAAAAAAAACTATATACAGAAGCTCCCTCATAGACTGCATTGCACTGTATTCAAAGCCAGAACCACTTTTGGGTAGAAACTATTTCTCAAGCAGCTGGTCCTGGTCTTTCTGACTCTATACCTTCTTCTAGAAGGCAAAAGCTGAAAGAGATCATTACCAGGGTGTGTAGTATCTTGCACAATCTCTACAGCTTTGCAGGCGCACCCCCCAATAAAGGACTCAGACACTGATGAAAGTGGATAACGGCATTGGGCCACATTTATTGATTCATGCCCTAGTCCGAATTATAAATTTCTATTGGTATTCAACCAATTATAATTCTTAAGGCAAGCAGGCTGAAGTAACACTGGTAAGGTACCACCCAAAATTGCCAACGGCAATTGGTTACAATGTATCCATTTGTATCAATTTGTTTGTTGACAACATACAAATTGTTGACCGTAGTCAATACCTAACTATTGACCCCACCCTCTGACACGTATCCGTAAAATAACAGGGTGATGCATGCTGCATAGCTCTTGCCATCACCCCATCGCCTGGTTCGTCGTTGACCGGACAACGTTTAATCAACTTGTGCCTGTCTAGTGTTGTCCAGTCAATTGCGAACCTGCCGGATACCTGTGGGTCATAAATGTTTACCTTACCAGTGCTACCCGCCACACGGAGAGGCTCAATAAAGGCTCGACCCCCCCCCCCCGACCGTCAGCTCGGTCAACAGGCCTGCTCGCCAATCTCTTAACAGGAGGTCCATACCTCCCTGCGACAGATGGACCCCATCCCCTGAATAAAGCTCATAATTTTGTAGGCTGATTGCGGGGTGCCTAATGACGCGCCCCCAACCCTTGTCGAGAAGGAACCGGGAAATAGCCCTGTTCAATGAGCGCCGAGCTCGATCAAGGGCCTGGAGGTCGAACCCTCCCCTGTAAGCATGCCGCGGTACCATGTCTGACCAAATGAGGGTTGTGGCAGGCCACACATAATGTAAGTAAGCCAGGTCACCACAAATCGCATGCTTCAGCGATAGTCCAGTGACCTGTCCCAAATCATTGCCCCCAAAGAGTATGATCAGAATATCTGGCGGGTCAGCATTCCTGCTGGATAAAAGGAATGGCAACAGTTCCCGCCATAACATGCCGCGCTTACCATACCATCTGAGACTTGCGGATGCACCCAGTCCCAGTCGGGGTCCCCACTCTGTCGCCGCAGCGTACGACGCTGCCCTATGCACGTAGCTGTGGCCCACCAGCCATACTGCCACCGGTGTAATATGACACCCAGGGTCTGTCAAGGAAAAAGAGGGGGGAGAACAATACAGTGACTAAACTGGTACTCACGGTTGAAGAGGGCGAACATAAAACTGAAAACATTGTGATCCCCACCTTCCCATGCGGCGTATTTCCGCCGCGGAGTACCCAAAAGCAGCTGCAGTAGAAGCCGCCCCCTATCCTAAATGAATGGGTGCCGTAACGAGCCCCAGGGAGGCCAACACTGGCTAGTGCCTTACCGGTCACCTTCCAAAATTGAAATTTAGTAAGGGGAGACCCATCTTGGTGACAGAAAAACGGGCCATGGTGCGTGCCACGCAGTGCAAGAAACTCCTGTAGGGCACCAACCGGACAGATGTCTGCCAATGAACATCGTAGCAGTCGTACTCCACTGCCTATGCCGTGCTTATCAACTTTAGAGGAGCGTATCCTTAACTGAGCCCAATCATTGCAAACATAGACATCGTCGAGTTCCAGTGCCCTACGACTTGCATCCGCCTTAGACAGCATCACCAGCTCGCTGATGCGGAGCGCTCCAAAAAAAGGCCACCGTAGTAGCCGCATGAAACAGGGCGGCCTCATACCTGTCAAAACAGAGGTCATGCCAGCCCCGTGCTAGGTGGGTAAGTACCCCTGGGGAAATTGGGTGGCGGTCATCCGGGCTACGCCCACGCTCCCGCACCCATCCCTCCAAAACATGTCGTATGCGGAAATCAGTGGTACTGTCAGCGTAACCCCCTACTTTGGCCATGAATGCCAACGCTGACAGCCTGGATGCTATGGTGCGGGGTGCTAGACCCTGGGCATGTAGGTAAACCATGAATTGTAGAATGTGGGCGACTGGGATAGGCCAAGCCTCAGGTAGTCGAAACTGGGCACAAAAGGCCTGAAAAGTGATGAACGCGTGGTGATACACCTTACGCGTGCGGGGTGCCAGCGACATGCCGATCGCCCGGTTCACCTCTCCTTGCCAAGTGTCCATATCTCGTCCGGGAGCGGCGAGGGAAATTCCTCTGCGTCTGGGGCCAAGGCACGGAACCGGGAGATCTGCAGGCGGGACAAAGCGTCAGCAATATCGTTATTAACACCAGGCACATGCCTAGCCCTGAACAGCACATTGAGGCGCAAGCTACGCAACACAAACTGGCGCACCAGCTCCATGACCCTGGGAGATTTAGACGTCTGTGAGTTGACAATGTGAACAACTGCCGCATTGTCACACCAGAAATGTACTACCGAATTGGCCCACTCCTCACCCCATAGCATCAAGGCTCCCAGAATGGGAAAAAATTCCAGATACGTGAGGTCACGCAAGCGACCCGTGCCCGATCAGGCTGGCGGCCACCTGCCGTAGGCCCACTTCCCATTGAAGTACATCCCATAACCCAGGGACCCCGATGCATCGGACTGTACCTGGAAACGAGGGGAAGCCAGAAGGTCGGACCTCCAGAAGGACACCCCGTTGAACTCCCTCAGGAACTGGAGCCAGATGAGCATATCCGCCCTAAGGCCCCTGCTAAGACGTACCCTGTGGTGGGGCTTGGTTAAGCCTATCATGGCGTCGCACAAGCGTCGAGCAAAGGCTCTGCCAGGTGCGATCACCCTGCAAGCAAAATTGAGGTGACCATGCAGCACCTGTAGCTCACGAAGGGACGCCTTGCGTTTAGCCACCAAGCCGGATATGAGTGCAACGATCCGTGATATCCGGTAACCTGGATGCTTGCACTACCGTGTCAATCTCCACCCCCAGGAATGTGAGCTTGGTAGATGGGCCCTCGGTCTTTTCAGGCACCAAAGGGACACCAAGTTCCATCATTAGCATCTGAAATGTATTGAGGAGATGCGCACACGTGTCCCAGCCCCGTTCACCCCCGAATAAAAAATCATCCAGGTAATGGGCTACAGACCGAGATCCCGACCTGCGGACGAACGCCCACTGCAAGAAGGTGCTGAAACACTCGAAAGCCAAGCAGGAGATGGAACAACCAAAAGGCATGGCCTTATCGAAGTAATATTCACCCCGGAACTTGAAACCCAGCAACTCAAAGTCGCCCGGGTGCACCAGCAGAAGACGGAAGGCCGACTTGATGTCGCACTTAGCCAACAGTGCACCCGGGCCACATGAGCGCACCATGCGCAGAGCCTGGTCAAAATATGTATACCGGACCGAACAAAGGTCATCCGGGATAGCATCATTGACCGATCGGCCGGCTGGGTAGGACAAGTGATGTATTAAGCGGAACTCACCCGGTGACTTTTTGGGCACTAGCCCCAAGGGGGAAACTTTTAAATTAGGAAATGGGGGGGCAGGGAAAGGGCCGGCAACCCTGCCAGCATCCACCTCCTTAATAATGCTCAAGGCAGCCACCTCCTCCCTTCCCCTAAGTGACAAAAGGTTGGGCGCATCTTGGGGAGCGCTGACCCCCGTGAAAGGAATGCGAAACCCCTGCTGGAAACCCTCAAGCAGGTAAGCTGCGTCTGCCCTCCTCGGGTACATCGTGAGCCAACACTCTAACATGTCCACATCAATTGGTGAGGGGGCCTTTTGCCTGATCAGCTCCCTCTGCGGCAGTCTTGCCCGCCCCCTGTCCACCTCTACCCCTGCCCCGCGCTCCTCCCGGCCTGGGACAGGCGGAGGCAGCGTGGGGGCCAGCACAAGAGGGACACTCATGCCTGTATCGGCAATTTCTCCTGCTGCAGGTACCATTGGCCGAGAAGGTCTAACACAGCAGGCGGGCTGGAACCCCCTGCCCCGCCACCTGGCGGGGTGTCTGTGCCGGAGCAGCTCGCTGGACCGCATGTCCACAATGGTACCTCTCCCCAGGCGCCGGGCGCGTGGGGGTCATATACAGAAGCCACAGCTTCTGGCAGGGCTCATCCCACCTCATCTCCGGGTGTAGGGGCACTCTCATGCGAAATTCTTCGTCGTAAGCCAACCACGACGGGCCCGGGAAGTCAACCATCGCCCGGTATATGTTGTCCAAGTACTGGACCATCGGAATGGCCAGATCCGGCCGGGCCCTGAGGTACACAGCCATGTATATGAGGTACGCTGGCAGCCAGTTGGCCCACGTGCGTGGCGGCTTACGACGACGTGCCTGTTCCTTATCTTTCTCATCCTGCCCCTCCCTCTCCTCCTTGGTGGGTTCTCTATTCAGAAGGGAGAAAATGTCCACATACTCCCCCCGCCAGATTTTCTCTTTGGTGGCCTGGGCCAGATGATCCCCAAGGGGCAGAGAATACCCCGCCGTAGGCAATGCCGACAACAGCACAGAGGCCGCATTGGGCACGGTGAAAGGAGCCTGGACCAAGCCCGCCACCCCGAGTAAGTTCCCAACGGGACAGAGGGCGCCGCCCCCAGTGGGGCCCTGGATTGATGGTGCCACGCCCGTATGGCCCGGCGGCGGCTGAACCACCGCGCCAGCCATACGGGGCCATGGCCACTGGACGCCCCCCCCCAGTGTAGGCAGTGGTGTGGGTGCACTAGTTTGAACCACATACTCACCCGCTGCACCCCCATGGGCCGCCCCTACCAGGGGTTCCAGCCCACTGTGGGCATCGGAGCTCGCGACCGCAACCGAGCTCGTGGACGAGGCCTGGTCAGTACCTGATGGCAGCAACTGTTGCACGGGGAGCTGCGAGGCAGCGGCTGACGCCGACCCTCGGGCCTCAAGCAGCTCTACCCGTCCGGCCGCCTGCCGATGACCGGCAGCCGATGGGTCGACCTGTGGTCCCAAAGGCGCCCCGGGTGGGTTAACCACCCCCAAAGAAGCCTCAAGGGCCGCTATGCGGGCCAGAAGGGCGTCAACATTAACATAGCCCCCAACACTGATGGGGGGCATAGGGCCGGCTGGCCCACTGATAAGAGGCGCCGGGTCAGGTCTCTGGACCCCGGGTCCCAAATACGGCCATCAACCCAGTACCGGTCCTTGAGGGGCCGGAGGTATGCCCTGCCAGGGAAGGGAACCCAACCACCCCCCGTGGTTAAAGCCCACCGCAGGTAGCTGCGGGGCAAGGGCAGAAGGCCCCGAGGTATAAACCGGGCCAGAGCCGGGAGCCACTGATTGAGAGCCGGAGGCCGCGGCCCCTGCCGGGCCGGTATGAGGGCGCCCAGTCCCGGGCCATGGGGCAACCGACCCCATCCCACTGGTCCCGGTGGGCGCCGGCAAAGGGGGCTGTTGGGAGGGCGCAGTCGTGGTCCTCCGACCCGGCTGGCGCCTCCTCGAAGTGCGAACCGCGTTCGCCAACGCCTTCTTTTTGGAAGGCATTCTTGAAAGTGCTGGGAAGCCGAAGAAAAGGAATGAAAAGGACCGCTGCCCGCAGTAGCTTCCCGGCTAAGGTAAGAGCGACGGAGCAATGGGGAAAAACTTCTCCTCTCCGTCGCTTCGCAAAATGGCAGCTCGGCTGCCTCGTGGCCGCCCCTTTTATAAGGGTGCTGGCCACGCCCCCTAACTACCCGGATGCTCTTCGTCCGGTGGGGGGGGGCGCAAAGAGCGTGGCGGCCATTTTGGCACCACGCTTGCATTCTTATAACACCTGGTGGCATAGATTTGATCTAGAGTGGGAACAGTATGCCCGATTATCCCCTCTGCAGTCTTTATGACCCTGGACAACATTGTTCTTTCTCTAGCTGTACAACTCCCAAACCATACACACAGACCATAGGTTAACACACTCTCAATGGTACAGTGGTAGAATGCCAACAGCAGGTCCTTTGAAAGATTGTTCTTCCTGTTGATTCTCAAGAAGTATAACCTCTGCTGTGCTCTCTTCATCAGATCTTTGGTGTTTGCTCCCCATGTTAGATCATCCCTCAGCTCCGTTCCCAGAAATCGAAACACCGAGACCTGTTCCACACAATTCCCTTCAATAATAAGTGGCTGGATGTTCAATTTGCATTTTCTAAAGTCCACAATGTTCTCTTTTGTCTTTTTTACATTGAGGAATAAATTGTTTTCCCTACACCACTCCGTCAGCATCTCAACCTCCTTCATGTAAGCCGACTCTCCCTCCCCAGCAGTAATCAGACCCACCACCATTGTGTCGTCTGCAAACTTGATGATCTTATTGCTGGGGTAACTGGGAACACAATCATATGTGCAAAGCGTGTACAGAAGCGGGCTCAGCACACACCCCTGCGGCATCCCTGTACTTATACTGAGATCCGCAGAGACATGAGAGCCCATCCTGACCCGTTGGGAACGATCTGATAGAAAATCTAGTATCCACCTGCATAAGCATGGCGGAAGCCGCAGATCTAATAATTTAGGCACCAGTTTAAGCGGAAGAATAGTATTAAAAGCAGAACTAAAATCTACAAATAACAGTCTCGCATAAGTTCCTTGTTTCTCCAAATGGGTCAGAACAGCATGTAGGGCTGTAGCCACAACATCCTCTGTGGATCTCTTTCTCTTATATGCAAATTGACAAGGGTCCAGTCCAACTGGTAAACAAGCCATAATACGGTTCCGCACCAACTTTTCAAAGCATTTCATTATGACAGGTGTAAGCACCACAGGGCGGAAGTCATTCAGACTATCTATGTTAGGCTTTTTAGACAGAGGTATAATAGTAGAGGATTTCAGACAAGGTAGGACAGTGGCTTGGGCCAAAGACCGATTAAAAATCTTCATAAAAGTTTCTGCCAGCTGTTCTGAGCAGTCTCTCAGTGCCCTACCAGCCACTCCATCAGGACCCATAGACTTGCTCGCATTTATCCCTTTTAATATTCGCCTCACTTCTCCCTCTTCCACCCTGGCAACATTCCCTAAGGGGAGTAATGACGATGACTCTGGCAACACTGCTGGATCCACTGCTGGTGTCACCTCAAATTGGGCGAAGAAGGTATTCAGCTCCTCCACCAGAGAAGCACTGCTCTCTACAGGCAATGAATTACTGGGTTTATAGTCAGTAAGGTGCTGGATCCCCTGCCACACTTGCCTGGTGTCGTGACTACTCAGGTGATCTTCAATTTTCCCTCTATACACAGCTTTTGCCTTCCTTATACCCCTCTTCAGGTTCGCCCTTTCTATACTATACAATACCGGGTCTCCAGTTCTAAAAGCAAAGTTTCTGGCCTTCAACAGTCTCTGAACTTCACTTGTTTGGATACGTCTTTACATGCTTTTCCCTGGTGACGTTGGCGGTGCAGAATCTAATATAATCCAGGACCGTTGATGTGTAGGTCTCCAGATCTTGATGGTCAAACACATTCCAATCGGTCTCCTGGAAACAGTCCTGCAGCTGTTGAGAGGCTCCATCAGGACACACAGTAACAGTCCGTGTTTGTATCGGGGCTTGTTTCCTAAGGGGTGTGTATGCTGGTGTCAAAAGCAGGGACACATGATCTGACCTACCAAGGTGTGCCAAGGGCTTAACCTCATATGTCCGCTTAATGTTTGTATACACCTTGTCAAGAATATTCTCTCCCCTAGTTGCACATTTAATGTGCTGATGAAATTTTGGGAATACTGCCTTCAAGTCTGTATTATTGAAGTCTCTTGTGATGATCAGCATGGCCTCTGGGTATTTGCTCAGTTTAGTATTGATGTTTCCATACAAAATATCCATGGTCATGCATGCATTTGCAGTTGGTGCCACATACACCACCATTAATACTACTGCTGTAAATTCCCGGGGGAGATAAAAAGGTCTACATTTAATCATTAAAAACTCTACCTCCGCGGAACAGTGGCTATCCAACTTGACCGAGTCCTTGCACCAGTTGTGATTTACGAAGATACACACTCCCCCACCTTGTTTCTTGCCAGAATCCTTTGTCCTGTCCAACCGGTGTGTAATATAGCTTTGCAATTCAATAGCTGTGTTGGGAATGAAAGAGTAAAGCCATGTCTCTGTGACTAGCAATGCATAGCAATCCCGAAAGTCTCCCTCAGCTCCAACACGCAGCCTCCACTCATCAAGTTTGTTCACCAAAGACCTCACATTGGAATAGAAAATACATGGGAGAGGTAATTTATATCATTGTTTTCTTATCTTTGCCCTCGTGTTCACATGGCCATTATCTCTACAGCCTCTTTTTTGCCTTCTCTCGCTCCTCCTCCTCCTCCTCGTCTTCCTCCAGGCTCGATAATTTATGATTTCTGGAATCTTGCAAGCCCACAGTTTTTCACACAGTTTTCCACACATAACACAGTTTCCACTTCTGCTTCTATAAAACAACAATTCCTGATGGCTATAAATAACCCTACTTAACTGACCCTGTCTCAAAAGCAAGGAGCTCTCAGCCACAGCGTCTGAACGCGCCGCCATCTTGACAAACAGACTAGTAAATTTGTAAACTCCTGCCTGCCACATTCATAAAGCATGAAATATTAGGGTCATGCAAGACAGTCCTAAAGCTTTTATATTAAGTAGCAGAGCTTCACAGACTGGGATTTGGGATTTCGGATCCATGGTCCCATTTGTGCCATTTATGCCATGGATTTGTTGAGATTCCCTGTAGGATGACATCATTTTATGTCAATTACCTGTTAGTTTAATAGGATTTGGCCTAGAGATGCTAGCACTGCTTTTATTTTCTCTCTATCACTAATTCCACTTAGCCTAACAGAAGCAATTTTAGAAAGCACACTCCACCATTTTACCCAGTAACTAGGAAAGCACCTCTTGTACTTTTCCCAAGGCCGAGCTCCGGGAACAGTACCAAAAGATGGTCCAATCTCAGATACTGAGATGGGAACACTGATGGCCAGCCACCTGCTATCTTTGAACTAAGTACGAAACTGTCACTTTGAGTGGTCAATTAAGACATCTCTGAGATGTTTTCTCATAGAAAAAGGTATAAAAACCAACCTAATTTCTTAAGCCAGAAGTCCATGGAGTCCGTTCTCCAATGCTATGAGGACCCGTATCACTTGTCATCTTAATGGGTCCCGATCCGTACCATTTTGCATGGTGCGACAAAGACCTTTTTCTAGGCAAGTGGTAGTGTATAGCTTTTTGTTTCAATTTTTTCATTTTAAAAATGTTTCAACTTTATTCTTAGTTTAGTCAGTTATTTTTCTATAGTCTGCATTTATTGGACTTTGATATTTTTACAATAAAAACCACAAAAGGACTTAGTTTGTCAAGCTTCCTCCTTTTTGCTCCTACTGCCAACGGAGAAAATTGGGGAAGGGGGAACTTTAACAATAAGGCCTTGTTCATGAAAGGAGGACTGTGTCAATTTTGTATCAACTTCGAGCAGTCTGTTGCCCAGGAGAAGAAACTTCATCCGGCATCCCGGAGATAGCGAGATGCTGCAAGATGTAACAGAGTTACTCCCACACACCTTTCATACCGCTAAGGCTAAAAGTTCCCCAGAAGCAAGATAAGGGTGTTATTCATATGGGAAAGTGGCGTTCCATCCAAGGGGGCTTTGCAGCTCAATTTCCCCTGCATAGTTTGTCCCAGATTGCCATTTCTCTACGAACCTATGAGCCAGAATTATCTGGACCCAAGCCTTCCTCTGCCAAGCCTTGAGGAAGCCACCCTTTTGGCCCGTTAGCCAAATCAGGTCTTCTGCCTGTGCCACGGTCGGTTGAACCTCTAGCGGAGTGGGAGCGGAGCCTGCCGACAGGTGGAAGTGACCCCGATAGTGTTAAGAACTGGGGCCCTGGACATCGCCCCCTGGCCATCGCCTAGGCCTTGCACACTCTGGCAGGCAATTTGTGGGACTTCTTTAAATCATTGACTTTCTTCTTTTTTCCCCAGTGTTTTATGATGGTTGTGATTTATGATGTTGTGATTTAGTTGTGATTTATATGATGTTGTGATTTATATGATGTTGTGATCCATTTATTATTATGGTATTGTGTTTCATTGTGTTGTGATATGTATATTTTCTGACATGATATTATAATGTGTATTGGATGTTCTATTGTTGTGAGCTGCCCGAATTCGCGTTGTCAAGTGGGTGGCATACAAATCCAATAATAATAATAATAATAATAATAATAATAATAATAATAACAACGACAACAACAATGACAACAACAGCAGCAGCAGCAGCAACAACAACAACTTTCTTCTGCTCTAAAGTCCTGAACTCCCAAACCTATGATGATACCTAGAACCATTAATTCTTGGACAGCTGCCAATATTTATATTGGTACAAACAAGGTCTGTGAAAACATACCTGTATGTTTCTGAAGATATTCAGAATGAAAACTCCAAACGTTTTGCAAACTAGTAAAAGGAGAACCTTTCAAGGAAGCATTTTATAATATTCTTGCCCTGTGTTAGTTTCTGTCAACCCATCTGTTTAATGATTTCTTCCAATGACTGACACTTGGCTTTATTGTTCTTATTTTATTACATTTTTGATCTTTGTTTGCTGGGTTGGGATGGGATTTTGTTGGGTTGGGATTTTTAAACTCTGTGTAAACTGCCCAAGTTATTGGCTTATCGTTAAAGCAGTTATAAGGTCACCCTTTCTCAAAAGCCAGTCGTATCTGACTCTAGGATTCAGTGTTCATTTTTGTGTTTTTGTTTTGTTTACCTCCTGATTTGCTTGCATAGAATAAAATGTTGTGGCACCTTAAAGGCTCACTGCTCCTTCGAGGTAGACTGCAGCTGGCCCAGAGAGCTCCACGGTAAAACAGAGATGACCACTGAACCCTGGAGTTGGATATGACTGACTTTCAAGCAAGGGACATCTTTACCTTGCTCGAAAGCCAGTCGTATCCCACACTAGGGTTCAGGTTGCTCATCTCTGTTTGAAAGCTGAAGAGCCAACGCTGTCTGCTTCTGCAGGTGTTTCCATGGTCATGTGGCAGGCATGACTAGACACCGGAGTGCACGGAACATTGTTTACCTTCCCACCAAAGTGGTTCCTATTTATCCACTTGCAATTTCTTGCTTTTGAACTGCTAGGTTGGCAGGAGCTGGGACAGAGGCAGAAGCTCACTCCAACCTGCAGTATTCAGGTATTGAACTGCTGACCTGCCACCTTCCAGTCAGAGCCTTAGCCACTTAACCTCAGTGGTTAAGAAGCTCGCCTTGTTAGCTGGAAGGCCGACATAACCATTTGAGCTCCCGTCTCTGTCCCAGCTCCTGGCAACCGCAAGTAGATAAATAGGGACCACTTCAGTGAGAAAGGTAATAACATTCTGGTGTCTAGTCATGCCTGCCACATGTTCAGAGAAACATCTACAAACAGACAGTGGTGACTCTTTGGCTATAAACAGATGAGCACTGAACTCTAGAGTCAAATACGACTGGCAGCTTTGGATCTAACAATAGGTAAAGGTAAAGGTTGCCCTTGCTCAAAAGCCAGTCGTATCTGACTCTAGGGTGCAGTGCTCATGTCCATTTACAGCCATAGAGACAGTGCTGTCTATGTTTGCAGATGTTTTCATGGGCCATGTGGCAGGTATGACTAGATTTGCCACCCAGTCACATGCCCGATTAGGCCACACCCACCAATTAGGTCACACCCACCAATTAGGCCATGCCCACATTGTGGTAGCAATTTTTTTTTGGTGCCCATCACTGATCAAGTCCATTTTGTCACATTCTCTTTACAGCTCTAATACATTGTACAGGAATTAAGTGGCTTCTACTCAAAACAAGAGACAATGTCTTCTGAATATCAGCTCTCAGGGCCAGCTTCTATACAGAACTGTTCTTCCTCGTACTTACAGCAGATACAGCTCACCATAGGAGTTCCCCAATGAGGGGGAAATGAGTAGAAAAATCCATATCACAGGAAACTGTATAGAAAACTGTATGTTAGTGATAATAATCTAGGAAATGCATTGTTATAGAAAACATCTTGCAGGAAGAAAGGGGTGTGTGGTGTATTTGGTATAATGATCTAGCCCTACAAAAAATAGATAAAAAGCAAACAGGCACAACCCACACAACTTCACTGCCCTGCCATCAAAAACTGGCTATAACTCTGGCATCTTTATATTGTCAGAAGCAAACAGACTGTCACCTGAAACCGATTTCTCACTGGGCCCTAAAACGTAGATAATGCAGTAATTAAACATAATAGTGGAAACCTTTGTACTCTTTAACACGGTAAAGATAGCTTCCCTGGGGAAGAGAAAGTCACTGTCTCTAACACTTCAGCGTTCTTCCTTTCTGCTTCAACCAGTGCTCTCTGCCTTTCCTGCATCTCTCAGCCCAAGTTCGAGATCACAACTTGATGCAATCAGAAACTCTTGAAGGTACATCAGAAGGCTTCTGGCAATGAAGTTGGCCATCACATTCAGATTGTGTGCCTTCCTTCTTTTGTCCACCAACAGCGCATTGCTCTTGTCGGCCCTTTTTAATGCTGACTGGATTGTTCGTCCGACCATTTTGGGCACATCTCATGAAGGTCTGTGGTATGTCTCATCAATAGGAGCCACATCCTTAGATCATAGATGGGGTAAGTGGCAACTATTTCATAAAATCACAGGGTATCCAAGGTATCTGGTGGGTCATTTAGTTCAGCCATTCCTCTGCCACTGCAGGAATCCACAGCTAAACCATGAGACCTCTAACCAAAGAGACAGCACTGTCTCTCAAATGGGTTCCATCAGGTTGTTTCTTATGTTCATTCTAAATCTCCTTCCATATGAGGAGAGTCTTCTCATTTGGTTCAGGAACAGCAGAAATCTAGCTTGTTCCCTCTTCTATGTGACAACATTTCAAGATTGTTTTTAGGTATCCACTAGCCTGAATGCCCGGCTTCGCATGGGGGATTTTCATGGGAGCTCTGCCCCACCCCCCTGGGCCCAGTGGGGGTGGCGCTGGTGGTTGTTATTTGGCATTGTCTTTGGCTCTGCGGACTGTGCTTAAGTCATGGAGAAGCTTAGTTCCAGCCAAGTTCTCCAAGCCACCATGCCCTGAAGTGGGGTGTCTGGTGTGTTGCCCCCACTGCTGACAGTGGTGGCGGCGGCCTATCTCATTAGGCCAGGTGGTCTTGTGGCCTGCCTCCCCAGTCCTTGCAGCTTTACTTACCTGCATTGGCATCCCTGCTTCCTGCGGGGGCAGCATGGCTGTCCGAGGCCTGGTGGCAGAATAGGCCTCTTGTGGGGCCCACCCATTGCTCAGGCGGTGGCACAGATGGAGGCCACAGGGACTCCAGCGTGGCCAGGCCCACTTTGCAGCCTTGAAACACACTTCACACACCAGCCATGTCGGGAAGCCCCACTTCGGGCCAGTGTCTCTGTGCACGCAGCCTGGCCCGGCCCTTTAGTGGCCCAGGGAGATGCGCTGGCGGTTGCCGCAGGGCAGGCCTGGCCACAAGGGAGGCCCCGTGGCCTCAGTCCATGCCTCCACCTGAGCAATGGAAGGGCCAGGCCAGGCTGAGTCCACAGGAGACACCACGTCCCGTAGTGAGGCTTCCCGGACACCCAAGCCTTCAAGGCTGCAGGGCGGGCCTGGCTGTGATGGAGGCCATGCAGCCTCCATCTGTGCCTCTGCCTAAGTGATGGAAGGGCATCTGGGAAGCCCCACTTCGGGCCGTGGTGGCTCTGCAGACATGGCCATGCCTGGCCCTTCCGTGGCCCAGGCGGAGGTGATTGTAGCAGCCACAGGGTGGGCCTGGCCATGATGGAGGCCCTCCTCGTCTGGTGGCATCTTCCCGGGAGCCAGATGTCATGTTTTTCCTGGCAGGCCCCAGCACGGCCGATGCCCCTCTCCGGGACCACGGGTTGCAGGTCAATGGTGATGGCGCATTTGCTGTTTGTCCTATTGATTTAATCTGTCTCATCCACACGGGACTCACAATTATAATTTGTAGTTTGAAGGAAAACTGGATCAAAAATTGATCAATTGATCAAATAAATACATAAATAACCTACCTATGACTACATTTTCTTTCTTCAGTATTCAACCTATTTGTGGTGGGCTCATTGGCAACAGCCGTGGTAGATGGATGTCTCCTTATAATTGCTCTTCTGATGCTTTTCATCTTGAAGAAACAGAAGAGGATGTCCAAGTATATAGAAAAAATGTGTCTCCTTCCAGGTATCTCTGAAACAGAGTTTGTCTTTTTATTCTGTAAAGGTGCACCTTTCCTTCCCACAGGTATCTCTGACCAGATACTGTTTAAATTTAAGCCCTAAATATTCAGATTTCCCCATTATATCCTTGGGATTGTTCTGTAAGAAAACAGGGCATGTCCTTTCATATGTTTCTCTATTGGACAATACTGTAACATAAGCTGGTTTTTAAAATGTTGCAGAATTAAAATTATATGTCCTAGCACAGTGATGGTGATCCTTTTAAGAGACTGTGCATCCAAACTCAACAGACTGTCATCCGCACTGCAGAGGGGCAGGGTGAACTCTCTGCTGGGGGGAGAGAGGAAGCATTCCCATTGGGCTGCTGGGCAGAGAGGCGGGACAAACTCTGTGCTGAGGTGACAGCATGCCTGCCTGCAGAGAGGGCTCTGAATGTCCCCCTCCCGACACACATGCCATAGGTTTCCCCACCACTGTCCTAGCATTTGAAAATGTATGGGTATTCTTGGTGAGGTGAAAGACATATAAAAGAAGACCCATGAACTTAATGAACTGATGAACTTAATGAACTGATGGCCAGCAGGTCAACAGTTCAAGACCCAAGTGCTGTGTGACAGAGTGAGCTCCCATCATCTGTCCTATCTCCTGCCAACCTAGCTGTTCAAATGCAAGAACTTGCAAGTAGATAAATAGGTACTACTTCACAGTGGTTGAATTCATTTTTTTTACTACCTACACTGTGGGTGTGGTATGGTGGGCATGGCCAGGTGGAAAGCCGTACATCATTTCAAAACTTGGATGGGTGAGGCCAGCCAGAATTTCTGCTACCGGTTCTGGCAAACCAGGGCAAACCTGCTGAATCCCACCTCTGCTACTTCATCAGGAAAGGTAACAGCATTCTGTGCACTCTGGCATCTAGTCGTACCTGGCAGATGACTATGGAAATGTCTCCAAGCACAAACAATGCTGGCTTTCCTCCTGTAAATGGAAATAAGCACTGACTCCCTAGAGCAGGGTCAGCAAACTTGGCTCTCCAGATGTTCTTGAACTTCAATTCCCAAAAGCCCTGATCAGCAGGTCTACTGACTTGGGCTTCTGGTAATTGAAGTCCAAGAACATCTGGAGAGCCAGGTTTGCTGACCTCTGTCCTGGAGTCAGATATGATTGGCTTTTGAGAAAGAGAGACCTTTACTTTTACTAGTGTGACTACCAAATAGCTTTCCACGTTGTGTATACATACTGCAACAACATGCTCCTTCATGGTGGCCTTGGGCAGACTGCCCCTAACACTTCTCCATCCACTCCTACATAGGGTTCCTGATTTTGCTCGGGATGTCCGTGTACACGGGATATTATACATGGGATATTCCTACAGAATTGCGTGGATGGTGCTTCTGGGTGGCATGGTTTTGCTTCCCCTGCTCCCTCTCAGCTGGTGAGTGAAACAGAACAATGGCAGGCATGGCCCTCATCCTTTTCCCAGATGTTTTTTAAGGGCTCCACTTGGGCACCGAATGTAAAATCAGGCTGATGACTGATTTCATGAAGGATGGTGAAAAGAAAAGGAAAAGTCAGTAAGCAGTTTCTATTCACTGGAGTTTGGCTGCCATTATAAGTAGTAGCTTAAAACTGCCGAGGACAGGGTTCCTTAAATTGGCTCTCCAGATGTTCTTGAGTAAGCAAAAATAAGTCGTTCTTGAGTAAGCAAAAATAAGTCGTGTGACCCATGCATAAAATTAAACAAATGCAGGAGGAAGGTGATACCTTTTGTAGGTCACTTTAAATATATATATCAAACTTTGCAAGCTTTTGTAACTCAAAGGTTACTTCATCAGGCACTTTCATGGCATGCTGTCCAAGCCAGGCTCCTATTTTTGGGTGATCCATGGGAAAATATTCTATCTTTTTACAATCCAAAAACAGGAAGCCAGGGATTTGCATATGGCGTTTTTTGAAGCTAATAAGATTTCTTTCTGGCTGGCGGTGCTGGTGGAGGTGGTGCAATTCAAACTCATTGTCCTCCAAAACATACCTGTCAACTTTGGGATTTGAAAATAAGGGAAATTTTGGCCACACCCCTCTGTGGGTGTGGCCAAATCCATGGGCGGGGCCAAATATAGTCATGTGACTTGCTGGGCTCTAGTCATGCCTGCCACATGGCCATGAAAATGTCTGCAAACACAGACAGCACTGGCTCTCTGGCTGTAAATGGAGATGAGCACTGCACCCTAGAGTTGGATACGACTGGCAGATTTTATTCTCTTAGGATCAAAGATCTGATGCTTGGGAAACAAGCTATGAGAAACCTGGGGAACATAGTGAAAAGTAGAGGAATCACCTTGCAAACAAAAAATTGCATAGTCAAAGCAATGGTATTCCCGGTGGTAACGTATGGGAGTGAGAGCTGGACCATTGGGAAAGCTGAGCACAGAAAAATAGATGCATTTGAAATGTAGTGTTAGAAATAGGTCGATCCTAGAAGAAATCAACCCTGACTGCTCATTAAAGGTCAAATAGTAAAAATGACGCTAAAGTACTTTGGACATCAAATGAGAAGAGAGGATTCACTTGAGAAAGCCTTGATGCTGGGAAAGGTGGAGGACTAAAGAAGGGGGTGGCCAAAAATAAGATGGCTAGATGGTATGGTAAATGCAATGGGCACAAAGCTGTGTGGGCCAAAGAACCCTTTCCCCATTTTCTTGGGGGACATTTGTTTTGTTTTATTTCTTGTTTGCTCAGTGGCTTAAGTGACTAAGATGCTGACTGGGAGGCAGAAGGTCAGCAGTTTGATTCCCGAGTACTGCAGGACGGAATGAGCTCCCGTCTTTGTCCCATCCTAGCAGTTCGAAAGCAAGAAATTGCAAACAGATAAATAGGGACCACTTTGGTGGGAAGGTAACAGCATTCCGTGCGCTCTGGTGTCTAGTCATGCCTGCCACATGACCACAGAAATGTCTGCAGGCGCAGACAATGCTGGCTCTTCAGCTTTGAAACAGAGATGAGCACTGAACCCTTTTGAGCAAGGGCGACCCTTTTCCTTTACCTAACTCAGATCCCCTTACACAACCATGCAAGCACACCCCCCCCACCCCTCCCAAGTTAACTCTAGAACAGAAACGGAACACACACACCGTCTTTCTCTCATATAGTGTAGGAATCTCTGACTGTGATGGCGAACCTTGGCACTCTAGAAACAACTGTCTTTCGAGCAAGGGAAGCCTTTACCTTTAGCATATAGTGAGCAAGCACTTCCCCCCTCCCAAGTTAACTGTAGAACAGAAACGGAACACACACACCCTCTCTCTCTCATATAGTATTGTAGATGCAATGGGCACAAAGCTGTGATGGCTAACCTTGGCACTCCAGAAACAACTGTCTTTCAAGCAAGGGAAACCTTTACCTTTAGCATATAGTGAGCAAGCACTCCCCCCCCTCCCAAGTTAACTGTAGAATAGAAATGGAACACACACACCCTCTCTCTCTCATGTAGTATTGTAGATGCAATGAGCACAAAGCTGTGATGGCTAACCTTGGCACTCCAGAAACAACTGTCTTTCGAGCAAGGGAAACCTTTACCTTTAGCATATAGTGAGTAAGCACTCCACCCTCCCAAGCTAACTCTAGAACAGAAATGGAAGACAGGGCAGAAACAGCTGAATAAAGCATGAGAGTAAGAGAGAAGTCTCTGCCCCCAGACCAAGAGCTGATTTGCCCCTGCATATATGAAATATAGTCCCAGCATGAAATGAAGTGCCATCTTAGCCATGTGGCTGGCAGGAAAATGAAAGAGAAACTAACTACAGAACGCCCCCCCCCCCTTCTCTCTCTCCCTTTCCACATGCGACAAGCCACACAGCAACCTCTGGTGGCCGGAAAAAATGCTGCGGCTTATTTCTTTTTTAAAAATAAGGGAAAATATGGGGAAATCAATTAAACAGGAGGGGGGTGGGAAGAGGGGTAAAAATAAGGGGTTTTCCTGGGTAAAATAGGATGGTTGACAGGTATGCTCCAGAATTAGGCAGCAAATTTACTTCCCCCACTAGGCATGCCAAATTAGTCCAGATTAGTCCAAATCAGAGTCAAATTAAATTAAATTAAATTAAATAGATTTATATACCACCCTATTCAAAGGACTCTGGGCAGTGTACACTAAGACCAATATACAGGTAAAACAATTTTAAAAAAACCCATAAAACATAACAATATTATCCACCCACCCCCACCGTGACATCTATTATCTAAAAACAAATATAAAATCTTAAAAACCTTTTCCCCCAATTAATTACAGGAAGGGGAAAACCTCAGATGAGCCAAAAAGGAGTATTACCTAGTGGAAGTTCATCAAATCTGTGTTCCTGATATGTTGGTGTTCAAAGTCCCTGTAGAATTCATTGATGTGGTTCTTTATGATAACCTCAGCAAATCCCTGGGTCCCTGTTTTTGGATTGTAAAAAGATACCATCTGCCGCTTATTTTCACATGGAACACCTAAGATAGGAGCCTGGCTTAGAGAGCATGCCATGAAAGTACCTGATGAAGTAACCTTTGAGTTACAAAAGCTTGCAATGTTTGATTTTTTTAAAGTGGACTATAAAAGGTCATCTTCCTCCTGTATCAGATGTTCTTGGACTTCATTTCCTCTATCAGATGTTCTTGGACTTCATTTCCCAGAAGCCCTCATCAGCAGGTGTGCTAACTTGGGCTTCTGGGAATTGAAGTCTAAGAACACATGGAGAACCAGGTTTGCGGATCCCTGGCCTAGGACACCAGAGGAGCTTTCTTTCTGCATTTGATGGGATGAGCAGAATGAAAATAAATTCCCCCTTTTTTGGAGTTTAGCTCCCAGAATCCCCCATTTGCCTGATTACTAAAAGACAAACAGATGCAAAATGGTAATCTTAGAACTGCAGAACTGGAAAGCATCCTATTGAACATCGAATCCAGTCCCTGTCAAGGAGGCACAGTGGGGATCGAATTCCAAATACCAAACATCTAAAAACCCTGAGCTATCCAAAAGTCTAAAGCCCTTTCAGATTGCTGATATTCTGATGCACAGTTTTCTCTTTCTCCTGCTTCCCTGTTGCCGAAAATGGGCAAATTGCAGCTTGTGTGGCTGTGGGTACTAAAAGGAATACATGCACCGAAAGTAGGAAGAGAGAAAGGCTTTATTCTCGTGTATGCTTACAGGCTCCTCTTGCAGCAAGTGGGACAAAGATCTAGATAGGCAAAAGTCTTTTATAGACCAAATCTAAGACAGAGAGCAAAATACACAAAATTCACAATAGTGCAGACGTGGTCTTATCTTTGTCTTTTGCATACCAACTCATTTCTTTTACCTGCTTCTTGGCAGCTACACAAAGGTATGGGGAGGGGCTTTGGGGACTTTTTACCCTTTAGTTCTCTTAAAGTTCAAAACCGCTTTCCTTTGGCTTAATTCACTTGTCAACTGCTTTTCTTTCCCACATAGCTATATTTGAAATCTGCTATAAAATAGAGCAAGAGGAAGAAGAAGACTTTGTTACACCAGATAACTCAAGCTGAAGAAAAGGGGATGAAGAACATGAGACATCAAGCAAAACTGTGGGGAGAAAGCTCTCTTTCCATTGGAATGGGCATAGAAATTCTGCAATGCTTTTTGATTTCTCTGTATTTCCAGGTCTCTAGATTTCAATGCCTCAAATCACTTGGGGCAAAAGCCAAGATTTTGAGGGTAGAGTTGCCAGAACTTTCTTTCTCTCCATCTCAGCAACTTGCTGGTACTGCAAGATTTTGCAGCCCAAACAGTTTTTGGGGAGAGTGTCTTGTCTTAGTGTTTGCCTTTCTTCCATATGTTTGCTTTTGGATACTGGAAAAATTGATAGGAATATGTCATTGTTCTGAATAGTGTCTTAAATGCTATCTACAATTTCATCCAATTTCCAGTTATATAACTTTAGGTGAATTCTACCCTGTTATGTATGGAATGTAACTGCTACATTATACCTTTAAGATGAATGTAACTACTTCAGGAAAGAATGTATCCTTAAGCTATCTGTAATAGAACACAATGTATTTTAGGTGTATGAGAATGCGAGCGTGCTACCAGAGAGGGAAGCATGGTACAAATTCCCCAACCATCTCCAGCCGCGGGAAACATTCCTGCCATGGACACACCTGGACAAGAAGGGCATGACTCTGGATGACGTCACACTGACAGTAGCCAATAGGCTACCGTGTAGCCACATTCAAAATGTATAGTACTGTATAAAAGGAGCTGTATCACCGCCATTACCTCATGTTCGCACTGTATACCATGCAATAAAGATGTGTTAAGCCTTGTACAAAATTTATTTAAAAAAATAAAATAAGGGTAGTGATCCACAGGAAGATTTGAAATTGAAGTGGGAACAGGATTTGAATACAAAATTAGGAAATGATGAATGGAGAAATAAGTGGAAAAAGAGGATAATGAGAACAATGTCAGTAAGAATTAAGGAACATAACTATAAAATGTTGTGGCAATGGTACTTGACACCACTGAGGTTGCATCAGATTGATAATAAAAGGGATAATTTATGTTGGAGATGTAAAGAGACTGTTGGAACCTATGAACATATGTGGTGGAGTTGTAAAAACATAAATGAATTCTGGAGAAGAATAGAAGGAGAGATAGGGGAAATAATGGGTAAGAAAATTAAGTTGGTGTCAGGTACCATTTTGCTAACGGACGTGGAAGGTATGTGTTTGAATAAGGTGGAAAAAGAGCTATTGGAAATAATGTTAACTGGCAGACAATGTATCGCTAGAAATTGGAAAAATGATGTAACAATACAGACGGGAGAGTGGTATAAGGAAATGTGGAATCTAGCATTGAATGACAAATTGACATGGGAGATAAAAGTAAAAAAGGGATAAATTGAAGGCAAATAGATTTTGGAAAATTTGGAAGCCGTTTGTAGATCACTCCCTTATGGATAGGGATAGTTTTAGACCTGTACCATCTCAAAATGGGGTTTGGAGATGATGTAGACACTAAACTCTCCGGGGCAATGTAAATATTCACTGGGTGATTTGTAATTTGAAAAGAAAGAATTTGATGGTTGTTAACAAATAACTGTAATATTGAAAAGCTTTTATGAAGGTTATGGTTATAGTACTAACGTACAATGTGGATATCTAATTGTGTGTGTACCATGACAAATAATCAGTTTAACCACCATGTATGTGTTATTTTTCATGAGTTTTATGTAATATTGTTATGATGTATTGTTCTTTTTTTGTATGTTTGTTTTTTTCTTTTGAAAATAAATAAAATTTATTAAAAAACAAAAAGCCTTGTACGGCTGCTTCCTTTGTCTTGATTCCCTGAACACCAAATTGGCGACGAGGATGGGATATGGCTTCCCACGGGATCAAGACACCACCGAGTTTCGACAACAACAACCCACACACATTATTTAATTATTTCAATATCTCATGAGAAGGAGCACATTACATATATAGAAATGTAAATATTTTTATTTTTTATTAAAAACATGATCAAAAACAAAACAAAAAGAAACATACAACAAATCCAAACAATAAATCTACATGTATCCCTCCACACATATGACTTTAGATGGAAATTATGTATTTATTTTTATTATTCTAACATATTTTAGATATACTCATTCATCTCCTAAAATACATTATTTCCTGCAATGGCTTTATATCTTTCCATTTTAATAATACATAATAATAATTTTAAAAATCCCCCAAATATATTTAAATCTATTTTATTTTGCTAAAACATTTGTGAACCTTATTTAAAACTTTTTTTTCATTTTGTTCTTCTATGATAGAACAAGAAACCTTGATCTTCTTGCACTTCTGCAAGATAAACTGTTTTCTGCAAGGTAAGGTATTTCCTTCCAGAAAAACTAGAAATATTGCATTTGCTAGAACAAATTTTATGGAAAAAAGAGCAGTAGCCAAACGGAACTGTTTCCAGAATCAAGCAAAAATCCATTTGAGGCTTGGAAACTTTAATATCAATGTTCAAACTTCATAAATGCATTCATTATTTAATGTTAACGTTTTCGGATATTTCCTTCTTCAGACATTATATCTTGTTTTTACATTTTCTGTTTCTGCAAAGAATCAACAATGAATTCTAAATATATCTTAGGCAATACAAGATGATAATACAATACAAATAAATGGAGACTGAACCCACCTTGTTGAGCAGTGTTAGTTAGTTATTTAAAATCTTAGTGTGTCCTAGCCTCTCTTGTGTAAATTCATGTTGGACTGCGGGCATTTGTAAGACTAATAGCTCTTTTCATTAAATACTGCTGTCACAGGTGAATTGTATCACTGCGGATAACTCATGTGCCTCCCGTTAGAATCAGTGCTCCTGTTGTCTTAAACTTATGATAAACTATACACTGTATCCTCCCTAGCAAAAGCCAAACATGTATATATATTCTCCCCCTGGCATAAAATTGGCATAAAATTTGTTCTCAGAATCAAGCAAAAATCCGTTCGAGGCTTGGAAACTTTAATATCAATGTTCAAACTCCATAAATGCATCCATTATTTAATGTTAACATTATCCAAAAACATTAACATTAAATAATGAATGCATTTATGGAGTTTGAACATTGATATTAAAGTTTCCAAGCCTCGAATGGATATTTGCTTGATTTTGAGAACAAATTTTATGCCAATCGTGCAGTTTCATAAGTTATGCAAATTGTGCAAAATTGGCATCTTATGTTTGTTTCAAGATTTTCAAAAATTAGAAGCACTGGATAGGCTGTTTGCCTCTTTGTATCAATGATCAATTCCTTTTGTATATACTTTCCTTTAAAAATGGGAAAGACACTAGCTTTTTGCAGAAATTTTCTACGAATGTAAGAAATCTCAAAAGATAGAAAGTGTTCATTTTCTGGACACTTAGGGGTTGCCATTTCCTGATACAGGATTACCAAGGTAGTTTAGAATATTAGAGCTGAGCCATTATTGAATCTGTAATTGGCCCATAGTCCCACCAGGAAAAGCTACCTCCAGTTATGATAACCAGTGTTGTTTGGACCACAAATTGAAATGGACCCAAGCAATTGTTTTCTTTTCAATCCATACATCCCAGGAAGTAACTTAATTGGGTCAGTTTTTGAAAAAGGTATACAATTATTGCAATCTCTGGAGGTTAAAAAGTCTCTTTGGTAGGTGTATTGTTACAAAATGCACATAAAGAGGGGGGAGGAAGAGAGAGAGTAAAAACCAGGAAAAAGCCACACTGGCTGAGCAGTGGAGGACGCCTGCCGCCCCACCCCCAGACCTCCACCTTACTAGGGGTTGAAAGGCCATGCTGGCTGAGCAGTGGAAGACGCCTGCTGCTCCACCCCTGGACCTCCACCTGACTGGGGGTTGAAAGGCCATGCTGGTTGAGCAGTCGAAGATGCCTGCCGCCCCACCCCTGGACCTTCACCTGACTGGGGGTTGAAAGGCCATGCTGGCTGAGCAGTGGAAGACACCTGCCGCCCCACCCCTGGACCGCCACCTGATTGGGGGTTGAAAAGCCACGCTGGCTTGAGTGGTGGAGGACGCCTGCCGCTGAGGATGCCTGCCGCCCCATCCCTGGACTTCCACCTGGGAGATGTTGGTGGACCGCTCCCCTCCCCCTGGGCCCCTGTCATTTAGGAACTCCACCGCCACCCCACTGGGTGGGGTTGAGTTTGTGAGTTCTTTGTGTACTGTTTTCAGTATTTTGAAGTGTTTTATGATGATTTTTATGATGACTTGATGTTTTGTGATTGGGGATTTATTGAAATGTTTTTTGTGATGTGATATTTTGTGATTGGGATTGGAGATTTACTAAAATGTTTCCCAAAAATTTTTTTGTGTGTGTATGTGATGTGATATTTTGTAATTATCACATTGGGGATTTATTGAAATGCTTACTGATTATTATTTTTTTGTGATGTGATATTTTGTGATGTGATATTTGTAATTGTGATACCTGTATATTGTTTCTTTGTAAGCCACCCAGAGATGCTTTGCGAGTGGGGCAGCATATAAGTCGAACAATACAATACAATACGATACAATACAATACAATACAATACAACACAGTAATACCTCATACAAAGTCCGCTTCATACAACATCGAATTCATACAACATCGCCTAATTTCTTGAAAAAAGTTACCTCATACAAAGTCGCTCAACTTTGTATGAGGCATTCAGTTTTTCCCAGGTTGCATTGTGCCTGGGCAGTATAAAAGACAGGACACATGCGTGCATTGCTCTTGTGGGTTTTGCACAAGGCAAAGAGTGTTTAGGAGTGATTTTGAGCGTGACTTTGAATTTTTTTGAATTTTTTCATCAGAATTTTTAGAAGCATTCCTGGGATTTTTGCAGCATTCTTCAGGTTCTTGGACAAATGGGTTGTTTGACATGTTTTTGTAATGTATTTAGCCTTTAGACAATGTTTTCTTAAAGTTCTAACAGTTTCCTGTCTGTTTCCTTGACTTTGCCCTGAAGTCTGTGCTGTTACAGTATAATGTATCTCTATGGAAATGACGTTGTACGAGGTATCGAGCAAGGATTTGGACGTTGTATGAGGCATCACGGCTAGGATTTTGCATGCCTCATACAAAGTCCAAATCTGTATAAAGTCCAAACTTGTGGAACCAAATTTGGATGTTGTATGAGGTATCACTGTACAATACAATACATTACATGGCTGCAGTCTCCATCTGCAGTGATCTTGGATCCTAAGAATGTGAAGTCTATCACTGCTTCTACCTCTTCCCCATCTATTTTCCATGGAGTGATAGGGCCTGTTGACATTATCTTGGTTTTCTTGATGTTGAGTCTCAAGCCAGCTTTTGCACTCTCTTCTTTCAACCTAAGCAAGAGCTTCTTTAGGTCTTCTTCGCTTTCTGCCATTAGGGTAGTATTATCTGCATAATAAAACCTTAACCCAGTAATGCTTGCACCAAATCGCCAAGAAAACAGACTACAAACCTGCTGTGCAGAGGGAAGCAAATAATCTTTTATTTATTTTTGCATGCTGCAGGCCAAAAGAAAAAGAAAAAGTTTTCTACATTTCTAGAATGTATGTTTTTTGCCTGTTTCAATTTTGGGACTAAAAATCTGCTGAAGTAGATTTGTGTGCAACTCCTCCCCCAATTTTGTGCAGGGAAGTTTACATTTTTCACTAAATGCAAAAGTTTCTTTGTCAAAATGCTAGTTCCCCCCAGAAAATAAACAACAGCTTTTTATGAATTTTGCCATGCCCGGAAACTGTTTTGCTCTTTGACTTCTAGCATCGGAGTGGACAATCCAGCGCATCCTTAGTTTTGCCACGCTGGTATTTTCCAGGTGCTGTCTTTATCACACAAGTTATGAATGAAAAGCAATAACCCAGGTCAGAGGCAGAAAATATGAATAGAGTCCCCAGAATCCCCCAGGCACCATTGTTAGAAGCTATGAGATTTAGAAAGTAACAGATGTCAAAAGAATCACTTTCCTCAACGGTGGTCCAGTATGTTTATAACCAGCCAAGGGATTTAGTAGCAACTGTTCAACCATCTCCCAGTTCCAACATTGGATTGGACATTCCACGGCAGTTGGAAGCTCCAGGGTGGAGGAATGCAAGCAAAGCTTGAGTATTGGCTGGGAAATCATCCGGGGTCCTTTTTCCCAGTTTTTACTTGTTCTCTTTGAAAGCTACTGCTGAGAGAGAGAGAGAGAGACGGTAGGGGGACGGACCAAACATTGGTTGAAACAAAAATCTAAGAAAAGCCAATTGTGGGATCCGGACCAATGAGTTCCTATAGAAATATAAGTATTGCCATTTCCTTTGTTACTGTTGTCCTCTTATTGGTGAGCCATGCATCCCATGGCTGGACCATATACACCCGAAACACTGATATTTATAGTTCTGGACTCTGGATCATGTGCGCTCGGACGTCTGGATGCTATCCCATGCAATCTCCTGATGGTATAGTATGGGGGGCAGTTGGGGAATAGTAAACAATCAAGGTTGGAGGGAGAGTTTGGTTTAAGGGTGTTTGCTTGGCATAAATTTGCCAACAAGGAAGAGATTTCCCCAGCCAGATTTCTTCCATTGGCAGTTGAGTCAACAGGTTTCGATAACAATTAATCCACTGGCTCTACCCTAGCTGAGGATAAGGCCTTCATACTGAAGACTGGAAAAACCTGAGAAAATGACAAATGTTTCTCTATCTAACTAAAAAAATAATCTACCCTCCTATTTTTCCTATTGGTACTGTTTGCTCCCTGCTTGCCCTGGAAAAGAGAGGCCACTTTGGGAAAATTTCTAACATTCCCACTATGGAATGATGGGGAGGGATGGGAATGTACTGTTTTGTACAATGTCCCTCCTAAAGATCAGCTGGAATATTCCAGACATCCACCTGAGATATTCTGAGAGTTGTCCAAAAAGTAACTTTTTGTATCTCTAGGAATAATGATAATTTTGGAACATTCTGGAGGATGAACCAATGTTGTTTATGATTCTTCTTCTTTTTGCCATTTCAGAATTTGAATATAGGCCATCCTCATGGTGATCAGCCATGAAGACTGTCCTGAGAATATAATGCAGTGGTCTTTCATCTGCCTTCCGCATCGCAGCATGACACCCATGTACCACTGATCAAGTTCTGTGAATCACTTTCTGGTCCTGAGCCCTTTTGGCATACAAAGTCCTTATCAGCCCTAAGCCAGGATTGATGAAGCTGCTGCCCTCCTCAGTATGGATTCAAGTGGGATTTAATCCATTTGGGAACCATAACCCTTCCCTGTGGACTTCACCACCCAAGGCTGTCAGTCCTCAAGATTGTAAAATTAGTTAACCACTGCCTGACACTCAGCATTGAGTCACTGGCAGTGACTCTATTACCAGAGCAGGATAACCTGGCCAGACTAAATGGTTATTATTACAACAGAGTAAACTTTGGACTGACTAGGAAGATTCTTCTCCCCAGATTGGGAAATACCTAGCATAAACTGGGCTGATATCAATTTAGAACTGTGTCTCTTTGTGTGTGTGTGAGAGAGAGAGAGAGAGAGAGCGGGAGAGAGAGAGAGAGAGAGAGGAAGCTACCATTTAGGAAGCTGCATCCTAGTGAGTAGGGAGGGAAGAGGGGGAGGTGTAAGGTTTTTTCCCCTTTCCCTCCCATGGGGTGGGGGGGGTGGGCTTTTCCCGTTCTTTGAAACAGTTAATGGGGGTGGGGGGAGAAAGGCAGCAGACAGTGATTCATTATGGGAGTCACTCTCCCTTATGGATGGCTGGCTGCCGCCTTTCTTTTACCCCCATCGCTGTTTGAGTTAGTTCTAAAAGCAGCGGTATGGGTAATACAAAGGGGGCAGACAGCCATTCACCAGGGAGTGCGCCTCCCCTGATGAAGTGCTGTCTGTTGTTTCCCCCGCCTCAACTTACCTTGAGGCCGGCGGTGGTCTCAGTGTGGTTTTGGTGGGGTAGTGGGGAGGAGGGGGAGTCCCTCTTCTCCTTGTTACTCCATGAAAGAAGGCATGCCAGTGCCGGTGCTGGTGCCAGGGATAGAAGAGGGCCTTCCTCTTCCCTCTGCAGCCCCAGCGAAGTCACATCAGGGCTGGCGCCGGCCGTCGTTGTCGGCAGCTGGGGCCTGGACGCAGCAGCGTTTTTTTTTACTTCATGCGCGGCACTTTCCCGTCCTCCTTTGCACTCGCGTCCCTCAGCCTGATTGGCTGAGAGGTGGCGCAGTGCGGAGGACGCTGGGAACAGTTGGGTTTTTTTTGGTTGCATTTGTGGGGCGGTTGCCCCACTCACGACTGGCAGACCCTTGCAGTGATCCTCACAGAAAGGTAAGGTAAGTGTAGGTGTCTTTGTTCGGGATGGTTGGGCTAGGTATGGGCGTGCATGCCAATGACTGGTGTATGATTTTATAGGTAAAGATTCCTCTAACCGGAACTTCCAGCCCATCTACTCCAGCTCTGTATTGTCTTCATCAATGGGCAGTGGCATATAAAAGGCTGGGAATAGATACAAGTGACCTGACAACACCTTTCCCTTTTTCTTCTTCTTCTTCTTTCTCCTCCATCTTTAGTGTACCTGGATATTACTCGATGCTTCATGACATTAGGTCTAGTTACATCTATTGTCGCTATGATATGGGCGATAGATTGGGACCACATCATTCACTGCAACTTCACCTTTATTCCCAAATCTCTGATGACTTCCATCTTCAGCTTCATCTCTGGTATTGTGAAGATAGTTGTGCATTTTTTTTGTGCACCATTTTGACCCTGAAGCTGTTTTGGGTGCAATAAGAAAGTATCTGGTACTAATCCACCCCTAAAGCTTGCCCAATATATGTTCCTGCCTGAGGCAATGGACAAAATAGTACTCCTTCTGTCTATAATCATATTTAGTTGGCTGGCCCAGCTGTTGAATCTTGATTCACAACTGGTTGTTCACCACTTTTGGGAGCCAGACCCTGCCTCTGTTCTCTAACATCTTTCCTCCACTGCCTTCTCCACAGCGTCTGCCACCTGAGGTAACTGCCTTACTCTCCCTAGTGGTAGTACAATCTGCTCAATACCTATAACGGGAAAAGATTTATATACAAAACTTGTAGATGTAGGAAATCAAGCTGAGCTATACTTGGGGTCCCAACATACCAAAAGGAAGGAGGAGGGAAAGAGATGGCAATGAATTAGCAATATCAATATCAATAACACTTATATACCACCCCATAGAGCTTTGTGTCGTCTCTGGGCAGTTCATAGAGTAAGCATTTTGCACCCAACATGCTGGGTACATGTTATGAACCTCTGAAGGATAGAAGCCTAAGTCAACTTTGGATCCCCATCAGGATTTGAACTCACAATATTCTGGCTGCATTGCAGCAGTTTAACCACTATGCCACCAGGGCTCTTTGGTGCTACATCTTAGCCTATAAATCCAAGTGTTCACCGTTGGAACTGGCTATAGGTTGCTATGCGTCGCCCTACTGACCCGCACCCACCCTTCGTGCGCACAGCCGAATTGCCTACGCAGGTCAACGAAGGATTTAAAAATCCGGCACGGGGGCCTCAGCCCCACAAACGGCAAGAAAGGGAAAGAACTTCACTTCCCAACATTCCTTGCGCCGCGCCGCGCCAGAGCCAATCACGCTGAGAGGCTCTCACACGGCGCAGCGTTCGGACACGCGCCGCAGCCAATCGAAAGAAACGCATTTTAAAAAAACCCAGCAAAAACACAAAGCACCAACCCATAACTACAAGCCCCAGCGTCCTGCGCGCCCATGCAGAACGCTGAGGAAAACGGCGCCCGGAAAATTAAAAAGAAAAACAGCTCACAGGCAAGCAAACACCAGCTGGCTTTCTTTTACTCACCCGCGGCGCCTGAAGCTCCCGAATGGAGTTTCCCCTTTAACATCAGTGGGAGGGGGAGGCGATCCCCCTCTCCGCTGCCTACCCTACTGTTGGGAGGTTAGTGGGGATAAAAGGAGTATATTGCCCCAACCCATCTGGAAACAAAAGATGAGGCAGAGAGGATCGATCCCCCACCACCCCTCCTTAAAAAACTCCGTCTTTTCTTCTCTTTAAAACCGGAGTTGTTTTAAGGAGGGGGGTGGGGGATCGATCCTCTCTGCCTGTTCCTCTGTGTCCAGAAGTGTAGGCCCAATATACACCTTTTATCCCAAAAACCCACCCAACACTAAGGTACCCAACGGGGAGGGGGATCGCAGCCCCCACCCACTGATATTAAAGGGGAAAAACGATCTACTTTCACGATTCCACAAAAACAAAGCACGACTCCACAAAAACAAAGCACCATAACACACTACAGCTCCCCTCCCCACCACCTAGCCCACCCTTCCTAAACCCCAAAGACCATGCCCCCATCCCCACCACGGGCCGGCGGCGTAGATAATCCAACGAGTCCGGCCTGCAAAAAAACTCCAGCCTAACACCACATGGTATTTCAATGGGCCACCCAGCCACCGAGGCCGGCCCACAGAAATACCCACACCAAAAAACACAAACAACAACATTCAAGAAAAAACAAGAACAATACTAAACATTAAAAGTACAAGGAAAATCTTCCACAAACAATCCAAAAATTACAAGGACAAACACAACCCCCCACCCCCCACAAATCACAACAAAAACACCCCTAGCACAGCAGAGATTACAACTTACCAAGACGCCTCACCGAGAATCAGAATTGAAATGAGAAAAGAACAGGAAGAATACACAGGCCACCACAAAGTCAACATTACGCAACAGCACCACCAAGTGGCCACAGGAAATATTACACTCAATGAATTGAAATTGATCTCCAGCCATCTACAAAACACATACACTTACACATTTTTAAAACAATCTAATCCAAAGTACACCTATCACCAAAAACCACATAGGAACACATTAGTTTTAAAAATACAATTATTGGGGGGAAAAATATATCAACCTTATCTCTTTTTAAAATCCAAAAATTTTAATAACAGTTTAAAACACTACCTACGTACAAAAAACAATACATTTAAAAAATAACATAACTAATTTAAATACACATACAACAAAAAACATCCAACACCATTTCTCATATTTTAAAAAAAACAAAAAACCCCAAAAAGCCCGGCAACGCCGGGCAACCCTTGCTAGTTTATAATAAAAGACACCGAAAATAATTCAAGGGGACTGCTTATTATAGGCAAAGCACTATTGCTATATTAGGGCTGTGAAAACTACCTAAATCCACATGAAACTCTCTCTCTTATTTCTTCTAGGAACCTGTATCCTGATTGCTCTGTTGGTGTTTGAATTTAAACTGAACCAGAAATCAAAATCTGTGCCCCTTTCTAAAAAATGGGCTTTTTACTTAACTTTCCCTATTTGTGGCCTTTGCTTCTTGTCAGGTGAGTATGAGAAGAGGAAGTGTGCTCATAAAGAGCTAACATAATTATTTGAAAATCCCTGCCAGCTCATTATGCTCTAGATCTTCCTTCCAAACTTTGGAGGCCAGATCTGTAGATTTTTCCTTGATGACCCCTATTAAAAAGCAGCTGATGGTTGGCAGAAATGTGATTTTCAGGTTTTGCCAGTCAGTATGGACTTTATGGGGATAAATGTAGCTTTGGGGTTGTGGGTTTAACTTTGTTTTTGGTATGAACTTTGCTTAATTGTATGTTACGTTTTCTGAATTGTGTTCTGTAATTTGTAATTTTGAAAATGTGTAATTTTTGTGATATGTTGTGAGGCTGCCCTGAGTCGACCTTGTGCCGAGTAGGGCGGGGTACAATTAAATTGATTGATTGATTGATTGTTCAAACAGCCTCCTAAATTCCTAGGATTGAGATGTTAAGAACCACTGCTGAACAACCTAACCTCTTCTCATCACTTTCTTACTTTCTTCCAAAGGCATTTATAACTTGGTTACGTACAAGCTAATGCTGTGGGGAACAGGTGCTTCATGTACTCATGTGGGTCCAGACGACGATGACGATGATACTCCGCATGTTGTAAAAACATCACCTTCTCTCCTCTGAACCAAGACAGCTCTAGTTCTGGGACATATGAGTCTGGGAAGTCAGCTCCACACAAGGCAATTTGCAATGAATATCAGTTTCCTTGAGAAATACTTCACTGAGGGGCTAATTTTGGTCTATCTCTTTGGGGTGGGAAGGAAGACAATGAATTCCTCCACATGTCTCTACTTCATGCTGTTTAGCACTGCTGGAGGGTAGTTTTCTTCATTTAAAAGAATTATTTCCCATTTTATTAAACATCTGTTTATTCAACGTGATTCTCTGTTGTTCAATTGCCAGCTGAGTCTGACCCTTTGCGACCCCATGGCCCACTACATGCCAGGTTCCTCTGTTGTCTGCCATCCTCTGTAGTCCACCCAAATCTACGCCCACCACGTCAATGATACCATCTAACCATCTCATCCCCTGCCGTCCCCTTCTCCTTTTGCCTTCAGTCTTGACAAGCATAAGGGTCTTCTCCAGTGAGTCCTCTCTTCTCATTTGGTGGCCAAAGTACTTGAGCTTCAGCTTCAGTATTTGTCCTTCCAAGGAGCAGCCAGGATTTATTTCCTTTAAGATTGACTGATTTGATCTCATTGCAGTCCAGGGGACTCTCAAGAGCCTCCTCCAGCACCACAGTTCAAAGGCATCTATTCTTCTGCACTGTGATTCTCTACAGAAAGCATTTAGATCGGTCAAGAGATGGTTAGAGGATCTTCCTCAGACCTAATATTAATTGTGATTAAATATCCCTTTACTTACAAAACTATTTTGAGTCGCTGTCACTTAAGCTACCAAGGTCTCTTCCATTGTGTATGTGTATTTCACTAGATCACCAAATAGTTGGATCAAAATAGACAGACAGATAGACTACATCCATCTTCAAATGTTCTGCCATGTTTGTCAAACATTTTAGCCTGATTGTCCTTGCCATTTGGCTCAGTTGAAAGGCAAACTCAAGAGGAGACCCTGTTCCATTCATAGGAACTCTCCAGGAATCTGGCTCATATGGAATCCCAATGAGTCAATGAGTCTCTTCCAACATGCCATTTTCACACGTACAGAGCAACAATGGCACATTGGTGGGTAGAATGCTATCCTCATTTAATACTGGAAAAAATCACTTTAAAATGATAAACTAGGGCTTTTTTTATTGTTACTGAGGTTTACAACAAAAAAAGATAGAAAATAAATATGACTATCCAAAGAAATAATGTCAAAAGAAAAGAAACAATATGCAATAGGATTATGTAGAACATTGTATTCATGCATTTCCTACTATAATCAATAAATTTCCAGTGATAACCAACTTATGTGTAAAATAGTTAAGGGGAATCAAAAGGACAATTATCTGTCTATTTTTTTTAACTAAGAAGATTCTAGAATTTTTAAAAATCCATATGAAGCGTAGCAAGAATATTCTGCTGTATGTACATTGAATAAATATATTAAGACTAGCAAAAACAGGATTTGATCTAACAGGAAACTCAGGCAAATGGTATTGATAGGATTGTGTCCCCAAACAGAAAAAACACCATTTTTGGAGAAACAGGGGGGATAGAGTGGGTTCTTACTTGAATATTTTTTGGTGAGAACATTTGGTACAAGCTTCAGATGCAAGTCAAGAGATTTACACACAAATCACCTTTAATCTAAGATGAAAATTTCACCTACCATCTCATCATGTAGGTAAGCAGAAGAAAAGACCAAGCAGCAATAATGTAATGCGAGTTATGGTTAAGTATTTAGGCTCCTACTTGCATGTTGGGGCCATAGAAAACTTTGGGTCTATCAATACCATCATCACCTCTACCACCACCTGTTTGACATGTTTTATGACAGGTGGTGCCCTCTATCCTGCACAATGTCAGGGGGAGAATTGCCTGGTTCTGCATGTGTGAATCTGCATGCACCCATGTGTGTGAGGTTGAGAAAGTGAGAGCAAGAACTGTGCTGGTGATGGCAGAGGGAGCACTAGGCACCTTACAGTCTCTGTACCTGGGTGTTCACCTCACACCTCATTGGTTCGAAGAATTTTGACCAGCCCACTCTGACATGCAAAGTCTCTGCAGGATTTTAGGTGGAATTCTTTTTCAGTGCTTCTTGGGGAACTCATGTGATTGTTTTGATCCCCATCCTGTGACCAAGCTCCATACTGCATAGTTTCCAAAATCAAAGTCAATTACAGTAAAACCTTGAATTATGAACAACTCGACCTATGAAAAACTTGTGATACCAAAGAAAACTTCGGGAAAAATTGCTTTGAGACACATTTTTTTAAGATATGAATTGGGGGGGGGGGCTTCTGATGTTTCCCATGGCAGTTGGAGGGTGTTTGGAGCATTTCTGCTCTGTTTCTGGATTTTTTTTGTTGTGTTTTGCACCTTCAGAAACTTTCCCCGCAACCAGGAAGTGCTGAAAATTCCACCGTCCCCTCAACAGCTGATAGTCGGGTACTGAGCTGGCAATTACCAGAGCTGGCCACTAGAGGGTGCTGTTGGAAATGTGCTGAATATGCATTGAAACCCAAAATAATAAGTTCTGGAGCTCAGAAAAAAGTCAAATAAACATATTTTATCCAAATCTGTTTATTAAGTGGCCAAAATGAAGGGAAAAATTCCAAAGTAAGTTTTTTTTGTTTTTTTCCTGAGCTCCAGAATGGTGTTTTTTTGCTTTTCAATGCATTCCTATTGGAAACCAGATTTTGAGATACGAATTTTTCAAGATACGAAAAACCTTGAGGAACAAATTAATTTCATATCTCGAGGTTTTACTGCATATACAATCACATTGCATGACAGAAGCAGAATAGAAGAACCCAATGTGGGAAGCAAAAGAGCTCAAGGCTGAAAGATTATAATGGGACCAAATTAAAGCCATTTTGTGTTTCAGCCATTTTGTGTTTCTGTAAATTCACATACATAAAGTCATGCAATTAACTGCCAGAATATCTGTAATTGACAATTACAGAGATGGGAGGTGCAAGTTATGTAACAGACCATAAGATGTATAAATACTGGTTAAATGTTTTGTTCAGGGTTTATCACCTAGCTGTCCTTTTAAATTCAATAAATGTTTCTGAAAGAAATCCTGCTGGTCTGAAAACTGAATTGGGATAAAATCACAGAATCTTAGAATAACTGAGTTGGTAGGATACTTTTAGGCCATGAAGTCCAATCCTCTTCTCACTGCAGGAATTCAAATCAAATATGGTATGAGAGATGAGTGTCCAATTCTCTCTTGAGTTCTTCCAGTGTTGGAGTGCTCACCACCTCCTGGTGGAGTGGGTTCCACTGTTGTACTGCTCTAACTATTAATAGGTTTTCCCTAATATTCAGCTTATATTTAGCTTACTTTAGTTTGTTCCTATTATTATACACTCTAGGATGACTGAGAACAAACCCCGCTCATCCTCTTTATAACCATCTTTCAGGTATTTGAAGAGTGCTCTCATATCCCCTCTCAGTCCCCCTTTCTCAAGGCTAGACAAGCCCAGTTCCTCCACTCTTTCCTCATATGGCTTGGTTTCTAGTCCTCTGATCACCCTGGTTGACCTTCTCTCTATCTGCACTAATTTGTTTGTGCCTCTTGTATCTGAGCATTCAGGTGATCCCAACACTAATGCAAATAATTATTCCCTGCATCCTCACCCAACGTGCATGTATAAATTAAACTGCATTATTTGGCTGCAGTGAACCACCCTCCTCCCCCACTGTCAATGTAAAACAATCTTGGGACAAGGCTAGCTATTCCCTCCTGCCTTAACCTTCTTCTCCACCAAGGCTTAAGGTTCCATGGCAGTTGAAGTTCAAGAGTAGAAACCCAGTAGAATGAATCCATTGAGGGACTGTTTGCCAAGCTGTTGCTGGATCAGAACAATCTCCCAAGAGACTGCTGCTCATATCCAGACAGTTGTCTCTGTCTCTTTAGGCTGCTGGCAACACTGACAAGTGGAGCAAAGAGTTGTTGAAGGGACTCATAGTTCACCATGCTGAACTATAGTTTTGCAAGCTTTATGCTCTCTATGATTAGTTTTATTCTTCTTCTGGTTGTCCAATTCTTTCGTGGATGGGTGATCTATTTGGAGGTGACTCTGCAGCCCATCTCTGCCAGTTTATGGAATTTATGTTTGGATGAAGGTTGCCGTTCCTTGAGAAACAAAGAAAGTATATATATCACATGAGTTGGGTTGAACTGGTTTGGAATCCAGTGGGGTTGGGGTTGGGGTTAGAGTTAGATGGGGTGAATTTCAGTGGGACAAGTTAAGAGCTCCACTATTGTAGAATCCATTAGAAGATTTCTTTACATTTTAATTATTTCATCTCCTCGGATTAATTTCAAAGGAGAAAAGGTTGTGCTTTTTTAAAAAAGTGGTTGCTTGTTCATTGAATCATAAACTGGGTAGCAGTGTTATTATCACCTGCAGATCTACCTGATGTGCTGTAAACCCCACAAAGTTCCTTCAGATATTATTGGATGTGAAGCTCCTTCTAAAGTATTTGCTACATTTCACAACCCTCCTTAACAACATGTTGCTCTTAATGTCTGCATTTCCCCCTATTTTGTCCAGCTATTGCTCTGATTCAGTAGCAGCTACTATTGGATAAATTTAATTTGTCTTCACTCTATCAGTATCTTTTTTTGCAATCCATACTTCAGGCATGAGAGGGGGAAGGTAGGGATCTGGAGCACATAGTATGGAGTAATGCATTTCTTAAAAACATAATGTATATCTGTGCTTAGACACAGATTGGGGATGCTGAACTTGACAACTGGAAGGTCGGAGTTCGATATCCCGAGTACTGCACGATGGAATGAGCTCCCGTCTTGTCCCAGCTCCTGCCAACCTAATAGTTCAAAAGCAAGAAATTGCAAGGAGATAAATAGGGACCACTTTGGTGAGAAGGTAAACAGCATTCTGTGCATGTGTCCATGGAAATGTCTGCAGATGCAGACAGCGCTGGCTCTTTGGCTATAAACAGAGATGAGCACTGAACCCTAGAGTTGGATACAACTGGCTTTCAAGCAAGGGTGACCTTTACCTTTACCATAAAATTAAATGAAATTAAGGCTGTTCCTTCTCTAACCCCGAGACAGAATTTTGTGGGTTATTCAAAAATTGTTGATTTTTTAAAGAAATTGTTCTCTTTCATAAAAATGTTACTTAGTTAACCTTTGAAGTGTTTGTCTGAGTTTGGAAAACACAGTTTGGTTAATTTTTCAGTTACTGTCATAGTCATATTATCTTATACTAGCATAGTTTGCCCGGCGTTGCCGGGCTTTTTAAAATTGTGTTGGATACTAAAGGGTTTCGTTTTTTTCTTGAACTAATGGTGATGGGCTGTTTTAAATGGTGGTGTAAGGTTTTTGGATTTTGTGGTTTCGAGTAATTTTGTTTTTGAACTTGTTTGTTATGTTTATGCAAAAAAGTTTAAATTTAATTAAATTTAATGTAATATTATTTATTTTAAAATTTAATTTAGTTTTTTAAAATGTTCTTTTATTTTTATTTTTGTTTTGGTTTTTCAAAGTGAAAAGGGGTTTTATTTTGGTAATTTTTGAGATAAGTGTGTTTTTTTGAATGTTTGTATAATTTATTTGATTAAATTTAGAATTATTCTTATTTGTTAATTTTTTTGAATGTTGTTTCTGTTTTGGCCACTGGGTGGGGGTGGTGAGCTTTTGAGGCTCTCATTACATGTGTTACCTTCTGTCCTCTTGGTGTCACTTCCGGTAAGTTTCCTCTTTCTCATTTGTGTTCCGGTTCTCATGGAAGGAAGACGTCTTTTTGTAAGTTCTGTGGGGGTTTTGGGGGGGGAGGGGTTTGGGGTGGAATTTTTTTTGGGGGGTGTATGTGTGTGTTTGAATGTTTTTCGTTTGTGGTTTTGTGTGTTTTTTCAAGTGTGTTGGGGGGTGGCTTTCTTTCTCGCAGGCCATGCTGGATGGCCCGTGGGAAGGAAGGCCAATTGCGGGGAGGGTTTTTTTCCCATGGGCCATGCTTGATGACCCGTGGTAAGAATGGGCATTTGCGGGGAGGCTTTCTTTCCCACGGGCCATGCTTCATGGCCCGTTGGAAGGAAGGGCATTTGCGGGATGGTGGTAATTTCTTTCCCACGGGCCATACTTGCTGGCCCATGGGAAGGAAGGGCAGAGGCAGTGGGGGGTTTTTTTCCCCGTGGGCCATACTGGCTGGCCCGGTGGGAAAGAAGGGCAGATGCGGGGGGTGGGTGGGTGGGTTGGTTGCTTTATTTTTTGGTTCTCTGGCTGGCCCTTCGAAGAGAAGGGCAGTGGCGGCCGGGGTTTTTTTTTTTGTTTCTCGTCTTTTTGGCACGCTGGCTGGCCCTTCGAACGGAAGGGCCATGGTGGCGGTGGGGGGGGGTTCCCCCATGGGCCATGCGGGCTCGTTCATGGGGAAGAATGGCTGCGGCGGTGGTTTTTTTTTAACTTTTAGTTTTCGTGCACCGGGTGTCTCACTTGTTTTTCGGGCGCCGCTGACCCTTCGAACGGAAGAGTAGCGGCGGCTGGTTTTTTTGTTTTCTTTCCCCCATGGGCCATGCTGGATCGCCCGTTGGGTTGAATGGTTGCGGCGCCGGCTTTTTCTTAGTTTTGTTTTCTCGCGCCGGCTGCCTCCTCGTTCTGCTCGCACATTGCGCGCAGGACGCTGGGGCTTGTAGTAATGTGTTGGTGATTTGTGTTTGTGCTGCGTTTTTTTAAAATGCTTTTCTTTTGATTGGTTGCGGCGCGTGTTCGAACGCTGCTCCGTGCGAGAGCCTCTCAGCCTGATTGGCTCTGGCGCGGCGCAAGGACTTTCGGGAAGTGATGTTCTTTGCGTTTCTTGCCGTTAGTGGGGCTGAGGCCCCCGTGCCGGATTTTTAAATCCTTCGTTGACCTGCGTAGGCAATTCGGCCGTGCTCTCGAAGGGAGGGTGCGGGTCAGTAGGGTGACGCATAGCAACGTATAGCCAATTCCAACGGTGAACACTTGGTTTTATAGGTTAAGATATAGATATATATTTTTCCCCTAGTAAACTTGCTCATCATCCGGGCATTAATGCTAGTTTCAATCTATTCTTGCTTTCTGGCCATGCTGTGCTCAACAGATTGGACCACCCACACTAACTCCAAGGATATTGTTGTTGAAAGTTCCCTCACCGCTATCTTCAGCTTTATCACATGTACAGTAAGATTTTCACCAGTCATCAATAATCAATGCAATATATATATAGACACAGGGATATATATTCCAGGATAGGGGATTGCCTAATTTACAATGAGAACATTAGTGTAATTCTTGCGCATAACCCACTGTATGTCAACAGAAAATGTCTTCCAATCATCATTTCCAACCAATTTATGCACATACCGGTAATACAAGAAATTCAAAACAGAACATTATAAAATCCGTTTTTTAAAAAGAATCAAAGGATACCAGATATGGTGTCATGGATAGAAGAAGAGACAAGGACAAAGGAGACTTGGTTTGGAGTGCTAAAATCACTCCTTAAATGTCTCACTTGCATTGAAAGCCTTGAAAGCCTATTACAGTTGGCCTAAGTGAGCTTTGACTTGACAGCATGTACCATAATATAAGATAATCATAATATTGGGAGTTGGATGGATATTGTACTGAAGGAAAACTGGAAAGAACAAAAGTCATTCTGAGGTTCAGCCAGTGGTGGGCATCAGGAGGTTTGCACCAGTTCCCCAGAACCGGTAGCAGAAATTCTGGCTGGCCCTGCCCATCCAAGTTTTGAAATAAAGTAGTCCTAATTCGGGTGCAATGCAGGGCTTTCCCCCCTGGCCATGCCCATCATACCACGCCCACGTGTGGTGGCAATTTTTTTTGGAGCCCACCACTGGGTTAAGCCCAGAAGAAGGACAAAATAAAGTCATTTATTCAATTCTGGAAAATCGTGGTATAACTGGGAGAAACACCAGGCAATTATAGCACATTGTAGACTGGGGTCAGCAACCCAGTCCTTCTTAACTGATTGTCAGTGGTCCCCAGCAATTTTGGACTTTCAGTAGCTGCAATCAGCAACTCAAATAGAAATGGATTCTGGGAGTTGAAGTCCAAAGCAGCTGGAGCATCATAGGTCAAAACAACCACTGCTCCAGATGTTTGTTCTTTCCCTATCTGTGGCGTACACTTTGCATATAAAATGGCCTTCATTCAATAACTGGCCAAGTGACTGTAAGAGAACCGGGCAAGTCGCAGCAGAATCCAGTGTAAATCAGGGTAATCAATGGTCACCCTTCAGATGTTATTGAATTTCTATACCAATCATCTCTTTACCTTGGGCGTTACTGGTTAAGGCTGACAGAAATTGCAGTCCAGTAACATCTGGAAGATGGTATTCTATACTCTGACATGATCCTGCTCAGAGTTCATGATAAGGCAACTCTCTTTGTTCCTTTGTATACTGTAATTGGTACGTTGCAGAGTTTTTTGGGGAAATTATCTTCTGAGACTATGTATCCCAGTATTCCTCAACCAATTGCCTTAAGAACTATTACATTTCCAGGTGTCAAGAGCCACATATTGGGAAATGACTACTAACTTTTTCATTTTCTTTTGCAGGTTTCTGCATACTAATTGCTTTGCTTGTGTTTCAATTCACATTTCACCAGAGGTTGGAGCCAAAGACAGAGAATTTACCTGCTAGATGGGCTTTTTTCCTCACTTTGGGCAACTGTGGCCTTTGCTTTTTGACAGGTAAAATGGAGACATAACTCTCCCTTGGTTACGGTTTTTTAAAGCTATCACTTTAGAAATACACCACTCACAGCCAAGAAAGATGCAGAGCAGGGGTTCCCAATCTTTTCAAGCTGGGGGCCAGATCACGCTCTCTCAGTCAACTTTGAGGTCCGGATGGCAATTTTGCCCTGCCTGCCTGATAGGGGATGCCATTTTTCCCCAACAGCTTCAAAGGGGTGGCCATTTTGTTTCTCAAATACCCTTGGAGGAGTGGGGGGCCACATGAAATGGTACCATGGACCTTAGGTTGGGAACCCTGGATGTAGAGGGACAGTGACTAGCCAACAGTGATGAGTAAATCTAGAATTAACTAGCATAGTTTGCCCGGCGGTGCCGGGCTGTTTTAAGTTGTGTTGGAAGGTTTTTTTTGTTAATGTTTGTACAAAAGAGGTTAGTGTATAATTGAAAGTTTTAAAATGTTTATTTATACACAATTTGTTTTTTCTGGGCTGTTATAAACTGTGATCTGTTTTTTGGTGGTTTGTTTTTGTGGATTAAAAAAGAACAAAGGATGATATATTTTTTTCTATTTTTTTAATTTAACCAAATAATGTTTTAGTATGTTATTTTTTAAATAGTTGTACTGTAGGTAATAATTTTAGGAATGTGTGTGAGATCTGTGCACACAATTGGCATACTGTCCCTGACAGAACCACGGCTTGGGGGAACATACTCCCGATAGCAGTAGACAATGCATGTCCCCCGGTAGTAAATTAGATAGATAAGAAACTTCCCTCATGAGTAACTTGTGTAATCTCAAAGTGCAGACTTAGAGTTTTCCTGTAACGGCCGTGCGCAACCTACGCACAAGGTCGAGCCAGGCAGGGTATAAAGATTAGGGTCTTCTGATCAATAAACGCTGGTCTTCGCTCCATCTTGCCTCATGTGTCTTTACTTGACCAGTCTCCTCCAGGACCCTCCAGCCCACATCAGGCCCCGATCCAACAAATGTGAAAGTAGATGTTTTTTACATTCAATGTTTTTAAACTGTGTTTTGATGTTTTTGGTTTTTATTTGAGTTGAAACTCCACACATGATTTTAGAAATATTTTTTTTTACATATGTTTGTGATTTGTGTAAAAGTGTGATGTATTGTTATAGTTTTTTTAAAAAAACTTTTGTGGCCTTTTGTTTGGGGCTGTTGTTTATTTTTGACTTGTTTTTACTTTTCTGCCCTGCAGGTGGGGCTACTAGTGGTTCTCTTTTACTGTTTTCTCTCTCTTGGCCTCTGGGTGGAGCTTCTTCTGGTCCGTAGTCTCTTGGTTTGTTCATTTGTGTTCCGGTCATTGTGGAGGAAGGAGGTGGTGGTGAGTTGTCTGATTTTCTTTATTTTGGGGGTTTTCTTTGTTTTGCTTTTGTGGTGGTGGGCTGGGCGGTGTTTCTGTTTGTTCTTTTTTGTTTTGGTTTATTTTTTGTTTAATTGGTTTGTTTATTTGTGGTTTTGTTTATTTTTTCTGGTTTGTTTGTATAATTTGTGGTTTTTTCATTTTGTTGTTAGGTGTTTTGTAAGTGGTTTTGTGTGTTTTTTGTTTTAAGTAATGGTTGTTTTTAATTATGGTTTTATTTTTGTTAGGTGGTTAGGTGTGTGTGTGTCTGAGTGTGTGAGGGAGAGAGAGGAGGCTGCTGCCGGGTGAGTACCTCTGGTAGGTGAAGGCAGCGGCCCGAGCGCCGTTCACTGCCTTTGCTTTGCGGCAGAATTGTTTCGCTTTCAAGGGGGGAGGCACTGATGCCTTCGCCCTCCCTTGAAAATGAAACACTTACTCGGAAAGTAAAGGCAGCGGCCAGAGCGCCGTTTGCTGGCTTTGCTTTCTGGAGGAATTGTTTTCCTTTCAAGGGGGGGGGCAAAGGCATCAGTACCTTTTCCTCCCCTTGAACCCCCCCCCTGTTTTTGTGGTTTTTTTCCACCCCGGCTCAACTTTCCTTGAGGCCGGTGGTGGTCTCGCCTTGTCTTTGGTGGGGTAGCATGGAGGAGAAGGAGTCCCTCTCCTCCCCATTGCTCCATGAAAGAAGGCCGGTGGGTGTTTGCGTGGCTGTGAGGCGCTGCGTCCACCTGCGGTGGACTTGCGTTTCTGTATGGGTGTTTGCATGGCTGTGAGGCACTGCATCCACCTGAGGTGGACTTGCGTTCCTGCTGTGTTTTTTATTTTTATTTTTCGCGAGCTGGCTTTCTCAGCATTCTCCGTGCACAGGATGCTGGGACTTGTAGTTTTGAGTTTGTGGTTTGCGTTTGTGCGGTGGTTTTTTCCCCTGCGGCTTGTTTTTGATTGGCTGCGGCGCATTTCCCAACGTTCTTTTTGCTTGCGCCTCTCAGTCTGATTGGCTATGATGCGGCACAGCGCAAGGAACATTGGGTAGTGAAGTCCTTTTTCTTTGTTTGCGTTCGTGGGTCTCCTGCCCCACTGGCACATTTCTCAACCCGACAGTTACCTGCGAACCTGGTTCGGGCAAGAGCACGAAGGCTCAGTACGGGCTAGTAGGGCGTGGTGCAGGATCCTTTGTCACATTCCAATGGTTAATGCACAGATTTATAGGTATAGATAGCGCATAAAAGTAATATTTTCCAAGTTCTCTCTGGCAAGTCCATCCACAATCAATCATTCTTTTATTTCACCACTACTGGATTTTAGAAGTGGGAAGAATGAGTGAAATGTATTTTTTCCTCTGCTTCCTTATATTGGGTTAGTAAAGGTAAAGGTTGCCCTTGCTCGAAAGCCAGTTGGATCCAACTCTAAGGTTCAGTGCTCATCTCTGATTATAGCCAAAGAGCCAGTGCTGTCTGCATGTGCAGAAATTTCCATGGACATGTGGCAGGCATGCCGCAACACCGGAGTGCATGGAACGCTGTTTACCTTCCCACCGAAATGGTACCTATTTACGTACTTGCAATTTCTTGCTTCCGAACTGCTAGGTTAGTACGTAGCTCCCCGGTGACTCAGTGGGTAAAAGCACTGTGCTTGGAGATAGAAAGGATGGGGTTTAATTCCCCAAGAACTGCACAATAGGGGACATAAAGGAGCCTCATTCATGTGTTCCTTGCAAAAATCATTTCAACCCAGAGTAATCTCTGAGATGAAAACACATAGCAGGAACTGGGACAAAGATGGGAGCTCACTCTTTCATGCAGTACCCAGGAATCAATCTTCCACCTTCCAGTCAGCGAGTTGGGTTAGATAGCCTCAATTGTTTACATCACATCAAGTATTCAAAGGATTCCAGAGTACTATATGTGTTTAAGTCTTTCTCCATTTGTTTGTTTCCCCAACATGCCTGAGAGGAAGAAAGAGGGAGAGCGCTGTCAAGAAATATCTCTAAGTTAGAGGCTCCCAAAGTGGGCCCCTGGCCCCACTGGGGGTGTTCAATTCCCAGAAGCCTAAGACAGTACATTGGCTGATGACTGCTTTGGGGAATTGACTTAGGCTTCTGGGAATTGAAGTCCAAAAAACTAAAGGTTGGGAAACACTGCTTTAAATTCATTGTTTTAGGTTATCATATCCATGCAATAAGATGCCTTGCCAAAGAACTTTCCAGCCCTGTGAGGCTTCTCATTTCCATCAGAGAGAGAGGAAACATATTTCCCTCCTTGTTTATACTCTATGACGGTGGTGGCGAACCTATGGCACGTGTGCCAGAAGTGGCACGCAGAAGCCTTTCTCTTTACATGCATGCTATTGAGGGGAAGCCCCACCTCTTCTCCTCCACCACCCCTCTCTCTCTCTGCCAAAGGAGAGGTGAGAGGGGTGGCTGACATCCCAGCTGGGAGGCTGTGGCTGTTAGATGTAAGGAGGGGAGAACTTGAGGGGGGAGGCCTGACCAGCGGGGGTAGGAAGGCTTATTGGGGGAGGCCAGTCAGGGGACAGGAGGGTCTGTTGGGGGTGGGGAGGCCTATTGGGGATGGGCTTCTTTGGAGCCTGGGCGCATTTCTGGTGGCCGGTATGGCCACGTGTCACTTGTCAGGGGGGCGGTGGGTCCTGGTGCAGGGGAAGTTGCCAGGGGGCAAAGCTTGATGGTGCAGGGGTGGTGTGCATGCATGTGCACAGTTCAAGCACATGGGTGATATCACGTTGGTGCACATGCATCCACGTGACATCACCGGCACACATGATGCCTGCTGCCCATCTCCCTTCGCCTCCTTGGGCAATCGGTCTCTAAATGGTTTGCCATCACTGCTCTAAACAAAGTTTCCACAAAGGGCCCTGAGCAGTTAAGTGTTTTAAAGAGAAGCAAACAATTTGTCATTTACCAAAATAGGAAGTTTCTAGATTAGTCTAGCCATGAAGGCCATTCTCCATTGGTAGTCAGTAGTTTTTGACTTAGATTCAACTGAGTCTCTCATGTTGGCCTTCTTGTCTCTTAGGAATATTCAATTTGGCCATGCACAGGTTATTGATCTGGAGAAGAAAACCTCATGGCAACAAAGTGGCTCCCGCTTAATAAACCATTCGCAAAGAATTCAACCTTGGAGAGCCCCTACACTGGATGTCCCACAGGTGCATTCTGTTGTGACCACGGAAACTTTACAATAGCCAAGAGAAGACAACGTAATAGTAGCCCATCTTTCCTTTGAAGATCTCCCCAGACCTTGGAAGACATACTTTCCCAAAGCTAGCTCCCAGAATCCAACAACTAACTATTCTGACTGAAGCATTCTGGGAGATGTAGAAGCAAAAAATCAAATTTGCATATTTTAACACAAAGCAGATAAACTGTCAGGAAACTGCCTGAATCACAAAGCACAGTTACATTTTTAAACAAAGAACCACTGCTTATCAACAACATTGAAAATAGTCAATAGCTTACTTAGTGAATAAGATTTCCTGTTGTTCTAATGAAAATAGATTTTTCTTTCCAGGAGTATGTCGTCTGACAAATTGTATATTTCTTACAGGTATGTATAGATTTATGAAGGCAATGTATAGATTTTTCCATGTAGTTTATTTTTACTATTAAACAATCTAGCTGAACAATTGATGTGTTGGCCTCTTGATCCAACGACTGCACACGTTCAGCATGTCTGATGATAATATAAGACAACTCTGAGGTCATCTATTCTTCATAAGAAAACCACCATACAAAGAGAAACATGAGTTTCAAGCTTCCACTTCCTGCCGTCCTAAGGATGGGTGGTGGTGACCTCACAACAAGTCCATATCTCCATTGCTATATCCTGGCTGGACAAGCAGCACATACACCCACTGGCTGCTATCTGATGTAAGACCCACCTTCACTCACAACTCTGGCATGTTCTGTGCCACAGAAGAACAATCCTGGCAGGACCTTCACCCAAAAAAACTACTAGCGCCACAGCATAGGCTTAGTAATAGCTATAACACTATTGACTGATTGTTATGTATTGAATAAAACTGCAAGTTCCCTGTAACAGAATGTATCCGGTCAATGTATCCACTTGTAACCTAATCAGAGACACATTGTAGCAAGCTGTATAAGGATGCGAGCTATGTGGCCACAGGGGGCAGTAGCGAGCATCTGGCTCTCATGGCACAGATTCCCCAAATACCTGAAGAGCGGGAAACCTTCCCACCATACCTTCACCTGGAGAAGATGGGCGTGACGATCTATGACGTCACGCGGACAGTAGCCAATGAGCTACCACCCGGGATATTCAAACGTACAGTGTACTATAAATAGAGCTGTTTGTCCGCCATTACCTCATGTTCACCCTGACCATCATGCAATAAAGTTGTGTTTTAGCCCTTACTGCGGCTCCTTCTTTGTCTTCCGTGCAAGACACCAAACTAATGTTACTACTCCTTTACTCTGAGCAGAAATGCTCCTTTTTAAGCACCCTCATTTTAACTTTTGTCTCTTGATATGTTTTGAGTACCCCCATTTTAACTTCTGTTCCCTTTGCTGTTCTATGCTGGTCTTGGACCATAATAAAGATTTGATTTGGTTAGAGATTTGTTTTGGTGACCTCAGAAAAATGCTCACTGCTAGGCAAAATGGATGCCCCTAGGAGCATTCTCTCTTGGAGCTGAGAAGAATATTGTTTTGGTGTCTGTCACCCAGAAGCTCCCAGGCAGCATGTCTTTAACCATGCTGGCTGGATTTTTTTGGTAGATTTGTAGTCAGTTTATCATGGCTAGAGAGAGAAGCAGTTCCTGCCTTGTCTTTAGAAGGGTGAGTGGCAAGGAGATATGATATGATGTCAAAGTAGAGGTACATTATACTAATGCCTCTTTTGAAAACCACCAAGAACATTAGAGATTGGTTATGGATGCTGCAACACCTTTCCCTAGTAAATTAGCAACACAACTTTAAGCATGGTGTGCAAAAAGGTATTCGCCTTGTTTTGACAATGGCCTCCCATTACCTTATTACTCTTTAAGGTGCCCCAAGATACCTTGGATACTTTGGAGTCACCATTCAACGAGGAGTCCGCTCATTGGCAGACGTCTCCATGATGACATTCTGCACATGCAAATGGACCCAAGAAATCAAGTCCATTTGCATGCATTTTTTTTAGCCATTTAGATATCTCATCACCCATTGGCTAGGCGGACCATGACGTGTGCCCTCCACTTTCACCTTGCCCAAGGGATCTGACGGAGGATGCGTTGGTGAGTTTTAGTCCCGGCCTGACAAGAGATGGGCAACACTGACTAGTTAGACCACTGAAGCCCACACCCACCCACACACCCACACACGCGCACACGCACGCGCACGCGCGCGCACGCACGCACGCACGCACACACACACACACACACACACACACACACACACACACACACACACACACACACACACACACACACACACACACACGTGTCCCAACAAGGCTCTCACCCATCCCCAAGATGCTTTTGTTAATTCTAGCTCAGCAAACTAATATAGTTATCACCCTGGATGTGAACTGTGTGCCCACACATATGTGCTTGAAAACAAACAATATGCAAGTATCCTTGAATAGTCAGGTTGGAATGAAAAAGATGGATGGATTTGCATGCTTTTATTTTTAGTAGAGTGGTCATTAGTAGTCTTAGTTTTTGAAATTATATGAAATTATCGACCATTTGGAGACTGCAGTTGGTCCAGAACACAGTGGCTCGGGTAGTGATGGGGTGCGGGCGTTATGCCCATGCCTTGCCTCTGCTCCAGGAGCTGCACTGGTTACCAGTTTGCCTCTGGGTGCAATTCAAGGTGCTGGTTTTGACCTTTGAAGCCCTACATGGTAGTGGGCCAGGTTACCTAAGAGACCGCATTGCCCTAAGGATGTCTGTCTGTCCAACCAGAGCGGACCGGAGGGGCTCTCTCATTGTACCATCTGCTAGAGGGGCTCGCTTCTCCAGCACAAGGAGGAGGGCCTTCTCCGTGTCCGCACCAACTCTCTGAAACCTCTTACCAACAGAGTTACGTCTCCAGATGGAATTGCTGCCCTTCAGAAAAGAACTTAAAACCTGGCTAGCAGGCCAAGTATGGGGTGCAGGTGGAGGAGTGGCTTCCACAGGGTGGCTGGTATAGTGAATCCCAGCACCCTTGGCCCTTGCACCCTTTTTTAGTGAGTGGGTGGGTAGTTTTTAAAGCAGTTTTAACTATGTTTTTAATTATGTTTTTTATTATGCTGTGAACCACCCTGAGGGGCGGTATAGAAACTGAAATAAATAAATAAATAAATAAATAAATAAATAAATAAATAAATAAAATATGTGCATTCACAGTAGTGTGGTAGAGATATGGAAGCAAAGTTGAAGAGGGTGTGAAACCATGAAGGTAGGGATTATCACCCCCATCCCAAATTTCACACACAAAGCGAACCACCACAATTGTCTTTATAATCCCCACCCCACCCCCACTGCTGCTCCGTTATCATTTCCAGTGAAGTATGGAAAAGAAATGTGGAAAAAGCTGAAGGGGTTTATAGATGTTCATGGGACATCAAGATTGTTCCTCCTCCTTTTGGACCTTTCCCCAACAAGGTTTTATGGCAGATGGAGTTTCTAAGAAGAAACTCAGCCCTGCTTGGAGGAATCGTGTATTCCTTTCAATCCCTGACCTGTTTGCTGACCAGATCGGACAGTGTTTAGCTTCCAAAATCAGAGGAGATTGGGTGTGATAGAAAGAGAAGATGGGGCCGTAGTATGAAGAGCAAAGGCGCTCAGGACCTCAGAACTGATGAGAAGGATGGCTGGCAGGCCAAGTTTGGGGTACGGGTGGGGATGGGGGTACCGTTGGGTGGTTGGTATAGAGAAGTGTGCCCCCAAGGTCCCTTCGGTTCTTGCGCACATTTTAGGGGTGGGTTTTTTAACTTTTAACTTTGTTTTATCATGTGTCTTTCATGTATTTACTGTCCGCTATGTAAACCGCCCTGAGTTGGGTTGTACCTGAGTGGGCGGTATATAAGCGTGAAAAATAAATAAATTACCTCTTCCATTCACACTTGAAACGCACATACTTAACAACATATCAAGCAAGAAACAAAACAAATGTAAACACAACAACAACAAGACAAAAAACATTGTGGCATTGTAAAGACTAACTGCTATATGTTAATGTGAGTTTTGGTGGATCGTGTCCACTCTCTCAGACATAGGAATGGGACTACATGGCGATAGTTTTATTCATGGCCTCAAGATGAAGAGACCAGTGGTTGGTTGAGTCAATGGGGAATTAGTCTGATATGTCTTCATAGATGGAAAACTACAAAAAATGAACAGTATTATTTGGTTGTACTGCCTGGTATCCCCTACTGCCAGTTTAAAAAATCCTGGGGAAATGTGGCTCTTTTTTGTACAAGCAGTTCAATGGAAATCCAGTTTGTTCCACCTGCCTTAGCATTCCCTCCTACCAATGGTGAAGATTCCATGACAGTTGGAGCATAAGAGGAGAAATCTAGTAGATCTGACTCAACTTCATTTAGATAAATCTGGACCTGGACCATCTCCTATGAAACCTCTATACCTTTCCAGACACTCATTTCTGTCTCTTTAGGCTGGTGCCTGTGAAAACAAGTGGTCAATAACCTCAAAGCCACCATGCCTACATACAGCCGAGCAAGCTTTTATCTTTCTGTCATCAGTTTTATACTGCTGCAGGTTGCCCAGTTTTCAGCAGGATGGGCAATGTATGAAACGGATGCCCTGCAGCCCACCTATACTGGTTTATGGACGGTCTGCCTGGATAACGAGTCCACTTACGCGGCAGTCAGAGAAAGTACAGCCTGAATGGATTGGGTTGGATTGAATTTGTTTGGGGAGGGTGAGAAACACCACAGCTGTAATTTCCTTTTAGTGGGATTCTCAAAATTTTAATTTCCTGGCTTTTCAGATTTTATTTAGAATGAATATGGTGGTGGTGGAGGTGGTGGTGGTGGTGACGGAGACAGAGATGGTGATGATGATCAGGATGAACAATAAATGAGGTAGCTTCTTCACTGGGTTCCATATTTCAACAGCAAGCTGGGTTTTCAATTTTATTTCTGTGTCATACTTAAGGGATTTCTTATCTCATGTCCAAATCAAAATTTAAACTGTCAAAATGAAGCCGCCTTCTAGGCTTTCTCATTGGCCAAACTTAAATCCTCATCAGTACATGTTTCCAGCAGTAATCAGCAGACCAGCAAATGAGCCGGATTCTGTATCTCTCCACATACAGAGAGTACATAGAAGATTTACATTTGTGAACCACAAATCTTTCTCATACTAGATCAAACCAAAGGAACTAAGGAATGAATTCACCAAAAAGGACTTTATCAAGACCAACCTTAATAATGCTCTCAAATATTTAGGGACTTTCTAGTAATAAGAATATTCTGCTAGCAGCGGACATGTGTAATAGACAAAAAATATTTAAAGGATTAAGTACACCTACTTACTCTGTAGTAAATTTCAGTGAGCTCAGTAGAATTTACTTTTTTGTGGGGGATACTTTGTCTTTTCTTTCAGCATGGCTTCTTTTTGGAATTTATATTTAAGGAAGTGCCACAGCAGAGATCAATGGCTCGATTCTTTGTTCCTATCCCACAGATGGAAAGAAATCCTTGGGTTGAGTCCCTATACTCATTAGTTTCCCCCCTCTATAGTGTCTTCTACACTTTGCAGCCTGACTACATAGTTCAAATTTAATTGTGTCCATCCCACAAAACAGTCTGGCTTTACTAAAAAAAAATTGTTAAATTGTTTTGTTTATTATGGTTTCCTCGTAAGATGGTTTCCTTGTAGAACACACCCTGGTTCTAATCTTCCAGGCGAGGTAAAGGTCACCCGTGCTTGAACGCTAGTTATATCTGACTCATCTCTGTTTATAGCATACCTGTCAAGTTTTGGATTTGGGAATAAGGGAAATTTCCTGGCAAATAAGGGATACTTGACAGCTATGCTTATCCTGTGCTGCCCTCCAATGGCGGCAATAGGGCATTGCAGTCTAATTAATAAGGGATGGCGGCAGGAAAGAGGGTAAAATAAGGGGTTTTCCTGGCCAATAAGGGATACTTGACAGCTATGGTTTGTAGCCAAAGAGCCAGCACTTTTGATGTCTACAGAATGTCTACAGATGTTCCCATGGACATGTGGCAGACATGACTAAACAGTGGAGTGCACAGAATGCTGTTTACCTTCCCACCAAAATGGTACTTATTTATCCAAATGCAATTTCTTGCTTTCCAACTGCTAGGTTGGCAGGAGCTGGGACAGAGACTGGGGCTCACTCTGTCATGCAGTACCTGGGTCTCAAACTGTTGACCTGCTGAACTTCCAGTCATCAAGTTCAGCATCTTAACCACAAATCCACTGCAGCCCCATGTAATCTTCTACTGAGTTCCAAAGTTTTCCTCGAGAAACATACACTGGGATATGTCTCTCCACTTTTCATAACCTCTTATATTCCTTTTAGCAAACCGGGACTTTGTTCGGGCTTTCATGCTTCTTGCCACACTTTCTTCTTTCCTGACCATACTATGCTCATCAGAATGGGAACCTCTCATTAACTGCACTGAGGACTTCTTCCCAGAAGGCCCCCTTGCTGCTGTGTTTAGCTTCATCACTGGTAAGACTATTAACAGCCTATATTTACTGGCACAATTTGTTCCACACTCAGATGGGGAAAACATGATAACAGTGTCTTAGTAGTATAACTGATAATGCTACAATGCATTACTTCAAGACAGCACATCTGATAATAAATAACACCAGTGGCGGGCATCAGCAGGTTTGCACCAGTACGTGCATACCGGTAGTAAAAATGGCTGGCCCCAACCACCTCCACATCCCGCTCACCTCCTCCTCCGCCTAGAAGAGGCTTTGGAGGGGGTTGGCTCCATTTCGCCCTTCATCAAAGGCTTTTCCTGGGCTCCGTTTCACCCCAAAGCGCATCCCCAGCCACTCCGGAGTGGTTGGGGAGGCACTTCAGGGTGAAATACCACACTGGAAAAGCCTTGGAGGAAGGGGGAAATGGCTTTGGAGGGGGCTCTTCACTATAGAACTATGAAAATAGAAGCCTCTTCTATTTTCATAACTCTATAGCGAACCTCTGGGCTCCATTTCATTTCACCCCAAAGCACATCCCCAGCCACTTTGGGGTGAAACAGAGCCCTGGAAAATCCTTGGACAAGGGGGAAATGGCTTCAGGGGTTCACTATGGAGCAGGGGTCAGCAAACTTGGCTCTCCAGATGTTCTTGGACTTCAATTACCAGAAGCCCAAGTCAGCACTCCTGCTGATCAGGGCTTCTGGTAATTGAAGTCCAAGAACATCTGGAGAGCCAAGTTTACTGACTCCTGCTATAGAGTGATGAAAATAGAAGAGGCTTCTATTTTCATAGCTCTATAGTGAAGAGCAGTTACATGGCCAACAGGCTACACCCACCCAGTCACATGGCCATGCCCACAGTGTGGTATATTTTTTTATGCCCACCACTAGGTAACACTGCCTTCTCCCCTCTATAGACACCATTTACTACTCTTATTAGCAGTGGTATGCCTCAATAACTCGCTATCGGCTGCTAGGGGATCTAGGTAGCTGTTCTACCAATATTGACTATTATGGAAGAAGTGGAGCTCAGGACATCTTTTAGTATGCAGTCATTTATCTGAACAGCATTCTAGCTGTCTGCCTGTTCATCTGTTCATCACTTTATATGTGTCACAGTTAAAACCTGTTTTCCAGTTACAACTAATTTTCCCTAGTCAAAACTAGTTTCTACTATAGTCGCTTGCTAAAACTAGAATTAACTGCCAATGAAAATCCATTTCCAGTTAAAACACGTTTTAAATAGTCACAGCAAGTTTTCACTGAACACCTTCGTCACAACTAGAATTTCCCATTGATTATATTTCAGTGAAAACCCATTTCCAGTTAAAACGCAGTTTAACTAGTTAAAACTAGGTTTCACTGAATGCTTTCATCATTGAGAACCAGTTGTTACTAGTTAAAACACATTTGAACTGGAAACAGGTTGTCAATGAAACATAATAATTAATGGGAAATACTAGTTTTGATGAAGGCGTTCAGTGAAAACTAGTTTTGACAAAACTAGGCAAAACTAGTTTTAACAAAAAAACGGGTTTTAACTGTAACATATATATAGGTCACCGGTACACTACTTGAGAAACTGCATTGGCTTAGTAGTTAAGACTCTGATCTTGATGACCAGAAGATCAGCAGGTCAGCAGTTCGAGACCCAAGCACTGCATGACAGAGTGAGACCCATTCATCTGTCCCTGATCCTGCCAACCTAGCAGTTCAAAAGCAAGAAATTGCAAGTAGATAAAAAGGTACTGTTTCAGGGGGAAGGTAACCACATTCTGTCCACTCCAGCATTTAGTCATGCTTGCCACATGACCACAGAAATGTCTGTAGATGCAGGTCTTTGGCTGTAAACAAATATGAGCACTTCCCCCTAGAGTCAGACAGCTTGGCTTTCGTGCAAGGGAAATTCTGCCATATGCACCACTTGATATAACAAAGGCAATTTCACTTAACATAGTGTAGAATTGAATGGCCAGGAAACATAGGCCAACATAAGTTGAATGATGTAAATCTCAATGGTAAATTGGTACTAGTGAAGAAATCTATGCATGCATTTCTCACTGTACACCAAATCACACAACCAAGATATGATAGAGATTACAACTAGTACTTGATAAGGAATAAAGTATCAGCTGTTTAATTAGTAAGAATTTGCCAGCGAGATTTATGCCATTTGACTCATGCCAATGTATATGAGGACTAGGACTCTGGTCAATATATAATATATACAGGTATTACAATGTAGATCAGGAGGCCTCAACCTTTTTAAGCCACTGACCGCTGCTGCAGGGGGAGTGGTGGGGTCTCGGGATAGATTGCCTTGAGCCTCCCACCACTCCCAAACATGATACTTGCCTGTTTACCAGCCTGGAGGAGCTACATGGCGTGGGTGAAGGAGGAGTCCGGGTTGTCCTTTTCACCCCCGCTTCTGCCGCCACCTCAATCCTTGTCTCTTCCACTTGGCTTGGTGTGTCCCTAACAGTGCTCCAAGGCTTACAACATCCACCCTGCTATGGAGCACCGTTAAGGACCATACCGTCAAGTGCCGCTCTGGAAAATATGGGAACTGCTCCGGCCCAGGTGCGCATGTGCAGGAAAAACTCCATTGTGCATGTGCAGAACCCCTTTGCGCATGCACAGGACGTGTTTGTGCATGCACAGATGGTTTCTGCACATGCGCATGTGCACAGTAACCCCTTCCCCTGCCTTTCTAAATACAGGATGGCACCAGGAAAGGGGAGGAACGCATGCCAAAATACGGGATTTCCCGGCCAATCCGGGATATTTGACAGGTATGTTAAGGACACACCAAGCCAAGCAGAAGAGTCAAGGATTGAGGCGGTGGTGGTGGAAGTGGTGACTGGAGCGAGGGCACGGGCCACACGAAATAGGTTGAGAACCCCTGATGTAGATCAATTTTAAATTTGGTTGTAACTCCCAGAATTGACCTTGTAGCATGGCTGATCTTTTTGAGATTTGTTACATTTTCTGGTCATTACAAACATACATTGCAGATTCTTAAACTTCCTCATTGTGTTTTATAGGTTTTCTTTTGCTGACTGCTTTGATTATCTTTCAAGTCACCTTTGATGAGTTATTGGAACCAAGGGCTGTGCCTATTGTTGATAGATGGGCCTTTTTCCTATGTTGTTTTACCTGTGGTCTCAATTTTTCTACAGGTAAATGTGAGGGACAACCCTCCTTAGATATCACTGCTTCCATTTTTCATGTTCATGCAGGGAGAGTTGTTGCTTTATATCATTAGAATGACCCTACCTACCTATACCAATAACAGAGAGAAAGGGATAATTGGTGTTCGATCCTGGGTTTGTATTTCAAAAAGTAATTTCCCCAAGATCTACTATTTTGTTGGCGGCGTTGGAGGTCGTGGCTGCAACTCATAACCAAGAATACATTTTTTCCCCTGAAGCAGGAAAAATGTCATTGGCGTGAATTTGTTTAAGGTGGATCCTAGCTTGCCATGAAATGTCCCACACACTATGATCTTAGAGCCATCTCCTGCAGCACGTATGAAATGAGACATGCAGGTTTTAACATCAGGACTGCAATGAATTGCTGCAGCCTTGAAGATATTATCAAGGTGTGCCTTCACAACCAGTCCATCTGGCATGGCCAATTCTACCTCCATGACTGCTGGGAATCAGAATTCCTCCTCCACTCATTTTGCTGTTGGGCCCAATCCTATGTGTAATCCTATATAGAAGAAAAAGTTGCTTTGTTCTCCAGTCTGAATTGCTCAACTTCGTTCTCAAAAAGGAAATAGTAGGAAATAGTTATGAGTCATTTTATTTATTTGTTGCATTTCTATATGCATATCATTCCTCTTCCCAAAAGACTGTAGAATATATCTATGGGCCTTCCTCCATTTGATTCTCATGAGCCCATAGAGCAAAATTAAAGGATATGCAGGCAGCCAGCACAGAATGATGGTTTGGTTTAAAAGACACAGCAACCCATCCCCTGCTCCTTAATAGCCCATGCAGCAAAATTGTTGTTCTAGTTTTGTGAAATACAGTAGAACCTTATACAACAATCGCCACATATAGCAACGAAATTGCATAACAATTAAGTTTGGAGGGGGGGGGAATGGTGTCCCACATAACAATTTTCCCTATGGAAAAAAATCATACAACAGTTTTTCAATGGGAAAAACCACTTGGCAAAGGAAATCATTGTACGATGCATCCCGTAGGGAAAATTGCTATACGATGTGTGTATCCTATAGCAATTGTTTCGTACAACAATGAGCTCCATGGAACGGATTAAAATCATTGTAGGAGGTACCACTGTACATGCATGAAATGTTATTGGTGCAGTTTTGCTGGATTTATACCCAAAATCATTTTGGTTCTCTATCTTTCCCCTTCTCCCTTTTGTTGTACCGGAAAATACCTTGGTCTGTCAATAATTCTGCAGTTCTCTGTCCTTGATCCTGAGGACGGGAAACAGATGTCCTAGGCTCAGGTTAAGCATTACTTTATTTTTCGCTTCATCTTCTTTTGCCTCCTAGGAATACTGAACTTTCTGATCTACATGTTCCCCGATTGCGGAGGAAGACCTCATGGCAGTAAAGTCACTACTGTGTAATTGGCTGAAAATTACCCTGTCCCCTCTTTGAAATGGGCACCAAACTTATGGATTGTTAGGACAATAGCCTTTATCCTAACACAGAGGCAAGACAGCTGAGACTTTTCACCGGTTTCCATTTGCAAACTTCAGAAGAACATGGAAACACTATTCTCTTGGATGCTAGCTCCAAAAATATTTCAGCCAGTCATGCTGACCAGATGATTTTACAATATGTATTGGGGAAAAAAAGTCACATTTCTGGACTCTGGATATCTTACAATCAAGGAGCACCTATTCTCAATAACCTGTCTGAGTTCAGCTTCATATGTGTTTTGTGAATAATCCCATGAGCAATCTTGCAAACGAGCCAGTACATTATTTAGAGAGTAAAAGTAAGAAAAATTCCTCTCCTATTCCCATTTTTTAAACAAAAAACAATAACACACCAAAAACCCTTTTCAGGGCTACATGGTTTCAAAAATTCCCGTTCGTCACATTTAGGTAACTGTACAGAATTGTTTTTGCCTTCCTTCCTGCAGTTCATTTCTGTAATTAAATCATCTGTTTTCTATGAGCGGTGGATCAAATGAGCTTCTTGATCATTTTTACTATGGCTGACAATAAATGCAAAGCAACGCAGAAGTGGATCCAAATGGCTCAGGGGGAGGGGAAAGAGTATTCTACAGAGTTTGGGAAAGTGTATTTCTCCATTCCAACTCCCAGCCTTGCTTAGGCAGCAAAGTTACCATATTGTGGATCTCTCATGGAATCTTCAGCTCCTCTGATACAACATCAACACAATTACACCTTAATCAACAAGGAAGTGTTCCACTTTCTATGAGATAGAACCCCCTGCTCAGAGTCTTGCAAACAGAGATCCAAAGTAAACACTGATCTGCGGGTGGTGAGGCCACATCGCCAAGGTGTGCAGGTGATGGCAAATGGAGTACAAGGGATCAGCAGAACGACCTCAATGGAAGTCGGCCGGGATTGGCAAGGTCTCCAATGACGACGACGCACCGGCGGTGAACTGCGCGTCCCTGGAGTACCGGCGTTTTTTTGTTGAGGTACTGTTACAAGGGGTCCCGGTTAGGATGGAAATAGACTCGGGGTCGTCATACTCCATCCTTTCAGAGAAGGAGTTCCTGTGCATTCCCCCTAATGCGCGTCCCAAGTTGAGGGCCTTAAAGTCGAATTTACGGGATGTACAGGGTTATGGGATCCCGGTGTTGGTGGTGGGAAATTTCATGGTGAAGTTTAAAAGGTTCATGGAGAAACTGCCCCTAGTAGTTCTTAAACAAGGGTCCTGGTGCCTCCTGGGGATGCAGTGGTTTGCCCCCTTGGGAATCAAACTGTCCGGCATAAACACCATCGAGACTGACCCAACACGAGATGTGTGCGACACACACATGGCGGTTTTCAAAAAGGGGCTCGGGAAGTACAGGGGGCCCCCAGTTTCATTTGACCTGGACCCAGAAATTCGACCCATACGGCTCAAGCCAAGAAGAGTTCCCTTCGCCCTCAAGGACAAGATTGAGGTGGAATTGGACAAATTGGTGGGTCAGGGGATTTTGGTTCCAGTGGATTCTGCGGAGTGGGAAACTCCAATTGTTACAGCATTGAAGTCTAACGGGGAGGTTAGGATTTGTGATTATAAGTGTACGATTAACAAGGCCATTTGGCCCAATGCATATCTGGTGCCGGTGGTTAGCCATTTACTAGCCACTTTACACGGGGGTAACGTTTTCGCTAAGTTAGATTTGGCGCAGGTGTACCAGCACCTCACTGTAACTCCAGCTACCACCACTGCGCAAACCATCGTCATGCACAAAGGGGCATTTAAATTAACGCGCCTACAGTTTGGCGTGAATTCAGCCTCCGGGATTTTCCAATCCCTTGTCGAACACCTTTTAAAGGGGCTTCCAGGTGTTCTCCCCTACTTCGACGATGTTTTGATTACTGGGGGGGGGAGCGAATCAGAACTAGCGAAATGGCTAGACAAGGTCCTAACAGTATTCGAGAAAGCGGGACTGAGGTTGAGAAGGGACAAATGTGTGTTTTTTGCAAGGGAGGTTGAGTTTCTGGGATTCAAGATAACCCCCGATGGTATTCAGCCCTCTGAGTCAAAGGTTGCGGCTGTTCGAAATGCACCTCGCCCCACCGTGAAACCGGAGCTGCAGTCATTTCTAGGGTTCCTAAATTTTTACCATTCCTTCCTGCCAAGGAAGGCATCCATTGCGGAGCCACTGCACGGATTACTAAAGAAAGACACGGTTTGGCGGAGGGGAGATTCCCAGGAAAAAGCGTTCAAAGAGCTCAAGAGGCTCCTATCCTCAGATGCTGTTCTGACCCATTTTGACCCAAGGAAACCTGTAGTCCTGGTCTGTGATGCCTCACCAGTTGGGGTGGGGGCCGTGCTGTGCCACGTGTTAGAGAATGGGTGGGAAGCCCCAGTTGCCTTTTATTCCAGGTCACTTTCAAAAGCAGAGCGCAATTACGCGCAAACAGATAGAGAAGCCCTAGCCATAATAGCGGGGATGAAGAAGTTCCACGATTTCCTGTATGGTCGACAGTTCACTATCATGACAGACCACAAGCCTCTTTTGGGGATTTTCACCACGGGCAAGCCCACACCACAGATTCTGTCTCCCAGAATGCTAAGATGAGCCATCTACCTCAACACCTACCAATTCGCACTGGTCCACTGCCCAGGGACGGAGATCTCCCATGCGGATGCGCTTTCCCGGTCCCCCCTCCCAAAGCTGGAAGACCCAGATTGCGAGGTAGAACAGGAGCACCAGGTCCTGCTGATTGAGTCTCTCGACTCACCCCCCATAGTACCCGCAGACCTCGCCACTGCCACAGCAGTGGACAAAGCCCTGTCCCTAGTCAGTTCCTGGGTTAAGAAAGGGTGGCCCACAACTCCCCCTGTGGAGGAATTCAAGGCATTTTTCAAATGGAGGGTTGAGCTCTCCATAGAGAGGGGCTGCCTCCTCTGGGGCCAATGGGTGGTCATTCCCGAAAGGCTACGACCAAAAGTGCTCAAGCTACTGCATACCAGCCACCCGGGGATCGTACGCTCTAAAGCTCTGGCCAGAAGCTATTTCTGGTGGCCCCAAATAGATGCTGATATAAAGCACATGGTGGGCTCTTGTGAGAGTTGCCAGAGCTCTTGTCCCAAGGAGCCCAGGCTGCCCCACAGCGCATGGGACATGGCCTGCGGCCCATGGTCCCGAGTGCACATCGACTTTGCTGGCCCATTCCGGGGTTCCCTTTTTCTGTTGATAGTAGATTCGTACTCTAAGTGGTTGGAGGTCATTCCAATGTCCAACACCTCATCAGCCGCAACCATAAAGCAGTTGTGCAGGGTGTTTAGTTGTTTCAGTTTACCCAATGTATTGGTCTCCGATAACGCCAGTACTTTCTCGTCTGCCGAATTCCAGGCATTCATCAAGAGGAACGCCATTTGGCACATCACCTCGGTTCCGTTCCACCCCACCACAAACGGTCAGGTAGAACGCCAGGTGCGGACTACAAAGGATTTGAACCTCCAGCTGTGCCAGTTCCTGATCTGCTATAGGGCAACTCCCCTGGTGTCCAGGCTCTCACCTGCAGAGCTCCTAATGCATAGGAAACCTGTAACACTTTTTGATCGGTTGGATCCGACCAGGGTGGAGGATGAGGGGAGGAATATAGAAATCAGGAGCACCAAAAATTTTGCAGTAGGGGAACCAGTGCATTGTAGAAATTACACAGCCTCAGGACCAACATGAGTCCCAGGAGTGGTAGTTGAGCAAATGGGGCCAGTGTCATACAGGGTAGGAACTAGTACAGATCTACTGTGGAGAAGACATGCCAACCAACTCAGCCGTCGGGTCACCAGCAGCCAGGGCAAAGAGAGCCAACAAGGAGAGTCAACGTTAGGGTCCTCCCCCACCCGCTTATCCCAAGGGGGAGACACAGAGTACCCTTCGAATACAAACCCATATCCTTTGGACCCCCCAAATACAAATGCATATCCTCGCCTCCCACCAAGAGGAGGGAGGGATGATACAAATCCGTATCATTTGGAGGTATCATGGGGGTGGAGGGGATGATGAAGTGGTTGAGGCATTTGATTTTGATTTTTGAAACTGGGGGTGGGTTGGTTGCAAAGTGGTCCCCCACCCATCCGAGCAAAAAGCGGGGTTTTTGTTTAGTCCCAGGTGCCCCCCGTTTCTCAGGGTTAGAATTTACACCTACCCCTTGACAGGAACCATCGAGGACAGCGAGTCTGCAGCAGATCGCTAACGAGTCTCATTCTCCCCTTGCAGGGTGAGAATCCGTGGAACACGGAACCCTTACTTCCCCCGAGATCGGCCAAGCTGCCGTACGCCCCAAGCGCACATGCGGAAAACCATAATGACTGAGGGACTTCGTCCCATCCTAGGGGGGAGGGGTGTTGTGTATGGAAACACTATATCTTTAAGAATGAATGTAACCACTTCAATGTAAGAATGTAACCTTGTAATGAATACAATGTCTCTCAGCTGTAATGGAACATGAGCTAGCTACCCATAGAGGGCAGCTGCGAGCGTTCAGCTCACATGGTACAAATTCCCCAATTACTGTCAGCCGCGGGAACATTCCTGCCATACCACACCTGGTGAAGAATGGCGTGAGTCAGAATGACGTCACGCAGGCGGTAGCCAATGGGTTACCGTGTATCCATATTCAAATGTGTTGTTGCTGTATAAAAGGAGCTGTACCTCCGCCATTACCACATGTTCAGATTGCATACCACCAAATAAAGATGTGTTTAGTCTTGTAACTGCTGACTGCTGCGTATCAATCTGCCAACATCAAAGGTGGTGAACCTATGGCATGTGTGACAGAGGGGGCACTCAAAGCCCTCTCTGTGGGCATGTGCACCATGGCCCCAACACAGAGTTTGCTCCATCCTGTTGCCCAGCAGTCCAATGGGAGTGCCTCCTCCCCCCCCCCCCCCAGGATAGAGTTTTCCCCACACTTCTGCCCAGCAGCCCAATGGGAGCACTGCTTCCTCCCTTGTTGCTGTGTAGGCACTTTGTGATAAATAAGTGGATTTTGGGTTGCAGTTTGGGGCTCTCAGTTTCTAAAAGGTTCACTATCACTGTTTCAGGCCACCGAGTCCAACCCCCTACTCAATTCAGGAATCCGAATCAATGGCAGACATGAACGGAGGCTGCCCAATTCTCCCTTTAACTGACAAGCATTTAACCAGCATACTTTCACTTGGAGCAAAAATAATAATAATCTTTATTTCCAATGTTGCTCTGAAGAATCAAGATGAAATGGGAGAATTGTGCTGGATTGTGCATGTTTATTTTTATTTTACTTTATCTTTGGCAGAAATGACAGAGTGTTCAGCAATGCATGGGCGAACATCCCTAATGATTGCTGAAACTGTTCAGTCGTTCCAACAGGATGTTGCTGTGGATGGCTATTCAAAAGTAATAAACTGCAAGGAGAAAGTGACATGGAGTCTCACAGAGTCTGATCCAACATCACAACTGGCCCCTGGTTAAGTGATATATCATCATTTGTAATGTCCATCATCCACTCAAGTCCCAGGTTCCCATACTTCATTCAAAGAAGAAAAAGCTTCTACTAGTGGAACCAGGCCATGAACTACATGGAAAGCATTGTGTGACTTGCTTGAGAAGGATCTGTCTCCTGGACTGATATTACTTTAGAGCTCAGTTTCCACTCTGTGAAGACCCGGTACTGGTACCACAATGCACTGAGTATACCTTAAAGAAAATTAACAAGAACATAAGCAGATGCTTTGGTAAAGCAGAGTTTGGAAGACTACTTTTAAAATTAACTTGCCCTTAGTAAAGGTTGCCCTTGCTTGAAAGCCAGTCGTATCCGACTCTAGGGTTCAGTGCTCATCTCTGTTTCAAAGCCAAAGAGCCAGAGCTGTCTGCTTCTGCAGGCATTTCTGTAGTCATGTGGCAGGCACATGACTAGACACCGGAGCGCATGGAACACTGTTCACTTTCCCACTGAAGTGGTCCCTATTTATCTTCTTGCAATGTCTTGCTTTCAATCTGCTAGGTTGGTAGGAGCTGGGACAAAGACGGGAGCTCATTCTATCTTGCAGTACTCGGGAATCAAACTGCTGACCTTCCACCTCCCAGTCAGCATCTTAGCCACTTGAGCCATTGCAGTCTCTTAATCAGTTTAGAAAATTGATTAGTTTCATTACTTAAAAACATTTAAAATTTCTATTTCTCAGAGGAAACTAAAATAGGCCAGTTTAAAGAAAAGCCTATTTAAATTTTAAATTGTTATTATTCTGTATGAAACACTTATTCTACCTATTCATTTGTTCATTGTCTCAACACACACACACACAAAACACAAGGCATCAGCCTTAGATACAGCATAGATAAAGGTAAAGGTTGCCCTTGCTCGAAAGCCAGTAATATCCAACTCTAGGGTTCAGTGCTCATCTCCATTTATAGCCAAAGAGCCAGCGCTGTCTGTATTTGCAGATGTTTCCATGGACATGTGGCAGGCATGCCTAGACACCGGAGTGCACAGAACACTGCTTACCTTCCTGTCAAAATGTCACCTATTTATCTACTTGTAATTTCTTGCTTTCAAACTGCTAGGTTGGCAGGAACTGGGACAGATGACGGGAGCTCATTCTGTCTTGCAGCACTTGGGTCTCCAACTGCTGACCTGCTGACCTTCCATCCCTCAAGTTCAATGTCTTAACCACTAAGCCACCGCAGTCCCCATTGATACAGCATAAGCCAATGTTTAAATTAAATTAAATTTTAATTTAATTGTTCGATTTCTACACCTCCCACTCGGCCTAGGCCGACTCAGGGCGGTTCATAATCACAGATAAAAACATAATAAAATTAATTAAAAACTACCCACCCCCTAAAAAGGGTGCAGGGACCAAAGGGACCATGGGGGAAGGAATTAACCTCTATGCCAACCACCCAATGGGGGAACCACATGGAAGCCTTCTTCCTGTTTTTACTGAGGTCAAAACAATAAAAAGAAAAATAAGTTGCATTCTCAAGGCAAAAGGGATGGAATAATCCCATATTCAGCTAAGCTGGAATCTAATGTACTTATATTTCAGTCATTAGGAGGAAAGGAAGAAATTACAAATAATTTATTACAACTAGTGGCTTCAAAGCTCTGGTCCTATTTACAGTGCAATACTCATCTGGCAATTTCAAGAATTTGTAAAGCAAAGAGATCATCAGATCTTTTTTCACAGGTACCCAAGAGTTGGGCCAAAATTGCCCTCCTTTTCCATTGAATTTTGAGAAACAGGCAAATCTTTAATTCATGATAATGAAACACGAAAGAAATGAAGCTACATTTCAAGCTACCAGGGTTTTTTTTCCTGGAAGAAATTGCTTCTTCTGACAATGTCAATGGCTAGTGGTTAGTCGTTCAGCTCCCTGTTTTTGCCATCCTAGACAAACAGGAATTTCGTAACACAGGTGTGTAAAGATCATCATTGTGTACAGTAAAGATTGTCATTGTGTAATGATCATCATTCTGTAAAGATCATCATTGCTTTCCCCAGTGGCTTAGTGGTTAAGGCACTGAGCTTGGAGCCTGGTTTCGATACCTAAGGGCTGCACTTGGGGGCATGAAAGGAGCCTCATTCGGGCATCCCTTGAACATAGTTTCTCCAGCAAAAACCCAGTGTAATTTCTGACATGATATTATTATTATTATCATTGTCATCGTCATTAGAACTGTAGAGTTGTTCAGCTTTTTGACGAATGTCAGCCCCTTGATTAATTCTTCTTGTAATGACGTCTCAAGATCCTGTATTTTCCTGTTTAAAGCACCACTGAAAAGTATGAGTCTTTCTAGAAGTTATTGAGCTACTGTACAATTGCCAAACAAAGTGTAGCCCTAACTGGCTAACTTTTACATTCTGAATCCTTACCCCCAAACTCGGCTGTGCATTATTTACCCAAAATGAAGCAGACAGAACAGGTGACACAACCTAGATAGAAACTCCAGTATCGCAGTAAGGGTTGAGATTCATAAATGTCTACTATTATCACTGTAAGGTTCATATCCGTAATCACTAGAGAGCCCAACAAGCAAAATCCTGCAAGGAAAAGAAGAAGGCATTATGGGATGTAGAGAATGTATAGCAACATATTGGTTAAACTGCTGTACTGTAAACAAAAGGTTGTGATTTCAATCCTGACCAAGGCTCAAGGTTGACTTAGCCTTCCATCCTTCCAAAGTCAGTAAAATGAGTACCCAGCACAATGGGGGCAAAATGTTAACTAACTTGTAAACCACCCAGAGAGTGTAGTTGTTTTGCTTCATATTCTTCACTTTGTTATATGCTTCATTCTGCCCCTGCTTATACCACTGTTTTTTTTCAGATCTATTGTGCTTCTTCAAAAGATATATCTCCCCCCCCCCCAATAAAATGGTTCCTTTCATTCTTCTTTAATGTACCCGGCTCATGGTTATTCACATTAAACTATGTGTGCTGTGCTACCTCTCTTTCTTCTTTCAAATCTGTCTTCTAAATTTGTTGCATATAGACACAGGATGACTATTCTCTACTTTTTCAGAGAATGTGCAAGTCGATGACACAGATATTTCTACATTTTTATAACTGATCTTTCCAGAAGAGAAAAGTGCTCCCTATTCCATTTGGAGGGCCAGGTACCTACCTAAAATATTGTTGGATGTTGCTACATTGCTTGGAGCTTCAAGGTATAGATCTGTATCTGCTCCCTCATTAAATTAATTATGACAGCTTGAAGAAATCAGTATGCTATACCTAGAAAACCCTGGAAAGGATCAGCATAAGTCATAACTGACTTGTTTACTCAAACCTACACCAGTTGAGAAAATATACCCTCTTGTTGGTATCACTCCACCTAAGATCAGAAGAGAAGTAGCAGCCAGTGATGAGCTGCAAATTTTTTGACTACCCACAACCTGGGCATGGCTAACTCTGTGGGCATGGTTAACTCTGTAGGCCATGCCCACTTGGCCGGCCACACCATGGTCTAGGCTATGGAGGTGGGCATGGCCAACCAAGAGGGTGTGGCCTGAGGAAATTTCCGCTACCGGTTCCCGGGATCAGGTGGGAACCTGGAGCAGCACATCACTGGTAGCAGTGGATACTGAGTGAACTAAGTAAAGAGAATGATCCTCGATACCCTCTGAATGGATATGAACCTGGGCTCCACCGGCTCAGATCCAGGAAGAACTTCATGGCAAGAACAAACATGGAGGGTAAGGGAAAAGTCACCCTTTTTTGAAAGCCAGTCGTATCTCACTCTGGGGTTCAGTGCTCATCTCTGTTTATAGCCAATGAACCAGTGCTGTCTGTGTTTGCAGACATTTCCATGAACATGTGGCAGGCATGACTTGACACCAGGGTGCATGGAATGCTGTTTACCTACCCACCAAAGTGGTAGATCTGGAGGGTACACAAGAACAAAAGCAAATTAGAAGATGGAAGAAGGAGCTCACTGGGCAGGGAACAGCATTAAAGGAGGATAAAGCTGAAGATCTCAACCTCCCCTACGTCACTTGGAGGACCATGAATAGGCTGGGAGTTGGAGTCCTAAATGCAAGCACCAACATGCTCAAGTGGGGGCTGCTGGCAGACAACAACACATGGTGTGAATGTGGAGTGACACAGAATCTGGCTCATTTACTACTGGTCTGCCAATTGCTGCCAGAGACATGCACCGATGAGTCCAACATTTTATCTGGACACAAAAGAGAGAGAGAGAGACTGATTGGATGGTACATGTTGTTGTTGTACAAATCAACCATTTGGTTCACAGTCAAGGACTGGAATAAAATTAACAGTTCAAGCCCTAACCAAGGACCTAAGAGCTGTTAAGGTAACGTCTGAGTATATATGCAGTTCCCAGTACAGTTGTTTTTTGGAGAGTTATGATGTTCAAATGAGATAAGTCCAAAATTTCCAAATGTCTAAAGAGTCCTAGAGGTACTGCTCCAAGAGAAATAAAAGAGAGAGAGAGACTGACTGGATGGGAAATTTGTTGTTGTTGTTGTTGTTGTTGTTGTTGTTGTTGTTGTTGTTGTTGTTGTTGTTGTTGTTGTTGTTGTTGTTGTTGTTGTTGTTATTATTATTATTATTATTATTATTATTATTATTATTGAGGTTGGATGCATATCAACAATCACTATAAAAATAGTGTCAAATCTACGCTAGAAAATATCTTGATTATTTTTTTAATGGTAGCCACGTTAGTCCGTGTTTCAAGGATATCGGAGAATAAACAAAGTGGACCTGATCCACGAAAGCTAACATTAAAAGTATAACAGTTAGTCTTCAAAGTGCTACAATATTTTTTGGTTTTGTTTTGTTTATTCTCTGATATGCTTGAGACAATATCTTCTTACTCATTATTTAATTCTGCTTTCTTCATACTATTTTGTTTTTTGGCCCCAAGATACTATATTGCTCTTCTACTAATTTTGAATGGCTTACCTGTAATGAAGTTAGCTATGGAATGAATTAAGTCTTTATGCATACTTCTTTTCCTAAAGTGAGATACAAGAGCTCTTGATGCAATCAACGAAGTTAAGCTGCTGATCATGGCTATGATGTAAAGACATCGGACAACATTCAGAGGTGCTAAAAGAAATTTTAAAAGAAGAATTACCTACAGAGTTGTCTTACACTCTTGAGACACACAATGCTGTAGGGGCAAAAATTTAAGACCATGGTTTTAAATCAAGTCCTTAATAAGCCAAGAAGTTGGCTAACTTCTTTGGTCGCATGCCTTCTCCTTTCTACATAGAGTATCTTACAGATCTGTCATGAAACTGGAACTGAAAAGGTTAATAAAGATCACAGCAGGAAACTGAAGACCCTTTGAATGTTCTTGGATTACAAATCCTATCATGTATGGCTATTCTGGCTGGGATTTATGGGAGTCCAACCATACCTGGAGATAGGTTTTCTTGTCCCTGATACAGGCAGCCCCAAGTGTTTTTGAAGTTTTTGTAGACTTAAAAGACGTACTTTCTTTGTGTAGGTCATTAGATCTAAAGTTCTGAGCCCCTTCCTTAAGTCTTTCTTCTACACCATGGGTTCCCAGCCTACGGCCCATGGGCTGGACCCGGCCCATGATGCCATGCCATCCGTCCCATCGCCGCCTCCACCATACACACCCGGAAGTAGAAACCGTAAAACATGCCCATGCATGCGCAAATGCACCTGCAGTTGTTGTAAATGCAGAAGTGCAAATTTACGGCAGCTGTAAATGTGCCCGCTTCTGCTTCTGGGGTGTGTGGTCCAGCCCACTTCCACTTCCGAGGGGCATGGTCCAGTCTGCTCAGCTGTCTGGGGGCATGGTAAGGACTATGGCATAAAAAGATTGGCACCCCTGTTCTACACCCTCACTAGTCCAGACAGTGATAACAAGTACAGCCACACTGTATTTAAATTAATCAATGGGTGATGGAATGATAGACAACCAGGTGAGCTTGAATAAAAGAGTCACTGGTCATTTCCTCCTTGGATATTTTTATGTCTTGATCAAAGACAAAGTCTTGTTTCTTTGCCCCCTTCATCTTCAGTAGAGGGACAGCCACGAGGCTGTCCTTCAGCACTCTGACTATGTTCAAGCCAGCCCTTTGTATGCCTATTGTTAAGTCAAAGTTTTATCCTATTGTACCTTGAATAGATGTTGTGGAAGAATGGTTGAAATCCTGTTGCATATTTCTGCCTGCACAGTGGAGACGAGGTCATCAGCATAACAGCTGGCCACTGATTAAAGACTTATCATTGCTGTTTTGGGGTATGTGCAGCTTGAGCACAATGTGACTAAGTCATGTGCACCCTGAAAAAAGGAAGCATTTCATCAGTGGTCATCTGCCATTCCTGATGACATCATCCATGCGTGGTGATGCTATGCAATGGGATTTCAGCCAATAAAGGTCTTTCCCCTCTCCCTTTTTTTGCATTACCACTGAGCACCTGGAATGATTGCTCCTGTTCATAGCCATAAGCACACCTTACTAGCCAGCTGCACAGTGCTAAATGCTATTATCATATTATTTCTATAATGCTGCCTATACAGAGGCTTGAAAATAAATTAATCTATAATGTTTCAGTATAGATTAGGGATTGTCAACCTGCAGCCCGTGGGCCAGATGTGGCCTGCAGTGCCATTTCATGTGGCCCACCACCTCCACCACACCAGGAAGTGGCATGTAGTGGAGGAAGGGCAAAATGACCGTCCAGCCCCTGAAGCTGTCTGAGGGAGTGTGACCCGGCCCCTGGCTCAAAAAGATTGAGAACTCCTGGTATAGATTATCAATCTATTCATTCATTCATTCATTCATTCATTCATTCATTCAATTTGAATAGCTGCCCCAATTGACATGCAAGTCTAGGTGGCGTACATAAAATCACCCAAAGTTTAAACTATAGAAGCCCTTAAAATTCCCAAAACCACTGGAAAACTACCTCCCACCCGCACCCATTAAAAATCTAGTTAACAACTTTTAAAAGCATGAGCGATCCTGCTCTAAATGAGCCTGTGTCTTCTAGTGCTAGAGAGGCGAGCCTCTCTAGCAGTTGGCATCTTTAAAGAGCCCCTCTGGTCCACTCTAGTGGGATGGGCACTCTTAAGTAACCTGGCCCACTACCATGTAGAGGTTTAAAAGTAATTACTAGCACCTTGAATTGCTCCCGAAGGCACACTGGCAAACAATGCAGCTCCCATAGCAGGGGTGAGGCAAGGGCATAATGCCCGCACTCCATCACTACACGGGCAGCTGCATTCTGAACCAGTTGCAGCCTCCGAATGGTCATCAAGGGCAGCCCCATGTAGAGCGCATTACAATAATCCAGTGTGGAGATGACCAGAGCATTTGTGACCATAAAAAAGGAGTCTATGTTGAGACTATGTAATACTTATGCTCCTATTATTAAAAAGCATACAAGTTTTAATACTTTTATTTAGAAGCTATACTGCACTTCCTGAAGTTATTAATTGTAATTGAAAAGAAAGAAAGGAAAATGCTATTTTAAACATATCTGTGTAACAAGGGACTGCAGTGACTTAGTGGTTGAGATGCTGAACTTGACTAGAAGATTGGCAATTCAGAAATTTGAGACCCAAGTGCTTCATGATGGAGTGAGCTCCTGTCTCTGTCCCAGTTCCTGCCAAGGTGACATTTACCTTTACCTATAAGAGTAACTCCTTTGAGAGTTCTAGTAGCACAGTAGTTTAATTGCTGTACTGCACCCGGAATGTTGTGAGTTTGATCCTAACTGGGGCCAAGGTTGACGCATCCATCCATCCTTCCGAGTGTCAGTGAAATTAGTACCCAGCGTGTTGAGGGCAAAATGCTAATTAACTTGTGAATAGCCCAGAGAGCACACTAAACGTGATGGGGAGGAATATAAATGTAATCGCCTGTAATTGCTACCATATTTGCTGGCATATAAGACACATCAGACTATAAAACACACTCACTATAGGCCACTATATACAGTACATGATGCACTCCATATTTCCAGTGTATTTTAAGGAGGGGAAGTGGGTCTTATACACCAGCAAATATGGGAATTCTTAACTGATTTGTTTTTAAAAGTCAGTTTCCATGTTCTGGCTGACCCCCACCCTGCACACAAAAATAATGGCTCTTACCTGAAGTCACAGAAATTTTCGTACATTTCCTCTGAAAACAATAGGTCCATAATCCCATAAAAAATTCTTCTTTACCTAAAGGGTGCACCACCCAAAAAGGAGATGCTGCATTTATCATAACCAATAAGAAGTTGATGCAGGAAATGGCATAGTATGTTTTTTTGAAAATACCAAGGGAGCAGATTGTAGTCAATGATCCAAATGAAGAGGCAATTCCCGCATCAGAATACCTAAGAATGGAATTTGGCATTGATGAATTTAAGAAACTTTGAAGGATATGACACACATTATTTGTTTAAAAAGTTTTTTAACCAGCTTTATTGGGGGGGGGGGGGTGATTCCCAAAGCTTTATAGAAACAATAATAATTACTAATTATGTGCTGTCAAGTGAATTCCAACTTTACATGGTTTTCACAGGCTGGCTCTTCTCCCAGCAGAATCCAAAGTCCCAACCTCTGGCTCTAAAACCAGATGTTGAACTCATGGTCGGTTTAGCCATCTCAGACACAATAATAACTCTCCTCATCCTAGCCCACAGCTAGTCAGAATGAAGGGAGGCACATGAAACACAACTGGAAGTAGATAAATAGGTACTGCGGTGGCTCAAGTGGTTAAGACTCTGAGCTCGCTGAATGAAAGGTCGGAGTTCAGTTCCCAGATACTGCATGATGGAGTGAGCTCCTGTCTCTGTCTCAGCTCCTGACAACCTAGCCGTTCGAAAGCAAGAAATTGAAGTAGATAAATAGGGACCACTTCAGTGGGAAGGTAAACAGCATTCTGTGCGGGGGGCGGGGGGTGGGAATCTGGATGATTGGACATACTTTCAGTCCTAAACCCAATCCCATCCACGGTCATTCTCAGACCTTTTGCAATTTGTCCAGACTCCACTGTTGGTTGTCTGCATCTCTTTCAGCCAGTTATAACTGCCATGGAATCTTCTTCGAGATGGTATAGAGTGAGTAGAAGAAATTACAAGACACTTTGGGGGTGGGGTGGGTGGGTCTGAGTTACTGGCTTAACTTTTTGGAAAGTTTTAAAAGACATTTTCTGGTGTTCCCAACCTCATTTCTCTGAATGTCTTCAGAACAATGCTGTCTTGTCAGTATCATCACCACATCCCCACCAAACCACAGCGCAAGAGCCTTGCCTTCAAGGTATTGTTTAGTTAAATCACTGACAGAGTGGTTCTGAGCATATGTAAAGCATTTTGCCCTCTGAATATATATATTTGAAAAATGTAACCAGGAGGTGAGCAAATGTTCATTTGGGCTAGTTTCCGCTTGGAGTAGGCTTTACCAGACCTACCTCATCAGATCTTGATATCGCCTACTAGTTCCTTGTCAAAACAAAACATCTCTCCTATAGTGACAGTTAACAGGCAGGTTGGGCAGAAACTAGGCTGACCCATTCTCTTAAGCATCACCATTTGGTACCCCTTTCTTTTGGTCTAGAGCCGTAAGAGCCATGGAAAGATCAATCCTAAAAATATTCCTTCGCAACCACCTCCCCAACACCCAGAGAAGAAACCACAACAGAATCAATGAAGCTGTTACTGAATATCACAAATGGAAATTGTGCTGGGCTGGACATGTCTCTCAAATGGAAATTGTGCTGGGCTGGACACGTCTCACAAATGGAAATTGTGCTAGGTTGGACATGTTTCTTGAATGACAGACAGGTGTTAGAAAGCAGCAGTTACCAAGTGGTATCCCAGAGGAGTAAAAAGACCCCATGGCAGGTCCCTCAAAAGATGGGAAGACCAAATCATGAAATTTTTGGGTAAACCTGGAGAAGAAAAGCACAGCAGCAAAAGGAATCGAAAATGAGTTGCAGCCAGCAGGAATTTATTATTATTATTAATCTGGTCAATCAAGGGATTTTTTGGTCTAGAGCCGTGGTTCCCAACTTGGGGCCCAAGGTTTACAGATGCCTAAGCCAGTACATTGGCTGATCAGTGCTTTGGGGAATTGACTTAGGCTTCTGGGAATTCCAAAATCCAAACGTTGGGAAACACTGGACTAGAGGTAAGATTATAATCCTTTAATGTAATTATAATAATGGATTAATGAAGCAGATATTTGTCAAGCCAAGGTAGCTTGAGTTGGGGTTCAATTTTTCCCATTGGTATCCCCAACTCCAAGTCAACTATGTGAGACTGCATTATTTTGAGTTATTGACTTTCCATCAACTCCATAAAGCTTTTACGGATTTTGGTTTCAACAGATTACACTGAGAAGATATTTAGGGTTTCCTGTTAAGGAGTGTCTATGTACTTGTGGATGCAACAAGATTGACGACTTCATTCATTTCTTACTGTTCTGCCTTCTGTATAATGACCCAAGAGGATGATTTTTAACTCCAATTGTCCAATCATATTTTAATTGTACTCCACTAGAAATAGTGATCAAATTGCTGGCTGATAATCAGGTTTTGATGACGTATGCAGTAGCTCAATTCACTTTGGCAGCTAGGAAACTGTGATTCTATTTTATCATGGGTCATCATACTATTGAATAGTTTTTAATAATATGTCAAAGGATCTGAGTTGTTTTAGAGAATATTATACATGTTTTAGTTATTATTTAAAAAACTGTTAAGAAAATAAACAAAACAGACAAAAGTAGTGAATCAATAACAGTCAACGAGGGACAAAATTACTACAAGGGTAAGATGTTCCAGGTGGCTTAGTTGTTAAGACTCTGGACATCTGAAAGGTTGGTAGGTCAGCAGTGATACCCAAGTGCTAACTAAGTGCCCAAGCTCCTGCTAACCTAGCAGTTCAAAGGCAAGAAATTGCAAATACAGGAAAATCACTACTTACAAAAAAAAAGTCAATTCCGTAGGCTTTTGCTTAAATTTGTTTTTTATGTAAATCGAAGCAAACCCATAGGGAAATGAATTTTTATGTAACTCGAAGCAAACCCATAGGAAAAAGAATATTTATGTAACTCGAAGCAAACCCATAGGAAATCGTGTAAATCGGGACATGGTTTTAGCACAAAATCGTTATGTAAGTTGAATTTTATGTAACTCAAGGCCTTTGTAAGTAGAGATAAGATAAGATAAGATAAGTCTTTATTGTCATTGTCCTGCACAGAATAACGAGATTGGAGGGTGGGGGGAAACACTTATCAACCCAACAAAACCTAAACAAAATACAACTATACAAAATTATCAACATACTCCCACCCCACATTGAAATTTGAAATTGAAATTTTAATTTATATACCGCTTACTCACCCAATGAGCAACTCAAAGCAGTTCACAAAACAAGTAGTACAGCATATAAGTACAATATAATCAATACAAAAACGAACACAAATGATGCAAAATAGCACCAAGCATAATTATACAATAATCATTATAACAATTACAGCAGTTAACATATCAAATATCATAAAAAACAATTACATCAAACGAATAGGCAATACAACATCATCAATCCATAAGGGAGGTCCAGGGTCTCCCCTGGACCCAGGAGTCTGTTGTTGTACACATTTAACCCCTAAAAACCCTAAAAACTCTAAAAACTATCTATACAGAAGCTCCCTCATAGACTGCATTGGACTGCATTCAAAGCCAGAACCACTTTTGGGTAGAAACTATTTCTCAAGCGGCTGGTCCTGGTCTTTATGACCCTATACCTTCTTCTAGAAGGCAGAAGCTGAAAGAGATCATTTCCGGGGTGTGTACTATCTTGCGCAATCTCTACAGCTTTCTTATAACACCTGGTGGCATAGATTTGATCTAGAGTGGGAAGAGTACGCCCGATTATCCCCTCCGCAGTCTTTATGACCCTGGACAGCAATGTTCTTTGTTTAGCTGTACAACTCCCAAACCATACACACAGACCATAGGTTAACACACTCTCTATGGTACAGTGGTAGAAGAATGCCAACAGCAGGTCCTTTGAAAGGTTGTTCTTCCTGAGGATTCTCAAGAAGTATAACCTCTGCTGTGCTCTCTTGATCTGATCTTTGGTGTTTGTTCCCCATGTTAGATCATCCCTCAGCTCCGTTCCCAGAAATCGAAACACCGAGACCTGTTCCACACAATTCCCTTCAATAATAAGTGGCTGGAAGTTCAATTTGCATTGAACAAGTAGCGGCTGTGGCCAGGAGGGCTTTTGCCCAACTTCGGGTGATTCGCCAATTGCGCACGCTCCTGGACCGGGGCTCCTTGCTTATGGTCACCCATGCTCTGGTTACTTCCCGACTAGATTATTGTAATGCGCTCTACATGGGGCTGCCCTTGACGACCATTCGGAGGCTGCAGCTGGTCCAGAATGCAGCGGCCCGGGTGGTGATGGGGTGTGGGCGATATGCCCATGCCTCACCGCTACTTCGGGAGCTGCACTGGTTACCAGTTTGTCTCCGGGTGCAATTTAAGGTGCTGGTTTTGACCTTTAAAGCCCTATATGGCAGTGGGCCAGGATACCTTAGAGACCGCATCGTCCCAAGAGTGTCTGCCCGTCCAACCAGAGCGGACCGGAGGGGCTCTCTAATAGTGCCATCAACTAGGGGTGCACATTTGTCTAGCACCCGAAGGAGGGCCTTCTCCGTGTCCGCACCAGCTCTCTGGAACCTCCTGCCAACAGATCTAAGACTTCAAAGAGAATTGCTGCCCTTCAGGAAAGGATTGAAGACCTGGCTGGCAGGCCAGGTGTGGGGCCCGAATGGGACTACGGTTCCCGCCTGCTGGTTATTGTAAGGATTAAGAACTCTCTCTTCTTCTTTGTATGGTGGGTAGGATGGGTGGGTGGGATATGGGTTTTTAAATGGGGTGGGATGTGGGTTTTTTATAGTGTCTTTTATGTGTTTTTAGAATTGTTGTAATGCCGCCCTGAGTCGGGTTCTGCCTGAGTGGGCGGCATATACAAATGTGACTATAAATAAATAAATAAATAAAAATAAATTTTCTAAAGTCCACAATGATCTCTTTTGTCTTTCTTACATTGAGGAATACATTGTTTTCCCTACACCACTCTGTCAGCATCTCAACCTCCTTACTGTAAGCCGACTCCCCCTCCCCAGCAGTAATCAGACCCATGGGGTTTTACTGTAGATGAATAGGTACTGCTTCATCAGGAAAGATAACAGCATTCCATGTGCTCCAGCATCGAGTCATGCATACCACATGACCGCAGAAATGTCTACAAATGCAGACAGTGCTGGCTGTTTGCAAATAGAAATAAGCACAGTCTCCTAGAGTCGGACGTGACTGACTTTTGAACAAGGAAGACCTTTACTTTTACCTTAAGATGTTAAAGAATGCTTGTTTATATAGCACAGGATTGGCCAGTTTAGAAAAATTCCGGAGGGAAGGAGCCAAGTGGATTTGCAATGCAGTGGTGCTCTATCTTTTTTAAATCTTTCACTTAACCAAGAAACATCAAATTCAGTTAGATATTTATATTTATTTTATTTTATGCAAGGTCACCATAAGATAAGGATGTGGTCTTTGTCATGGAATATTATCAGGGATATTTACCTGACTGCAATAATTTTCCCAAACTGTTGAAAAATAAAATGGATGGGCTATCTCAGGGGGATAGTTCAAAACAAGGTACGTCAGGTAAGAGGGTGTGGTGCCATAAGCAAGATGTTTCAAGGCCACACATTGGTATCTCATGGAGAACCGCCCGCATTCTGGTGGCTCTTGGTTAAATGACATCACCACACAAAATCCTCCCTGTTTGTGTATTCTGTGTTTGGTTTTGGTGTCAAAGAGAGAAATGCTAGTGTTAATTGTTATGAATGATATAGGAATGTTTGATGAAGTCTCCTTGCTATAAATCTTCTAGATTTTCTCCTTCATTCTGTTTCTCTTCCACTGAAACACCATGTCGCAAAATGTTTTGTATGCCTAAGGAGGAAAAAAAGGCAAGAAAACAAAACAGTCTGTTAACATGTTCTAGTTGCAAATCTCAAGAGATTTGTAGCCAATCATCAAAAGTTACTGACTATCTACTCATTAACAATAGCGACCATTTTAAATCTATTTTTCCTTTGTCCTTTAGGGAAACTAGGTAAAGGTAAAAGTCACCACAACCAGAAATGTCTTTTTTGTGCAAAAGACTTGTGAATGTGGGTTTTCAGTGTGTGAATCACAAATATCTAGGCTGAGTATGTGTTTATAGACATCTGAGGTCTGGATGATAGAGCCTAATGTTCTGATATAGGGGTTTGCAAACTTGGCTCTCCAGATGTTCTTGGACTTCACTTCATACCTGTCAACCTTCCCGGATTGGACGGGATTTCCGGATTTCCGGCACCGATTTGCGCCATTTCCCGCCTGCAGCCGCCAAAACCCCGAAATTGGCAGCAGGGGAAAAGAGGTACTGAGCATATCTTCTTCACAGATCGCCTTTTACGCATGCGTAGAAGGCTTTTACGCTTGCATAGAAGGGTTCTATGCAAGCGTAAAAGCCTTCTACGCATGCATAGGCGATCTGCGCAGAACCATTCTGCGCAGGTCGCGTAGAAGGTGACCTGCGCAGAACCGTTTGCGCAGGTCGTGTATTTTCCGGAGCCGCGGTTGACAGGTATGCTTCACTTCCCAGAAGCCCTGATCAGCAGCTGTATTGACTTGGGCTTCTGGTATTTGAAGTCCAAGAACACATGGAGAACCAAGTTTGCAGATCCCTATTCTAATACAAACTCACTTGGATCTGACAAGCCTGCAAGGCACCAATGTTGCAGATCTACAGTTCAGATTAAGAAAAATAAAATTATTTAGGCTTCTCAGTCTATAGTGACACCGAACTGGAGATCCTAATATTTGGTACACTTCCTTCTCTTATGTTCAAGGCAGGCAGAGAAAGCAAAATCTGCAAACTCTCATGGGTTACCAGGTTTAGCTAGTGGGTCAATTTAGTTTTACTGCTTCACAAAACTTCTTCCAGTTGTGATCTGTTGATGGTTTGTTTTCTCATGGGCCGCACATTTTCCCTGGCAGATCATTAGTCCCTTTCTTCATGGCCACCAATGGTCCATAGCCTATATGCAAAAAGCAATGGGCAATCAGTTCAAACCTCAGACAAAAGCCGTATGGCTCTTCCTGAGCAGCAATCTGGACCAGGAGTAGGGAAGAAAGTATAAGTGTCATAATAAAAAATCAAGAATTAGATCAACTTTCTGCTTAGGCTCCACCCACCCTTTACATCAGGGGTTCCCAACCTAAGGCCCGTAAGTCAGATGCGGCATGCGGCACCATTTCATGTGGCACCCACTCTCTCCAAGGGCATTTGAGAAACAAAATGGCTGCCTCTTTGAAGCTGTTGGGACAAAATAGCCACCTCCACCATACCGGCAGGGCAAAATGACCATCCAGCCCTTGAAGCTGACTGAGAGAGTGTGACCTGGCCACCCAGCTTGAAGAGGTTGGGAACCCCAGCTTTACATGGCATTTGTGGATGCCCTGGACTGGCAAAAAAAACCCATAAGCTAGTGGTTTCTTGATCTAATCAAGCGTGAATTATCCCTGAAACAAGCCACTGGTTGTCCAGTGTCTTAACAACTAAGCCACCAAAGCCACCTGGAATATCTTATTTGAGAAGCAAGACTTGCTGTTGAAGATAGGAATGCTAATGAAATTCAAGGGAAAGAAGAAAGTCAAACACAAGACAGATGGAAACCATGCAGCAAGTCACGGCCTTGAGTTTGCAAAAACTGAGCAGCGTTGTTCATGAGGGGACCTCTTTCATTGGGTTGCCACAAGTAGATGTCCGAATATGTCAGTGATGCTGCCATACCTACCCCTACCCAGAGTCTGGTCCCAATAGTTCGGTACTGTCAGTAGAAGAGACTTACCTAAGAAGAAGCTTAAAAGGCAGACAAAGCAGCCTAGATAGAAACCACAGAAGAGCTGTAGCTGATTGCCTTCAATATCTACTTCTGTTCTAAGCTTGAGGTATATAACCACCAGGGTACCCAACAGGAAACCACCTTTAGCCAAGAGAGAGAACCATATGTTGCTTTTTGAACTTTGATGCTGGTTGCATTCCTGCTGAAGAATGATGCTACTTTAAGACCCCACCACCATTAATCAGTTCAGGTTGTTCTGACCCTTTAAAGGCAGGGGCAGCTAGTGACTGGGTCCTTTTTTGGGTATCAAACTTTCTTGGTTATGCAACTTACATATTACCTGTGTGGAGGTTGGCTACCAAAGAGACCAGGTTTTCACTCATGTCACACCTCATTAGGTAAGTAAATAGATTCCAGGTTGAAAGCAAAGCAATCAAACCAGTAAAACCAGCTATTATCGAAAAGGCCCGGGCAGCATCCAGATATACTAGAGGAAATGCAAAAAGAATAATTACATGTTGTAACATGGGTAAGATTTTCCTCTCTTCCTTTGTTACAGTTTATATGAAGACCCAGGGCCATAGCCAGGATTCTGGATGTGGGCGGGTGGATATTTTTTCAGGATGGGCAACAATGTCATATATATACGCAGCTGGGAGTTTGAGGGTATGGCCCTGCGAAGACCCCAATTTCGTCATTGACTGCAACTTGTATCCGAGAATGCATTTTTTCCCCCTGAGGCAGGAAAAATGTCACTGATGTGAATTTGTTTAAGGTGGATCCCATCTTGCTATGAAGTGACCCACACACTATGATAATGGAGCCAACACCAATGGCACACACGAAGCACGACATGCAGGATTTAACACGGGGACTGCAATGGACCGCCACAGCCTTGAGGATATAGACAAGGTGCATCTTCACAGCCAGTCCATATGGCATGGCCTCTTCCGCTTCCATAACCATTGGGAATCAGAGTTCCTCCTTTGCTCATGTTGCCGTTGGGCCCAATATGATGGTTTCCAATGGCATTTCCTCCACTGAGGGGGAACATCACCCCACCTAATGGGGTTCATCCACCTTTAGCCATTGGCTCTTTTAGGGAGTCAGGTTAGTTAACCACCATCTGACACTCGGCATTGAGTCATTGGCTTTACGGTCTACTCCATTACCGAAGCAGGATATCCATCTACATGTCCACCAATATTTCAGGATAACTGTTGTCCATGGAGGACAACTGCTAGGTTGATGATCAGGGTTTCTTAAGCTGATTAGTTTGTATTTCCTTCTCTAGGACACCCTAAACTCCTTTGTTCAGGAATACCTAGCTCACTTTGAATGCAGGACATTTTTGTGACTATGGAGAAATTCAATCAATGCAGCATTTATGTACATGCAATTTATGCCCCACCATGTGTACAACAGAAGACCCATTGAAAAGCGAAGATAATGCTATTGAAGTAGTCCACTTCTGGTCAAAAATAGTCTGAATATTTTAACATTTTAATTTGCATAATTTTAAATAAAAGTGATTTTACCTAAATGTCTCTGTGTTTTGTTCTTTAGTAAATATATTTGAAAAGCTAGAAATGCTTCCTTGCATTGAGTGCTCCACCTATATGTAAGTCGTGCTAACTTGATTAATATGGAAATAAAAGTATCCTCTGTCCATCAGTCTTTAAGTCTAGATTTTCACTTATCCAGAACATAGCAGTTATTTAAAAGTGGGATTTTCACAGTGGTAGCTGTACTGCTCTAACAGTCTAAAAAAATAACTTTTGCAAATGTACTCTCCCATGATGAAGAAAATCAGAATGACTTCTGCAAAATAGTTGAAAATATAACATTTCATTTGTATAAGTAAAAGGTAAAGGTCATCCTTGCTTGAATGCCAGTCGTATCCGACTCTAGGGTTCAGTGCTCATCTGTTTATAGCCAAAGAACCAGCGCTGTCTGAGTTTGCAGACATTTCTGTGGACAGTTAGCAGGCATGGAATGTTTTTTAGCTCCCCACCGAAGTCCCTATTTATCTACTTGCAATTTCTTGCTTTCAAATTGCTAGGTGGGCAGGAGCTGGGACAAAGACAAGAGCTCATTCCGTCCTGCAGTACTCGGGAATTGAACTGTGACTTTCCAGTCTTTAAGTTCAGCATCTTAACCACTAAGCCACCACAGTCCCTTCATTTGTATATAATTAACATAATTAACAATTCAGGTTCATCTGGTTATCCTCTCAACCCACCCCCTACCTCAGGAATGAATATCCTTTTGACCCAATTTTTAAAACAAATTAAAGTGGTCTGTCTTTCTTACCCCAACTTTCTAAAAGTCCATTGCAGCCCAAATGATCGCAAACGGTCCAGAGGCCCCTCAAGAAATAACCGTACTGAAACTTATACCACAGAAATAAAGGAGATCCGATGGTGATTATGAGCAGTACAAAGTTGATGGAAGTTAAGATACGGCATGTCCTTTTCTGAAGTTTCACTGGGCAGATCTTGGCAGAGAGCTGTAAGAAAATGAACGCCCAGCTTCAGAACTCCCATGGGTGGCATTTACTTTTGAGAATTGTTAAAACACAACATTAACTCCGCAGATCTGTGTCATCTGAGGAAGTGGACAAGGCCCTTGCACATTGCAAATCAGGAGTGCCCAAACCTTTTGGGCTGCGGGCCGGTCACGTGGTTCAAGGGGCCAGTCACTATGGCCAGGGGCTCGGATCCAGCCCCCAATGCCAATTCATCTGGCCCACAAAGCCCTCGTCACTCCCCGGAGTGGAACTAAAACACACCCATACAGGTACATTTAACTTCTGCTCCAAGGAGCGATGAGGGCTTTGTGTGCCGGATAAATTGGTGTTGGGGGCTGGATGTGGGCTCTGGGCCATAGTGACCGGCACATTTTACTTCTGCTCCAGGGGGTGATGAGGGCTTTGTGGGTTGGATGAATTGGCATTAGGGGCCAAATCAGGCCCCCGGGCTGTAGTTTGAGTACCCCTGCTGTAAATCCACAACCTCTTGTTTTGATGCTTGCTCATCATGGCTACTTAAATCCATGGGGGTTGCTGGGGATTGGGTGCAGAACATTGTTAATTCTTCACTGGAAGAGGGCAAGCTGCCCTCCTGTTTGAAAAATACCATTATTCATCTACTTCTCAAGAAGCCAAAGCTAGCTACAGAGATTTTAGATAACTATTTTAGATAACTATAACCTCTAGCAAATATCCCCTTTTTGGGCAAGGTCATTGAGAGAATAGTGGTGGATATGTTGCAGGGCTTCTTGGATGGAACCACCTGCTTGGATCAATTCCAGTTGGGTTTTAGGCCTTGCCATGGCACCGAGACCACAAGATGACCTTCTCCAGGAAGCAGACAGGGGAGCTTCATCTCTCCTGGTGTTCCTGGAGCTCTCAGTGGCTTTTCATACCATTGACCACAGTATCCTCTTTGGATGCTTATCAGGGCTGGGAATCAGGGGCACTGTACTACAGTGGTTCAGACCCTTCCTTGGTGAGCAGACGCAGAGAGTTCAACTCGGGGAGTTTGTTTCGGCACCATGGATTTTAGGATGTATTCATTTGGTTGGTTTATTTTTTTATTTGTTGTATGTGTTTTTTATGTCATTTTGATACTTGTATGTGTACTGCCCAGAGTGAGAAATTTCCCAAATGGGAGGTATAAAAAAGTAATAGACAGACAGACAGACAGACAGACAGATAGATAGATAGATAGATAGATAGATATTATGATAAGAGTAGACTAGAATAATTATCCTTCCACATTACTCATCAGACAACAAGGAGAGAGTCATGGAGACTGGTGGATCTACTCCAAGGTTTAGTTTGAACTGTTTAGGAACTATCCAGAGTGCTGAATCAGAGTTTTTGGCATCCTGGATTACGTCTGTAAACTTCACACTAACAACTAGAGAGGATTTAGTCCTTCCATACCAGTGGAATCACCAGCTTCCACTAGCTGCATAAGTAACAAAGGAGTGACATTTATAATTCGACACTGAACAATAGTTATTGCCTGCAATCACATAATGGTGCCTGGAGGGCCATGGTCCATAGGGTCGCAAAGGGTCGGAATTGACTGTACGACTGAACAACAACAAAAGGTAGCTGCATTGATCAACTTCAACAAGCCAGTTCTAACAGTTCTCATCCAAATGGGTCTTTTGTAAAGTTAATGTGCTTGAATTGACTTTTTGAGACCAAACCCCCCAACCCCCCTCCATTAATTTGCATTCCTATGTAGCTGGTAAAAATATTTGCCTGGAAAGCCCAGCAGCCAAGTTTCAAGGAAGGAGGAAAAATCTGAAAAGCGTAGCTGACCTACCATAATTTCTGCTATTCGGAAACTTTTGTCCCTATGAACATGCTAGCCAAAGGCTTCACTGCACTACTAACTGCTTGACTTACAACCTTCTGATAAACATAGGCAAAGGTCTCCTTTGTTCAAAAGCCAGTCATGTCTGTCTCTAGGGCAGGGGTGCCCAGCCCATGGGCCTAATCCGGCCCATGCATATCATTAATCTGACCCACAGTGGCCACCTGGGGACCCACCCCCACCACTGGAAGTTGTGATATGTCACTTACCACTGTGGCAGGAATCACGACTCCCCCCCTCCCCCGGGTTTTGGACAGGATCCACTGCTTCCCAGGGTGGTGGGCGGCTTTTTGGAGCAATTTCACTTCAGTTTGGGATTTTTCTGCCCCCACTGTGCTTCAGCAACTGGAGTGAGACCGTGGTGACTTCCGGTGCCGGGCAGAGCTTACGTCAGTGCCTGGGATGACCACGCAGAACCAGGAAGTCAGCCATGGTCGCTTTCTAGCTGTCAAAGAACAGCCGAGAAGTGACAGAAAAGTCCCAAACGGGAGCAATTATGCTTCAAAAAAGGCTCCCGCTGCCCTGGGATGCAGCGGAGCCTGTGCAACAACCCAGAAAAACTGTACAATTCCTGCTGCCGCCACCGATGACATCAAAAATGTAAGTAGTGGGCATAGCAATGCTTCTGGCCCCTGGGGGGAAATGTCAGGGTGGGCCCGGCTCCTGGTGAGATAAGTTGGGAATCCATGCTTTAGGGGATGGTGTTCATTTCTGTTTACAGCCAAAGAGCCAGTGCTGTCTGCATCTGCAAATGTTTCTTTGGTCATGTGACAGGCATGACTAGAGTAATGCTGTTACCTTTCCTACCAAAGCAGTACCTACTTATCTACCTGCAATGTCTTGTTTTTGAACTGCTAGATTGACAGGTGCTGGGACAGATGATGGGAGTTCATTCTGTCACACAACACACAGGTCTCAAACTGCTGACCTGCTGACTTTCTGGTCGCCAAGCTCAATATCTTAACCATGTCTTAAGGCATTCAATATGCTTCTCGGTGTCTCCAGACACAGAAAGAAGCAGACTTTGTGAATTAGGGAGGACTTGTCTGTGCTTGAGTCCTGCCTTCTGCTCCTTCAATTCTGCCTGGCAGCCCTTCCAGATTCATTCCCACAAGGGACTGTGGTGGCTCCATGGTTAAGAAGCTTGCCTTGTTAGCTGGAAGGTCGGCAAGTCAGCATTCAAGACCCAGGTACTGCAAGACAGAATGAGCACCTGTCTCTGTCCCAGCTCCTGCCAACCTAGCAGTTCGAAAGCAAGAAATTGCTGAATAGAGTTCCTCAAGCAAACATTCTTTCAACCCAGAAGCACCTTTGTGTGCTTTTGACATGATTTAAAAAAAAAAAAAGTTGACTGGTCCATGAATTGCTTTCCTCTGCAAGATTCCTCAAAAGTTAAAAGAAGTGAACAACAGACGAAGACCTTCAGCAACCATTATCTTGACCCTAGGAATTAGCAAACACGTCTTACCTTCATCGCTGCCTGAAACTGCTGCTAGATTCCGCCATCAAACAATCAGTGGCACTGTGGTTCCCTTTAGTGCTTGACTGTACATGTAGCAGTCACAGCCCTGAGTGGTTTCCATGTCTGCCATTGTGATATTTTCAGTGATGTCATAGATTCCAGATACACTTCTGCGTTTCCTGTCTGTCTTGAGCGGTTCAGCTCTGATGAGAACAATAGGAAAAAAACCATACAATGCATGCTTTTGCTCAAATCTTAGCTACTGTGTCCTTCTTAAAGGAAGCAAGAAGCCGTAGCAACTTAGGGATAAATCTTTGGACCTTATGGGATAGCATGGTACGAAGGCAAAGCAGGGAGAGGTTGGCAGGTAGGTAGCACTGCTTTCTGGCTGCAAACCTGGGTTCAGGTAAAGGTAAAGGTCTCCCTCCCTTGCTCAAAACTAGTCATGTCTGCCTCTAGAGGGGTTCTCATCTCCATTTGCACCCCAATTGACAGTGCTTTCTGCACCTGCATTGCAAACATTTCTGTGGTTATGTGGCAGGCACATAGCCAGAGTGCACAGAATGTTGTTACATTTCCTGCCAAAATGGTACCCATTTTTCTACTTGCAATTTCTTGCTTACTAACTGCTAGGTTGGCAGGTGCTGGGACAGATGACGAGCGCTCACTCCATCTCACCAGTGCTTGAGCCTTGAACTGCTGACCTGCCGACCTTCCAGTCATCAAGCAAAGAGTCTTAACCACTGTCACTGTGCCCCCACCCTCCCCGGACCTGGGTACAATATACAGTGGAACCTTGGCTAACACAATAAATGCGTTCTCCGGGACGTTTTTTACAGCAAAAATTACTTTAACCAAATTTCCCATGGGAATGCATTGAATGCAATTTCCCATAGGAATGCATTGAAAACCAAAATACTTTAACCGAAATGCAGTTTCCCATAGGAATGCACTGACAACCAATTAATCCATTCTGAAAAATATTCTGTAAACTGAGCCACTATTTTCTATGGATTTCCTTTTGTTATGTGATTTTTAAGTTAACCAAGCCGTGTGTTAACCAAGGTTCCACTGCACTTAATTCCTTGCTCAAACGCTTGGTGTTGGTTGCAAATGGGTGGAGACGGGCACTAAGTTCTAAAGCAACCTCACAATCACAAATCAGGCTTTCTTCTTCCCCATAGGTGCTCATGCTGAGACCTGTCTTCCCAGTTGGAAACCCAGAAGAATGTGCAAACCCATTCACTCTTCAGTGGTGACCTGAAATGAGCAATCCAAGTTGAGAACCATTTTTGGGAAGCACAGAAAGAGCCTTCCTCAAAAACATATAATTGTTGTGAACACCTATGGGTTCCCTCTTGGCATTAACAGAATCCTGCCAACTGACCATTCAGCACTGAAAGCACAAATTGATATTTTCAAACATGAGTGCAGAAGTCCAGTTTGGAATTTGGAATAAGAAGAAATGGCAGAGAAACATTTCCAATATACAAACCACATTAATTCAAAGGAAAACCCAAAGCACCAAATAACCCCAAAATTAATGCCTTAAATGGCTGTTCTACATAGTGCAGGAATTCTCAACCTGCGGCCTATGGGCTGGATGCGGCCCTCAGTACCATTTCATGTGGTCCCCCCAACGCCTGGTCCCCCCAACCAGGAAGTGGCATGTGGTGGAGGAAGGGCAAAATGGCCATCAGGCCCCCGAAGCTGTCTGTGGGAGCGTGACCCAGCCCCCGGCTTAAAAAGGTTAAGAACTCTTGATTTGATGTGATTTGATTTATTCGATTTGTATGCCACCCACTCAGCGTACACCGACTCAGGGCGGCTCACAAAAATAACAACATATCAAACATTACAGTACAATAAAAATATAACAATATAATAAAATGCAAAAAGTATCACAGAATATCACAAAACATCAGATAAACATGAAAAGCTCAATAAATCCCAATAAATAAATACAAGCAATAGAACAACAAATAAATCAGGTAAACCACATTGTCCTCTGTTGGCACTGCAGCCAGACAATATTGAGGACTAGGGGTCAGAGCCCGGAGCTCAACGTCTTTGATGGAGTCTGGGTTCAATGTCCCCCGATGGAGTCAGGGCTCAACATCCTCAGCGGAGTGCAGTTTATCTACTCCCCGACCCCAGGAGGTAGGGTCGAGGGCAGTGGCTAGAGGAGGAGGAGGAGGAGATGCAGTGCCAGGTGTCTTCAGCTGCCTCGGGACCCAGGCAGCCCTTTATCTTCTCCGGGGTTGGTGTGGCCGGAGGAAGAGGAGGAGGAGACACATCAGCCTTAGTGGTTGATTTCCTTCTCTGTTTGTTTTGCTGTCAGAGACCTGAGGTAGTTCTGCTGCAGATCTTGGGTCTTGAAACTGAGCTGCTACCTCATCATACATCAAGTGAAGCCAACAAAATGCCAACAGGAGAAGCTCTTCCAAGACGTGGTGAAAGAGAAGCATTCTAAGACAGTTTAGATCTATTTGGAACATACCGACAGGATTCCAGACAACTAAGATGAAATGGCGAGGTTCCAAAGGAAGAGTCTGTATCTCATGAAACTGGAAGAAGGTGTCACCTTTGACTCCTACAAGCCAGAATCCTAAGAAGGAAGTCTAATCTAATCAAGTGTCTGGGAAGCAGAGAGAGACCAGGTGTTGTGACAATACAGGGCGGTAAGTCAAAGGAACCATAAGGTATGAAGTCTTCCACTCTCCATAAATTATCCATAGCAGTTGGGTACACAGAAAGCATCTCCTTGAAGATTGTGAATGCAGTCAGGCATACTTTGGGTGTCAACCTTGCCGGTGAATCTTTCTAAAACCAGATCGAACCAAACGAACTATAATCTGGGCAAAGCAGGTGCTTCTAACTTTGGTGGTTCCACTGTTTTGGCAGAGCCAGCTTCACCTTTAGGCAAGACGAATCTGTTGTCTCAAGCAGCCGTGCCTTTTGCCTTGTGAAACGAAAGCAAACTATTAATGAATATGGCATTTTTACTGCTCGGAGAAACAGATGTTTGCTGTTTGAGCCAAGGCAGAAAAATATCTTAATTCATTTGGATTCCTTGGGATATCTCAAGTCTGGCCAGGTTTTCCTGCTGTGGTAATAGAGTAGGCCATACTGCCAGTGACTCAAAGCTGAGTGTCAGGTGGCGGTTAACTAACCTGACAACTCTGAGGACTAAGGGCTTGGGTGCCAAAGTCCAGGGAAGAGTGATGGTCCCCAAGTGGATTAATTCTCACTTGAATCCATCTTGATGGAGGGCAGCAGCTTCTTCAATACCGGCCTGGGGCTGATGAAGACTTTGCATGCCAAAAGAGCTCAGGATCAGAAAGTGACTCATGGAACTGGATCGGTGTTACGGGTGTCATGCTGCAATGAGAAAGGCCGATGAAAGGCCACTGCATTATATTCTCAGGACAGTCTTCATGGCTGATCGCCATGATGATCGCCAATATTCAGATTCAAATACGGCAGAAGAAGAAGAAGGGATTTTTACAGATGACGCTGCAGAGTTATCTTCTGGATGGTGCCATACAACTTGTGTGTAGAAACAGGAATGCCTTCACCCAAGCATCTTCTAACAATTTTATTTAACGATTTATAGTTTTAACGATTTATAGTTTTGATATTGATTTTATTGTATGAATGATTTGATTTTTTTTAACTTGATGTGAGCCGTCTTGGGTCACCGAGGCAAGGAAGGCGGCCATATAAATTCAAAAATAAATAAATAAATCTACATAGGAATTGAAACAGAAAGAGTTGGAACATGGGCACTGGGGGAAACATGTCATGACCACCACTGGAGGAAACAATTATGAAGAGGGCCTTCTCAGTGGTTGCTCCCAGGTACTGAAGGGAACTGCTCTGAGAAGCCAGGTTGGCCCCTTCCTTCCGGTCCTATTTTCAGGCAAAGAGCTTCCTTTTCAGGCAGGCTTGGAAGTAGGAAGAGTCTCTTTAGTGTCTTGCACGGGAGACAAAGAAGGAGTCGCAGGAAGGACTAACACAGGTTTATTGGTTGATGGTCTGTAAGAACATGTGGTAATGGCGGAGGTACATCTCATTATATGCAGTAACACAATACATTTGAATCTGGCTGCACGGTAGCTTATTGGCTGCTACCGGCGTGACCTCGCCCCGGTCACGCCTCTCTCCTGTAGTTCTTCTTCTGTAGTTCCTCTGTGGTTCTTTGACATGCGGGAATCTCCCGCGGCTGTTCGTGATTTGGGGAATGTGAACCATGTGAGACTGAACGCTCGCAGCTGCCCTCTATGGGCGGCTTGCTCGCGTTCCTTAGCAGCTGAGATACATTGTGGTTTAGGCTTGTTACATTCATACATTTAAAGAGACATTGTACATGCATACATAACAGTCTCTGGAATGCTTTATTAGCTTTTAATAGATTTTAAAAATAACATCAAAGGCATATTTCAAGAACACGAAACAATGCCGGAGGAGGCCACTAGAAGTGCCAGAGCAAAAACCTTGTATCTTCCTCGACACCCAAAGGGGTAAAAGAGGAAGAAAATAATAAGAAAAGGAATAGATTTTAAAAATGTTTTTTATTCTTGAGATGTAGATGTGTTTTTATGTTGTATTTTTAAAATGGTTGATTTTATAAAAATATTGTTTTTGTTGGTGTGAGCCACTTGGGATATTGTATGGAGGAGAAAGGCAGCATATACACAAGATAAATAAATAAAAACCTTCCATTTCCCTCTTCCACTCTGAATCTGAGCACTGCAAAAATGAGGGGGAGTTTTTCCCAATACCTTTTTGCTCAGTTTACATGCAATTCCTTCTTAAAACCTAACTGTTTATTTTCTGGTTTGTTCATTTGGCAGTGCTTTTGCATCTCCATTCCATCCGTTCAAGATGCATATGATGGCAACAGGTAAGCATAGGGGATTTTTTAAATATGGCTTTTTAAAAAAATACATGGCTTTCTTGCTTGACCAGTTTTATCCACCCAAGGACTCTGATGTTACTCCAAATTTGGAAATACCTCCCCTTTATTTTTGTTTATATTTTATTTTCAATAAAAATTCCTTTTTTCATTTTCCCCTGGCTATACCCAATAGGCTTACATGTCCACAAGTACCACACTGTACCATGATCTCAAATCGCTATTTAAAAAGGCCATGGTCAAGGGGGGAAGGCTCCCCCTTTTCTCTCCTTCTGTTTAAAGCCAAGCTTCAGTAAATCATTGCAGCTTGGTTTAAAATGCATTCTTTCCATTCTGCCAAATACACACAGTAGACTTAAACCTTTCACTCCTGATTAATTTTATTTCATTAGTAGTTATGCCTAGGATGTTTTAAAAATTCATAAAAAAATGTTTTCTTGTATTTTAAACTGTTCTGTCTTTGTCTATTTGAAGAAGGAATCTCTCTGAATATTCCCATTTGCCCTGAGCATGTTGGGGCAAGTCCAAAGGCCCTATCTCATTCAAAAGGAAGCCTTCCATTGTATCTGGTGCCCCAAAGCCAGGAACTCACTTCCATCTTTCCTGAAACCTCCTGATCATACTTATCAAGCACCGCTCCAGAAAATACGGGAACTGCTCCAGCCCGGGTGCGCATGTGCAGCAAAAACTCCTTTGTGCATGCGCAGAACCCTTTGTGCATGCACAGAACACATTTGCGCATGCGTAGATGGGTTCTGCATGTGCGCGTGCGCAGTAACCCCTTTACCTGCCGTTCTAAATATGGGATGGTGCCGGGAAAGGGAAGGAACGTGTGCCAAAATGTGGGATTTCCCGGCCAATCCGGGATTCTTGACAAGTATGCTTCAGATCATCCCTGATTGTTTTTAGAGATTAATTCTTTACTTTGCATGTGTCTTTCACGTCTATTGTTTCTGAGGGTAGAAATTAACATGTACACAGTGCTGGTTGGGTTTTACTGCTGCTGGTAGGGCCTACTGCTTTGGGACAAGATTAGGATTATGCGAGTGGGGAATGACCAGGTGCATCTTCATTGAAGATCCAGTGTCTCTGACAAGTCTCCTGCCTCGACGTGCTGCAATCCTAATTGGTTTACTACTTCAAGCCTGGCTTTTCCATTGGTGGCAAGTCTGACACTGAACTTTATCATTGATACATGTTTTACCTAATTGTATTGATACATGTTTTACTTAATTCCCCAAATCCCCTCCAATGAAGAGTGTGTTTTGGGAAAATACCACATATGGACGTTTGCAGCTGACCTCAACTCCTCCCATCTTGGCAGCCTGCGGAGGCTGGCCACATGATTTTCATAAACTCTTCCCACATCTTCATGTGACATCCTGGAGCAACCAAGTCTATGGCTCATTTCAAAATTAGGGGCTCATTTTGTGGGTGGACGTTGTTGAATTGAAATGGTGCCTTCAATCAATAAACTCCTTTCTATTTGAAACCACAATCTAATGCGGTCTTTTGGTTCCTGATTCAACTCTGCTTGTGGGACATTCCCCTAAATTTAAAAGGTAACAATTTTTCAGGTAACACTGAGAACATGTGTTACAATCTTAAGATCACCCTGTGAAAGTTATGGTAGAGTGGGGGTTCAAAACATTTTCGTGCTACGGGCCAGACACACACCCTTATGCAGGTGGGGGGAGGGGGGGCTGGAGGCGAAGTTGCTCCCTGGACTTACATTTTTGTCACCATCAGTGGCAGTGGCAGCAGTGGCCATCACACCATCTTTCCAACTTCTTTCATAGCCTCCGCCACTGCCCACGGTGTTAGGAGGCTTTTCAGAGCATGGTCATTCCATTTGGATAATTGTCCGATGCTTCCCTAATTCATTTCAGCTCTTCAAATGCGCCACTGGGCAACTTTCTGGTTCTGCACTAAGAACCAAGCCAATGATGCAAGCTCGGCCTGGCACCAGAAGTTGCCCAGCGGCACATTCGAAGAGCCAAATGAAGTGGAGAAGCATCGGACAATTATCCAAATGGAGCAAAATTGCTCTGAAAAGCCTCCTGCCACTGTGAACAGTGGTGGAGGCTGTCCAAAAGCCTGGGAAAATGTGAGACTCCCGCCGCCACGGTAAGTGACATATTGTGACTTCTGGTGGGGTGGGTGGGTCTAGAGGTGCCTGGGTTCTCACCTAGGGCCAGATTAGGCCCATGGGCTGGAGGATGTGAATGCCTGTGGTAGAGCGAGGATATGAATCCATGTCTTCCTAGGGCTAGATTAATAGTGAAATAGTCACTATTATACATTATTTCTCAGAATAATATGTTTTTTTTAAAAAAAACTCTTAGGGAAACTGCCTGGTTCACTCTTGCCCAGTGGTTCCCAATGTAGGGCCCAGTATATTGGCTGATCAGTACCTTGGGAAATTGACTTGGGTTTCTGGAAATTGAAGTCCAAAAACCAAAGATTGGGAAATACTGCTCTAGCCACAACATCAAACTGAGGGCTTGTCTACACTGCCTATTTATGTCAGTAGGTAATGAAGGGGTGGAGAGTAGAAGCTAAATGTCATTTAGCACAATTCCCACATCTCAATGTTTTTTTACTCCTACAAATTAATGGCATCGGGCCATCCTGGTTGGGGCAACAATGGCATCAGTGGCTTTCTGGTGGTGGTGGAAATGGGGAGGGGTGATCACCCCAACAGTTGATCTGCAGTAGCCATATCTGTCAAGTATCCTGTATTGACCAGGATTTCCCGTTTTTCAGCTCACCGCTCGTCCCTCCCCTTTCCCGCTGCCATCCCATATTTGAATGGCGGGGAAAGGGCTCACTGTGCATGTATGGCCACAGTGCGCATGCACAAATGGGCTACTGTGCATGCGTGGCCACGGTGCACATGTGCAAACGGGTTACTGCACATATGCATCCACGTATGCGCAGTAATTTTCCTATTTTGTGGAGCCGCACTTGATGGGTACGGCAGTAGCAGAAGTGTGGAAGAGCTCATGCAGCCAACAGCTGATCAATGCAGCTGATCAGAGGCCAGCTGATCTGCAGCAGCACTATTGGACGGTGGAAGCTAAACTCTGCCTCTAATTTCTGAGGATGATCAAGGGGAAGCACACTTTTATTTTTCTTAAGTGCTGTTCCACTACAGTGATCAGAAATAGAAATGTGTGGATGTTAGGGAATTCTTAATTATTATTTTTTAAAAAGAACAAAGTGAAATGGTTGTCCATTTCTAGTGCGGGCAGTGACCATTGGCTTATACCGTACAGTGGTACCTCGGTTAAAGTCTGGTTCGGATAAAGTCCATTTTGGATAAAGTTGCAGTTTTCATGCACACATGATGCGTTGCTTAAGTCCAAAACCGCTAAAAATGGATGTTATCCATTTTTGGTATTTGGTATAGGAACTTTGGATAAAGTCCAATTTTGGATGTTATCCGATGCATCGCCCATTTGATTCAGATAAAGTCCAAAATCAGATAAAGTCCAAACTTGTGGAATGGAGTTTGGACTTTATTCGAAGTTCTACTGTATTGCTCTTTTATAAGTTCTTTGAATAACATGTTTAGATATTGTGTTGCTTAGAAGTTTTAAGCTGCTTCTGATTTGGGAAATAGGCCAAAAATGTTTTGGTGGAATAAAGGTTTTGGTCTTGTGTTTTCCAGTAGGTGGCTGCTCTTCTGAAAGCAATCAGATGGTGTTTCGGTACCAGTCATTTGCGCGGATCTTTAGCTTCATGGGTCTCTTCTGCTTGTTCACGGCCATGCTCTCTCCCTCCTGGATTGTGATTGTTGGCTACCGCTACACGACTAGTTTGGGCCTTTGGACCATGTGCAGAAATAAAATCTGCAGGCAATATGTGTCGACCTCAAGTAAGCAATCCCACTTTCATGCTTCAGTTTTGCCTGTAGGTCTTCTAACTTTAGATGAGCCATGAGATCTCAGGGAAATTGCTCTAAATCAGGGGTTCCCAACCTTTTCAAGCCGGGGGCCAGGTCACACTCTTTCAGTCAGCTTCGAGGGTCGGATGGTCATTTTGTACTGCTCGCATGATGGGTGTGGCCATTTTGTCCCAACAGCTTCAAAGGGGTGGCCATTTTGTTTCTCAAATGTCCTTGAAAGGGTGGGGGCACATGAAATGGTGCCACAGGCCACATCCGACCCATGGGCCTTAGGTTGAGAACCCCTACTCTAAACATTCTCATTTGTATCCACACATGCTCCTGATGGGTAAGAAGTGTCATGATTCCTCCTGGGGTCCGCTGCCCAGATTTAGTGCTTCCCTGGGCAACCCCGCTTCCCTTTGTTTCTCCCTGTTGCTTCATGGCCCAGGCTGGGGCGTTCTGCTCTCTGTGTATTTTACCACAGGCACGGACCTCAAGCCCAGTTAAATTAGTGTCTTAATAGGGAAATGGCACACCTGCTTTCTAGCAGGGATCTTGGTAGCAGTTCATGTGGCAAAGCAAGAGTCATGTCTATATTGCCAACTCCCAAATAACCATGCAAACACACAGAGAGAGTCTGGCCCTGGGAAAGTGATGTGGCATGAAAAGTAACTTTTACCTTCAAAGATGGAATGTCCCGCTGATAAAGTTTCCCAGGCCGATGAAAGTGAAAGCAACCTTCCTCAGGATCACAGTAGCAATCCCATATTTTAAAATAACATATCCCCTTTTTGAGCAGCACCACTCTCAAGGTTATGATGGTATGAATATGCAGCCTTATTCCTGGCTTGCAAACTTGTTATCAGCTCTCCGGCGAAAATTCCTCGCGCCCTGGGGCCCGGACCCACGGGGGTCGGGGCCTGAGCAAAGAGAGGCCGGATGGCCAAGTGGAGGCACAGGAACAGGCCGAGAGGGGGAGGCGCCGTCACCGAGGACCCCCGTGGATGGAGGGGCCAGGATGGTAGCCTCAGGAGCCTGCGACTGGGCACAGCAATTGGAGGAGACCTCAACTGCCATAGGCCCCGGAGCCGTGGCTTGGGGGCAGACCCACCAAAGGCCCCTTCCACAGCAGGGAGGTAGACTGCATCAAGGGCTGCAACCCGGAGCAAAATGGTATCGGCAGCCGAGCACCAGTCTAGCCCGCTAGTGGCCTTAAGAAGGGGTGTAGGCTCCTCCCTGCCTGACCGGTGGGAAAAGCAGCGCTCCCATCTGCTCGGAGGAGCACAAGCAAAGCATGCGCCGGGTGCATCCGCTGCCGGTGCGCGTCTCGTCACTCCAAAGTGTCATGGTTTTTTAATTTAAAAAAGGAATTCTTTTGTCATTCAAAAGTAAAAAGTAACTCTTACAGTTTCTTTTGGTTCTCTATTAGAATATTATAAACCTGTGCTGGAATCAAGGCATTTTTAACTGCCCTGATTCCCTAGACTGGGAGAAAGGAGGGAAATAAATAAAATTAACAATAGTAACTGGTAATAAAAATAATTACTGTTGACTTTTTAAAAGTAGTTTTCCAAGTGACAGATATGTTTTGTTTATTTGTATCATGCTAAGAACTGACATTCTTGCAAATGTGTCTCTCCCTTTCCCCCATCTTTTGATTCCCCCAGAAGTCCTTTTCTTGATAAAAGTCTTAATTTCCTTCAGTACGCTCAGCGGTTTGGTGGCAGTCTCCTGTGCATTCTTAAACACCTTGAAAATCTCCAAAGCACCTCTCATTACCAATGTCTTCACAGGTACAGCTGCCCCTGCAAGATTTACATTAGGTTTCATTTGATCAAAGCCAGCTACTCTGAATGCCAGCATTAGACATGTGTGCAGATCCTTTTCAGTTGTTCTGTGCACACCTAAAGGACACACAAGTTGTGATCCATCTTCTTCTCTTTTGGAAACACTCTCACGGTATCCTTGTCTGGGTCCATGATCATACTTGCACATTTCCAGTCACTGGGAAGGGAATAAGAGAGGGGTTTTAAAAGGCAGACATGACTAGACACTGGAGCGCATGGAAAGCTGTTTACCTTATGTTGAGTCTGAACCCAATAACAGACGTGCCAGCAATAGTTGGGGGAAACAACTCAGTGATTTATTAACAGCTCAGCTCGGACTGGGGAATAAGGGGATAAGGTAGCAACTTATATACAGACAGAACAGCAGTTACAGTGATACAATTGGTCGGGCTTTGAGAATGTGGGAAACCTATGTTAAACCAATCAGATTACATTGACTGCAATACAACTTTGGCGCCTTACAGAAAGGGTGCACTTCTTCAGCAAGACTTGCGTCTTTAACAAAAAAATATTGATTAAACCTTTGGACACAACACCTTCCCACCAAAGTGGTCCCTATTTATCTACTTGCAATTTCTTGCTTTTGAACTGCTAGGTTGGCAGGAGCTGGGACAGAGACGGGGACTACAAAAATGTGCTCATTATTCCTGCTGTTTAATTTTGCTGTTTTTCTGCACCCACAGGACTAATAACGTTAGCCACAATGCTGTTGTATTATCACTCAATAAGTCCCAACTACGGGTTTGGTCCCTCTATTGTTCCGATTAGTTTGAAGATTTACCTTTCCTGGTCCTTCGTCTTGGGATGCTTGGCCTGTTTCTTTTTTCTGTTGAACGGTGAGTTGGCACAAAGCTCACTATGTGTGACATTGCTGAAGGAGGAAAGAAAGATAAGGGGGGAAATGAGGAAGGAGGATGGAGAATGGATATGGAGGTTACATTGGCTAATGAAAGTGAGCATTGATTGAGAAATATCAAAAAAATGGGGAAATGCACATGATAGACAATTATCAGAGGGATCTCCATGGGGCAGGCAGCCATGTTAGCCTGATATACTGTAGCAACAAAGAGTCTTGTGGCACCTTGAAGACTATGGATTGTTGTTTTAAAGCAGGGGTTCCCAACCTTTTCAAGCCAGGGGCTGGGTAACACTCTCTCAGTCAGCTTCAATGGCAGTTGGCCATTTTGCCCATGCCTGCATGATGGTGGTGGCCATTTTGTCCCAACAGTGGCAGTCATTTTGTTTATTGAATGCCCTTGGAGGGGGGGGGCAGATGAAATTGTGCCATGGGCCAGATCTGGCCCACAGGCCTTAGGTTGAGAACCCCTGTTTTAAAGGAAACAAAGAACCAGTGTATACATAGTGTTCAGAGATATTATTAGGATTTTGGTTGTTTCTTTAGTTAGCAGGGCACAAGGTGAAGAAGCAGACATAAGCATAGGAAGGTTTAGTCCAGCCCTCCCTTAACACACAAGTCCTGCTCTTCCCATAGTAAAACATCACTCTAAAAGCATATTTAAGTAGAAAATGTAGACTGACACACAATTATCATCTGTAATTACAGTCAGAAAGCCAGGATAAAAGTGGAATTGCCAGCATGCAGCTTTGTCTTATTTTCTATTTTCTATTTCTTTTTTCTTATTTTCTATTTCTATTTCTTTTTTCTTATTTTCTATCAAAGGTGCTTCTTGACACTAAAAGATCAGAAATATATTATTTGTGGGCAGAGATCTGGCAGAGAATGAGCAAGAAAGAATGGGTCAGCCTATGGGCAGCAGTGCATGAGATGAAATTATAGCCAAGTTGTCTAGCATTGGGTGACCCAAGAATGGTTGCATTTTGGTCTGCTTGTGGAAGAGTCCAGTGTGAGTTATTTCCAAGCAATCGCACGACATCCAGTCTGGCTCTGATTTATCCACAAGCTGAACATTTTTTTTTATCTATCACTAGGGCTGCTATATTTTGGGTGTGGAGTGATTTCCCCAACAGACAGAATAGTCATTTCAAGGCAGAGGTGCCCAAACTATGGTCCGTGGATGGATCCAGCCCATGGTACCAAATCATTTGGCCCATGCCGCTGTCACCACTCCCAGAAGCGGAAGTAAAATGTGCCCATACATGCGCAAAATGCTGCCATAAATGCAACACAAGAGGTGCAGTGAGTAAGTGGCTCTGGATCCGAGAGCGATGCTCAAGGATCCGGACCTTCAGGGGGCGTCCAGTGCAACCGATATAAAACTTAGCACATGGGCAGATGATAGCATACACCACATTCTGGGAGTTGCAATTAGTACACCCGGTAAGTAAATGTTCACGTTGTTCCCCAGGAATCCTCAAGGTTTTAGCTTCGATAGCGAAGCGACATGCTGCACAGCCCCCACATCGAAAGTGCCCTCGAATTATAGACGAGGGAGTGGCATATAGAGCGTCTGCACGAACCACCATATTGCCTATGTTTTGCGTCTTTTTGAAGCCTATAAAGGGCTTCTGGGAGCATCCTGGGATATCCTCAATGATGTGCCAATATTTTGAAATAATATTCTTGATTTTAAATGCCAAAGGCGAATATTCAAAGCCACAATGAATAAAGTGAGATTGTTCCCTGCTTTTGGGAGTCAAAAAAGCATCCCTGGGGGTGTTACAGAACGCTGAAATTGATTGTTAATGATATGGTTGGGATACCCTTTTTCTTCTAAGAAGTTTTTAATCGTGGCCGCTGATTTTATAAAGTCACCTTCCTGGTGGAGTTCCGCTTGGTCCTGGCTAGAAGACTAAAAGGTATATTCCTTTTTAGGTGGCCCGGGTGGAAGGAACCATAATCTAGATAGGCGTTCCTGTCTGTGGGTTTTCTAAGGAGGCACATATGCAAACTGTTGTTATGAATATACACAGAGATATCAAGAAAAGGTACCACCACAGCATCATAATGCCCGGAAAAGCTTAAGTTGCTATCTAATGTATTAATCCACTTAATAAAATTAGGGATAACATTTATGTCATCAAATATGAAAAACAAGTCATCAATAAATCTTTTATAAATCATCATATTGTGATGGAAGGGATTGATGTCACTATTGAACACACATGAGGTTTCGAATTTAATCATATACAGATTCGCCACAGCTGGCGCAAGTGCGCTCCCCATGGCGACTCCTTGCACCTGCAGGAAAAACTGATCTTTATATCTGAAATACCGTATTTTCCGGTGTATAAGACGAGTTTTTAACCCCGAAAAATCTGTGCCAAAGTTGGGGGTTGTCTTATATGCCGGGTACTCTGGAGCCAGGGGCCGCCCGGCGGGGAAAGCCATTCGTCGCCGCTGCGCGAGGCCTCCGGAGCAAGGGGCCGCCAGGATACCACCACCCTCAGCCTTGTGGCGGAGGCGGTGAATGGCTTTCCCCGCCGGTCAGCTGCTGATCCTCCTTCTCCTCACCTCCCCCCCGGGGTGGTGGTATCCGGGCAGCCCCTTGCTCCGGACGCCTCTCGGCAGCGGCTTTCCCCGCCGGTCAGCTGCTCCTCCTCCTCCTCACCCCCAGCTGGGGGTGGTGGTGCAGAGGAGAAGGAGCATCAGCTGACTGGCGGGGAAAACCAGCCGCCGCCGTGAGGCCTCCGGAGCAAGGGGCCGCCCGGATACCACCATGCTCAGCCTTGCGGCTGCGGCTGGCTCCCCCCTCCCCGCTGGTCAGCTGCTGCTCCTCCTCACCCCCCACCCCCGGTTGGGGTGGTGGTATCCACCAGCCACACCTCCCCGCCCCCTTCACCGGTGGGGAAGGTAAAAGGAGCCCTGTCAGGCTAGGAGACACCACGAGCCGCGCCTCCCCACCCCCTTCACCGGCGGGGAAGGTAAAAGGAGCCGGTGAAGGGGGTGGGGAGGTGCAGCTCGCGGTGTCTCTGAGCTCAACGGGGCTCCTTTTACCTTCCCCACCGGTGAAGGGGGCAGGGAGGTGCGGCTCGTGGTGGCTCCCAAACCGACAGGGCTCCTTTTACCTTCCCCACTGGTGAAGGGGGCAGGGAGGTGCGGCTTGCTGTGTCTCCGAGCCCGACGGGGCTCCTTTTACCTTCCCCGCCGGTGAAGGGGGCAGGGAGGTGCGGCTCGTGGTGGCTCCCAAACCGACAGGGCTCCTTTTACCTTCCCCACTGGTGAAGGGGGCGGGGAGTTGCGGCTCGTGGTGGCTCCGAATCCGACAGGGCTCCTTTTACCTTCCCCACCGGTGAAGGGGGCAGGGATGCCGCGAGCCGCACCTCCCCATCCCCTTCACCGGCGGGGAAGGTAAAAGGAGCCCCGTTGAGCTCAGAGACACCGCGAGCTGCACCTCCCCACCCCCTTCACCGGCTCCTTTTACCTTCCCCACCGGTGGACAGTGATTGAACAGGAAACAATATATGAGCCCTGGTAGCACGGCTGAAATGGCTAAGATGCTGACAGGAAGCCGGGAGGTCAGCAGTTCGATTCCCGAGTACTGCAGGACGAAATGAGCTCCTGTCTTTGTCCCAGATCCTGCCAACCGAGCAGTTCAAAAGCAGGAAATTGCAAGTAGATAAATAGGGATCACATTGGTGGGAAGGTAAACAATGTTCCGGTATCTAGTCATGCCTGCCACATGACCATGCAAACATCTGCAGAAGCAGACAGTGCTGGCTCTTCAACTTTGAAACCGAGATGAGCACTGAACTCTAGAGTCGGATATGACTGGCTTTCGAGCAAGGGAAACCATTACCTTTTGCACAGTGGTTAAACTTCTGTACTGCAGCTGAAACTGCTGACATTGTGCGTTCAATCCTAATGGGAATCAAGATTTACTCAGCCTTCCATCCTTTTGAGGTCTATAAAAAGAGTACCCAGCATGTTGGGGACAAAACTTAGTGGTTAAGGCGCTGAACTTGGAGACTGGAAGGTTGGGTTTCAATACCCAAAGGCTGCACTTGGGGCATGAAAGGAGCCTCATTCGGGCATCCCCTGAGTGCCGTTGGAAGAGGGATAGTCATACGGAGAGTATATTGCAAACTCTACATTTTAACTAGAAAAGTTGGGGGTCGTCTTATACGCCCAGTCGTCTTATACGCCGGAAAATACGGTAGTTATTTTCCAGGACAACATCTGCTAGGTCCAATAGAAAATGGGTAGGAGGCATATCTAAGCTTCTAGAATTTAAAACCTCTTCTAGGGTGGGTCTTACACTTTCTAAAGGGATATGAGTATACAGAGATTTAACATCAAGTGTGAGTAACACAGCACCCACTGGGACATGGACAGTCTCTAACTGGTTGATAAAATCCGACGAGTCCCTAACAAATGATGGTGTGTTCCTAGTGAACGGATTGACGAAAGAATTTACATATTTGGCAGACCTTTCTAATACGGAACCCGTATTTACCACAAAAGGTCTCCCTGGGATAAGTGGATTATCCTTACACATTTTATGCAGTTTAGGTAGTGTATAGAAAACAGGTACCTTGTAAAAGGGGAAAGACAGGTATTCATAGGTTTTGTCATTGATATAGTTAAAGGAATACCCTTCATATAACACTGTTTTCAGAATAGTTACAATATTCTTGGTTGGGTTCCCTCTAAGATGTTTATAAAATCTTACTTCACCCAACTGTCTAAGAATCTCTTGGTCATAATCCACAGTGTCCTGTATGACAATGCCTCCACCCTTATCTGCCGGATTAATCGTGATGGTAGAATCTTTAGCTAGTCCCAAAAGCGCCTGTCTTTCAGCATAAGATATGTTCTTATAGAAATGCCCACTGTTCCATTCAATCTTGGTAATATCCTTGAGTACTAATTTGTGGAAAACCTCGATAGACGGGCAGTCCACATGAGGCATAAAGCGCAAATTCAATCTAAATTCCTCCCTCTTCCCCAAGTCCAACCCTTTAAAAAATATTTAAGTTTTAGCAGTCTAATCAACTTAAAGAGATCCACTCTAGTAGTAAAGGAGTTATAGCCCGGCGTGGGGACAAAGTTTAAACCAAGGGAGAGTACACGGGTTTCGATGGGGGACAACGTTCTTGATGAAAAATTGAAAATTAAGTTCTCCTTTTGCCTCATCGTACGCACTGCCCTAAAAAAGGAGCACTGGACGTCGAAGGCTCCGTAAGTCCCCTGGTGTTTCTAAGCTCATATGTTTTTGAAGATTGGGAGTCCAAGGAGGACGATCTGGGGTCACTGTCCGTGGATTCCAGATCCGAACTGGAGACCGGTTGTTTCCAAGACACCCTTTTCGGTTTTTTAGAGGAAAATTGCCATCTATAGACTTTGGAGGAGTTATAGTCTGCTATGTCACGGTCGAATTTCTTGGTTTTAAATTCAATGAGAGATGTGCGGAAGTCATCTAGTTTTTTTGATAATTCAGATAATGATGAATCCGTAGAGGGACCCGGGTGTTTATCAGTAAGCTCAGTTTTAAGTGTGTCAATCTCCGTAGATAAGGAAGACACTTCTTTATTGGACTGTTCGATAATAAGGACCATAAGGTCGTATGAACACCGGTCCAAAATCGCTCCCCATTTCTCCACAAATTCTTTAGTGTCCGCAAAAAGCGTGGGGCTTTTTTGAATTCGCAAGCCTCGAGGGATGCGAGAGTTCTTATAATAGTCTTCTAGAAACCCAGCATGAAGTTGATAACGTACCTTTTTCTTCTCCAGGCGCTCTAGAGTGTCGAAATCAGGACTGGAAGGTCCCAGCTGGGATCTAAAGGAAATGGTGTCGCTTAGGATCTGTACTTTTTCTTCCTCAGAATATGAAAAGCCTTTGGTGGCTGCCATAATGGTACAATGTAAAAACAATGACAGGATACTTATTGTATCATTGTAGAAAACCAGTGGAAGATTTTCGAAAAGGTGTAAACCGGAGAGCTTCGTTTTCTCTCAGCCAGTGAGGCATTATTTTCCTGCAGTAAAGGACTTTTTGTTGGATGGATTTTTGTCTCTTTGTGCTTTAACTCTGTCCTGTCATTGTTTTTACATGAACATGTATATGGCAGCCATGGGTGATTTTTTTTTTGCACATGTGTGAGTGTGTTTTACTTCCGCTGACCAGCCCATGGCCTGAAAAGTTTGGGCACCCCTGTTTTAAGGGATGTAATAGACACAGTGGTGGGCATCAGCAGGTTTGCACCAGTTCACCAGAACCGGTAGCAGAAATTCTGGCTGGCCGCGCCCATCCAAGTTTTGAAATAAAGTACGGTATTTGGGTGCAATGCAGGGCTTTTCCCTGGCCATGCCCACCATATCACACCCACAGTAAAAAAAATTTGGAGCCCAACACTGAATAGACATGTGCCTTTCCCACCATCTGATCACAACTAAGCAGCAAAATATGTATGTTCTAAATAAAGTGTCTGCTGTAGTTCAGATTAGGGTGGTAATGGATGAAATCTTGTCTTCTACAGAGTACAGTGATACCTCATACAATGTCCAAACTTGGTTCCACAAGTTTGGACTTTATACGGATTTGGACTTTGTATGAGGCATGCAAAATCCTAGCCGCGATGCCTCATACAACGTCCAAATCCTTGCCGCGATGCCTCATACAACGTCGTTTCCATAGAAATACATTGGACTGTAATAGCACAGACTTAATTTAATTTAATTTAATAGTCATATTTATATATGCCGCCCACTCAGGCAGAACCCAACTCAGGGTGGCATTACAACAAGTTTTAAAAACACATAAAAACACTTTAAAAGACCAATATCCCACCCACTTTAAAAGACCCATATCCCACCCACCCATCCCACCCACTATAAAAAGAAGAAGAGAGAGTTCTTAATTCTTTACATAAGCCAGCAGGCGGGGACCGTGTTCCCATTCAGGCCCCACACCTGCCCTGCCAGCCAGGTCTTCAATCCTTTCCTGAAGGGCAGCAATTCTCTTTGAAGTCTTAGATCTGTTGGCAGGAGGTTCCAGAGAGTTGGTTCGGCCACGGAGAAGGCCCTCCTTCGGGTGCTAGACAGATGTGCACCCCTAACTGATGGCACCATTAGAGAGCCCCTCCGGTCCACTCTGGTTGGACGGGCAGACACTCTTGGGACGATGCAGTCTCTAAGGTATCCTGGCCCACTGCCATATAGGGCTTTAAAGGTCAAAACCAGCACCTTGAATTGCACCCGGAGACAAACTGGTAACCGGTGCAGCTCCCGAAGTAGCAGTGAGGCATGGGCATATCGCCCACATCCCATCACCCAATCTGGACCAGCTGCAGCCTCCGAATGGTCATCAAGGGCAGCCCCATGTAGAGCGCATTACAATAATCTAGTCGGGAAGTGACCAGAGCAGGGCAAAGTCAAGGAAACAGACAGGAAACTGACAGAACTTTAAGAAAACATTGGCTAAAGGCTAAATACATTACAAAAACATGTCAAACAACCCTGATTGTCCAAGAACTTGAAGAACGCTGCAAAAATCCCAGGAATGCTTCTAAACATTCTGATGAAAAAATCCAAAATTGCGCTCAAAACCACTCCTAAAAACTCTTCGCCTTGTGCAAAACCCACAAGAGCAATGCATGCATGTGTCCTGCCTTTTATACTGGTCAGGCACAATGCAACCTGGGAAAAACCCCAATGCTTCATACAAAGTCGCTGTGACTTTGTATGAGGCAACGTTTTTCCAAGGAATTAGGCGATGTTATATGAATTCGATGTTGTACAAAGCGGACTTTGTATGAGGTATTACTGTATCATAAAACCACTAGATTGGAGATCTGGGGCCAAAAGTGTTCTGTCTCTATCAACAGGTTGATTTTTCTCCATCCCCCTCCACAGGGCTTCTGTATGCTTTGGCTGAACTCCAAGGATTCATCAATACATATGGTCCAAGGAAAAATCTGAGACCGAGACCAAACATCAGAGGTCCAATTTTGGTCATTTAAAAGGAATAGAAGACTGCCATGGGGACAGCTTACATCTGTTTACAATGCACATGTTTAAAGATTCTAGCAAAATCCCAAAGCAGGGATAGATACAAAATTCACATCCTTCAAAGGAAATGTGAAATTCAAACCATCGAGACACAAACTTGGATGTTTTCATTCAGTGATTTTCATTCTTTTATATCCTTTCTTCCGTGGAAGAGAAAACATAGGCCTGGCTACAGAAAATATTTTTGAATCTTCAGCTGAACCTCTCTCTTTTAAAACCATGATATTGCTACTTATTTTCTGACAGATAGATAAGATGACCGAAGAAGGAGATATTTGCCATCAATCTCCCAAACATTTAGAGTGGTTTGCCTACTTTCTTTCTTCTTTGCCAACTTCCCAAGGAGTTATATGGACACCATTCACCCTATTAAAAATTAGTATAACCCACATTTGTAAGCCTCGTCTCGTTTTTGTACAGATTTCAAAACCACAACAAACCTAATGTTGAGGACTTTGCGTGCCAAAAGGGCTCAGGACTAGAAAGTGACTCATGGAACTGGATCAGTGGTGCAGGGATCATGCTGCGATGCGGAAGGCAAATGGAGCCCACTGCATTATATTGTTCCCACAACAATCTTCATGGCTAATCACCATGAGGAACGCCAATATTTGGATTCGAATATGGCAGAAGAAGAAGGGGGAGCTCTGGGGCTGGCTTTTCTCCCAGGAGGCATAGTAGGGGTTGGCATTTTGTCCCAACAGCTTCAATGAGGTGGCCATTTTGTTTCTCAAATACCCTTGGAGGGTTGGGGGGCACATGAAAGGGTGCCATGGGCCAGATCCAGCCTGTAGGCATTACGTTGGGAACCCATGCTCTACATAAATATTTGAGATGGTCCTGTTGTGTGTTTCCACACACACAAGCAAGTCAGGCACGCACCAGCCTTACAAAACTGATCTTAAAAACATTAACGGGGGAGCTGAGACACCAGTCTTCGTTTCATGTCTGTTCATAGCCAAGCCAGGCTTTTCCTGGTGGACTGAAGGTTCCAGAATGTTCCACGGTTGTCACAATAAACCAAAGAGAACATGATAGAAATAGGAATAGGAGGAAGGGGGAGAGGAGGTTTGGAGCTATTAAGCCAATAGGCTCATAATTCAGAAGAGCTAACAGTAGATTCTTTCTTTAAGGTCTAAAAATCCTCTCGAGGGAACCATTTTAAGCACAATGGGATGGAGCGAAATTATGGCAATGGTGTTCACCATCTGCAGCCTCTTAATGCTTGTCATTGCTATCATGGACCATCACTGGATTTTAGTGGAATCCAAAATGCTGGTTTACTACAGTGGAATTTGGAAAGTCTGCATAAAACTGGTGTGCACGAACATCATCAGCATGGCACGTAAGAGATGCTAGCCCTTCTTTTGGACAGCTGGGGACAACCGCAGAACCAGAGATTGGGTGTAACTATTTGCAGTGCATTAGCTACAAATATCTAGTTGCAAGTAACAAATTATTTCCCATTAACTTTTTCCTCCCAGGTAACTGGAGCATGCTACATTACACTAGGGTAGTCAGTTAATGAAGAATGCCTTCACTATTTTTATCAGACAAACATTATTTTATAGTGAAAGCTCACAAAAGTTGGTTTTTTGGACTACAGATCCCATAATCTGCCAGCCAGCTACTGGCTGGGGGATTCTGGGAGATGTGGCTCGAAAAATTAACTTTACCAAGGTCTACTGCTATATTTGGGATTGTGGTGAATCAAGTGGTTAAGATGCTGAACTTGATGACTGGAGGGTCAGAGTCAATTCCCGAGTACTGCACGATGGAGTGAGCACCCACCTCTGTCCCAGCTCCTGCCAACCTAGCAGTTCAAAAGCAAAAAATTGCAAGTAGATAAATAGGGACCGCTTTGGTGGGAAGGTAAACAGTGTCCCGTGCACTCAGGTGTAGAGGCATGCCTGCCACATGTCCACAGAAATGTCTGCAAATGTAGGCAGCGCTGGCTCTTTGGCTATAAACAGAGATGATCACTGAACCCTACAGTCGGATACGACTGGCTTTCGAGCAAGGGTGACCTTTGCCTTATTGCTATATATTCAGAGAACAGAGCTGTTCTTAAATTATAGCGAGAAAAATATTACACAGATTCTGGGTTCTAGCTGGTTCTGTGTCTTATGCCACTACTTCACACTCTGTTGTGGGACGTGAAGTGGTGTTGCGTTGGACAGGAGGAAAGTGAATTCAGGTCAATAGCTTGTGGCACTGATTTTTTTTTTAAAAGTAACAAAAAAGACACCTGACTAGTTAGTTGTAAGAAATGGGAATGAAAATAATTACATTTATAAATTATTAACTGTGACCTTTATTAACTGCTGAGGGTGGGATTACATACCTGTAGTATTTTTTATTTTTCAAACGTTTATTCCAGGGTTGGCCAACCTTAGTGCTCCAGCTGTTTTTGGCCTTCAATTCCCAGAAGCCCTGATCAGCAGGTGTGCTGATGTGAGTTTCTAGGAATTGAAGTCCAAGAACAGCTGGAGCACTAAGGTTGGCCACCCCTGGATTCCAACCCTTTTCTCTCAAGATGTTAGTTCTATTTTATAACAGGGGTCAGTATGTTTCAGCTGCCAATAGTGTAAGGATAAATTTGGAATTGTTTTTGGCTCTTCAGGGCTGAGCCTGAAGGAAAATGAGGGAAACTAGATTAGCCCACATCAACAAAAGATGGGCAGGTCTTTTGCAAATTTAATGACATCTAACAGTTCATTCGGGACATAGCAATTCTCATATAAGGGAACTGCATCACAAAGGGAAATGCATTGTGAGAATATCCCTTGGAAGATACAGCTATTCTATGGATTATGACTAAGCTCTGAAAAAACAGGAAAGGTTGCAAGAAGGTGATGCTATAGTGGTGGGAAGCCTGTGGCATGCATGCCAGAGGGGGCACTCAGAGCCCTCTCTGTGGGCATGCATGCCGTCACCTTAGCACAGAGTTTGCTCCACTCTTCTGCCCAGCAGCCCAATGGGAGTGCTTCCTCCCTCTCCCCAGCACAGAGTTTGCTCCACCCATCTGTTTGGGCACATGGTCTCTAAAAGGTTCGCCATCCATGCTATTGTCTATTACTTAGAACATCCCTAGCTTTTGTCAGCCACTAATGCATGATTTTCTTTTCTTCCAATCCTTTCCTACCACAGCTAATGTTCAAGGTGCCAAGACACTGTTGGTTCTAGCTGTCTTTTCTGGGTTTGTTGGTGCTTCATTTATGACGTTCACCTACCGCTACTCTGAAAGTTTTGAGATATACCGCTACCAGGTTGCTGCCATGGGATCTTTTATCACAGGTCAGAGGCGGGATGCCGCCACTCTTCAATGATCTTATAGAACAGCTTTTGACTGGGGGAAAAAGCCATCTCTACCCATTCATATATCCCAACAGCCCATCAATCCACCTTAAAACTGTGGATCTCACAAAAACTGGGTGACTGGAAAATTTCGATAGGAATGGATGGGAAGTCCATTTTGTTCTTTTTCTTCTTTTTTTCAAAAATGGATCATTTTAAACCTCTATACCAGGGGTTCCTAACCTAAGGCCCATGGGGCCATTTCATGTGCCCCCTACCCCTCCAAGGGCATTCGAGAAACAAAATGGCCACCCCTCTGGAGCTGTTGGGACAAAATGACCTTCCCCCCATCATGCAGGCAGGGCAAAATGGCCATCAGTCCCTTGAAGCTGACTGAGAGAGCATGACCCGGGCCCAGGCTTGAAAAGGTTGGGAACCCCTGATCTTTAAATTTGTTCTATGATGCGAATGAAAGAATGTGAGGTTATAAAAAGAGAGAAAGTTTAAACTGACAGGCTGAAATCCTGACGTTGTAAGTTCGATCCTGACAGGGATCAAGGTTGACTCAGCCTTCCATCTTTCCCAGGTCAGTAAAATGAGTACCCAGCATGTTGGGGGCAAAATGCTAATTAACTTGTGGACTAAGCGCTATATTGGGAAGTATATAAGTCTGATTGCTTTGCTTACGTACTAATTGTTTATGTACCTTCCATGGGCATCTGATTAACCACTGTCATTCTGATCCAAATGCTGGATTAGTCTGCCTGATCCAACATTGACATTCCTTTTAGCATCAGGCCTAGATCTGACCAGGTGCTTTTTAAGCAAATATCATTCTGAGTATATTTGAATCTAATTGCTTCTCCTTTCTGATAGCTAGTAAAAATAGTTACTTTGAGTTATTAAAAATAATTGTTACCTGAACACAGTTTAGTTGGGGGATGTACATAAAATTGTTTTCCAAATGCAAATGCATTGTTTTTCTTCATCTGACTCTCTTCAATATTTCAAGATGCTGTACACTGATGCTTTCCCTGTGTCTTGCACAGCTTCCTTGGTGTTTTTAGCTTTGAGCATTTACACCATCCGCATCTCCACCCATGAATTCAGCAGAACAGGCAATATTACATTCCAGTGGTCTTTCTACCTGGCTTGGACTACCTGCCCTTGCTTCATTTTAAATGGTGAGACATCAGAACATCATTGTCGTGTGCGTGGATCAGTGGCTGGGATCTAATCGGAAGAATGTGGTTGTTATTTAAATAGAAATTTCTTGCATGATTTCATCTCAATATGAGGAGTTGATTATGAGCCATCTGATTGGTTGCTTAGCTGGCTGGATATCCTAGTGCAGTGATGGTGAACCTTTTAGAGACCAAGTGCCCAAACAGAGGGGGTGGGGTGAACTCTGTGCTGTGGAGAAGGAGGAAGCGATGACGTGCGTGCTAACAGAGGAGGGTGGGAGTGTCCCCTCTGGCATGCGTGACATAGGTTCACCACCACTGTCCTAGTGGCTTAGGTATCTAATGCAGAACAGAGGCTGGGAGTTTGATTTGCCATTCAGTTTCTTCCGAGAAGACGCAACCCATGTATCCTTGGGCAATCTGCACAGTCCCAAGGCTCCCCCAGAGGAAGGGAATGGTAGACCACTTCTGTGCTTTCTCTACCTAGAAAACCCTGAAAAGAGGCGCCATCAGTCAGAATTGACTTGATGGCATGCAATTATTAATCTGCTACTTAGGTCTTCCTTCTCCAACTTGGTAGCCAACTGGTGGGTCAGCTCTTTTTCACCTCTGAGTCAATTAATTGAACTATATAGTTCATCCTCTTACATCATCTTCCCAATTGGCATGCAAATCTTTCAGTGCCGCATCTCAGAAAGCAAGCATAAAAGCACAGTTATGCTGACTTCGAATGAGCAATGGCACATTGACGGATAGCAGCCTGAGACAAGCTCATGTTATGATGAATTGACTCTTTTTTTGTCTCCTAAATGATGTGTTTGCTCTTTCATCTCATCCTAGTCCTAGTCCCAAATCCTAAGAAAAAGCACTTGAGAGTGAGTCATGCTCACCCTGCCTCATGCTCCAATCCTCTTTTCTCTCTCCAGGTGTATTTGCACTGATAGCTCATCAGCAGTTATTGATACATGGGTCTACCGTGAGAGATGGAGAAAGCACAATTACCTCCTCTTCTTCCTCCATGAGGTCAAGCTTCATCTCTTCAACTTCTGTAGAGGAAGAAGAAGAAGAAGAAGGTGATGATGATGATGAAGAAGAGGAAGAGCAGGGGGAAGAAGAGGAAGAGGAGGAAGAGAAAAACCTGTTGCAGCGAGTTAAAATTTCAAAGGGATCTGTAGTGTTGGCATAACGGTTACATTTAAAAAATTGCAACAGGGAAGCCAAAGTTAGGAAGTTTTTGTATGTATGTGAAAGAGCGAATGAGAAACAGAGAGAAAGGGTATAAGAGACAAGTGAAGAGATCTACTTCATGGCTCCAATGCCCGTTCTTGAACATGTTAAAGATTGAACTGTTATATCTCATTCACTGTTGTTCTCTGTTTTATATCTTCAGTCACATTTATTTCTCAGTTTATTCAAACATTTATATTCCACCTCTTTCCCAGACCTGATGTTTTATCATCATCATCTCCTTCCGTGTCGAGGCCAGATATGAAACTGCCAAAATGAAGGCACTTTTTAGTGTGTTCATTCTGCAGGTTCTTTCACCTGACCTGGTGTGAGAAAGATTAGCCAGCAACACAAGGTTGCCATTACCAGGGTATGCCCAATTGTGGTTAAAAATACCACAATCTGCAAGAAGACTCTTTCTGTGTACCCCATGGTTTATCGTTAAAAGACAGTTTCCCTAAAACATGGTCGGTTACAAAAATTGAAACAACTAAATCCTTGATCGTGTTTGAAAGCAATTAAAAATTAAAATTCTTCTAAACAGCTCAAGTATGACTCTATTTTGCCTTAAAAGCAAGAACGACTCAACACAGCTAGTTAGAATGGAATCCATAGCAGGCTGTCAGTTTCCAAAGGCCTACCTAGATTTCGATTTTAATTTTAATTTCAATAATATTCTTTTAAACAAATTTATATAATCTTTTTTTTCTCTGCCTGCTTCCGAACCTGCAGTGGCTCAGTGGTTATGAAGTTCGCCTTGTTAGCTGGAAGGCTGGCAAGTCGGCAGTTTGAGACCCGGGTACTGCATGATGGATTGAGCGCCCATCTCTGTCCCAGCTCTTGGGAACATGAAAGGAGCCTCATTAGGGCATTCCTTGAGCAGAGTTTCTTCTGCCAAAATCGTTTCAACCCAGAATAACTTCTGACATGAAATTATTATTATAATCATGCTAAGCAGCATGACAAACAGGGTGTGGGTGTGTGAGAGAGAGACAAACTCTCCTCAGCCTTCCCCCACAAGGAAAGGAAGGAAGATTCCATGGCAGTTGAAACCAGCCAAGAAGTGGCTGTGAAGCCCCTGAGACTTGATGCTATGTTGGGATTTCTCAATAGAAAGACGAAACTGTGAACAAACCCATTAATAGAATTCCCTTTGTACAATGTGGCTGGTCTTCCAAGAGAACATGAAGCAACGACCTTAGGCATGCCCATCTCTTTCTCGGTGGCTTTTTAATTTCGGCTGCCATGCCTCCAGCCAACATCTTCCATTGGCTCTGTATGAAGTTACACCACAGGGCCACCAGTACCACTTCCACCTGCATCAGTTTCTTGCTCCTCGTGGTCTCCCTGCTTAGTCCCACTTGGCTGGAGATCATCATCCCAGAAACGTATGTAACACCTGACCCTGTGATCAACAAGGCCTGCAACAACGTGGCCTGCAGCCAACTGGATGGGAACAGTGGTAAGTACCATCAATGCTCCTGGCCGTCTACCTGCATCCTGCCCTACACCTCTCAGAAACATTTGAGTACCATTTCAAATACATTTTAGATGTCCTGAAGCTGATGGCTCCCAATGCAGTAGAGTAGTGAGTCTGTTGTGTTGCAAGAATTTGCAAATAATTTGGAAATTCTGTTAGGCATCCTTTCCAATCTGACTGGAGGAAGGAAAAGACATGCAGACAAACATCCTGCAGAATGGGGGACATGGGGACATTTAGATCACAAATCAGTGTGTTGTTTTTTTGCTTTATTCCAGAATGCACATAAGTTTATCTAGAAGAAGGGAGAAGTCTCTGCTCAGACATTTTCAGACAATACATTTTTTTTGACAGTACATTTTTACGTCAGCCGCACCAGCTCAGGAAAAACAACAACTCTCCTCTGTGGCAAGAATGTCTAAGTTTATCTTTGCAACTCCTATCAGATCAATCTGAAAGAGTCAGAGAGAGAATGGCAGAATTGAAACCTTCCAGTGAATTTTATGGCCGAGCTGGGATTTGAACCTGCATTTCTTGAATCCTAGTCCAATACCCTAACCACTTTGCCACATTAGGTCTCAGAGTGAAGAAACCATTCTGAAGAAAACAGACTGTCTTTACATCGTTATAGTACTTCTTCCGATCATTTTCTGTTCTGTTCCAAGTAGTGGTGCTGACAGATGGAGCTGTAGCTCATGCAGGGGGTTCTAGGTAAGAACTGAGATTCCAAGATGATGAGCAAAAATTTCACTCTTGAGTGAGGCACGGTATAGAGTTGCCCATAGGACCTTGGATAGCTCCTTGTTAGCAATTCAAAGGGGGAATACAGCTTCCAAAATAAGCAATTCCAGAGTGAATAGCCCTAAAAAAAATTTCCACCAAGATAGTCAAGCTAGACTACAGGTTTAACATGTTATTAGAACTACATTCCGGTGGCTCAAGTGGTTAAGGCACTGGACTCGCTGACCGAAAGGTTAGAGTTTGATTCCCAGGTACTGCATGACAGAGTGAATTCCTGTCTCTGCCCCAGCTTCTGCCAACCTAGCAGTTTGAAAGCAAGAAATTGAAAGTAGATAAATAGGGACCACTTTGGTGGGAAGGTAAACAGCGTTCCATGTGGCATGCTTGCCACATGTTCACGGAAACATCTGCAGATGTTTCCTAGAGTCAGATACGACTGGCTTTTGAGCAAGGGCAACCTCAAGTGCTAATAATGTCTGTCATCGCATTTGCTTTTCCTCACTGATGGAACTCATGTCTGGCCTGCTTTATTTCAGCCTCAAGAGCTGATTGGCCATTGGAAGGTAAACATGGTCTCAATTTGCAAGTCTGATTGCTGAGGCCTGTGAAAACCCATAAGGGGGGGTGGGGAGGGAGAAAACAAGTTAGTGGTAAGGTATTCATGTTCCTCTTAACTTATGGTTTGACCCTCAGAGGTTAGTTCTACCTCTACTGCAGGAAAGATGGGTTGTCTGGTGATTGAGGGCAATTCCACCCCCACACAAAATGAATAGCTTATTCTTTATTGTTCTGGCAGATCTCTTCAAAGCTTCTAGGATTCTCCTGATCCTCACAGCCATTGCTGGCTTCATCGCAGCTTTTTCTTTGCTCATCTCCTGTCGTTGCTTGAGATCCTGTGGGCGACCACCTAACATGCTAGTATCTTCAGCAGCAAGCTTTGCTACAGGTAATTAGCCTGCCTTGCTCTGTTTTCATCAATCTGGAATTCAAAAATTGGTGAAAGCATTCCAAGAAATTCAGATTTTAGATATATACAAACTCTCGGTCAGTGTTTCCCAAACTTTGGTTTCTGGACCTCAATTTCCAAAAGCTTAAGTCAATTCCCCAAAGAACTGATCAGCCAATGTACTGACTTAGGCTTCTGGGAATCGAAGTCCCCCTGTGGGGGCTGGGCTCCATGTTGGGAACCACTGCTCTAGCTGGTGTGTATGATGAGCAATTGTCATGTCAAGTTCTCTGAAGATTTCAGAATTAAAAATCTGGATGGCCAATTTCAAAACTGAACATCTGTAATTGCAGGTTACATATATATGTATTAACCAATGGGGAACAGGATCCAAAACTGTAACCAATCACAGAACTCTGATTAGCATAATGGGCGTGCTCGGAGAGGGAGATTTCGTGCCAACTTTAGCTCCTGATTTGGATGGCGGGAAACCGCTATTTTCTTCTTGCAAGGCGCAGCCCACGCAACTTGCAAATGTGCCTTAATACACTACAGGTTCTCAACCTTTTCAAGCCGGGGGCTGGGACATGCTCTCTCAGTCAGCTTCAAGGTCCAGATGACCATTTCCCCCTGAATGCATGATGGGGGTGGCCATGTTCCAACAGCTTCAAAGGGGGGCAGCCATTTTGTTTCTTGAATGCCCTTGGAGGAATTGGGCCACATGAAATGGTGTCATGGGCTGGATGTGGCCCACAGGCCTTAGGTTGGGAACCCCTGATTTATAATATTCATCTTTGGACCTTCACATCATTAGATGTGAAAGACCTCATAGTGAATCTTTCATATTTTATAGTATACTAGCTGAGTGCCCGACCTTGCCCGGGTGTGTGTGGGGTATTTATGGTGCTTGGAAGGCCCCCCGACACATACCAACCAGACTTCTCCCTGTCTCACACACACACACACACACACACACACACACACACACACACACACACACACACACACACACACACACACACACACACACACACACACACACACATACACGTGTGGATGTACTGTGGTTGTTTGGAGGCTCTCTCTCTCTCTGTGTGTGTCTGTCTGTCTGTCTGTGAATATTCCTCCTCCTGAGTTGGTTTTCCTTCTCTCCGCCCCTTGTGTGTATGTGTGTGTGCGTGTGTGTGTGTGTGTTTGTCTCTCTGTGTGTATGTGTGTGTGTGAGAGAGAGAGAGAGAAAGAGAGATTGTGTGTGTGAGAGAGAGGCGGACTGTCCTGAAGGAAGGGGGGTGGATGAAGGGTTGGAAGTTCCAACTGCCATTCAGGCTCTGCCCCCTTCCCTCTCGTGCCTTTTGGTGTGCAAGGCACTATGGGGGTTGTACTTTTTTCTGTTTTTCCCATTTTGTGGGGCCCACCCCCCTGGTCTCGACACCCTGACATTGACCATCTCTCCCGCACCAGGTAAGTGTGTGTGCAGTTTGGATGGGGACAGTTAAAAGGTGTGGATTTGTATTCCTGACCCACGCAGAGACATTTCTATTTTATACGTATAGATCAATCAAAGAGCCACCATGATGGAATCAAAGAACCCATTTTTTCCCAATTTCTGTGATTTCTATAGAAGTGTTCTGTTACTATAAATGTAATGTTATTACTGTAATGGGGAAAACTAGAAACATGAAAATGAGATGGGGTGCCATCAAATTGCCTTGGCCATTAATTCCTTAGTTGGCTTTTGGTGGTAAACAAGACAAATAAGCCTACTTCTGCTCTTTCCCTCTGTCCTAGGAGCATTAGGATTTATCACAATGACTTTATATACCGTGGATGTTACCCAGAAAAAGATGAGCTCCATTGGGAACCTTCACTTCACTTGGAGCTTCTGTCTTGCCTGGATGGTCTTCTCTCTTTATATCATGAATGGTGGGTCCCAAGTCATGCTGGTCTGCTTTGAAACGTCTATCATGAATCTCTGATTCTAAGTCCTCCCTGAAGCAGCATACCTTTATGCAGTGTGTGGGGCGGGGTGGGTCATGCATTTCACAGGTTATATACATCTGTCTCTATTTTGTGGTGACCAGGCTCATTCCAGACCCCAAATCTTCATTGTAAAAGCAAAGCAAAACAAAAACACTGAACACAAAAGGGAAATAAGAATTATACCTCTGGAAGACAATATAAAGTGTGAATCTTTTAAAATCAGATTTACCCTTCCAATCACATTTGATTTCCCACAGGGAAAGGATGGGTCCTGGATTCTCTTCTATTGCCCACCCCTGGTTTGTACACAGCTTGGAAAAGTCATTTTGCTTGACTACAGTCTCTGAATCTCCCTGCGGCAGTTTCAACGAAGTGGTGTTTAAAACCTCTGCAGATACATTCTCACCTTCCTTTGAGGGTTTTGGTGCATGAAGCAACATGATTTAGTCCTCCCAGCAAACCTGCACAAGAGATACAAGTCCAAGGGCAATTGAACTAGGATTTCAGGGGAGAGGGAGCATAGATGAAAGGTGGAAAGGAGTTTTTGTTAGTGGAGTATCCCAGTTTTAATCCTTAACGTCTCAATTTAATTTCACTTGCCTGAGATCAACAAAGCCATAATAGCAAGACAGGTGAACAAAACATTTGACTTGAGAAAAAGGCAGCTTCTTACATAAAAAACCATTGAGGTGTAGTGGTTAGGGTGGTTAGGGTGGTGAACTGTAATGGGGAGAATGTGTTCTAGCTGTAACACACTAAAAGGTGTCAGCATGACAACTAGAAAATAAGTTATAGGTTTTTGAAAACAATTTCCAGATATAGTGACAGATGGAAATACACCAACCAGCCAACCAGCCAACCAGCCAACCAACCAACCAGACAGACAGACAGACAGACAGACAGACAAACAAACACTCCATCCATCCATCCACCTACCCACCCACCCACCCATCGTATTTATATTTTTCTTCTCTTTTAAAGATGCTTACTTTCTCTTTTCTCTTCTCCAGGCTCCTTTAGCCTGTTGACCTACCTTCTCTCCCCAGTATCTTCAATCAACAGGCACACCAGTCCACTCCTTCTGGGAGCAAGAAGGCAGCAATCTGATGCTGAAGACCACACTTCTGTGCAACTATCTGTTCTCTCAGGTCCAGAAGAACTTGCTGCCCCTACAAGTGATCTCTTCCCGGACTCGTCAATCTGTTTTAGTTCAACCCTCATTTGAACTTTCTAGCTGGATTTTCCTTTGGCCTCAGGATTGCACAAGAGCACAGTTGAAATTGTGGGTCTCTGGTTTGGTGTGTAAGTTTTTCTCTTGTCACCCATTGGGATTCACATCCATTGCTTCTGTGAGTGTATATTTTGTTTTCCTTTGAATTGAGCATCACTGTGCCTGACTGGATACAGACGACAGTTTTGCATCTCAGAGAGAGATGATGGGCATGAACCATCACCATCTGCTACATGTATATTCAATCTAACATCTTTCCCTGGCCAAAATCTACCAGACGTGTTTTGGTACTATGATGCAAAGAAATTGAGTGTTTTATTTATTGGCTTCTCTCAAAACCACTTCCACCATCTTCAGAATTCAATCCGTTCTCCATTTATCCAGGACTATCTTCACCTAATCTAAACAATCTTGGGTCATCATTATTTACAAGAAAACAAGAATGTACCTGTTTTATCTAGATTTGGTGTCCATCCTGTTTTTCTATTTTGGATGGAGGTGTTTAGAATTGACAAGCCCAGTTCAGGGGTTTCACTACTATCATATTTTTGAGCAAGAAGAGTGCTTAACACATTGTCTGGCAACTTCAGACCCTTAATGTCAGGTTAGGCTTACAGACTGAAAGTTAGCAACCCCAACTCAACAATTGACCAGTGGCCAACTCTTCAGCAAGCCAGAGCATGACTGGTTGAAACCATCCATCTTGCTGCTGAACTCTATGGGGAAGCTTCACTAATGCATTCAAAAGTTAACCTTAAGATTTCCCCTATAGAATGGGACCTCAGACAAACATCTGTTTTGTCTGATAGCAGCAATTCCCTAGTTGCTTTTTTAAAAAACACATATATTGCAATTGTCTATTCCTGCAGATAAAGCTAAAAGAGAAAGCTCTCAAAGTGTCATTACTTGCTGATTTATTTTGGAAATCTTAATCTGTCTCTAGTAGAAAATTACAGACTTCTTTCTGAAATGTATTAGCAATGCTAATTACTTTGGAGAATTTCGAATGACTTAAAAACAAGTGCTAGATGTTCGGTTTACTCCTTCACCTCATAGGGTTTATTTTTCACTTCCTTTTCTTGTTCAGAAAGTTGGCAGGAAAAAAAATGGGTTTCCAGAAATATTTTCAACCAGCTTCTTCCTTTGTTTATTTTAATTTTATGTAGCATAGTTCTTGCTGTGTGCTGGCTTATGAAGTTTACTTTTGGGGGCGGGGGGAATTGTTGATTTGAGAAGGGCGAGTCTGCTCTAGGTTTCAGATATTATATTCTCCTCCCTCCCAATTGTTAGCTGCCTTAAAAATATATATGGACAGTGTTTAAGTTTTCAAAATGAATGGAGAAAAGTCCTTCTATTAATATCCAGATCCTCACCACACACCCTTCATTGTGCCGAACCTGCTTAGCTTTCTGCTTAGATTTCCTTCTACTATTGCATTATGTGTACAAACCAATTGGACAACTGACAGGCATTTGCTCATGTGCAAATGAAAAAGAGCTGGTAAATGAGATAATACCCTTATGGAATTTGCACCTCCTTTTATACCTCCTGGAAGTACTATCTTGTAGCATGATTACTATAGCTTTTACAGGTAAGAAGGACTTACCCTATTATTGTACCCTATCTTTTTCTTCTTCATCTATACTACCCTTCTACAGAGAGATCCATTTCACTGTTCTGCACCCAAGAGATGTGGTAGTTGTATTAGTACATATATATATTAACCTCCTACATCCTTTTAATAAATCTCTGTTAAGTGTTCAATATCTAGTCTGGGGTGTTGTTTTTTTTCCTCCTTTCCTTCCTTTCTATTTATCCAGCTCTTGGTAAAGTTAAGCCTTTAGATCCCTCTCTAGCTTGTGGGACTTGGTGGCTCAAGTGGTTTGGACGCTGATTGGAAGGCGACAGGTCAGCAGTTCAAGACCCGAGAACTGCATGATGAAGTGAGCTCCCCTCTGTCCTATCTCCTGCCAACCTAGCAGTTAGAAAGCAAGAAATTGCAAGTACAGTAAAACCCCTGCTCTGTAGGATTTTATGTAAATCGGTTTTTTACTTATCTCGAAGCAAACCCATAGGAAAAATGAATTTTTACGTAGCTCAAAGCAAACCCATAGGAAAATGATTTTTTACGTAGCTCGAAGCAAACCCATAAGAAAATGATTTTTGCGTAAATCGAAGCAAGTCCATAGGAAAAATGAATTTTTTATGTAACTCGAAGCAAACCCATAAGAAATTGTGTTGTGTAAATTGGGACATTTATGTGAATCAGGACACAGTTTTAGTTAAAAAAATGTTATGTAAGTCGAATTTTATGTAACTCAAGGCATATGTAAGTCGGGGTTTTACTGTAGATAAAGAGCAACCACTTCAGTGGGAAGGTAAACAACATTCCATGCACTCCAGTGTCTAGACATGCCTGCCACATGTCCACAGAAACATCTGCAGACTCAGAGAGTGCTGGCTCTTTGGCTATAAACAGAGATGTGCACCGAACCCTAGAGTCGGATATGACTGGCTTTTGAGCAAGGGTGACCTTGACCTTGACCTGGGGGAATTCAATGGGTCAGTCTCTCTGCCCCCTCCCAAAAGGGAAGTCTTCCAATCTCTAGTATGGTTGGTTGATACTAGAGCTGTGATGGTGAACCTTGGCACTCCAGCTGCTCTTGAACTTCAATTCCCAGAAGCCCAAATCCCTGTGAATCTATAAACCCATTCGTGTGAATTCACGGGGACCTGGGCTTCTGGGAATTGAAGTTCAAGAGCATCTGGAGTGCCAAGGTTCACCATCATAGCTCTAGTGCCAACCAACATGCTGCAGTTACAAGAACAAACGAGTAATAGTTAATTGGGGGGAGGGAGAGAGAGAGAGATTAGCACCTCGAAGCTATGAGAAATGAGACTCTTGAGCAAAAGGGGGTTTGAAAGTAGCATCTTCACACAGAAAGCCACACATGTGGCCAGGAAGGGGGGAGTGAGTGTGAGAGAGGATGTAAAACACTTGGGGGAGGTGTGGGGCAGCAGGAAGGGTTGACCCACAGGAAAAAAGATGAGAGGGGGTGCAAAGGCCTGCTGCAGTAAAGTCAGGCTGAGACATTAAATTGGACATCTGGCTAAGTGCCTTATGCAGTAAGACCATTTTTTGGGTGTGTGTCTGTGGACTCTTTCAATTCCAACCAGAGCTTTTTGCTCATCCCCCCCAAAGGAGGAGAGCTCGCATAACTTCAGGTTGCAAGCTACCCCCACCTACCTAGGACTTCCTGGCATTGGGTTTGTCTGGACCACCTCTTCTAAAAGGCAAACGTTCTGCGCAAAGATCGAAGGAAGGACCACAGCACCTTTTGGGTCCTCTTGAACCCTGCCTGGAGAGAAAAGTTGGGTTTGGAAAGGCAGTAAGTAAATTTTTGAGGTGTCCCTTTCTCCTAACTTCTATCCGTGCCCCCCCACCATTTGGGACTGTGTATGGACCAGGTTACTTACGGGGCAGCATCTCCCCTAGGCATTCTATCCATTCTACGAGGGCATACCGGAGAGGCTCTGTGGTGGTCCCTTCGACAAGAGTAGCACATCTGGCTGGGTCTGGGACCAGGGGAAGAGCCTTTTCTGTGTCTGCCCCTGCCCTGTGGAACCTCTTACCATCACAAGTGCGCCTCCAGACGGAGCTGCTCCCCTTTCGGAAGGCACTCAAGACCTGGCTGTGCCAGCGGGTGTGGGATCCATCTTGTGTGGGATCCATCTTGTGTTGGCAGTCTACTTGCCCAACATTACAGGTCACTGCTGGGAGCTGTCAGTTGTTTTTATGTAACTTTTTTTTAAGCACTTTTTGTATGGTTTTAGCTTGTCAGTTTTTTACTGTTTTACTGGGTTGGGGAGGGGTTGGGGCTGGGTGTTTAGATGTTTTTAGGATTATATGTATTTTCATGTATATGTTGTGAGCCGCTCTGGGTGGCATTCATGTCAGGAGAGCGGGATACAAATATGAATGAATGAATGAATGAATGAATGAATGAATGAATGAATGAATGAATTTATTGCTGCTCAGTCTTCCACAACCAGTTCTCAAACCCAAACTCAGCCAAGGCTGCCGGCATCCTGGTACCAAGTCAAATCTGTCTATCTGCCTGCCTGCCTATCTATCTAATCTGCCTGCCTGCCTACCTACCACAGTTTTGACAATCAGCATCATTAAGGATTTTTTTAATGAAGTCTGTCATTTTAAAAAAAGTAACATTTTGAAAGCCCTAGCTAACCATCCCTACCTTGGACTAGTTTTGAAGAGCCAAGCCTCTGCCATTTGGAACTTTAATTTTTATTAACTGAGACAGAAGGACTGTTGAACTGTGCTGAACAGTTGGGCACTTCCCCCAGAAAATGTTCCAAATTAATCCATTCCTGCCTCTATCTTGCTTAACATTTCTAGAATCCAAGAAGGAAGGTTTCAAAGTACAGTGATACCTCATACAACGTCCACACTTGGTTCCACAAGTTTGGACTTTATACGGATTTGGACTTTGTATGAGGCATGCAAAATCCTAGCCACAATGCCTCACAATGCCTCATACAACGTCCAAATCCTTGCCGCGATGCCTCATACAACGTCGTTTCCATAGAGATACATTGTACTGTAACAGCACAGACTTCAGGGCAAAGTCAAGGAAACAGACAGGAAACTGACAGAACTTTAAGAAATCATTGTCTAAAGGCTAAATACATTACAAAAACATGTCAAACAACCCTGATTGTCCAAGAACCTAAAGAATGCTGCAACAATCCCAGGAATGCTTCTAAAAATTCTGACGAAAAAATTAAAAAATCCAAAATGGCGCTCAAAACCACTGCTAAACACTCTTCGCCTCATGCAAAACCCACAAAAGCAATGCACGCATGTGTCCTGCTTTTATACTGCCCAGGCACAATGCAACCTGGGGAAAAAACCCAATGCCTCATACAAAGTCACAGCAACTTTGTATGAGGCAACTTTTTCCAAGGAATTAGGCGATGTTGTATGAATCTGATGTTGTACGAAGTGGACGTTGTATGAGGTATTACTGTATCAAGTAGGGACATTTCTGAGGGTTGAGGGCAATAGAGCCGTGTTTTTCCTCCTCTTACGTTACCCTAATTCTGTTTCTGGTATGGAAATAATAAGAAATTCTTCATTGCAATATATTGTTATATGTTCTTTTTTATTTTTTCACCACAATTCTACCCATGCAAAAATGGTCACAGCTCTGTTGTGGATCTCCTGGTCCTATTTAATGAACATTAATTTTGAGAATTGCAAAAACAAAGCGGTAGTGACTCTTTGGGGGCTTTATTTAAATTCAGTTGCATGTGCATAGTTGTATTACAGAATCTTTGGTGTGATGTGCTTTGGTGCAATAGCCATCTATTCTAATTTAAAGCATTTTAACTCATAGTTCTCATTTTAGTGCTATGATTGTTGAAAAAAGAGGCTCTTCCTGAGGTTTGTAGGTTAGAAGAGACGAGTGCAAATAGCCCTCTAAATGCTATATGTGGTTTTCAAGTCCCCCAGGGTGGCCACCACCTTCCCCGGCCGCTGCTCATTTCTCCAAAGTTATGAGCTAACATCCCATGATTTACAAGGGGAGAGTCCTCCGTTTCAAAACATCCCCTTCCCCAAGTAGAAATTTTGGACAGAAAAAAAATTGATGAGCGAGAAGTCTACTCTAAAAGTCTACAGAGAAAGTATGAATTGTTTAACCAGGCCTCAGGAGACATGTGTTCAAATGCTTGCTTAGCCATAGAAACTCACAGTGAAGGGCCAAATCCCGTCCTTAACCATCCAGTGTACCTCAAAAAATCTCCTAAGTCAGAATTGCAGTGGCTTAGTGGTTAAGATACTAAACTTGATTTCAAGACCTGAGTGCTGCACAATGGAGTGAGGTCCTGTTTCTATCTCAGTTCCTGCCAACCTTGCAGTTCAAAAGTAAGAAATTGTATTTTTTAAACAATTATCTTAAATTAGAGGGCACAGAAATATGGAAGTGAATCTGTTGGCAAATATGGGGTGGGGAGATGGAAATTAAAGTTTGATTTTCTTTTCTTTTTAAACTTAATTCTTTTTAACAAAATAAAGGTAAAGGTTTGCTCAAAAGCCAGTCGTATCCTACTCTAGGGTTCAGTGCTCATCTCTGTTTCAAAGCCGAAGAGCCAGCACTGTCTGCTTCTGCTTTCATGGTCATGTGGCAGGCATGACTAGAGTGCACGGAATGCCGTTACCTTCCCACCGAAGTGGTCCCTATTTATCTGCTTGCAATTTCTTGCTTTCGAACTGCTAGGTTGGCAGGAGCTGGGACAAAGATGGGTGCACATTCCATCCTGCAGTACTCGGGAATCGAACTTCTAGTCAGCGTCTTAGCCACTTGAGCCACTGCAGTCCCCTAACAAAACAAAAGAATGAAAAATTGCAAGTAGATAAATAGGCGCTGCTTCGATGGAAAAATAACAGCATTCCCTGCAGTCATGCCTGCCACATGTCCACGGAAATGTCTGCAGATGCAGACAGCGCTGACTCTTTCGCTGTAAATGGAGATGACCACCAAACCCTAGATATGACTGGCTTTCAAGCAAGGGGTGACCTTTACCTAATTTGACCCCACATTAACAGTGGAATCAACATTGTGAGACTGCTCAGTCTTTGTTTGTACTTGAAAAGCTCTGATCTTCTTCTGTCCACTCAGGCAGAGAGAAAGAAAACATTTTCCCCCTGTCGTTTGAGATGCTATGACTATAAAATTACCTCAAGATAACAGATTAGTCACCAGAAGTAAAGTTTGCTTCTTTTCCTCATGCCACACACAGAGACTGAAAGACTTTATTTCTTTGCCTGATATCAAGATGATCTTAGCAGTATAAAACTTGCCAGGAAGTGGCTTGAGGTAAAGCCATGACTGATTCTGCAAGCAGATGCAGCCCTGAGATGCACACCTCGAGAGTGAACCCATTTATTTACCACATTTGCACCTTATGCTGTCCAGTCATTCTCTAGCAACATTCTTGAAGACCTCCAACAAGACTAGATCTAGGCTTGGAGAAGCCCTTTGCAAAAGTGTCCTCCTCTCTAATGTCGCAGCTTTCCCCACCACTGGGAGGGGTATCCTTATTTATTATAGTATCCCACTCAAGCCCCCACTAGGTGAGAGCCTTCTCAAGACGCGGGGGCTTGAGTGGTCTAACTAGGCAGTGATGTCAATAATGCTAGGCCAGGACTAAAACCCACCGAAGCATTCTCCATCAAATCCCTTGGGCAAGGTGAAAGCGGAGGGCACACGTCATGGTCCTCCTAGCCAGCGGGTGACGTGATATCCAAAATGGCTTTAAAAACTGCACACATGGATTTGATTACCCAGGTCCATCTGCATGTCATCACAGAGATGTCTACCCTTGCATGGGCTCCTCGTTGAATGATGACTCCAAGGTATCCAAGGTATTCTGTTTTAAGAATTGCCAGAGGGAGTTGTATCTGTGCCATCAAAGCAATTCTGGCTCATAGTAGCCCTTTCCAAGGTTTTCTTGGTAGAGAATACACAGAAGTGGCTTATTATTACCTTCTTCTGAGACTGCGTTGCTTGCCCAAAGCTATCCAGGCTGGTTCTTCTCCCTGAAAGCACAGAGGGGAACTAAATTCCCAACCTCTGGCTGTGCCAGCTGCGGGATAAATTAATACTACATCCATTTACTGCCACATATATTGTTTTAATTTGAATACTATTATGGTTTTAAGATTTTTTTTCCCTATGTCATCTGGCTTTGTTTCCTGTATTTTTCCCCTTGAGTTTTTATTGGGATTATTTTAAATATACATCTGGAGACATTTGCCCTGTATGTACATTGTTGTTGTTGTTCAGTCACACAGTTGATTCCAACCCTTTGAGACCCTATGGACCATTGTCCTCCAGGCACTCCTGTCCTCCACCATCCTCCTCAGCCCGCCCAGCTCTGTGCCCATTGTGTCTACAATACCATCTAGCCATCTCATCTTTGGCCGTCCTCTTCTTCTTTTGCAACCTGCGGCCCATGTCATCCAGCCCATGGTGACATCCCCAGAAGCGGAAGCGGATGCGTTTACAACACCTGTAAAAATGCCCATGCATACGCAAACACGCCCACTCTGGTTTGCGGCAGCATTTACAATGGGGGAAACCATGCGTCCGGCCCGCTCAGCTGTCTGAGTGGGAGTTGTCTGGCCCATGGTGTGAAAATCTTAAGAAACCCTGTTTTAAAGCCTTGGTTTGATTTAACTAAAGAACCCTAAAGTGAGAGATTATGGGCCTGGAAGTCACCCATCCACTTGGGTCGCAGGCTCAGCAGACACAGAGGTCTCCCTGACACTGTTTCCTCCATGCAGGTGAGATGCATTTATTTATAAATTACTAGCAGATTTTGCCCGGCAGTGCTGGACTGTTTTAAATTGTGTTGGAAGGTTTTTGTTTTGTTAATGTTTGTACAAATGAGGTTAGTCTGTAATTGTGATTTTTAAAATGTTTATTTATACACACGGGCTGTTATAAACTGTGATCAGCTTTTTTGTGTTTGTTTTTGTGGATTAAAAAAGAGGAAAGGATGATATAATTTTTTTACAATTATTTTATTTAACCAAATAATGTTTTAGTATGTGAATTTTTTAAAATAGTTGTACCTTGGATAATAATTTTAAAAATGTGAAAGTACATGTTTTTTTACATTCAATGTTTTTAAACTGTGTTTAGATGTTTTGGTGTTTTTTTAGTGAAAACTCTACACAGGATTTTAGAAATGTTTTTATTTTATTATTTTGTGATTTGTTTGTGATTTGTGTGAATGTGTGATGTAATGTTATGTTTTTGACTGTTTTATCTCTTGTGGCCTCTGGGTGGGGCTGTTGAGTATTTCTTTTACTTTGACTGTTTTTTCTCTACTAGCCTCTGGGTGGCGCTTCTTCCGGTAAGTAGTCTCTTTCTTTCCTCATTTCAGTTCCGGCCGTCATGGAGGTAGGACATGCTGGTAAGTTAGCTGGTTTAATTTCTTTTGTGGGTTTGTTTTGTTTTTCTTTTTTGGTGTTTTTCTGTGGGGTTTTTCTGTTTGTTATTTTTGGTTTTGGTTTTGGTTAATTTTGGATGTTTTTGTTTTTTGTGTTTTTTTAATTAATGATTTTATTTATTTTAATTATTTTGGTGTTTGTTTGTGGTTTTTAGTTTTGTTTCTCTTTCAAGGGTGGGGGGAGGCACTGGTGCCTTGGCCCCCTCTTGAAAGCGAAACACTTACTCGTAAAGTAAAGGCAGCTGCCGGAACGCCATTCACTACCTTTGCTTTACGGAGGAATTGTTTCGCTTTCAAGGGGGGGAAGGCACTGATGCCTTTGCCCTCCCTTGAAAGTGAAACACTTACTCAGAAAGTAAAGGCAGCGGTCGGAGCGCTGTTCTCTGCCTTTCCTTTGCGGAGGAATTGTTTCGCTTTCAAGGGGGGGAAGGCATCAGTACCTTCCCCCCCTTGAATCCCTCCTGTGTTTGTGGTTTTTTTCCACCCCGGCTCAACTTTTCTTGAGGCCGGTGGTGGTCTCGCCGTGTTTTCAGCGGGGTAGCATGGAGGAGAGGGAGTCCCTCTTCTCTCCATTTCTCCATGAAAGAAGGCCGGCGGGTGTTTGCGTGGCTGTGAGGCGCTGCATCCGCCTGTGGCAGACTTGCCCTCACATTGTGTTTTTTATTTTTAGTTTTGTGCGGCGGCCTTCTCAGCGTTCTGTGCGCTCATGGCGCGCAGGACTCTGAGGCTTGTAGTTATGGGTTTGTGCATTCTGTTTGTGCGGCGGTTTTTTCCTAAGGCTCCATTTTGATTGGCCGCGGCGCATTTCCGAACGTTCCTTTTGCTCGCGCCTCTCAGCCTGATTGGCTGTGGTGCAGCGCGGCACAAGGAACGTTGGGAAGTAAAGTCTTTTCCTTTTGTTTGCGTTCGTGGGTCTCCTGCCCCACTGGCGCATTTCTCAACCCCCCCAGTGATCTCCGTACTCAGTTCGGGCGAGTGCACGAATGCTCGGTACGGGATAGTATGGCCGGGTGTGGGATCCTTTGTCAAATCACAACGGTTAACGCTCAGATTTATAGGTATAGATTTGCAGTTTTGCATCTATAGAAATAAATGACCATGTCGTCATTTGTGGTTGTTGTTTTTTTTTGTGTGTGTGTGTGTGTGTGTAAATAAGGGTCCTCTCATGTTCTTCCTTTATTTTGTCCATCAAAATGTCTAGTTGTGGCTCTCCTAGAATCTTACTTGGAATTTTTGTATGACAACAGCAGTTGTGACAGATGGAGAAATATTTGATACATCTCTGTAGCTTGCAGGTTTAAGTTGAAGGAGGCAAGCAAGAGTTTCAAAAGGAACAAGCCAGAGGGAAAAACCCATGAGCCTCCACCTGTTGCTTGACTCCAGTTAACCATTAGCCTCTGTAAGCAACAGCCAGTTTTGAATGGAGATGGGATCAGAAGTTCATCAGGACCTTAAAGTTGCCCACGCTAAACTGTTTATACCATCACAAAGCATAGTCAAAGCAATGGTATTCCCAGTAGTAATGTATATGGCTGTGAAAGTTGGACCATAAAGAAGGCTGAGCGCAGAAGAGTAGACACCTTTGAACTGTGGTGCTGGAGGAAACTCTTGAGAGTCCCCTGGACCGCAAGGAGATCAAATCAATCAATCCTGAAGGAAATCAAACCTGACTGCTCATTGGGGAGACAAATACTGAAGATGAAGTTCAAGTACTTTGGCCACCAAATGAGAAGAGAGGTCTCACTTGAGATGGCCTTGATGCTGGAAAAGATCAAAGGCAAAAGGAGAATGGGACATCAGATGATGAGGTGGCTGGATGGCATCGTTGACGCGATGGGCGTAGACATGTGTGGGCTGCAGAGAATGGCAGAGGACAGGGGAGCCTGGCATGTGGTGGTCCATGGGATTGCAAAGGGACGGACTCGACTGTGTGACTGAACAACAACCAATTCAGTCACACTTGATTGGTTCTGGTTGAAGAAGGAACCCAGAAATCTCCCTTGAGTATCTCCTTTTCAACCATGACTTCACCCCTGATAAGCCAACCTTCCCCCGCTTGTAGCCTTCCATATGCATCAGACTCTCTGAGGGCACCATAGTGTTTGGGGATAATGGGAACTGTAGTATAACTCCAACACATCTGAAAGGTCCTAGATTGGAGGAGGTTGTTATGATGAGGCAGAACTCTCCATTTTAGTTGCTTTTCATCTTTGAACAACAATCTATGACTTCAAGCATTTTGGGCTCTTTGTGGGAGGCAGCAGAATGACTAATGATGGAAGACACAAAACCTGGCAACCTTTCTTTCAAAGTGAGACCCCCCACACTTACCACACCATTCACACTTTTAATATTTCTCTCCCAAAGTAGAAAAAAGAGTAGACAAAATGTTGAGGTTAAGTAGTTGCACACTGCCCTCTAATAGCCATTGGGAGGTCTGAAGAAACACTTGTCTGATTTCAGACTTCTACTCTGTTTCTTCTATCCTGTTCTGTTTGTTTTGTTCTTTCTCCTTTAAGTGCATATTTTTGTCGTTTTGCTGTAGTAAAGGAAACATCTTCCTAAACTAGAGTTTGAGTAGAATTGCACCATGTATCTTCTCCCGTGATGCATTTATTCCAACTTTGATTTCTAAGGTCTGAGACATTTTGTTAAAAGCGTTTATGTTTCAGCATGCCTTGGGTTTTCTTCTGTCTACCTGTCATGTTTTTCTGCCCTTAAATTACTCTTAACTTATAGAGCCCTCATGGCACAGTGGTTAAGCTGCTGTACCACAGCCAAAACTCTGCTCCTAATCTGAGTTCAATCCTGACTGGACTCAAGGTTGATTTAGCCTTCCATCCTTCCGAGATCAGCAATATGAGTACCCAGCATGTTGGGGCAAAAATGCATTATTTATGTTGACCGAGGTTCTGCTGTGTTATGTTTCCTACATGCTTCCTCTTTGTGCTTTCTTTCTAATTGATCACATCCTTACCATGTTTTAACTACAAATTCACACCAACCCAATGGTTCTTTCTTTGCTTCCTTTATTTTGTATCTATTTCCAAAAGTCATTTCAGGAGTTTCCCTCTTTTGTTCAATCCTGTTCTCTCCCTTCCCCCCTCCTTTATGGCTTTCCCCAGGCAGAAAACCAGTGCAAAGTCTACAGAGACATTAAAAGTTGTCTTCCTACACAAAGATGGTACCCTGCAGAGTCATAAGTCTTCTCCTGGCTGCCATTAGCATTGCCTTCATGTTAATGGCACTGATAACTGATTATTGGATCGTGGCCTATGGACCAAGCAGCAAAGCACACAGTGGGCTCTGGCAGATGTGCAGAGACGGACATTGTTTTGCACCCAAGGACCCTGATGGTAAGATGTACAGACACAAAATCCCACTGCTGAGGTCTCCCAGTATTCAGTCAGAGGGTCAACCTGGATATTTTGCTTAGCTCATTTTTAGAAAAGCTGCTCCTGTAAGTGGTGAAAGGTGTCTGTTTGTTCATCCTTGTGTACAATTGCAGTTCCTACATTTCTTGTGGCTGTTCTGAGATTGGAAATTAAACACAGTCTAATTTCCGTGGCATGCCTCTCTGAGGACTCCATAGTGTCAGAAAGTAAATGGGTTGACCAGGGACATTATAATTAACATCTAGTTTGATGTTGAGCAGGGGGGGAAATCACACACCAAGATTACTAACACATCACTGATCACTGGTCTATGGAACTCCCTGCCAGAAGAAGTGGTGACAGCTGTCAGTCTTGACAGCTTTAAGAAAGGATTAGACAAGTTCATGGAGGACAAGGGTATCAATGGCTATAATTATGGATACCTAAGGACAACCTCCGGGTTGGAGAGATAGGCAGGATATCTCTCAATGCCATTTCCAGGGAATCCTAAGCAGGTGAAGGCATCTCCTTGGGAATACCCTGAAGCAAATGGTGAGCCACTGTGTGAGACAGAATGCTGGACTGGATGGGCTGTGGCCTGTTCCAGCAAGGCTGTTCTTATGTTCTTATTAACAAAATTAACCTGGCTTCTCATTTGCATATAGCTAGGATAGTCATCCACAGATCAACAATGTCAGAAAGAAGATGGATATTACATTCCTTTTCCCTTTTGAATAATAAGAGAAAGTTTCATACTTTTCTATTTCAGAAACTGGCTACTGAGTTCTAGTTCAGATTCCTCAAACTTAGCTTTCCAGGTGTTCTTGGACTTCAGTTACCAGAAACCCAAGTCAGCACTCCTGCTGATCAGGGCTTCTGGGAATTGAAGTCCAAAAACATCTGGAGAGCCAAGCTTGAGGAACCCTGTTTTAGTTCATATACACAGTCAAGGGCAGGTGTCTCCAGAATGCTTCTTGTAGAGGTGCCACTGGGACCTTTGAACATATTCAGTTTTGCCATTGAAAGGATATAAGAGCCTGGGTTAATTAATCTCAGTCAGAAACTATAGCAGCTTAGTAAGTCAATAGTTATGCAAATTCCATTGATTAAACGTGTTGGAATTCACAACTAGATTTTGGTTCAAGGTTAGGCAGTTGCCGGTGTGTTACTGTGGTAAGGAATGAAAAAGCTAAATAAACACCTAGTTAAGCCTTTGCTTTGGTTGTTTGTCTTACAGGAAACATCGTAGTTACTCGTGTCTTCCTGATCTTGGCCTCCATGGTGACTCTGGTTGCAGAAATCGCTCTTCTTATCTCCTTATTGCCTTTCAATTTCATCATTTCTTCCATAGCTTCCTTTAAAGCTGGTAGGTATGCTCCAAATCAAGAGGAAGTTTTCATAGGTAACCTTCCTCTTAAGATAAGTAATAAGTAATTAAAGGAATGGCAAAAAATATTAAACAATTTTTGTAACGGAGGAAGGAAACCAAGGATAATGAAATCATTATGGTACCAAAGTCAGGACGACGGTGGGTTGGGTATCCCCAATATAACAAATTATTATAAAGCATTTCAGCTAAATAGAATTGTAAATTTGTTAGTACAGAATAAGGATGAATTAGAAGATATAAATCAGTTGGAATATAAAAAATACAACGGTAGTTTATTCTTAGAAATGCAGGTTAAGAAAATACAATTAAATACTAAGACATTAAGAGAATTATACCAATTTTGGAAGGGAATAAAAGAAGAATTAGTCAGAGGAGATTCTCCAATATTAGAAGTGACGGATTTTGCAGATTGTCCATTAAATGAGATAAAGGATATGAAAAAGAAATTAAGGTTGAATAACTTAATACAAATTAATGACTGGATTTCAAAGGGGTCTACATCCCAATTGAGGGAAGAAATTTATTGAAAGTTAGAATTAAATTGGTTTCAAAAAATTCGGTTGGAAAAATGGGATAGCAAAATAAGAAAAAAGGGACAGAAAATTAGAGAGGTATCAAAGTTTGAAGAATTGATATACAGCTTAAGAAAGGGGATTGTAGTTAAGAGTGGAATGGTAAGAATGTTCACATGTGGTGGGACTGTGAATATACACAAAACTATTTGAAGATGCTAGAACAGGAGATAAATAACATCTTTAATAAAAACATAGTATTGAACCCTAAAATTGCTTTGCTGGGACAGTTAGAAGATATAAATATTGATAATAATGAAAAGGAGTTGCTATCCATTCTGCTTACTGCAACAAGGGAGATAATTGCTTTGGAATGGAAGAACAAAATAAATAAATGCAGAAAAAGATGGTTTAAACAAATATGGCGGTTGGCGTTAAATGATAAACTAACATCAGAAATGAGAGTAGAAAGAGGTGAAGTTAAGAGTAACCTTTTCTGGAAAATTTGGAGACCTTGGATAGTATATGGTATGTCAAGTGAAGACGGAATAGAGCCTGTACAAGAAGAATATGAATTTTGGGCGGATTTATAAACTTATAAATAATAATTGAGCGACAGGGGTAATTATTATTTTTTTTTACTTTATACAGGGTTGGGCGTGGGTTGGGTGGTGGGGGTGCTATGTTGTATGCATTGTATGTAATGTTATTTTGTCGGATATATGTATTGTAAAGTAATTAATAAAATTTAATTTAAAAAAAACAAATCAAGAGGAAGATTCTCTGGTCATGGAGGGATATAATGACTTTGTTTCCTACTCGACGTTGAGTCGCTGGCTGTATCGTCTACTCCATTACTGTATCGGGATGTCTGGCCAGACAGGACAGATTCAATGAGTCTATGAATCACTAACTCAACGGATTTCCATAGATGTTTCCTTATTATTCAATAGTTGATTCAATGGCTCTGCTCCTGCTGGAATTAGCATGCATTGGCTTGTTTTTGGAAAGTAACATGGTTGCACCTTCATTGTGGAAAAAACACCAATATTGTGCAAAGCTATATTATTCACACTTAGTTCCTTCTGGCCTCTGTAAAAATAAAATTGCTGTGGCAATGAATTAGCATTACGTTGCTTGCACTGATTCTTCTTGCTGATTTTTTGTAGGACTCTGCACACTCATAGCTCTAGCTGTGTTCACTAGTGAATTCTGGGGTAAAGAAACGAACCCTCAAATCCAGGTCAGCTTTTCATGGTCTTTCTACCTTGGATGGGCAGCCTTCCCAGTGCTCCTATTGGCTGGTAAGTTTACTGACCGAAAAAGGATGTAGATCTATATTCTGTGGGCCAAACCTGGCCCACGGCATGATTCCTTCCAGCCCACTGCCACCCTCGCCACACCCGGATGTGGAAGCAGGTGTGTTTACGACAGCCGTAAAATGCCCCTGCATATGTTTAAACATGGTAATATCAACCATAAATGCACCCGCGGCTGTCGAAAATGTGGAAGTGAGCGCATTTACTTCTGCTTCAGAGGTGCGTGGTCTGGCCTGCTCAGCTGTCTGGGGGAGTGTGGTCAGGCCCGTGGTGTAAAAAGGTTGGGAACCCCTGAAGTAGATGAAGAACCAAGTCAAATATTTAGGAAAGTAAATATGATACAAGGGACCAGAGTTCCTCAAACCTGGCTCTCCAGATGTTCTCGGACTTCAATTCCCAGAAGCCCTGAGCAGCAGGTGTGCTGACTTGGGCTTCTGGTAATTGAAGTCCAAGAACACATGAAGAGCCAAGTAGGATGAACCCTGCAAGGGAATGATATAAATTCCTTATTAAGTGAAGCAGGACTTGGGGAAATCAAAATATACTGCCACATAACTCTAGTTTTGACTTTATGAGCTCATCCTTCTTTTCGGTAATACAGATTTGATGGGATGAATTTTATGACACAATAAGCACGTATCATTTGCTTCCTTGGGGTCTGCAGTGGCTCAGCGTTAAGAAGCTCACCTTGTTAGCTGGAAAGCCAGCAAATTGGCAGTTCGAAACCCTGGTACTGCATGGCAGAATGAGTGCCTGTTTCTGTCTCAGCTACTGCCAACCGAGCAGTTTGAAAGCAAGAAATTGCAAATAGATAAATATGGACCACTTTGGCTGAAAAAGATCTTGGGACATGAAAGGAGCCTCATTCTGCCATCACCTGAGTGGAGTTTCTCCAGCAAAAATCATTTCAACCCAGAATAATTTCTGACATGAAATTATTATTATTATTAGCTTCCTTAAAAAGTAAAAGGTTTGTCCTAAAAAGCATTATTAATGGACTTTGGCAATTTTTGTTGTCACACAGTCGAGTCCGACCCTTTGTGACCCCATGGGCCACCGCATGCCAGGCTCCTCTCTCATTTGCCATCCTTTGCAGCCTGCCCAGGTCAGATAATAATAAATTTTGTATCAGAAATTACTCTGGTTTTGAGAATGGAATAAGAAAGTATAATTATTATATTGGTAAGAGCATGGAGATTGGTTATTGTTTCAAAAATAGAAAGTAGATTGTGAATTTGAATTGGATGATTGGTAAAAGCGATATGGAATAAGACAATAAAGGACAAATTGACATGGTTTAATTTTTTAAAAGGGGATTGGTTTAAAAAAACCACCTATCTTTAGAGGAAATATGGGGAAGTTCACATAATATATCTTAGGGAAAGGAGTAAGGCCAAAGCAAGTTTGTGTATCTTTTTGGAATGAGGGTACAAATATATAATTAAAAGGTCATAAAGACAATAGCTAAATGAAGGTATACATGAAGAGCCATGGTGGTACAATGGTTAAACTGCTGTACTGCAACCAAAAGGTTGTGAGTTCTATCTTAACCAAGCAGGGATCAAGGTTGACCCAGCCTTCTGATGTCGGCAAAATGAGTACCCAGCATTGTTGGGGGCAAAATGCTAAGTAACTTGTGAACTGCCCCGAGAGTGCACTAAGCGCTTTGGGGCGGTATATAAGTGTGGTTGCTTTGTTTTTGCTATATGATGTCCCACTGGTGGTGTGTGCACGTAGTTTATTTCAAAGATTCTTGTTTATTTTTATTTCTTTCATGTTGTATTTGTACAGTGTTATTTTTTATTTCTTATATTTGAATAAAATAATAAAAAATAAAGGTTCGAGAGAGGGGAAAGTTTAAAGGTTTATCTGTTCATTCATTGTCATCTTATTTCCCTCCTGTAACTGAGATCTCTCTCTCTCCCCCCCTCTTTTGACTAGTCTTTGGGAGGTTGAAAATACAGGCTTGATCTGATCACTCAGACATGGAGCTTTGAAGGAATTGCGTGTCAGGGAAGAAAATAATGTAATAACATTTTCCTTCATGTGTGATTTATCACATTCTCCCTCTTCATTCTCCTATCTCCCTTGAATTCTCTCCTGACAGGTATATTTAGCCTTCTTGCCCACTTCCGCTCTCCGCGGTCTGGCTACGAGACCATGTGAACCTCTGAGGACAACAAATCCACGACAACTTTGTGGTGAAGGAACAGAGCACAAAAGGGAGACTATTCCCACTTTCTTCTTGGCAGTGAAATCCCCATACCATTTTGGTGCCTTTGGCATTTACAACGTGGCTTTTTGCGATGTCTCCCGAATGAAGAGACTTTGAAAACACTGTATGCCAATTTTTGCTAAGTTCTGAGCTTGTCTAATAAAGCTATTACCCAAATACAGTGTTCAGAAATTGCCATCTTCGTTATTGGTATTTTTTCCCTTTTGCTGCAAGCTTGAATATTTTATGATTTTATTTAACATGTTATCTTGCATGGGGCCGTGGTGGCTTAGTGGTTAATGCACTGAGGTTAATGACTGGAAGGTTAGCAGGTCGGCAGTTCAAGACCTGAGTGCTGCACAACGGAGTGAGCGCCCATCGTCTGCCCCAGGGTTTGCCAACTTAGCAGTTCGAAAGCAAGAAATTGCAAGTAGATAAACAGGGACCACGTTGGCAGGAAAAGTAACAGCATTCTGTGTGCTCCAGGGCCTAGTCAGGCCCGCCACATGACCATAGAAACAACTGCAGATGCAGACCATGCTGGCTCTTGGGCTGGAAACGGAGACGAGAACTCCCCCCTAGAGTTGGAGACAACTGGCTTTCAGAAACCTTGAGTTCCAATTTTTTTTTGCATGGAAAGTAGAAGAAATAACTAGGAATCCAGATGAGCTCTAGAACGCTGGAGTTACTATGGGAACAGGGGACCGTTTTTTCTTTCATTGATACAGTCTTTGGGTAGATACCAGTAGATGCCAAGCCATCCCAGGCAACATTTACTCCAATCCTTCTTTGGGATTCTTGATGCCTAAAGAGCATGCCCAATTATTTTACGCGCCGTATTGAAGAGGCAAACAAAGACAGCTGCATTGCCACTATTCGTAAATGGCGTCTGGTTGTTTGGTTCAAGGCTCTAAAAGGTATTGGGCAGATGCGGCTGGGTGGCGTGTTTCTTTCATGCCTAGCAACGTGTCTGGGGGTGATCGCGGTCTCCACATCATACTGGGTCAAGCGATTTGTCCGGGGAATCTTCATATACCGAGGGCTCTGGATGGACTGCCTCCATGAGACTTGCACCACTCTTGAACAAATGCCATGTAAGAGTTCAGGAGCTCTCCATATTTACAACACAAGGCTGCGGTAAAAGGTCCGGATGCCATTTCGCCAATGACAAGTCTTAGGAGTGACACCTCTCACTGCAAATGAAAACAGACATTACAGTTAATGAGTGGTAAAGGCAAGAGGGTGGGCCACAGTGGGTTGGTGGTTAAGACGCGGAGCTTAACGACCAGAAGGTTGGCAGGCCAGCAATTTGAGACCCGAGTGCTACATGACAGACTAAGTGCCAGTCATCTGCCCAGAGCCTGCCAACCTAGCAGTTCAACAGCAAGAAATTGCGAGTAGATAAATAGGTACCACTTCAGCAAGAATGGTAACAGTGTTCTGTGTGCACTGGTATCTAGTCATGCCTGCCACATGACCATGGGAGTGTCTGCAGACGCAGACAATGTTGGTCCTTTGGCTGTAAACAGAGATGAGTACGTCCTCCCAGAGTCAGACAAGACTCAGTTTCCACCAAGGGAAAATTTTACCTTTACTGAATGGGAGTGGATACAATATTCCTCTTTCTCCATAAGCAAAAGTCTCTTACGTCCTCTTCTTCCTTTATCCTCTCTCTCTCCCCATCAGTCATTCCCTTATATCTTTTAGGGCAGAAGTGAGGAGTGAAGACTTTACCAGAGTTCTAGAGATCTTCATCTTGAGGTTTGAGTGGGGTGGGGAAGCTGTCTATGGAAGGGACCTATGCATGACATCACCCACATAGTTTACCAGCTGTTTCCAGGATCAGTTTTTCAAATTTCCATATATATATTTCATTCAGCAAGCAGCTGGACCAGGGGTGGCCAAACTACGGCCTGCGGGCAGGATCCGACCAAAGGTGCCAAATCATCCAGCCTGTGCTGCCTGCGCCCTGTGTGTGCAAAACATGACTATGCATGCACAAAACACTGCCATAAATGCACCCGCGGCTGTCGTAAAAGCACTTATGATAGCCATGGGTGCATTTATGGCAGCGTTTTGTGTATGTGTGGGCAGGTTTTACTTCCGCTTCCAGTGGGAGAAACCACGCGACCGGCCCGCTGAACCACATGACCAGTCCACAGCCAGAAAAGTTTGGCCACCCCTGGGCTGGATGAAGGACATTGCTCTGTCCAAGTTCTGAATGATCTATTTGCCTAGGTTTTTTTAAAAAAAAATTATTTATTTAGGCCAGAAGTCATATTAAATTAGATTGAGGACCAGGCAGTGGTGGGCATCAGCAGGTTTGCACCAGTTCACCAGAACCGGTAGCAGAAATTCCAGCTGGCCCCACCCATACAAGTTTTGAAATAAAGTAGTCCTAATTGGGGTGCGACGCAGGGCTTTCCCCCTGGACACGCCCACCATACCACGTCCACAGAGTAGGTAGTAAAAAAATATTAATCCCACCACTGGGACCAGGGCAGTGTACGATCTCCAGCCACTTCAGAAAGGAAGTGAAATCCTGCTGCCCTACATTGTGTTGCAACCTCCACCATAAGGTCTATTCTTCAGTTTGCAGAACTGCTACAATGACAAGGGAAGGAGTAGCAGTCACACCAACGTAGGGTTGCCATAATTCTCTCCCACAAACTCGGGACAGAAGTATACTCAACAAAAATGGGTGGCTATATACCGGGGTGGGAAAGCAAATTAAGCTTGTTCTTAATAGAGGGATGGGGAGCATGAAACCCACGTAATGACAAGGAAAGATTGTTCTGTGGGCACCATCCATGCATCTTTCCACCCACCCACCTAACAACCCCTGCCATGTGTCTCAACCACAATCCCAGCATGGGTTTATTTTGCTCACACGGGGTGAGAGTGGAATAAGTCGCCGGCTCCCTGAGCCCTCCTCTGAAGTACCAATTTGTCCCCCTCCGTCAAGAGCATGCTCACCATTGCCGGTGCTGAGTTCTCCTTGGTGACTTTATGTTGCTGGCAGCAGATCCCTTGAGGCTGATCCCATCCACCCCACCGGCCTCCCTGCCTGCTTCTCATCAACAACAAACGCCTGGTCGAGAGTGCTCGCACATGTGGTGATTCCATTGTAGGAAGGAAATGAGGTGGAGGGGGACATCAGACAGTAAACAAAACAAAAATCCTGAACTTTAAAATTCAGGACTTTTACATTTTTTTCTTGAACCGAATGGGACAATTTTCCTGAGCTTGAAATCGGGACAATCCTGGAAAAACGGGACATATGGCAACCCTACACCAACAACATTGTCTTGATTTTTGAAGGTTCCTTACTGCCAAACCACTGAGGAAATGCTGAGCAGAACATGGATCATGAGTGGCCTCTAGTGGTGGTTTTGCTGCCATTACTCCTCCACCTGATGGTCACTTCAGCTTGCCCATCGATAGGGCAGGACTTGTTGATTGTCCGCCCTTGGGGTGAGGGAGGGAGAAGAGACAACAAAGATAAGTGTTTACAAGTCACTTCCTCGCTCTTTTCTTCCCTAGCCTATATTGTCTTCTCCATATTTTTCATGCTGACCTCTGTTGCGACCTGTTATGGCTCTGTGATATTTGGGACATTTTGCCTCACAGATGTGCCACAATCTAAGAGGTTATCATGGGCCACCCTGACCATCACCTTGTGTACTGTCTCTGGTAAGAGAAACCATGGTTTAAACCACCTCATCTTTTACATTTTTTTTACTTTATTTGTTTTCCGCAAAGGTTCCTTGCAGAACTTTTACTTCTTGGCCAGTGTAAAGAAAGCTGTGTCTCAGTGCCCGGAAGCGTCCTGTGATATTAAAAATGCTCACGAGGAATCGGGTACATTGCCAAGGTTAATTGCACCTAATTCATAGCTATCAAGTTTGGGATTTGAAAATAAGGGAAAATTCCTGGACAAAACGGGAAAGTTGACAGCTATGCTTATATATATATATATTTGGGGGGGTCAGTAGGGGCAAAAAAAAATCAGAAGGGGCAACAATGTCACAGTCACATATATAGCATTGGCGCTATGGGGTGGGCGGGTGGGCTGTTAGCTCAGGAGGGTTTCCCCCTGGCCCCCCTGGCTACGGCCCTGACCACCCCATAGCGCTAAGTGCACTCTCCATGAATATTTTACCCCCCTCCCCTCAAACTCGTTTTACAGACCTTGGGAGGATGTAAGGCTGAGTCAACATTGAGTCCTGGTCAGTATTGAACTCATAAGGTTCTGGCTGCAGTACCGCAGTTTAAGCAAGGTTCCTCAGTTAGCTACAGCAGCTTAAGGAATTTCTCTTGCATAAATTTTATTGTAACAGGATTTTTGACCTATAGAGAACATTACAGTTTTGGAGAAGTTCAACATATGAAAATTCTTCAGCTGTCCTTTCAGCTTGCACATGGCTACATAGAATGGCTCTTCTGGGATGCACAGTATGGAATTGAACTTCCAACTTTTGACTCCGCAGTCTATTGGTTTGTAATAAACCCAGTGCCTTGATGTCCCCACTCTTGCTGTCTCCTTGGCTCTTGTCCTTCAGGGTTCTCAGGAGGCATAGGCCTGTTCAATTTCATGAGGTCTGCAACCCAGGAGCCCAACACATTCCTTTCGTGGTCCTTGGCACCCGGATGGTTCTCTGTGATTATGGTTTCCATGGCAGGTATGAAATGCCCTGCTCAAAAAATCTGACAATGCTAGGAGGAGGAAAGAGCTAAGATCAGGAGTTCTCAATCTTTTTAAGCCGGGGGTCGGGTCACGCTCCCTCAGACAGCTTCAGGGGCCGGACAGCCATTTTGCCCTTCCTCCACTACATGGCACTTCCTGGTGTGGTGGAGGCGGTGAGTTGGCCACATGAAATGGTGCTGTGGGCCACATCCGGCCCACCGGCTGCAGGTTGAGAATCCCTGGCTTAGATGAAGGTGAGCTTCTTGAAGGAAGACCTAAGAGGAAGACCTAAAAGTAGACCTTAGATAGCCTAGACCAGGGACCAGCAAACATGGTTCTCCAGGTGTTCTTGGGTTGCAATTCCCAAAAGCCCTGATCAGCAAGAGGGCTGACTTTGGCTTCTGGTGTGTGTTTTCATGTCAGACATTACTCTAGGTCAGTGATGGTGAACCTTTTAGAGACCGAGTGCCCAAACTGCAACCCAAAACCCACTCATTTATTGCGAAGTGCCAACTCAGCAACAGGGAAAAAAGAAACGTTCCCATTGGGTTGCTGGGCAGAGGGGTGGGGTGAACTCTGTGCTGGGGTGACTGCATGGGTGCCCACAGAGAGGGCTCCGAGTGGCACCTCTGGCACACATGCCATAGGTTCGCCACCCCTGCTCTGGGTTGAAAGGTTTTTTGCAGGGGACATCCAAATGAGGCTCCTTTCATATCCTCCGTCATGCAGCTCTCGGGGAATCGAACCCTGTCCTTCCAGTCTCCAAGCACAGTGCTTTTACCCACTAAGCCAACAGGGGCTTCTGGTAATTGAATCCCAAGAACACCTGGAGAACAACAGTTAGCCGTCATGGACTTATAGTCCTCAAACTTGTCTTTCCAGATGTTCTTGGACTTAAATTACCAGAAGCCCAAGTCAGTAGACCTGCTGATCAGGGCTTTTGAGAATTGAAGTCCAAGAACAGCTGGATAGCCAGGTTTGATAACTGAGGACCAAGACAGAGGTGGACTAACAAAGCATTTGGCTGCAAACTCTCACTAGCCCTAACCAGCATCGTAACTATCATTGGTGTTCCAGCACCCAAAATATTTAGAGTTCTATAGTTACCCACCTTTCCACCAGGATCCTTTATTAACCATATCAGGTTGAAATGTGATAAAATGCATTAGATAAAATATGGTTACAAAACCATAATAGAAACAGATTGAAAGTAGAATGATACAATCACAACAAAATCTTAACCTATAAAATCGAGGGTTAACCGTTGGAACTTCACATAGGCTCCTTAGCCAGGCCCCACTAGCCCACACCCTCCATTCATGCACACGCCCGAACTGGGTACGCAGGTAAACGCAGGATTGAGAATTGCACCAGGGGGGCAAGAGCCCCACAAATGCAAAAAAAGGGAAACAACTTCATTTCCCAACGTTCTTTGCGCTGCGCCGCGCCACAGCCAATCAGGCTAAGAGGCGGGAGCACAAATAACGTGGGGAAACATGCCGCAGCCAATCAAAAACCACCCGCACCGGGGGAAAAAGAGCACAAAAGGAAAAAACTACAATCCTCAGTGTCCTGCGTGCCATGAGCGCGCAGAATGGGGAGAAATGCGCCGAGCAAAAAATTAAAATAAAAAACGCACTGCCTCAGAGAAACACAGCCCGTGTTAAGGAAATCGCTATCCTGCAGATGACCTTCCTTAACGCAGTCCGGCAACAGAGGCCATGCTGCGTTAGGGAAATCCTCCACCCCACAGATGGCTTTCCTTAACTCGGTCTGGCAACAGAGGCCACACTGCGTTAAGGAACTCTCCCCCCCCGGCACGGCTGCCCTTCCTTCCCACGGGCCAGGCATCGAGCCCTGAACGCGAAAAGGAAAGACCCCCTTGCCGCTGCTGCCCACAGAAATACCTGCACCCCCAACACAAACAAGAACATTAAAAAAATCAAAAACCAAAATAATAAACATAAAAAGGAAACACAAAAACATCCAAAAACAAACAAAAATAAACAAGGAGAAACACACAGAAACACCCCCCAAAACCCAAAACAGAAAGACATACCCCCCGCCGCTGCCCACCGCCACATGGTATTGCCACGGGCCAGCCACCGAGGCCAGCCAACGGAAATACCCCCACCCCCAACACAAACAAGAACAAACCAGAACATTCAAAAATAATCAAATATAAAAACTAATAAACAGAAAAAGAAAACACAAAAACAACCAAAAACAACCAAAACTAAACAAGGAGAAACACACAGAAGCCCCCCCCAAAAAAACCCCAAAAAAAACCCCCAAACAAAAATAAACCAGAGAACTTACCAGGAGACGTCCTCACTCATCGACAACCAGAACTGAAATGAGAAAACGAGGACACTACTAACGGGAAAAAGACGTGACACCCACAGGCCATAGAGAAAAATCAGTCAAAATTAAAAATTATGCAACAGCACCACCCAGTGGCCACAGGAGAAATAACAGTCAAAATATTAAAATTAATCTAAAAGATTAAAAACAAGAAAGAAATAAGTTTTAAAAACATTCAAAAATATCCACAATTATCAAAAATGATTCAAAAATAAATAAATAAGTTCTCACAAAAAAACCAAACATATAAACAAAGTAAAAACATTGAATTTGAAAAAAACATACACTTACACACATTTTAAAAATTGTTATCCAAGGTACACCTATTAACAAAAAACCACATAGTAACACATTATTTTTTAAAATACAATAATTGAAAAAAATTATATCAACCTTTCCTTTTTTTAAAATCCCCCAAAAAAATGATCACAGTTTAAAACAGTCCATGCGTATAAATAAACATTTAAAAAAAACAATTACATACTAACCTCATTTGCATAAACATAAAACAAAAACCTTACAACACCATTTAAAACAGCCCGGCAACACCGGGCAAGCACTGCTAGTGAGATATAAAATTTACTCAATAAAATTCATCAGCTTTGCATGCAACCCCTATCTGATCAATTAAACATCTTCTCTTTTGAAAGGCCCCAACTATCAACTTGACAGTTCTACTATTTACATATTTATTTGTGCCCTAAAGTAAACAAGTCAATCTTTTATTAGGGTTCCAGTATTTCATTCTGTCTATTAATGTCTGTAAGTACTGGACTCGTATTGAGGCATATAATTGACAACTGAACAGAACATTTACAATATTTTCTATTTCTGATGTTCCACAGACACAGGTCCCTCTTGAAGTATGGGACATAGTTAAATCACCCATATTTAACCATAGAGCAGGGGTTCCCAACCTAAGGTCCAGGGGCCAGAACTGGCCTATGGTGCCATTTCATGGGGGGCCCCCACCACTGCAAGGGAATTTGAGAAACAAAATGGCCACCCCTTTGAAGCTGTTGGGACAAAATGGTAACCTTTATTGTGCAGGCAGAGCAAAATGGCCATCTGGCCCTCGAAGCTGACTGAGAGAATGTGACCCGACCCCTGGCTTGAAAAGGTTGGGATCCCCTGCCATAGAGTCTAACTGTTCAAGTCTTTCTCTTGTAAACACTGTTCTTTGATACTGAGTCAGACCTGTTGTCCATACCTGTCAAGCGCAGCTCCGAAGATTACGGGACCTGCGCAGAATGTTTCTGCGCAGGTCCATTCTACGCATGCATAAAAGCTTTCTACGCATGCGTAGAAGCGACCTGCGCTACGCATGTGTAGAAGGCTTTTATGCATGCGTAGAAGGCTTTTACGCATACGTAGAGGGCTTTTACGCATGCGTAGAAAGGACCTGCGCAGAACAGTTCTGTGCAGGTCACTTCTACGCATGCGTAGAAGCCTTCTACGCATCCCCTTCTGCACAGAAGCCTTCTACACATGCGTAGAAGGGTTCTACGCATGCGTAGAAAGGACCTGCGCAGAAGGGATGCGCAGAAACTCCTTTCTCCCCGCTGCCAAATTACAGGGTAGCGGCAGCTCCGGGCGGGAAATGGAGAAAATCGGCGCAGAAATACAGGAAATCCTGGCCAATCCGGGATACTTGACAGGTATGCTGTTGTCAAGTACTTCTCAATTTGAAAATATATTTTTTTTGTCTAACCGTTTCATCCTCACATCACATTAGTGCAATGACAGTGTGAAAATTAAAGACCTCACCTTATCCTAGGAAATGGTAGAGGCTGATCAGATAGATAGCAGTGAACCTCCTCCAGAATTTTACCTGACTTTAGCAAGAGCAATCCAAAGTGTTGACCCTTCCGTTCAGGGGTTCTCAACCTTTTTAAGCCGTGTCCCCTCAGGCAGCTGGACTGGTGGGTCCCCTGCCATAAATGCTGCTGCAAAACGTGTTTGTAAATGCATTTACGACAGATGTGGGCACATTTACGGCTGTCGGAAACGTGTCCGCTTCTGCTTTCAGTGGTGGCGGCAGCAGCGGCAATGTGGGCCACACGAAATGGTGCCGTGGGCTGGAGCCGAGCCGTGGACTGTAGGGTGAAAACCCCTGCTTCAACAACTGGAATAGATCCCTGCAAAGTTCGGACTGAAACCAAGAGCTAACTGCCTGACAAGGATGCGACTTTTAGGAGTCCCTTCCTTTACACACACACACCCCATGCACTTTTAAATTGCCATTCTTCAGCAGCTGTTTTAAATAGGCTAGCATTAGTCCATTGAGATTAGATACTGAGAAATGCCTTAGTGCCTTTAGCTGTAGACCCTTTTCAAATGTGGCCTAATGACTCTGCTTTTGCTTGGCAGGGGTTTGCCACTTTGTGGCGAAGAACTGGGAAGAAGAAGAAATAGCGGAAGCAATTCTGGCTGCCACACCTTTGGTTAGGTTGTAAGAGGACGACATGGCATTTTCTGAATGTACTTAGCAGAAGAAGAGGAGAACAGTCTGATATATCAGCAGATGATATATACAGGTGGCAAGATGCATCCCCATGCAACTTCTGTTAGACCTCGGTAGATGCATATATGAAAACCCATTCTAGACCCCACATGCGCTTGCTTTTGGGAATCACATGAAAAAGATATGGAGTCTTGGTACAACGTGTTGCTTTGGAAACACCGCGTACCACTACCGGATTGGAGAGGTGGTTTTGTTCCTATGGTGGGTGATACCTTCAGGTTTTCCCACGCAAAAAAATAACTCGCATCACAGTTCAGCAGTGAAATTCCTGGGGGTGGTGGTGGTGGTGGTGGTGTCGCTGTAGATTGAGAAACTGTATTGACATTTTCCTCAAATTTGTTCTGCCTATGCCTTTGTTCCCACGATCCTTAATAAATTCCTTTACTATGCTCCCCATGGGTCCTTCTGTTCTTATAGATCAGTGATGGAAAACCTTTTAGAGACCGAGTGCCGAAACTGCAACCCAAAACCCACTTATTTATCGCAAAGTGCCAACACAGCTACAGGTGAGGAAGGAAACGTTCCCATTGGGCTGCTGGGCAGAATGGCAGGGCGAGCTATGGGCTGCGGAGAGGGAGGAAGCACTCCCATTGGGCTGCTGGGCAGAGGGGCGGGTGAACTCTGTGCTGGGGGTAGGGAAGAAGCATCCCATTAAGCTGCTGGGCAGAGGGGCAGGCAACCTCTATGCTGGGGTGACTGCAGAGGTGCCCACAGAGAGGGCTGTGAGTGCCACCTCTGGCACAGGTGCCATGGGTTCGCCACCACTGTTATAGATTCACCCGCAGCTATCGATAATGCAACTTTCCCCATCAAGGATGGCCTTGAGAGCCACGTCTCCTGGTGACTCCAGTTCCAGGGGGCCTGTGAATCCACTCCTCAAATTTATGGTGCACTTTACAAGAGCGGTGGCTCAAGTGGTTAAGACGCTGAACTCGCTGACTGGAAGGTCAGAGTTTGATTCCCGCGTACTGCATGACGGATTGAGCTCCCATCTTTGTCCCAGCTCCTGCCAACCTAGCCGTTCGAAAGCAAGAAATTGCAAATAGATAAATAGGGACCACTTTGGTGGGAAGGTAAACAGCATTCCGTGAACTCCAGTGTTGAGGCATACCTGCCATGTGTCCACGGGAACATCTGCAGACGCAGACAGCGCTGGCTCTTTGGCTATAAACAGAGATGAGCACTGAACCCTAGAATCGGATACGACTAGCTTTCAAGCAAGGGCGACCTTTACCTTTACCGTACAAGATTTAGTCAAAACTGATGCACTTATTTTAGATACTGTATGTTAGTAGTTCTCAATCTTTTTAACCTAGGGGCCGGGTCATCCTCCCTCAAACAGCTTTGGGGGCCAGATGGCCATTTTGCCCTTCCTCTACTACATGGCACTTCCTGGTGTGGTGGAGGAAGTGGGGGCCCCACATGAAATTGCACCATGGGCCAGATCCGGCCCATGGGCTGCAGGTTAGGAATCCCTACTGTATGTAATACAACAGAACGAAAGTGTTCATATCTGTTGTTTTTTTCCATTTTCTTAAAAAAGAAACACAACCAAAAACATTACAACTCACAGAATTTGCAATTTTAAAAAAAAAAATCAATAAAATGGTTGCTATCTTCTTCTTTAGGCACCAAGATAACAATTATTCACAAATATCAGTTGGCTACAGAAAATTTTTGTTCTGTACACGTGTTAGCTAGGCGACGTAACGTCAGAATGCTCACGAACACGACACGTGTACGTTGCTGCCCTTTCCCCCAAATTCTTCGACCCCGCCCCTCGCCCTCAACCAAAGGCAAGAAGGTGGCGGAAACGCTGGGACTTTACTGGGTCGTTTCAGCGAACGTCAGGCGATGCTGATTGGTTCTGAGAAGAGGGCCGTTCGCTCCCGCCTTCCTCCTAATGAATGGCTCAGAGCCACGTCAATCAACTCCTTTGAATGGCGGCGCACGGTCTGGTTCTTTGCACGGGGGCGGGCCGGAAACGAGAATCCAACTTTGGATTGGACGGCGCCGACAACCCCGCCTTGAGAGGCGCAGCTCGGCCAATAAGGACCCTCGCTGGTGGACCTGTGCGTCTTTTGATTGGCAGAGCCGCCACGATGGGCGGAGACGTTGAAGCTCGACCGGCGGGGAGGCTGGGTTGGAACTTGGCAGAGAGGAGAGAGAGAGATGGCGGCGGCCGGAGGGCTCAGGGCGATGGTGGGAGTCAAGCGGGTGATCGACTACGCGGTGAAGGTGGGCTCGGGAAGGGGGGGGCATGAGGGGGCTTCCCTGGGGCGGCTGGGCCCTCTCCCTCGTGGGGTGTGTAGGTGTGTGTTTACCTTCCCTTTGCCCCCAAGTTGCTCTTCCCCTTTGACCTCGGTCCTACTCGAGAGTAAAACCCTACGACCTTGATGGCAAACCTTGGCACTCCAGATGTCCTTGGACTTCAGTTCCTGGAAGCCCAAGCACCCTGTGAATCCACACGAATGGGTTTACTGCAATTCATCCGGCCCGCGCTGCGCTCGTTGCTCCCGGAAGTGGAAGTAAAACGCACCCGTACAGAGGAAGGGTTAAACCGGAAGAGCATTAACTGTACAGGCACATTTTACTTCCGCTTCCGGGAGCGACGAGGACAGCGCGGGCCGGATGAATCACAGTAAACCCATTCGTGTGGATTCACTGGGCGCTTGGGCTTCTGGAATTGAAGTCCAAGGACATCTGGAGTGCCAAGGTTCGCCATCACTGCCCTAGGAGGTCAGTAATGGCCAACCTTAGCACTCCAGATGTTCTTGAACTTCAATTCCCAGAAGCCCTGATCAGCAGGTGTGTTGACTTTGGCTTCTGCGAATTGAAGTCCAAGAACACTTGGAGTGCCAAGGTTGGCCAATTACTGCCTTAGGTTTTGCCTTGAGCGCAACGGCAGAGAATGCCAAAAAACCAAAAAAAAAAAAAACTGGGGGAAGTGGAAGGTAGTAGGAAAAGAGGAAAACCAAACATGAGATGGATAGATTCCCTATGGGAAACCACAGGCATTAGATAATAGGAGCTGATCAGGGCAGGAGGTTTTGGGTTTCGTTCGTAAAGGTGAAGCTTCTCATCGCTGGAATTTTATTTAAAATTCATGTTTGATGCTAAGAATATAGTTGATAGGTAAAGGTCACTCTTGCTCTAAAGCCAGTCGTATTGGACTCTAGGGTTCAGTGCTCATGTCTGTTTATATCCGAAGAGCCAGCGCTGTCTGCATCTGCAGACACTTCCATGGACATGTAGTAGGCATGCCTCGACACCGGAAAGCACGGAATGCTGTTTACCTTCCCACCGAAGTGTCCCCTATTTATCTACTTGCAATTTTTTGCTTTCGAATTGCTAGGTTAGCAGGAGCTGAGACAGACAGGAGCTCATTCCATCGTGCAGTACTCGGGTCTCAAATAGCTGACCTTCCCCCATCCAGTCAGTGTCTTAACCACTTGAGCCCCTGCAGTTGATACTGGGTCACAAAGGCATTTGTCAGACCTGGTAAAGGTTGCCTGTGCTTGAAAGCCAGTCGTATCTGACTAGGGTTTAGTGCTCATCTCTGTTTATAGCCAAAGAGCCAGCGCTATCTGTGTTTGCAGATGTTTCCGTGTACATGTGGCAGGCATGATTAAACACATGGAACACTGTTTACCTTCCCACCAACGTGGTAGTTATTTATCTACTTGCAATTTCTTGCTTTCGATCTGCTAGGTTGGCAGGACCTAGGACAGAGACGGGCGCTCATTCCGTCGTGCAGCACTCGGGTCTCAAACTGCTGACCTGCCGATCTTCCAGTCATTAAGTTCAGCATCTTAACCACCAAGCTACCGCAGTCCCTGTAGCAAACTAACCTTGAGTTGATTCCAAATGATTGTAGCCAGCTTGTTATCTGACACTGATCATATAATGCCAGAAGTTTCTGATAAAACTTTGAATTACCGTGCTTTGAAATCCATTCGGTCTTTGTAATTCGAACCTATTCTATTGGCTTTTCTCTGTGTAATGTTTTGTATACTGTGCTTGACATGGAGATGTTACTGTGTTACTAAGATGGAATTGTTAGATATTGATATTTTGTGCTTATTGCATTATTGAATTGTATTTTTGCTTGGTTATATGTATTTTTATTTGATATGTTGTGAGCCGCCCTGAGTCGGTTTGTGCCAAGTAGGGTGGGATATAAAGCAAATAAACATAAACACAATTCTTTACATAGACAAGCAGATAATCCGTATATACAGATGTTTTTTTTCCTGACTGCAGTTACTGCAGTTCACATTCATTAGCAATATTTCTTCAGACTTGCTTGTGCAAACAAGCTTCTCCAACTGAACTCTAACCTGGAGAAGTCTAGATGCTGAAGAGTTGATTATTTCCAGGATGTAACTTTATTGCCCTCCATGCATATCAAAAGAAGCAAGATATGTGAAATCATTGGGAAGCATTCCAAAATTTCCATGTCAAGTGTGTTTGTGCAATTCCTTTTTTTTTAAAAAAAATATTTTTTATTAAATTTTTACTGAAATAAAGAAAAATCAAATAAACATATGACATCACATCATGATACAGTATACAATAAAACAAAAAAAAAATACATTTCAATATAATATTTAAATGAAGCAAAGAAAGAAAAAAGAAAATACATAAGAAAAAACATACATAAAAAAGAAAAAACATACATAAAAAAGAAAAAATGGATATTACTGTACTGTACTTTCTTCATCATTATTATATTTCTCCCTTTCAAATACTTGTTTAATTCTACCTATATTTATGTCTTACTAAAATATTTATGTCATTATTTCTCTCATTACCCAAACATTGGGGAAAAAGATGATAATAATAATAATAATAATAATAATAATAATAATAATAATAATAATAATAATAATAATAATAATAATAATAATAATAATAATAATAATAATAATAATAATAATAATAATAATAATAACCCTGTGATATATACAAAGCCCTGAAGATTGCAGTGTTGTCATAGCTCTATATTACCATTTCGAAAAACTCATGTGATCTGATACTGGTTTATCTCCTTTATCTTTCACCAAAGTATGCTCCACAAATAGTTTCCCAAAACTTACTTTCTTTAATTATACCTACCTTTTTATTCAACTCCCATGTAAGTTTGTCATTTAACGCAATTCCACACATTTCTTTATGCCATTCCTCCAGTTTTAGCACAGAATCATTTTTCCAATTTCTTGCAATACATTGTCTTCCCACAGTTAACGTTATAGACAAGAAGTCTTTTTATTTGGGTCTGTATTCATATTGTCTATTTCTGTCAATAAGGCGGCACTTGACTCCAGCTTCAGATCAAGATCCAAAATTTCCGATTTCTCTCTTTTTTTATCCAGAAAGCCATAGTCACTTTACAGCTCCACCACATGTGTTCATGTGTCCCTAGACTATCTTTACATCTCTAGCAATTTCTAATTTTAGTATTATCCATTTGATGTAACTGAACTGCAGTCAAGTACCACCTCCATAACATTTTATAATTATGTTCTTTTACCCTAACGGACAAACTTTTCATAATTCTTCTCCTCCATTTATTTTCCCAATTTTATTTCCAAAATGTTTGTATTTAAATCCTGTTCCCACATTATTCTTTTGAGAGTGTCAACAAGCATGTGGATAAGGGGGATCCAGTTGACATTGTTTATCTGGACTTTCAGAAGGCTTTTGACAAGGTCCCACACCAAAGGCTCTTGAATAAACTTACCAGTCATGGAATAAAGGGACAGGTCTTGTCCTGGATCAGCAACTGGCTAAGGGACAGGAAACAGAGGGTAGCACTAAATGGACACTTCTCCAAGTGGAGGGAAGTAAAGAGTGGGGTCCCCCAAGGTTCAGTACTGGGACCCCTGCTTTTCAACCTCTTCATAAATGATCTAGAGGTAGGAGTAAAAAGCAAGGTAGCCAAATTTGCTGACGACACTAAATTATACAGGGTAGTGAAAACTATGAGAGATTGTGAGGAGCTCCAGAGGGATCTCTTGACACTGGGGGAGTGGGCAAAACAGTGGCAAATGAGCTTCAACATTAGTAAGTGCAGAGTGATGCATGTTGGGGCAAAAAAAACCAATTACATTTATAAACTGATGGGGTCTGAAGTCTGCGACAAACCAGGAAAGGGACCTTGGTGTCCTGGTGGACAACTCAATGAAGGTGTCAACCCAGTGTGCCTCAGCAGTGAAAAAAGCAAACTCAATGCTAGGGATCATTAGGAAGGGTATAGAAAATAAGTCAGCAAGTGTCATTTTGCCTCTTTATAAATCTATGGTGAGGCCCCATCTGGAATACTGTGTACAGTTCTGGTTGCCATACCTCCAGAAGGATATTATGGAGCTGGAAAAAGTGCAGAGGAGGGCAACCAGAATGATTAGGGGACTGGAACACCTTCCTTACCATCTGAGGCTGCAACGGTTGGGCCTCTTCACTCTTGAATGACGACCTCTAAGAGGTGACCTGACTGAAGTTTATAAAATCATGCACGGTGTGGACAAAGTAGATAAGGAAAAACTGTTTTCCCTATCCCATAACACTAGAACTAGGGGACACTCCATGAAACTTTTGGGTACTAGTTCTCAAACAAATAAGAGAAAGTACTTTTTCACCCAGAGGATTACTGGTCTATGGAACTCCCTGCCAGAAGAAATGGTGACAGCTGTCAGTCTTGACAGCTTTAAGAAAGGATTAGACAAGTTCATGGAGGACAAGAGTATCAATGGCTATAATTATGGATACTTAAGGACAACCTCCGGGTTGGAGAGATAGGCAGGATATCTCTCAATATCATTTCCAGGGAATCCTAAGCAGGTGAAGGCATCTGTTTGGGAATACCCTGAAGGAAATGGTGAGCCACTGTGTGAGACAGAATGCTGGACTGGATGGGCTGTGGCCTGTTCCAGCAAGGCTGTTCTTATGTTCTTAATGTACCCTTTGTATCCTCACTAAACCCTTTATCACCATTTCACCCTTTCTTATTCTATGACGTTTCTCTTCAAATTCTGTCTTTTCTCTTTCTAAACTGGATTCTTCTTTATATCATGTATTCCACTTGTTTACTAGCATACCTTGAAACCAATTCAATTTCATCTTTGCATGATCTGACTCTTTGAAAATTCCGACTTTCATCTCCTCTATATTTTTGATCATATTATCTGTGACCAAAATATAGTCTATTCTAGAGTACGAGTTATGTACCTGTGAAAAGTAAGTGTAAGCCCTTTCTGAACCTTTAAATTCTCTCCAAAAATCTCTTAAACCCAGACGTTTAATCCATTTATCCATTATTTGCCTTAAATTTTAACTTCTTAGGATCAAAGATCACTGCAGATGATGATTTCAGCCATGAAATAAAAGGGTGACTGATTCTTGGGAGGCAAGCTATGAGAAACCTGGGGAACATAGTCAAAAGTAGAGACATCACCTTGCAAACAAAAATTCGCATAGTCAAGGCAATGGTATTCCTGGTGGTAATGTATGGTTGTGAGAGCTGGACCATTAGGAAGGCTGAGCGCAGAAGAATAGACGCCTTTGAGATGTGGCGTTGGAGGAGAGTTTTGAGAGTCCCCTGGACAGCGAGAAGAACAAATAGGTTGATCTTAGAAGAAATCAACCCTGACTGCTCCATAGAAGGTCAAATAGTAAAGATGAAGCTGAAGTACTTTGGACATCAAATGAGAAGAGAGGATTTGCTTGAGAAAGCCTTGATGTTGGGAAAGGTGGAGGGCAAAAGAAGAAGGGGGTGTCCAAAAATGAGATGGTTAGATGGTATTGTAGACACAATGGGTGCAGAACTGGTCAGGTTGAGGAGGATGTGGAGGACAATGGTCCATAGGGTCGCAAATGGTCGGAATCAACTGTGCGACTGAACAACAAAAAACCCACTTCTATTTTTTTGTCACATTAGTACAATCTATACTAGATCGTATTAAATTAAAATCACCTGCTACTATCATTTTTGCTGTTTGTGCAATTCCTAACCTTTGTCTTATACAGTATTCATGAAATACTAACTTAAGCTTTGATGGAGCCTCCTATAGATAACTCAAGGCTGTATTTACAAATCTCAGGGAGCAGAGGTGGTAAAAAAAAAAGTCCAGTCATCAAAATGTTGCCCCAAGATTAAAGTCAAACACGAGGTCTGTGACTTCTAGATCGCCAGCTAATAACATTTGCAATGCTTTGTTTGTCAATTTTCAATTATTTAGAATACATATGCAGTGTGTTACAAAGAAAGCTAACCTTGAGTCGGCACAAAACTGTTGCAACCAGATTGTTTGCTGAAACTGATCGTATCGTGCAAGTAGTTTCCAGTTTCCGCCAGCTGCCAGTCCATTTTCAGGCCTAGTTCTGTGCCTCGTTTCAAGGCCCTAAAGGGCTTTTGGAGCAAGTATTGCCAGAAGAAACACCTGCTCATTTACCTGACTGTTTGTGCATGGCTCAGAGCAATTCTGCATCTAATGTACAGATAGCGATAGACATGGATCCCCTAACCTGTCCTGTGGTTGACTATAAGGCACACAGCTCCAGAACTGTCCATCCTCTGTCCTTTTGCTGATCCTAGATCAGTGGTGGCGAACCTGTGGTACGCATGCCAGAGGTGGCACTCAGAGCCCTCTCTGTTGGCACCCATGCAGTCACCCCAGCACAGAGTTTGGTCTGCCCCTCTGCCCAGCAACCCGATGGGAGTGCTTCCTCCCTCCCCCAGCACAGAGTTCACCCCGCCCCTCTGCCCAGCAGCCCAATGGGAGTGCTTCCTCCCTCCCCCAGCACAGTTCACTCTGCCCAGCAGCCCAATGGGAGTGCTTCCTCCCTCCCCCAGCACAGAGTTCACCCCGCCCCTCTGCCAGCAGCCCAATGGGAGTGCTTCCTCCCTCCCCCAGCACAGAGTTCACCCCGCCCCTCTGCCCAGCAGCCCAATGGGAGTGCTTCCTCCCTCCCCCAGCACAGAGTTCACTCTGCCCAGCAGCCCAATGGGAGTGCTTCCTCCCTCCCCCAGCACAGATCGCACCCCGCCCCTCTGCCTAGCAACCCAATGGGAGTGTTTCCTTCCCCTGTTGCTGTGTTGGCACTTTGTGATAAATAAGTGGATTTTGGGTTGCAATTTGGGCACTCGGTCTCTAAAAGGTTTGCCATCACTTATAGCACTGCAGTGGCTTAGTGGTTAAGATGCTGAGCTTGGAGACTAGAAGGTTAGGTTTCGAAGGCGACACGGCGGATCTTAGGGACATGAAAGGAGCCGCTTTCGGGCATCCCCTAAGCGGAGTTTCTCCAGGAAAAAATCCTTTCAACCCAAAGTAATTTTTGACACAAAATTTATTATTTTAGTGGTCGCTTGTGCGTATTATTCTGTGATGATCTCTGTTCCTATGAAAAAGGAAGTTCAAATGGCAAGGCTAGTCGTAGACTGGATGGTATAGCCTGGACAGAGAAGAACCAGCAAAGCAATCACATGTCTGTGCCACCCCATAGCACAGGAGTTCTCAACCTTTATAAGCCAGGGGCTGGGTCACACTCCCTCAAACAGCTTCGGGGGCTGGACAGCCATTTTGCCCTTCTTCCACCACATGGCACTTCTTGATGTGGTGGAGGCACATGAAATGGTGCTGCAGACCGCATCCAGCCTGCGGGCCGCAGGTTGAGAATCCCTGCCATAGCGCTTAGTGCACTCTGGGCGGTTCACAAGTGAATTAGCATTTTGCCCTCAACATGCTGGTTTATCCTGTTATGGTAATAGAGTAGACCATACTGCCAGTGACTCAACCCTGAGTGTCAGGCTCCGGTTAACTAACCTGATAACCGGGGACTAAAGGCCTAGGATGATGCTTCCCGAGTGGATTAAATCCCACTTGAATCCATCTTGATGGAGGGCAGCAGCTTCATCAATACTGGCCGGGGGCCGAGGAGGACGTTGCGTGCCAAAATGGCTCGGGAATAGAAAGTAACTCGGAACTGAATCAGTGGTATGGGTGTCATGCTGCCATGCGGAAGGCAAATGGCTGATTGTCATGATGATCAACTATATTCGGAATTAGCTATGGCTCTTGAAGAAGAAGAAGGAAAGATGGAAGGCTGAGTCAACCTTGACCCCTGGTCAGGATCAAACTCACAACCTTTTGGTTGCAGTACAGCAGTTTAACCTGTACCCCACCAGGGTTTCAAGAGCTGTAGGAAGGACAGGGCACTCTCTTTTATTCTGATTTTCCTGCTCTTCCCCCTTCCCCCCAGCTACCAGGATAAAATCCCAGTTGGCTGCCTAGAGTAGCCTCTGGGAAGCAAGTAAGTTATTTATTTTTAATATATTTTAAAAGGACAGTGGCTACAGTCTTCTTTGAAACCTTCATAAAAGGGTTCAAAGAAGACTATAGCCACTGTCCCTTTAAAATACAGCAATACCTCGGATAATGCTAAAACCTGGTTCCACGAGTCTTAGCGTTAACCAATTTTTAACGTTATGTGATACAGTTATCGCACATGATTAAAAAAAAGCCAGCTTCCTTTGGGGGAAGCGTGGGGCGAGCACATGCTTCCTTTAGGAAGGAACTAAAGACCTGGCTGGCGGGCCAAGTTTGGGGTGCGGATGGGGATGGGGGTACCGTTGGGTGGTTGGTATAGAGAAGTATGCCTTCCCCCAAGGTCCCTTCGGTTCTTGCGCACCTTTTAGGGGTGGGTTTTTTAACTTTTAACTTTGTTTTATCATGTGTCTTTTATGTATTTACTGTCCGCTATGTAAACCGCCCTGAGTTGGGTTGTACCTGAGTGGGCGGTATATAAGCGTGAAAAATAAATAAATAAAAATAAATGCGCCCGCTTTCCCCCAAACCAAACTGGGGATCACAGCGTCTGATCCCCGGCTTGGTTTGGGGGAAAGCGGGTGGGCGCACTCGCCCACGGCTTCCCCCAAAACCAAGCCGGGGATCAGACGCTGTGATCCCCTGCTTGGTTGGGGGGAAAGCAGGTGGGCGCACCTGTGCACATTCCCCCATACCAAGCCGGGGATCAGATGCTGTGATCCCCGGCTTGGTTTGGGGCAAAGCGGGTGCGCGTGCCCGTGTGCATTCCCCCAAATCAAGCCAGGTATCAGATGCTTCATAAAAGGGTTCAAAGAAGACTGTAGCCGCTGTCCTTTTAAAACACTGTATATTAAAAATAAATAACTTACTTGCTTCCCTGCTGTTCTACCACTGTCTGTCTTTACCCATTTCTTCTGTTCTTCCCCTTGCCTGGATCTGATAGTGATGCTGTGGACATAAAACTTTGGTGATTTCATCAATGACTTGGCCGCATGAAAGGTATCTTTCATCTACCTTTCATCTGCCTTCATCCACCACCACCCCCATCTCTTATGTGGCTGTTGATTTAACACCAAAGGATCCATGGCAGAACGGCTCTTTTAAATCCGTCTGGGTTCTTTTTCCAGGAGGCCCACAGGCACCTTTGGCATTTCGGCATTCTTGTTTTCAGGAGTCTAAAAGTTCAGTAAATACACAAAGCGATTCTTTGGAGGTAGATCTCAAATGCTGTGAACATGCTTTAATAGCTGCCCTCTCGATGCCCCTTTCTGGAGTTGCCCCAATTGCCAACACCATCTCTGAGCGTGTCTGTGAACCAGCAGGTCATGTCAGCAATTTCTCTGCATAATTTCATTCCCATGCGTGGCTGGAGATAATCATGTAGAGAAAAATAATCACCCACAATGAATTGGAGTGGAAGAGGTGAAGGGAGGCTTCCGAACTCTTACCCTCTTTCCATCTGTGGTGTGTGTGCTTTAATTGTGTTTGCTTTATTAAACTGTTTTAGTTATGGCTCACTTAGGGAATCTGGCTTGAGACTAAATAGTAAGGTAAAATGGCATAAATAACTAACCAGTCCACTCAAAATCTTGCATACAGGAACTGTATCAATTATTATCATCTTGTGTTCGTGGTAAAATCAGGAGCGGCTACAAATGCAGAGAGCCACGGTGACTTAGTGGTTAAGAGGCTGAACCTGACGACTGGAGGGTCGGCAGTTCAAGGCCCGAGTGCTGCGACAGGGTGAGATCCCATCTGTGACCTAGCTCCTGCCAACCTAGCTGTTCGAAAGCAAGAACTTGCAAGTAGATAAACAGGTACTGCTTCAGTGAGAAAGGTGACAGCGTTCTGTGCACACCTGTGTCTAGTTATGCCTGCCACTTGACCACGAAAACATCTGCAGATACAGACAGCACTGGCTCTTCGGTTGTAAAGCCGGAGTTCCCAACCTATGGCATGTGGGCCGGACCCCCTGTGGCACCATTTCATGTGGCTTGCCACCGCTGCACCTGGAAGTGGAAGCGGATGCATTTACGTCAGCCGTAAAAGCGCCCCCCACGCATGTGTAAACACGCCCGCGCCTGTCGTAAATGGAGAAGTGGGCACATTTATGGCTGTCATAACAGCGCCTGCTTCTGCTTCCCGGGGGGCATGATCAGGCCTGCTCAGCTGTCCATGGGTCATGGTCAGGCCCATGGTGTAAAAAAGGTTGGGGACCCCTGATGTATAGGGACATGAGCACCACCCCGTAGACTTGGACACAACTGGATTTTGAGCAAGAAAGATCTTTACAAATGCAGACTACAGCACTGGATGAGAGATTTGCTCTTAAATTTTTTTAAAAAGGGGCAAATTTGAGGTCTTAAATTTGTGTGTCGTTCAATAGCTGAAGGACTTGAGATCTTTGGTGGAGCTCACGGGTGGAACAGCTTCCCTACAGGTGTGGGATTATTGGTGTAGTTCCCGTGCCCAGTTGCCTTGGGAAGCCTGTATTCTCTATATTGCATACAGAGCTTTGCCCCTCAGTCCTGGGTTGGTCTGGCTTGCTCTCTCACTGTAACAAGTTTCCCCTCTTTGCAGGTGCGGGTGAAGCCAGACAAGACAGGTGTGGTGACAGATGGGGTCAAGCACTCCATGAATCCCTTCTGTGAGATTGCGGTGGAGGAGGCAGTGCGCTTAAAGGAAAAGAAGCTCATCTCTGAAGTGGTTGCCGTAAGCTGTGGCCCACAGCAGTGCCAGGTAAGACTGCATCCCCCTCACTCACACACACACTGGAGAGAACAGTCACATGTGGGGCAGGGGATAAAGTTAACCTTAAAGAAGAAAAAGGCAATTAAGCAGTAATGATGTATTCCAATCTCTCCTTGCACCCTTCAGCTGACCTGCCGAACTTCCAAGAACTATTGTTAATGTCTGTGACACACAGATCTTACAGTGTGCCAGGACATTGGATTCTGCAAAATGGCCTGATCCCCTTGTACTTACTGCAGGACGGAAATGAGCTCCCGTCTTCATCCCAGCTCCTGCCAACCTAGCAGTTCGAAAGCAAGAAATTGCAAGTAGATAAATAAGGACCACTTCGGTGGGAACGTAACAGCGTTCCGTGTGCTCCGGTGTCTAGTCATGCCTGCCACATGACCACGGAAATGTCTGCAGAAGCAGACAGCGCTGGCTCTTCGGCTTAGAAACAGAGATGAGCACTGCACCCTAGAGTTGGATACAACTGGCTTTCGAGCAAGGGAAACCTTTACCTTTACCTTACCCCTTGTACTCCATAAAATACGCTGCTAGGGATGTAAAAATGAGTGGTAATAATTCATCACAGGTCTGCACCAGAGGATGTGGTGGCTGAGCGGTTAAGAAGCTCGCCTTGTTAGCTGGCAGTTCGAGACCCAGATGTTGCATGACGGAATGAGCGCCCGTCTCTCTCCTGCCAACCTAGCAGTTTGAAAGCAAGAAATTGCAAGTGGTTAAATAAGGACCAGTTTGGTGGGGAAAGATCTTAGGGACATGAAAGGAGCCTCATTCGGGCATCCCCTGAGTGGACTTTCTCCAGCAAACAACCTTTCAACCCAGAATAGTTTCTGACATGAAATTATTATGATACAGGTCTGCACCTAAAATAAGGAGAAAAGTAGCAGCAGACGCAGAGAGAACTACGTAAGAAAGTGACTCTTGAGATTCTCTGAATGTGCCTCATGTCCTCCAACTAAGATCCAGGAAGAGGTTTATGGCAAGAACAAACGTTATTGAGGGTACGCAAGAGCAAAACTAAATTAGAAGATGGAAGAAAGCTCGCTATGGAAGAAAGCTCGCGCTAAACAAGGAACAACATTAAAGGAGGATATGGCTAAGGAATTTGACCTCCTCTTTGTCACTTGGAGGACCCTAAATAGGCTGAAGGTCGGAGTCCCTAAATGTAAGATGCGCATGCTTAAGTGGGGACTACTGATGGATAAGAACACACTATGAATGTATAGAATCCGGCTCATTGCTGGCCTGCTGATCACTACCGGAAACATGTGCCAAAGAGGATTTAAGGTTCGCCAATGACAAAGCCAAGAAGGTGGCTTCAGTCTGGCCGTTTAAAGTTTGACCTGGACACGGAAGAAGAAAAAGAAGATCTGCTACATGCTAGGAATAGTTGTTTTTCTGCCTTTTTAGCCACGGAAGGCATAGCCTTCATAAAGGGATTGAGGGTAATACAATTATTAAGACCCATCACAACACACCCGCCCTAAAAGAAGGAATGTCTCTCTTGGTGGCTAGAATGGCTCATCATCTCAAAGCCTTTCCCCAGTTTCTCCTTCAAATTGGGGCCGAGCCTTGTTCCTGCACATGGGCCGACGTGCTGAATGGGGCAATCAAAATAATTGATTCCAAACCAAGGGTTTTCTGCAGCTGACCGTGAAGAGCTATTTGGATGAACGGTTGCTAAGGAAGGTGATGGCCACGAGATGGCATCAGCTGTTCAGGAAAAGGACTCTGTAGAATGCATGCCTGCTGCATTGTGTTGAGGAAGCTCTGTTTGCCCGTTTCCTCTCAATGTTGGGCATGAATGTCTGAAGCAGTGCAGGAGCCTGATTCTCAATGCTTACTCTTCTTCTATTGTGTCCCAATCAAACCCTGGACTACCAAAATGAAGCCACTTTCTTGGCTTTGTAATTGGCCAGACTTAAGTCCCCACTGGTACATGTTTCTGACAGTAATCGGCAGACCACTAAATGAGTCAGATTCTGTATGTCTACATTCATAGTGTGTGTTGTTGTCTGCCAGCAGCCCCCACTCGAGCATGTTGGTCTTGCATTTAGGCACTCCGACCCTCAACCTATTTAGGGTCCTCCCAAGTGACGTAAGAGAGGTTGAGTTTATCTGCCATATCTTCCTTTAATGTTGTGACTTGTCCAGCGAGCTCTATCCTCTATCTACCAATGCTTATTCAGGGCAAGGGATTGCGGTTGCCTGAGACATAGATAGCAGACAGCCATCCATATCTACAAATGTAAAGCAAGGATGTACGTTCGTATGTCCTGAATGCAGCCCCACACCCCGCAACCCACCTCCTGACAACCGGGCGGGGTCTATCTTCTTGCACGTCCCACTGGTCAAAGAGGGGGTTCTGGAAGCCACGGGTGTGGTGTAAGCCCCACCAGCAGGGATTGCCGGTTTCACATCGCCGGTGTGACGTCGGCATGCCTCATCAACGAGCAACCACAGCTGGCAAGGGTGCTTCTTCGGTGCGCATGTGCGTGCCAGCGCACATGTGCGTGCCAGCGCACATGTGTCACAACCGGGCCCCCGCGCCCACAACGGACTGAAGGGCGCCTCCTGAAGCCACCTCCTGCCAAGGCAGACGGCTTCCGTGAGCCGCGGCATGACAAGGCAGCCCCATAGGTGCCGCCTCAGCCCTGCAGCGCCGCCCAGCCTCAGCCAGGGACAGACAGCCCACCGGGACAATGACAGAGTGCACAAACTATCCCCCCCGGCCTCAGAAGGTAAGGTCAGCGCAGGAGAGAGGGGCCCCTGCAGTCTCCCCGGGCCGGATTGTGTCCATCCCGGACGAAGGATGGGCACCTCTGCTAGTATGCTTTAAACCAGGGGTCCCCAACCACCGGGCCATAGACTGGTACCAGGCCACAGGTTGACCTCACCCGGGTTGCTGGGGTTTGTGTTGCTGGAAGCCCCAATGGCAGCCTTCTGCCCTCAAGTGTTCCACCATGTCTGCCCAGCGAATGAAGTGAGAGCACAGGCTTCAGAGACAGCCGAGCCCTTCCTCCACGTTGCTTAACTATGGCTCTTATGATACTTATGTACTTTATTGTATTTTATCATGTGCTTGCATTGTTCAATCCCACCACCTCCACTTACCGGTCGGTGGATTTTTCTATTTTATTTTATTTTGCTTGAAACCAGTCTGTGGTGCAAAAATTGTTGGGAATCCCTATAATTAACAATTTCATGTCAGAAATTATTCTGGGTTGAAAGGATTGATGCGGAAGAAACTCTGCTCACGGAACGCCCAAACGAGGCTCCTTTCATGTCCCCAAGAGCTGGGACAGAGATGGGATGCTCAGTCTGTCATGCAGTACCCGGCTTTCGTTCTGCCAACTTGCCATCCTTGCAGCTAATGAGATGAGCTTCTTAACCACTGAGCCACCGCAGCCCCTGTTGGGAACCCTTTCTTTAAAGGTTGATTTCTTTCCCAGCGCATGGCTTGGAACAGGAGGGATTTGGGTATTTTAGCCAGCATTCATATCCAGGAATGGGAAATGTTTAGTTTGAATATTACATCTCCAGGGATTGCATGCAACTAGGTCTAGGCCAGGCATGAGAACCTTCAAGCTTAAAGTTTGCCTGTGATTTTCTTTCTGAATCCTGTAATGCACCAACTGGAGCCGAGCATTATAAAGCAGCTTGGAGTACAACTTCACAGGCTCTCTGGGTAGCAGCCACTGCCTCCTGCCACAAATTATGCTTTAGGGTGACCTTCAAATACAAACACAAATTTGCATTGGAGTGATTATCAAAGAGAAATTCAAATAGTCTAACAGAGAGGGGAGCATTTTTGTTACTGTCATGAAATAACTGGATTTTGGAACGCTTTGTAAATCTGTTGGAAATCCAGCAGTGTATAGATAGATCCTGAATTATCCTCTGTTAATGCTCGGACTAGGAAATTGCTCAGAGGCAAACGAGGAAAGGGAACCAGCATCGTTTCTAGTCCTGCAAAAGAGGGAATTTTCTCAAGATACAATTTGTCATAACGTATACATGGGGACTGCGGTGGTTTAGATGCTGAACTTGACAACCGGAAAGTGGGCAGATCAGCAGTTCGAGACCCGAAGTGCTGCACAACAGAGTGAGCTCCTGTCCTAGCTCCTGCCAACCGAGTAGTCAGAAAGCAAGAAATTGCAAGTAGATAAATAAGTACCACAATGCTCTGTGCGCTTTAGCATCTTGTCATGCTTGCCTCGTGACCATGGGATTTTCTGTAGATGTAGAGAGCGCTGGTTCTTTGGCTGTAAATGGAGTGGGACATGACTGGCTTTCGAGTAAGGGTGACCTTTACTGGCCGGAGCACACAGAACGCAGTTACCTTTCCTGCCAAAGTGGTACCTATTTATCTACTTGCAAGTTTTTTTGCTTTCAAACTGCTATGTTGGCAGGAGCTGGAACAGGTGGGAGCTCAATCTATCGTGCAGTACTTGGGTCTCAATTGAGCTGGCTCTTTGGCTGTAAACGGGGATGGACACCACCCCTCTAGAGTCAGATATGACTGGCTTTCAAGCAAAGGTGATCTTTACCTTTTCTTATGCGTATTAAAGGATGTGATGCTGCAGAAACAGTGACTAGCTTGCAACTGTTCATGGTGCCATCAATCCTTCACATATTAACTTGGATGTTAGTACTGTGTTCACTGGACTTACGGCCACTGAGTTCAATTTGAGTAGTAGATATGCCCCTTAAAGAGCATCATTGGGATGATCAGTGATGTAGACTGTGGAACTTTCCTACTCCTTTTGAAGCCCTACACTTAGGTAAAAGTATTCCTTGCTCGAAAGCCAGTCATGTCTGACTCTAGCGTTCAGTGCTCATCTCCGTTTACAACCAAGGAGCATGTGCTGCCTTTGCCTGCAGACATTTCCATGGTCACATGGCAGGCATTACTAATAGTGTTCATGGAACACTATTTACCTTCCTACCAAAGTGCTGCCTATTTATAGTAAAACCTCACGTAACAAAGGGCTCGGATAGCGAAAAACTTGCATAGTGAAAGGAAAATGGAGAAAATGGTGCCTCGTATAGTGAAAGTTTTCATTATGCGAAAATAAAGTTCCTGTGGGAAATTTTTGCATGATGAAAATTTCCTACGGGGAAATGCATGCAACAAAAATATTTGCGTTATGAAAATTTCCCTATAGGAATTTTTCATTGTGCGCATATATTTTCGTTGTGCGAATTTTCCTATAGGAGATTTCGTTAGGCAAAAATATTTGCACATAACGAAAAATTTCGCTGTACGAAAGAACTTGTGGAACAGATTGATTTCATTATGCGAGGTACAGTACTTACAATTTCTTGCTCTCGAACTGCTAGGTTGGCAGGAGCTGGGCCAGAGATGGGAGCTCACTCCGCTGCGCAGCTCTCGGCTCTCGAACTGCTGACCTGCCGACCTTTCGGTCATCAAGTTCAGCATCTTAACCACTGAGTCGACACATTCCCTTTGGGTGACATTACAGTAGCATAATAAGCTATCCTGGTGTCTGAAAGTAACTGATTCCAACATGCCTCCCATTTCTCCCCTTCTTCCAAGACCTGGCTCTGTTCTCTTTTTCTATCAGCTCTGGCATCCTGACAGCCCCACCGTCTCCAGCTATTTTCTGCATCGCTGCTCTCACTTCCCAGTGACCTTCACTTGCTAGGTAGCTCTTACGATCCCTTTCTATAGTCCTTCCCCGGTGGCACTCTGCTGACATGCCTCCATCTCAGAGATGGAAAGGATACGGGGTCTCCCATCTCTCAGATTCCCCACCTCCCAATTGTGAAATATGCTTTCAGTTATATCAAAAAAAGCTGGCAGGTGCAGGAATATGTTTACTACTGCTGACTCAGCACATGGCGTTTGATGTTTGTGTTTATGCGAATGTGTGTGTGTGTGTGTGTGTGTGTGTGTGTGTGTGTGTGTGTGTGTGTGTGTGTATATATATATATATATATATATATATATATATATATATATATATATATATATATATATATATATATATATATATATATATATATATATATATATATATATATATATATATATATATATATATATATATATATATATATATATATATATATGCCGTGTCTTGGCTCTGTTCCCAGTGGAGCAGGCATCAACCTTTCCCGTAAGAGGCTGTTATTACTCTTTTTAACCAACCTAGAGGGGAAAAACTCCGAGATTCTTACACACCTAGATCATTTATCATTAAAACTCAGCATTGATTTTTTGTTTTGTGTTATTTCTTGCCTAACATGGGGCAAGCGTAAATATGCTGTATGAACAACGTTCAGGACAAAGCATATGGGGTTCTTTGGCGTTTCTGGCTTCCCCGTCTTCCCATTAATTCTTGGCCCTTGTTTCCTTAATGAAAGCATTTCCTTGTTGTATATAGTTGGTTGCCAGGCAAGCACATAATAGGTCTTAGGTGTGGGTAAAGACTGACGTAATGACAACTGATCCGCACGGTATTGTCCCTTCCCCTTTCCTAGTTTTCCAGTGGCGTTTCAGCCACTCACACTGATAGTTTGGTTTAGCACAAAAAGATGATTGCACAAACCCTGAATTTGGGATTGCATAAGACAGGGGTGCCCAAACTACGGCCCGTGGGCTAGATCTGGCCCATGGACCATAGTGACTGGTCCTCTGAACCACGAGACCAGCCCGCGGCCTGAAAGGTTTGGGCACCCTTAGTATAAGGTATCCCAAGGTATTAATAGAAAATGTCTATGCTGATCAGGGCTTCTGGGAATTGAAGTCCAAGAACATGTGAAGAGCCAGGTTTAAGGACTGAGGACCTACACCCGTGATGACAAACCCTGGCACTCAAGGTGTTCTTGGACTTCATTTCCCAGAAGCCCAAGTCTCTGTGAATCCACATGAAGTAAACTCATTCATGTGGATTCACAGAGACTTGGGCTTCTGGGAATTGAAGTTCAAGAACACCTGGAGTGCCAAGGTTCACCATCACTGACCTAGCCATAGGTGGACAACAAAGCATTGGGCCACAAACTCTCACTAGCCCTAACCAGCATCGTAACTCATTGTTGCTCCAGCACCCAAAACATTTAGAGGTCTATAGTTTAGAGGTCTATAAGTCCTAGTATGATGCTCTTCAAGTTATTAGCCACACCACTAGCACAGGCGTTTGAACGTGAAGAGCCCTGAGAATCAGTGGAGAACAGTCTATGCTTGAGGCTTGGAAGCAGAAAGCTTGTCTTTCAGCCCGCTTCCCTCGACAAGTCAGATGTGTCAGGTGTGAGGCTTGCTTCAACTATCGTTCTCTCCTCAGGAGACAATCCGCACAGCCCTTGCGATGGGAGCCGACCGAGGATTGCACGTGGAGATCCCTGCAAAAGATTACGAGAGTCTCGGCCCTTACCAAGTTTCAAAGATTCTGGCTGCGCTGGCCAAGAAGGAAGGGGTTAACCTTCTGCTGCTGGGCAAACAGGTGAGGCAACCTAGCAGGAAAAGACTGCGCTCTGCATAGATAAGCGATGTCATGTGGGAATGAATGTAGGCCACTTTGATGCCTCTATGAATCTGAGACTTCAGTCGAAGAACACGTTGCTGGCCATTAAGATTTCTGAGAAGTTAAAGGCCAGAACTCCCAACAGATTGATGTATTATTAAACTCAGGTCTTGCCCTCCCATGAAAAGACTGTCAGGAGTTTGGCCAACAGACAGCAGCCTGCACGGGTCTGGCACCAAGGAGAGTGGCTGATAGGCATGGGATCCATATTTATCCCAAAGCTTGCAGTGTGAGGAAGTTACCATAGCCCCGGACTTTAGCATACAGTGGTTAAGGTCAAGAGAAGAGAGGTTGAGCCAAACGTATGCTAGTCCAAGGTTTAACTTGTAAGCAATAAATTGCCAACAAAATGTTCCGACGGGAGCTGATCCATAAAAGGTTTAGGTCTGATTCCCAGCCAAATTTGGCAAGATTGAGAAATGTTTGGGAATTAAAAGAAGTGGACAACTTTATCACTTCCACAACATCACCTGTACATTTTCTCTTTCCAGGCTTGGCGGTCTGGCCAGGTTATCCTGCTATGGTAATAGAGTAGACCAGGGGTTTCCAACCTACGACCTGTGGGCCAGCTGCAGCCCACGGTGCCATTCCATCTGGCCCATCATCAGCCGTAAAACATGTATGCGCAAATGTGCCTGTGGCTGTAGTAAACGCGGAAGCAGGCACATTTATGACAGCTGTAAATGCAGCTTGCTTCTACTTCCAGAGGGCATAGTCCTGCCTGCTCATCTGTCCGAGGGCGTGGTCAGGCCTGCGGCGTAAAAAGATTTGCCACCCCTGGAGTAGACCATACTGCCAGTGACTCAACGCTGAGTGTCAGGCGGTGGTTAACTAACCTGGCAACCCTGAAGATTAATGGCCTTGGGTGCCGATGTCTACAGGGAAGGGTGATGGTTCCCAAGTGGATTAAATCCCACTTGAGCCCTTCTTGATGGAGGGCAGCAGCTTCATCCATACTGGCCCTGGGCTGATGAAGACTTTGCATGCCGAAACAGCTCAGGATCAGAAAGTGACTCATGGAACTGGATCAGTGTTACGGGTGTCATGCTGCGATGCAGAAGGCAGATAAAAGGCCACTGCATTATATTCTCATGGCTGATCGCCATGAGGATCGTCTGTATTCTGATATGGCAGAAGAAGAAGATTTGGAGGACACGAGGTCTTACTTTCTGAGGGCTAAAACTAGGCAAGACAATTGTTTTTCTGGTTTTGTGCTCTGTCATATAGTTTACCAAGTTGAAGCAGAGGGGCAGGGAGGCAAATTTACCCACTGCAAAGTGGACAAAGTAGCCCATAATGAGATGTACATTTGCTTCCTAAGTACAGGCTGAGCCTTCCAAGAGAATCATAGAATAACTGAGTTGGAAGGGGCCTTTTAGGCCAGGGGCTCTCAACCTATAGCTCACAGGCTGGATCCGGCCCATGGCACCAAAAAATTCGGCCCTTGCTCCAGCCAGCGGCGGAATCGGCTGCGGACTTGTTCATGGCCATCATAAATGGCGGACAACCAGTCCAGCCCCCTCAACTGTTTGAGGAAACATGCTCCAGCCCCCAACTTGAAAAGATTGAGAACCCCTGTTTTAGGCCATTAAGTCCAACCCCTTGCTCAATATAGGAATTCAAATCAAAGTAGACCTGACATATGGCTGTCCAATTTTCACTTGAATGCTTCTAGTGTTGGAGCGCTCAACACCTCTCGAGGCAGTTGTGATGCTTTAACCATGAAGAAGTTTTTCCTGATCTTCAGCCTATATCTGGCTTCCTGCAACTTGAGCCCATTATTACGTGTCCTGCGCTCTGGGATGATCAAAAACAGAATTTTTTCAAGCTCATTCGTTCCTTTCGAGATGCCATCTTCTTTTCCAATTATGTAGTCCTTGGAAAGCCTGGGTATTTGGGTCAGGTTTAGTCTGGGCAAAATCCCGAGAAATGTCCAAAGGGCAAAGTTCAAGCTATCTTGCCCTCTAAACGTCTTTCTGCCACGGGCATCAGAAGGCCAACTAAACTTCCCTGTTTCCTGTGTGTCTGACTTCCACTTTTCATGTTTCTATTCCATAGGCCATTGATGACGATTGTAACCAGACTGGGCAAATGACAGCGGCGTTCCTTGACTGGCCTCAGGTAACACATAGCGGTGAATCACAGTCCTTACAGATTTCTTCAATGGGTAGAGAAGGGGCTGCCTATCAAGGAAGACACATTCAATTTCTAGAGATGCAGGTAGCAAAACTTGGAGAAAATGGATATAATAGAGCGGGACAATTGTGATGGTATAAAACAGTGGTGCCCAAACTATGGCCCGTGGACCCAATTAGGCCCGCACATCTCATTAATCTGGCTCGGGCTGAAAACCCGGGCCCTCTCCGGACTTCCCCCACTGCCTGACATAGTAATACGTCACCTATGGGGGCGGCGGTGATCGGGTTTCGCTCCTGCTGGTCCGAGCAGCCTCCGCTTGGTCCCAGCGCTTCAGAAGCCTTTGGCAACATGGATCACCGTGTTGCAGCAATTTTCCGAGCCTTCTCCATCTCAAAATCCCCGGCACTGGAAGGGTAAACCTGGCTCGCCACACTGACGTCAGCCTTGGCGCGCCAAGGGACTCTCCTTGTACTGCGGGTTTTGAAATGGAGAAGGCTCGGAAAATTTCTGCACCGCAGCGATTCACGTCGCCAAAGGCTTCTGAAGCACTGGGACCGAGCGGAGGCTGCTCAGACCATCGGGATTGAAGCCCGATCACTGCTGCGGCTGATGTCGAAACGGACAGCAGCGGGAGCAGCCCACCTCTGGCCCCTGCAGCTGCATGTTGGGGGCGGGACCAGCCCGCAGGAAAAAAAAGCTTGGGCACCCCTGGCATAAAGTATGGGGCCATGGCTTCTGGCTGTGTCACCTTTCATCAGAGCTGGAATACCTGCTCTTTTTGCTCCAGTGGTTCAAACTGGGAGCTCCCCAGTATTCCCCTCTAGGTGTCGGGAACAACCAGCAACAAGGAATTGTGTGTAGATGAAGATAACTCCTAACTTCATTTTGTAGATCGGGGTGCCCAAACTATGGCCCGTGGGCTGGATCCGGCCCCTGACGCCCAAGAGCCATAGTTTGGGATCTTGCCCAAGGGCCATAGTTTAGGCACCCCTGGTTTAAGCAGAGCAAATGGCAGCTTAAAATCTATCTCATCCTGTTGTAAAAGAGATTGCAAGGTGTGTTTTACATCCACTTCCGGTGGGAAGAACCACATGAACCAGAAAAGTTTGGGCACCCCTGTTGTAGATGGCTTAGGCAACTAAACTGTTCTTGTTTGTTCCTTCTTTGCTGTGTTCACAAATTCCATTACTGGATTTTTTTAAATATATGTAGTTTCTCATTGGGACTATGGTGGCTTAGCAGTTAAGACGCTGAGTTTGATGACTGGAAGGTTAGCAAGTCAGCAATTCGAGACCCGAGGGATGTAATGGAGTGCATTCCTGTCGTCTGTCCCAGCTCCTGCCAACCTAGCAGTTTGAAAACAAGAAATTGCAAGTAGATAAATAGGTACCATTTGGGCAGGGAATGGTAACAGCTTTCCGTGCACCCTGGCGTCTAGTCATGCCTGCCACATGACCACGGAAATAACTGCAGAGATGAGCACTGCCCCTTACAGTCAAACATCATTGGCTTTCAAGCAAGGGGAGACATTTATCTTTACTAGTTTCTCATTGTGGTACATACTGTCTGGTGAATTATTTGATGGAAAGGTAGGTTATATATCTGTTAGGTGAATGTGAGAACTACCTTATCTTATTTTGAAGTTAGGATGGGGAACCTCTGGGTCAGAGCGGATAAATTTGGTATCAGAAACGTTGCCTCAGAGTGGAGTCCAGCGACGGGCAGAACCATAAACCCCAACATTTTTTGGTTTGAATTTATCATTGCTTTTGACGTTGCTGTTCACACTATTAGAATGTGCAAGCAGATCCTTTACAGCAGGGGTTCCCAAGCTAAGGCCTATGGGCTGGATCCGGCCTATGGTACCATTTAATGTGGTTCCCCACCCCTCCAAGGGCATTTGAGAAACAAAATGCCCCCCCCCCCCCGAAGCTGTTGGGACAAAATGGCCATCCAGCCCTCGAAGCTGACTGAGAGAACATGACCCGGCCTCCGGCTTGAAAAGGTTGGGAACCCCTGCCTTACAGAAAATACATCACCAAATGATGATGACGGGGAAAGGATTCCAAGTGGAGAACTTGGTGGGCTTCCAAAATGGTTGGATTTGACCTCAGTGCCAAAGGTTCTCTATCCTGTCTTAAACAAAGGCTTAGTTGTCACCATCTTTCATGATGAATAACCAATCTCCAGTCATTTGTTTCTGTTTGTTTATTTTTTTTCTCAGTCCATGGCCTAATTAATGACCTAATTAATGGGCCAATGCAACTGGGATGGCCGGGAGCAAAATAACCCATTGAAATCTTATTAACACTGTGTTTGCCAAATTTCTAGAGATGTGGAAGGCACTTCTTTGGCTGTTTGACAACAGTTACAAAATTGTATTGAGAGCTTGGTCTTCAAGTGACCATACCTGTCAACCGCGGCTCCAGACAATCCGGGACCTGCGCAGAACGGTTCTGCGCAAGTTGCCTTCTACGCATGCGTAGAAGGCTTTTACGCTTGCGTAGAACCCTTCTACACTTGCGTAGAACCCTTCTACGCATGCATAGCCGGTGCATGCGTAGAAGGGTTCTACGCAAGTGTAAAAGCCTTCTACGCAAGCATAAAATCCTTCTACGCAAGCGTAGAAGGCGACTTGTGCAGAAGGGATGCGCAGTACCTCTTCCCCCACGCTGCCAAATTCCGGGGTTTTGGCAGCTCCGGGTGGGAAATGGCACAAATCAGCGCCGAAAAATGGGAAATCCCGGCCAATCCAGGAAGGTTGATAGGTAACAAGTGACCCAGCCATTCCCTTCCTGTATCTTGGAGTTCTGTCCCACCATAAGTGTCACTTCTGTAGATCTTGTCCCCTAACCAAGGCAAACAAGATACCTCTTGCTTGGAACGGTTGCCAACCACATGAACTAAGTTAAGCCAGCCGAACCATAAAATCTTCTTTATGGAAGAACTTATTTTGCTGGGGAATTGGCTATTTGTATAAAATCATGCTCGGTGTGGACAAAGTAGATAAGGAAAAACTGTTTTCCCTATCGCACAACACTAGAACTAGGGGACACTCCATGAAACTTTTGGGTACTAGTTCTCAAACAAATAAGAGAAAGTACTTTTTCACCCAGAGGATTACTGGTCTATGGAACTCCCTGCCAGAAGAAGTGGTGACAGCTGTCAGTCTCGACAGCTTTAAGAAAGGATTAGACAAGTTCATGGAGGACAAGGGTATCAATGGCTATAATTATGGATACTTAAAGACAACCTCTGGGTTGGAGAGATAGGCAGGATATCTCTCAATGTCATTTCCAGGGAATCCTAAGCAGGTGAAGGCATCTGCTTGGGAATCCCCTGAAGCAAATGGTGAGCCACTGTGTGAGACAGAATGCGGGACTGGATAGGCTGTGGCCAGTTCCAGCAAGGCTGCTCTTATGTTTTCATCTCTCTGAGAATTCCCAGTGACAGTACTGGCTGGGGGATTCTGGCAGTCACAGCCTCCAAAAGGTAATCTTTCCAATTTGTTTCAGATCTTGGAGATGTCTAAAATGAGTGGGTTCTGTTGCCTGAACTAGTACATCATCACATCTGGGTAGTGGGGCTTTGAGGATGGTACCTTAAGTTGTTCACCACGGAGATGGGATGTCTGAGGAAGGCTACTGGAGTGACAGAAGGGTTAAAACCAGGAATGACATTGTGAGGGAAAGAATTGGAATAGAACCCATCTAAAATTATATCTACAGACAACCAATTAAGTGGTTTGCCCGTTTGGAGAGAATGTCTTGGAACTCCATACCATACAAGGCATATGTGGAAAGAGGAGAAGGATGAAGAGCACGAGGCAGACTCAGAGGAAGGTGGGAAGATAACATCAGAGAAACATTACAAGAACACCAAATAATGCAGGTGGAGCCTGCTAGAAGTGCCAGAGCAGGAACCTTGTATCTCCCTTGACACCCAAAGGGATAAAAGAGGAAGCAAAAAAGAAGAGAATAGACCTTAAGGCATGGGCCAACCTATGGCCCATGGGCCATCCCCGGCCTGCAACCCCATTCCAACCGGCCCGTCACCGCCTCTGCTGCACCCGGAAGCGCCTGCGGCTGTTTTAAATGTGGAAGTGGCCGTATTTGTGACAGCCGTAAATGCTTCCGCTTCTGGGTGGCGTGGTCAGGGCCACAGCATAAAAAGATTGGCCACCCCGCCATAAGGCATTCTACATGCACAGGAAAAGGGCAGGGTATTAAGGCACTTAAAAACCCACCATCCCTTCTGGCTTAAATATATTCTTAATTTGATCTCTTCTTGAACAAATAGTGAGCTTGGAATGTGTTAAACTCCACATTTCCACAGGTGCCTGTAGTACGGTGTAGGAAGTGTTGGGTCTCTAATGTGAGTTGTTTATATTTTATAAAGGGCAGTAACAGCCTCATTGTTAAATTAGCAACCCTTCTTTTCCTTTCCCAGGGGACATTTGCCTCGGAAGTGACGGTGGATGGGGACTGGCTCAAGATTGAACGTGAAATCGATGGGGGTCTAGAGACAGTGCGTCTGAAGCTGCCAGCTGTGGTGACTGTGGACTTACGACTAAATGAGCCCCGCTACGCCACCTTGCCCAACATAATGGTATAGCCGAGATGCCGTTGTGGTCCGTACATTTGAACAACACACTCCAACTAGAGACTGTACAGCTTGGCTTTGGTGTTAGAAAGACTGCCTCACCCGTTTAGCCATATGCAATAACCTATTTGAGAATGTGATGGCTTAGTGGTTAAGACACTGCGCTTGATGACTGGGAGGTTGGCAGGTCAGCAGTTTGAGACCTAAGTGCTGCATGGCTGAGTGAGCTCCTATCTCTGTCCCAGTTCCTGCCAACCTAGCAGTTCGAAAGCAAGAAATTGCAAGTAGATAAATAGGTATTGCATCAGTTGGAAAGGTAACAGTGTTTAATGTGCTTTAGTGTGCTTTAGTGTCTAGTCATGCCTGCCACATGACCACAGAAATGTCTGCAGACAATGCTGTCTGGCTGTAAACGGAGCTGAGCACTGCACGCTAGAGAAGGATACGACTGGCTTTCGAGCAAGGGTGACCTTTACCTAAGTCAGGAATAATTTGACACCACATAAGAGGAAAATCAACATTGTAAGACTGATCAATCTTGGTTTGTGCTGGTAAAGTGAGGACAACCTTTACCTTTAGTGAACACTTTTGCCATAAGAGCTGGAAGCATAGGACTCTAGCAATAAAATAATTGGCAAGGTAGCCTCGAATTAAACAGCCATTTTTGATTTTCAGCAAGAACTGATGATTAATCTAGTGGAAGGTCCACTAACCGCAGGCTGTTTTCGTTCTCCTTTGTTACCAGAAAGCTAAAAAGAAGAAGCTCGAGGTGGTGAAACCCTCTGATCTTGGAGTAGACCTTACACCACGGGTGAAAATTCTAAGTGTGGAGGACCCTCCTCAGCGCACAGCGGGAGTAAAAGTGGAAACGGTCGATGATCTGGTGGTGAAGCTCAAGGAGAGTGGACTGGTCTGAACCTTCGTGCAGTTTTGGTAAGGAGAGTATTGTGATAAGCATATCAGTGCTATAGATTCTTATTGCTTTGATAATATAATACATTGGTCCCCGTATTAATAGATTCAGTTTCACAGTTTCAATTATCTGTTGTTTGAAAATATAAAATAAAACATTTTCCAGAAATACATATTTCCAAGATGCATCACCAGAACTGGCCACTAGAGGGAACCATGTATATGGGGTTTGCTACTATCTGGGGTTTCAGGCATTTGCAGTAGGTTTTTGTACCTATCCCCTGCAGTTATGGGGTTCTGTTATGCTAAGAAATGCCGACTTCTGTAACCTGTACAAATGCGCATAGTTGCATGAAGCTGCCTTCTATAAAATTGGCAATGTGTAGGGCATCGTGGCCCTCCCTGTCTTCCTATGCTCTTTTGAGATTCGACTGCTATTGCTACCAGACATCTGAAGCCTATTATTATTTAATTTGTTTGTTTGTTTTTTGTAAAGTATCATTAGATTCACAGTCAAAGTAGTGTAAAATTAACAGTTCAAGACCTAACCATGGACCTAAGAACGGTTAAGGTAATGTCTAAGTATATAGGCACTTCCTAGTAAAGTTGTTCTTTGTAAAGTGAGGATATTTAATAAATTGGAAATTTCCAAATATCTAGGGAGACCTTTAGGAATGGCTCCAATGGCTCCAATTACAATGGGTAAAACAACGGATTTCTTTTCCCACAAACATTCCACTTCAATTTGCAAATCATGATGTTTTGTGATTTCCTCCACTTGTTAGTCCTCTATTTGCGCATCTCCTGGCATAGCAATGTCAATGAACCAGACCATCTTGATTCTTAGGGCATTCATCCTTGTCCTATCTTCAGAACCTTTTCATTCCAACATGTTGTCATCCTCCCATGTTGAGACCAAGAAGTGCAACGTAAGATGGGGCAGTTGGATTCATCATATGTCCCAGAGTTAGAGACCTCCTGTGCACTCACCTCAAGTGAAGTTTCAGAACCCTTGAAATCCCATTTCCTATAGAAGGCGCATCAAAGCCAAGAAGAGCACATTCTCAAGGCCAGCTTAAAGTGGAAGGTTAGAGAGTGCAGGTGCAATGACTGATTAAAATTGCCCCAGTACTGTTTCGACAGGTCAGTAGTTCAAGGCCTGAGTGCTGCATGGCACATTCAGCTGCCATCTCTTTCCCAGCTATTGGCAACCTAGCAGTTCGAAATTGCAAATAAAGTAATACCTCATACAAAGTCCGCTTCATACAACATCGAATTCATACAACATCACCTAATTTCTTGAAAAAAGTTACCTCATACATAATCGCTCGACTTTGTATAAGGCATTCAGCTTTTCCCAGGTTGCATTGTGCCTGGGCAGTATAAAAGACAGGACACATGCGTGCATTGCTATTGTGGGGTTTGCACAAGGCAAAGAGTGTTTAGGAGTGGTTTTGAGCGTGATTTTTGAGTTTTTTGAATTTTTCATCAGAATTTTTAGAAGCATTCCTGGGATTTTTGCAGCATTCTTCAGGTTCTTGGACAATCAGAGTTGTTTGACACATTTTTGTAATGTATTTAGCCATTAGACAATGTTTTCCTAAAGTTCTGTCAGTTTCCTGTCTGTTTCCTTGACTTTGCCCTGAAGTCTGTGCTGTTACAGTACAATCTATACCTATAAAATGGTGCATTAACCGTTGGAATGTGACAAAGGATGTTTAGCCAGGCCCCACTAGCCCCGTCCGAGCCTCCGTGGACTGTCGGGTTGAATTTTGCGCCAGTGGGGCAGGAGCCCCCCGGACGCAAACAAAAAAAGGGAACTTCAATTCCCAACGTTCCTTGCACCGCGCGGCACCAGACCCAATCAGGCGAGCAAAAGGAACATTCGGAAACGCGCCGCAGCCAATCAAAATCAAACCCGCAGAAAAAACCCGCTGCACAAGCCAAAAACGCACATGCCAAACTACAAGCCCCAGCATCCTGCGCGCAGGAAAAATAAAAATAAAAAGGGCAGGCCGCAAAACCCCCACCCCCCCACCGCCGCATACAGCGGCAATGGGATTCCCGTGGTCCGGCCACCCAGGCTGGCCCACAGAAATACCCCAACCCCAAGGCCGCTTCAAGCGGCGATGGGAATTCCCGTGGTCCAGCCACCCAGGCCGGCCCACGGAAATACCCCCACCCCAACGCCGCATCAAGCGGCGATGGGATTCCCATGGTCCGGCCACCAAGGCCGGCCCACGGAAATACCACCACCCCAACGCCGCATCAAGCGGCGAGGCAATTTCTGTGGTCCGGCCACCCAGGCCAGTTCACGGAAATACCACCACCCCAACGCTGCATCAAGCGGCGATGGTATTTCTGTGGTCCAGCCCCCAAGACCAGCCCACGGAAATACCCCCACCCCCAACACAAAACAATACTATCCAAACAGTCAAAAATAATCAAAACCAAAATAAAAACAGAAAAAGTAAACACAAAACAACCAAAAACACAATCCAAAAACAGTCAAAAATAATCAAAACCAAAAATAAAAAACAGAAAAAGGAAACACAAAAACATCCAAAAACAAACAAGAAAAAACACACAGACCACCCTCCCCAAACCCCAAAACACCCCCCCCCCAAAAAAAATAAAATAAAAAATAAAACCAGAGACCTTACCAGGAGACGTCCTCACTCCATGACGACCGGAACTAAACTGAGGAAAGAAAGAGACTACTTATCGGAAGAAGAAGCGACACCCAGAGGACAGTAGAGAAAAATAGTAAAATACAAGAAAAGCTCACCAGCCCCACCCAGAGGCCACAAGAGAAAAAACATTCAAAAATATTCAAAATAATTACAAATAATTCCCAAATTACTGAAATAAGTTATCAAAACATTCAAAAATATTCACACTAATCACAAATAACTCAAAAAAAGAAATAAGTTTCCACTCAAAAAAACAAAAAAAAAACATCTAAACACAGTATAGAAACATTGATTTTAAAAAAACATATTCTTACACATTTTAAAAATTATTATCCAAGGTACAACTATTTTAAAAAATTCACGTAGTAACACATTATTTGGTTACATACAATAATTATAAAAAATTATATCATCCTTTCCTCTTTCTAAAAATAAAAAATAAAAAATCACAGTTTATAACAGCCCATGTGTAAAAATAAAAATTTAAAAAACCACAATTAAATACTCTCATTTGCATAAACATAAAACAAAAACCTTCCAAAACCATTTTAAATACCCCGGCACCGCCGGGCAAAATATACTATGGAAACGACGTTGTACGAGGCATCACAAGGATTTGGACGTTGTATGAGACATTGCGGCTAGGATTTTGCATGCCTCATACAAAGTCCAAATCCGTATAAAGTCCAAACTTGTGGAACCAAGTTTGGACGTTGTATGAGGTATCACTGTAGATAAATAGGGACCACTTCAGAGATGAGCACTGAACCCTAGAGTCGGATACAATTGGCTTTTGAGCAAGGGTGACCTTTACTGTAATCTAGCACAATACTTAGAATGAAAGATTTGGCCAGTTAGTGTGATAGGTAAGACCAGTGATGGTGAACCTTGGCACTCCAGCTGTTCTTGAACTTCAGTTCCCAGATGCCCAAATCTCTGTGGATTCACACAAATGGGTTTACTGGCACTCCAGCTGTTCTTGGACTTCAATTCCTAGAAGCCCAAGTCCCCGTGAATCCACAGGAGTGGGTTTACTGCATGGACGCACAGTAAACCCATTCATGTGGATTCACAGGAATTTGGGCTTCTGGGAATTTAAGTCCAAGAACAGCTGGAGTGCCAACATTCACCATCACTGTTCTAGGCCAGTGGTGGCAAACCTATGGCACACGAGCCAGACCTCTGTCGGCACACAGTCCCACCGGCACAAAGTTCGCCCCGCCCCTCTGACCAGCGGCCCAATGGGAACGCTTCCTCCTTCCCAGCATAGAGTTCGCCCCACCCCTCTGTTTGGGCACTCGGTCTATTAAAGGGTTCTCCATCCCTGGTCTAGGTTTCCAGCTCTTACTGATAGAGATGGGTTTCCAGGCCTGAAGCTTTAAAACTGCTCCCTAGGGAAAGGGAGCAAAATGGTTCTCCTGGATTTCCACTTAAGCTGCAGTGCCTCATGCCGCCTTTCCTGGCTGCTGTTTCCTGACATTAAACCCCTCTGTGTTGATGCCACCCTATGCGCCTCCAGTCCTTGCCAATATGTCTCCGGTTCTTTTGAAGACATGCGTCTTAAAAAGAAAACGAACTAAACAGAAGAAGAAGAAAGTAGGCAACTGATTTACTCGCTTTATACAGGACTATTTTTTCCCCAGCTTAGAGATTTGAATTTTCTCTTGGGCTCTGTGCACAGTAGGGGGTCAAACCAGATGCGAATCCAAAGTGGCTCTGAGGGTTTTTACCCTCCCCTCCCAATCAATTGGAAGAGAAAACTCAGCCTAGGATCTGCTGCCTTAAACCTGGTGCAGAATTGTGAAATAAATATCTGTTCAAAATAAATGACTCAGTAAGCCAGAAATTGAGGAGGTCTGTGGGATGTCGGTAATTGAAAGGATAGCTCTTTTTTTCCCCAGCTCTAGAAATAAAGGGAAAGGACCAAAAAAATCCAGTTTTCTATTTGGTCACTTCTGTCCTTAGCAATTTTGTGTATGTGCGCGCACGCGTGCACGTCAAAATTTCAAGTAACAGCAATGGTATCAAATTCATTGGTCACTCTTGGCTTTTTTTTATAACTGAGCCTTCTTCTGATTGAAAGTGGGGGTGTGGTGGGGAGGTATGAAAACTGGGTTTACTGGCACTCCAGCTGTTCTAGAGAAGGCGAACATCTGTCGAGTCCTCCGTTACAACCTCTAACTCTCAAGTTTCATTTCATTTCATTTATTAGAGTTGTATGCCGCCCTCCTCGCCGAAGCGAAGTTGTCCTGTTTTGTTCTACATAGCTGTTACTCAGAGCTAGACTATTCTCAGATGTGGAGGTTCCCATTGAACTGTTCGTCTGTGATTTTTCTCCAAATCCTATGTTTAATGAAATGGTCTAAATCAGTGTTTCCCAAACTTTGGGTTTTCGACTTCAATTCTCAGAAGCCAAAGTCAATTGCCCAAAGCACCGATCAGCCGATGTACTGATTTAGGCTTCTGGGGAATTAGGAAACACTGATTTAAATAGGGATCATAGCTTCAGCGTTCCGTGCGCTCCGGTGTCTAGTCATGCCTGCCACATGACCACGGAAACGTCTGCAGAAGCAGACAGCGCTGGCTCTTCGGCTTAGAAACAGAGATGAGCACTGCACCCTAGAGTCGGATACGACTGGCTTTCGAGCAAGGGAAACCTTTACCTTTACCATAGCTTCAGTAACTGCTTGGTGGAGGAAAAAGCCTAGACTTGTCTATTATTTGTTTTGAATCTGCTACCATGAGTTCCCTCGTTTCTGAGTGCTATGAAAGAGAATAAATGGCTTTCCAGCTCTTTGTAGCTGTATAAATCTTCATCATGTCCCCCTCCTTTCTGGTGGGTTATCCCGAAATTTACCACAGGTTATTTATTGTACACAGAGCTGTGGTGGCATAGTGGTTAAGAAGCTGAACTTGATGACTGGAATGTCAGCAAGTCAGCAGGTCAAGACCTGAGTGCTGTACAATGGAGTGAGCTCCTGTCCCTGCCCCAGCTCCTGTCAACCTAGCAGTTCGAAAGCAAGAAATTGCAAGTAGGTAAATAGGTGGTGGAAAGGTAAACGGCATTCTGTGCCTACCAAATGTCCATGGAAATGTCTGTAAACTCGGAGAGCGCTGGCTCTTTGGCTATAAACATTGATGAGCATTGAACCCTAGAGCAGTGATGGCAAACCTTGGCATGATCAGGGCTTCTGGGAATTGATGTTCAGGAGCAGCGCAAGTGCCAAGGCTAGCCATCACTGCCCTAGAGTCTGATACGACTGCCTTTTGAACACGGGCGACCTTTACCTTTACTATTTTACACAGCCAAATGTTAATTTGGACTTATTCGCCCTAAATTCTTTGGGATTTTCACATCAGCTGAAATCCTGTTGCGCAGTTATGCAAGTGGCATAACGTTTAGATGAGAATTGCCATAAGATTAGTAGGAATTACCCATTGCACGCCCAAGTTGCATATCTCAGTGTGTAAGAAAGAATGAGTAAGGTGATTTCTTAACTTACAGCAATTTGAGCCCAAAACCTGCTCCACTTGTTTAACTGCAGGACAGGATTTCAGCCGTTGTGTAACATACAGTACCGAACGTTCCCAGTTTATCTGAACCACTGATTTATATAATGGCATTCTAATTGCCACTATTTGCCAGAAGAGAGAGTAATTTTATGGCTGGATGGATGGAGAGATAGATAAGTAGATAAAAGCATTGCTTGTTCCCTGCTGTGGAAGTCAACATGGGAAGTCAACATGGGAAAAAATATTTGAAGATAGAAATTAATTTAGCTCTGTCAGTTTTATTTGACCACTGAAAACAGTTTTGGAGGGTGTGGTATTAGTACGTGCAAAGAGCCTGGTTTTTTTAAAAAAAAGAATGTTTCCCCTTAGATATTGTACATTCTTTTAGGTCCGTGATGGTGAACCTTGTCACTCCAGATGTTCTTGGACTTCAATTCCCAGGAGCGACGAGGGTGGCGCGGGCCGGATGAATCGCAGTAAACCCATTCGTGCCGATTCACGGGGTCTTCTGGGAATTTAAGTCCAAGAACATCTGGAGTGACAAGGTTCGCCATCACGGTTCTAGGTGTTAGTCTGGCAATCATAAGACTCCGTGATTTGAGCTTGCATGAAATCATCTGAGGTTATTGAGAAGGGTACAAAGTGGCTGAACCAAACCAGAGAAAGTTGTTAATTCTAATGATCCTCAACGGGAACTGACTTTAAATTCTTACCTGTTTGACTTCCTGATAATGCTTCTTATTATGTGTAAGGTAAAGGATAAAGATTGCCCTTGCTTGAAAGCCAGTCCTATCTGACTCTAGGGTTTGGTGCTCAACTCCGTTTATAGCCAAAGAGCCAGCGCTGTCTGCCTTTGCAAACATTACCGTAGTCATGTGGCAGGCAAGACAAGACACTGGAGCATATGCAACACTGTTACCTTCCCACTGAAGTGGTACCTATTTGTTGTTGTTGTTGTTCAGTAACACAGTGGAGTCCGACCATTTGTGACCCCATGGACCAGTGCATGCCAGGCTCCTTTGTCACCTGCCATCATCCGTAGTCCGCCCAGATCTTATGCCCACAGCGTCAATGATGCCATCTAGCCATCTCATCCTCTGCTGCCCCCTTCTCCTTTTGCCTTCAATGTTTCCTAGCATCAGGGCCTTCTCCAGTGAGTCCTCTCTTCTCATCGGATGGCCAAAGTCCTTGAGCTTCAGCTTCATCAGTACTGGCCTGGGGTTGATGAGGACTTTTTGTGCCAAAAGGGGTCAAGACCAGAAAGTGACTCACAGAACTGGATTAGTGGTACAGGTGTCACCCTTTGATGCAGAATGGACATGAAAGGCCACTGCGTTATATTGTTCCCAGGACAGTCTTTATGGCTGATCTCCATGATGATAGGCAATATTCAGAATCAGATACAGCACTTGAAGAATTCGCCCCAACACACTGTTTTTGCACATGGAGAGAATTCCACCTCCATCACCACTGGAAGTGGTTAAAACTGAACACAAAGCCAGTGATGGTGCAATTCAAGATGAGTTTTGTGGTTTTTTGTTTCTGTAAGCCACCATCCACCTTACGTTATGGTGGTGCCAAGGAGCAGTCAGGGTTGATTTCCATTAGGATTGACTGATATGATCTCCTTGCAGTTCAGGGGATTCTCAAAAGTCTTCTCCAACTCCAGTACTCTTGCTAAGAGAACACCATAGACACTGTCAAAAGGTATTTTTATCTGCTTGCAATTTCTTGCTTTCAAACTGCTAGGTTGGTAGGAGCTGGGGCAGAGATGGGAACTCACTCCGTCATGCAGCATTCGGGTCTCGACCTGCCGACCTTCCAGTTGTCAAGTTCAATGTCTTAACCACTAAGCCACCGCAATCCGATCGTATTATGTGTAGCCTGCCTATAATCACTAGATACTGTAGGAAGATTAAAAAATAAAACTCGCAACTCACCATCTAACATGGTTATGAATAAATTTCAATGAGATTCCCTTTTTGAGTGTCATTAGGAGAGAAGACATAACTGCCCATATTATTTCTCTTTCAGTCTTGCCCGGAGCTGCTGCTAGGAACCATCCGCTGCTGTCAAGGGGGTCGTGAGCCCTCTGAAGGCCCGTTTTCCTCCCTCCGTGGGACCCAGTCGGGCCCTCCAAGATTGTAACCATGCTGCCTTCCAGCTTGGCTGGCCAATGGAGAAAACGGAATGAGAATTATGAATTCTATTTTCTTGTACTACTAATGATGGGTTGGTTTGCAATAAACGTCCTGTGATCTTTGGAGGTGCTCCGAGCTAGCGCCGCTGCTGTTTCTTTGTGCTCCCAATTAATGGCTCCCATCCTTCTACGCTAAATGATCTGCCCTGGGCGTCTGGAGTGGTCTGTTTTGCCTTTAATGGCCCATGCTTTCCCGAAGTGGTGCCTGAACAGCTCATCTTGTTTTGTAAATCATCATTGGAGGCAAACGTTCCTTTGTTAAATGGTCTCAGGATTCACAAAAAGAAGCTGTATGTGTAGACCCAGACTCTTTTCATCTTTTTGGTAGGATAATAATAATTTCGTGTCATAAATTATTCTGGGTTGGAAGGGTTTTTGATGGAGGAACTCGGCGCAGGGGACGCCCGAATGAGGCTCCTTTCATGTCCCCGAGATCTTTTTCCACTGAAGTGGTCCTATTTATCTACTTGCAATTACAGCAGACCCTCAAATAACGACACTACTTAGTTCCCCAAGTAGTGTCGCTATAGGGGAAATGTCGTTGTGCGGTTTTCAATGGCAGCTGCGCCATATAGCGGCAAAAAGCTGTCATCCGCACACCGATGTTAAAAAACGTCATTAATCCGCACAACGACGGTTTTTCGTCGTGCGGATAGTCACGTGGCAAGTGATGACGTGTCGGTAAGCGGAAATTGACGCTATTCGAACGTGTTGTTAATCGAGGGTCCACTGTACTTGCTTTTGAACTCCCAGGTTGGCAAGAGCTGGAACAGAGTTGCTTTCGGACTGCTAGGTTGGCAGAAGCTGGGACATAGACAGAGGCTCAATCTGTCCTGCAGTACCCGGGTCTTGAACTGCCAACTTGCCGGTCTTCAAGATAACAAAGGGAGCTTCTAACCAACTGAGCAATTGCAGCCCCAGCTAGGATAACTTGCATATAGGGGTCTTTTTCTCTGTTCCATAGACATTGTTGCAGAAATTCTAAAATCAGAGTATTTAGCATTAAGCATCTATTGTCTGAAGGGGGTGGTTACAATCTGTGGAGGTTTGTGTTGCGCAGTTACAATGCACTAGATGGTGAACTTTGGCACTTCAGGTGATCTTGGACTACAATTACCAGAAGCCCAAGTCAACATTCCTGCTGACTTCTGGGAATTGAAGTTCAAGAACATCTGGGGTGCCAAGGTTCACCATCATTGCACTAGGACACCTTCTGGACCTGAATGAAGGATTGGCAGGCTCTATGCCAGTGATGGCAAACCTTAGCATTCCAGCTGTTCTTGGACTTCTATTCCCAGAAGCCTAAGTACATGCAGTAAAGCCATTCATGTGGATTCTCAGAGACGTGGGCTCCTGGGAATTGAGGTCCAAGAACAGCTGGAGTGCCGGTTTGCCATCACAGTTCTATGCCATTGCTCGGGACGCCTGAGTGTACTTTCTGCGCTTTCCCCTCTTCAGGGAGGCTCCTTCTGTGTCCCCCTTTGTTGCATTCTAATAAGTCAGGAGTGACACAGCCTTTAAATAATGATAATGAGGCTGGCATAAATGTCATAGTACATCGATATCCAGATACTGCGCCTGTTTCTGTTGCCATGGTGAAGGCATAGTTGACACCGCCATAAAGTAGAGTGGATGGTGGCTTACAAAAAGAAAAGAACACAAAACTCATCATGGATTGTACCATCGCTGGCTTTGTGTTCAGTTTTAACCACTTCCAGTGGTGATGGAGGTGGAATTTTCTCCACGATACAAAAACTGTTGAGTGCTGTATGTTGAATGTTGGCTATCATCATGGAGATCAGTCATGACGATTATCCAGGGAACAATATAATGCAGTGGCCTTTCATGTCCCTTCTGCATCACAGTGCGACACCCGTACCACTGATCCAGTCACTTTCTGGTCCTGAGCCCTTTTGGCGCACAAAGTCCTCATTGACCCTAGGCCAGTGTTGATGAAGCTGCTGCCCTCCATCAAGATGAATTCAAGTGAGATTTAATCCATTTGGGAACCATCACCCTTCCCTGTAGACTTCGGCACCCGAGGCCGTTAGACTTCAGGATTGTCAGGTTAGCTAACCCGACAATCGACGTTGTGTCACTGACAGTATGGTGTAGTCTACTACTGTAGCAGGATGCTACTATAATAATTTTGGGGAGAATATTAGACTAAAATTTCTCTCTGGCATCTGATTTTCTATGGAATGAAGGTGACTTTTAATACCATTCAGTTCCCCACAGTCTAAAGCAGGAGTTCCCAGACTTTTCAAGCCAGGGGCCGGGTCACGCTCTTAGCTTCACGGGCCGGATGGCCATTTTGCCTGCATGATGGGAGTGGCCATTTTATCCCAACAGCCTCAAAGGGGTGACCATTTTGTTTCTCGAATGTCATTGGAGGGGTAAGGGTCCACATGAAATGATGCTGCCGGTCGGATCCGGCCCATGGACCTTAGGTTGGAAACCACTGGTCTAAAGTAACTATTTTAAAAAATGACTTGGAAGACTTCATTTCTTTTTGTTTAACACAGGGTTAAGACTTGAAAAGGAAACACTTGTGATCACCTAGCAACTTTCCTGTTCCTTAATATTAGTCCAGAATGGTCTGTGGCTGGGATTCTCAACTTTTGGCTTGGGGGCTGGATGCGGCACCCCACTGCCTCCACTACACCAGGAAGTGCCATGTGGTGGAGGAAGGGCAAACTGGCCGTCCAGCCCCTGAAGCTGTCTGAGGAAACGTGACCCGGCCCCTGGCTTAAAAAGGTTAAGACCTCCTGGTCTATGGTTTCCTTTCACTGAGTAAGACTTCCTTTGATTTAGGAGACTACAATCAATGGGGCCAGTTGGCAACATGGAGCTCAGGGTTTGGCCTGCCCCAGTGGGACTCCCTAGGTTTCATGTTTACCAAGAACAGTTGAGCAAGTGAGATAAGCGCATTACGTGCTTCATGTAATGCGCCGGTTAAGATGGCTAAGCTGCTGAGATGGATTCTCACTCCTTTTTTAACTGCCCAGAGAGTTGCACTAGGTGCTATGGGGTGGTATATATCAGTAATTGCTATTGCTTAGAGTCTTGGTGGCACAGTGGTCAAACTGCTGTACTTCAACCAAAAGGTTGTGGGTTCGATCCTGAGCAGGGGTCAAGGTTGACTGCCTCCCATCCTTCCAAGGTCGGTAAAATGAGTACCCAGCATGTTGGAGGCAAAACGCTAATTAACTCGTGAACCACCCAGAGCGTGCTCTAAGCACTGAGTACACCTGAGTGTAATTACTATTGGTATTGCTATCCGGCCCACAAGCCATAGTGACCTGCCCCCTGAACCTTGTGACCGGCCCGCATGCCAAAAAGTTTGGGCACCCCTGGACTACCTTATTCTTTATGATGGCCAAGATCTCCCCTTTTCATCCTTTCTGTCTCCTAGTCTCCTCTTGCTTTCAAGAGCTCTTGTTCTCCAGCACTTCAGACTCTGGGCTTTGCCACTTGTCCCCAGTCTGCAGAAGTACCTTTGGTAAACACAAGGAAACAATAAGCTTCAGATGCTGTTTGCTACCCTGTTCTGTCACTGAAGGCCACCAGTTACTGCCGCAGTCAAGGGTCCTTTCCCATAATTTAAACTCTCGCTGGATTATTGCACATTTTCGTATTCTGAAATTTCATTTTACTTTCTTCTTTTTCTATGCATAAACATGCAAGCTGTCTTGTAGAAATATAATTATATAATTATGGATACTTAAGGACAACCTCGGGGTTGGAGAGATAGGCAGGATATCTCTCAATGCCATTTCCAGGGAATCCTAAGCAGGTGAAGGCATCTCCTTGGGAATACCCTGAAGCAAAGGGTGAGCCACTGTGTGAGACAGAATGCTGGACTGGATGGGCTCCTGTGGCCTGTTCCTGCAAGGCTGTTCTTATGTGAATATTTAGAAAATGTAGCCCTGTTAGAATGATCTTTAGGTAAAGATGAAGGTCGTCCTTGCTCGAAAGCCAGTCGTATCTGACTCTAGGGTGCAGTGCTCATCTCTGCTTATAGCCAAAGAGCAAGCGCTGTCTGAGTCTGCAGACGTTTCCGTGGACGTATGGCAGGCATGACAACACCGGAGTGCATGGAATGCTGTTTACCTTCCCACCAAAGTGGTCCTTATTTATCTACTTGCAATTTCTTGCTTTCAAACCGCTAGGTTGGCAGGAGCTGGGACAGAGACAGAAGCTCACTCTGTCATACAGCATTCAGGGCTCAAACGGCTGACCTGCCTACCTTCCAGTTGTCAAGTTCAGCATCTTAACCACTGAGCCACCGCGGTCCATATAGAACAGGAGTTAACCTTTTAAAGCTGAGGGGCAGGTCACACTCTCAGGCAGCTTCAGTGGCCGGACAGCCGTTTTGCCCTTACTCCACCACATGGCACTTCCTGGTGCGGTGGTGGTGGTGGTGGGCCACATGAAGTGTGCTGCATCCGGCCCATGGGCCGCAGGTTGAGAATCCCTGATAGAAAATGATCTTTAACATAAGAAATAGAAAAGCCCTTTAAAAGATCTATTTAAGCACGTCTCATGGATTTCAACCTTTTCTTCAGGTACAGCTGACTGGATCCCACAGTGGTTAAGCATCTGGCTGGCTGCAGATCCAGAGGTTGGGGGTTCGATTCCATACTGTGCCTCCTGAGAGAAAAGCCAGCCTATGTAGTCATGGGCACGCTGCACAGTCCCAGGACAACTTCAGAGAAAAGGGATATTAAACCACTGTGGTGTATTTTATACCTAGAAAACCCTGGAAAGTCAGAATCGACTTGACTCCACACACTCTTCAAGTGCATTGGCAGTGTTTAGTGTGAACTTTCTTCAAATACGCATGTTAAAATTGTTACGTTTTGTGCTGCAGCAGTAAAGCAGGTCAAGCTTAGTTTTGAATCCTCCCTGTTTAGCACAGCAATAAATACACTTCATTAAATGTTTGGAAAGAACAAAAGTGTTGTTTACTCTCAAGTTTGGTCAGAGAAATACATGTGTGCTCTGGATTCTTGATAAGAATAGTTTCAGAAAGAAAGTTAAAGTCTTTTTGATCTTTTAAGCCTGCCATGTGGCCCTCAAAATAGTGGGCTCAAATATACATGTTTCCCCTTCAAAGGCAAAAAAGGAAGAGGGAGAAACATGAACGACAAAGCCTTAATACATGCAAAATAGGTCAGATGACCCCTAAGGGTAGGAAGATAGAAACTTTCCTATTGGTTAGTTAGGAACAAAACAATATTAACAACTTCTCTTTAGGTTAGCCTAGCAAGAGGGAGAGACATGAACAACAAAGCCTTAATACATGCAAAATAGGTCAGATTACCCTTAAAGGTAGGAAGACAGAAACTTTCCTATTGATTAGGTTAGGAACAAAACAATATTAACAACTTCCCTTTAGGTTAGTCTAGTATTTTGCCATTATACTAACACTCACTGCATGCTGGGATTGCACTAAAATACTCAACAGAAATAAATCTTTAAAACATTGCAGACCTTTAATATCTTACTATAAGTTTAAATCATTCTGCATTCATCTGAGGAAGAAGGCGGCAGCTCTGGAAAACAATGTGATAATAGATTTTTTTAGACTTTAAGCCATGGGTTCCCAACCTAACGCTTGGAACAAGTGCCCCCCCCCCCCCCGCATCATGCATGCAGGGGGAAATGGCCATCTGGCCCTCAAAGCTGACAGCGTGACTCAGCCGGCTTGAAAGGGTTAGGAAGCCTGGCTTTAAGCTCTCACCAGATTCTTTGTTTCTACTTTAATCAACCAGCATATCTGCTGTTCTAGAAAAATGCTGAAAAGAACCATACTATTACATCTTAATATAGAATGGTATTGCTTTAATTCTTGAACGGGGCAGGAGATTGCAGAGGAAAGGAAAGAAAGCCAGAGCTAGTGAGAAGAGATGGAAAAGAGTGCTAACTTGATTTAATTTGATGTGAGTTCCTTCTGGATCAAAAGGCATGCCATGAATTATAAATGAGATTTGGGTCCAGCCTCCTAGTAACCTCACAAAGTAGGTCAGACCTAGGGCTGCTTCTTTTGTTTGAGCTGCTGATGCTTTCTCCTTCCTTCACTACTCCTCCATACCCAGTGGTGGGCATCAGCAGGTTCGCACCAGTTTGCCAGAACCAGTAGCAGAAATTCTGGCTGGCCCTGCCCATCCAAGTTTTGAAATAAAGATTCCTTATTCAGGAAAGCAAACCTGTCAACCGCGGCTCCGGCCAATCCGGGACCTGCGCAAAGCAGTTCTGCGCAAGTCACCTTCTACGCATGCTTAGAAGGCTTTTACGCTTGTGTAGCCCCCTTTTATGCATGCATAGCCTTCTACGCAACCATAGAAGGGTTCTACACAAGTGTTAAAGCCTACGCAAGCATAAAAGCCTTCCACGCATGCATAGAAGGCGACTTGCGCAGAAGGGCTGCTCAGTACCTCTTTTCTCCCGCTGCCAAATTCCGGGGTTTTGGCAGCGCGGGGCAGGAAATGGCGCAAATCGATGCCGAAAACCAGGAAATCCCTGCCAATCCGGGAAGGTTGACAGGTATGGGAAAGCAGGGCTCCTCCTGGCCACGCCCACCACACCACGCCCACATTGTGTGTGGTAGTAAAAAAATTTGAAACCCACCACTGGGCAGGCATGACTAGATTGCCTGCTCAATCACATGGCCATGCCCACAGAGTAGGCCATGCCTACAGAGTAGGCCACACCCACAAAGTAGGCCACGCCCACAGTGAAATGAAATCTATGGGAAAATTCGCACAACGGAAATATTTTCGCAGAATGAAAAATTCCTATAGGGAAATTCGCATAACAGAAATATTTTTGTTGTACGCATTTCCCCGTAGGAAATTTTAATTATGCGAAAAATTTCCCACATGAACTTTATTTTCGCACAATGAAAATTTTCACTCTATGAGGCACCATTTTTCTCCATTTTCCCTTCACTATGCAAGTTTTTCGCTACCCGAGCCCTTTGTTATACCAGGTTTTACTCATTTGGTGGCGAAAGTACTTGGGCTTCAGCTTCAGTATCTGTCCTTCCAAGGAGCAGTTAAGGGTTGCTTTTCCTTTAGGATGGACTGATTTGATCTCCGTGCAGTCCAGGGGACTCTCAAATGTCTTCTCCAATGCCACAGTTTGAGGCACCTATTCTTCTGTGCTACAAGCCTCTAATCCAAAGATTTAATTCTGGGAAGAGTACCTCCCACCTAAGCAATGCATTTTCTAATGCAGTTATTTTCTTAGCTGTCCGGTGCCAGGAACATTCTCCAAATAGTTCTCTTGTGCCTTGCCCCGCCAGCCTAAAACTTTCTACAAACCACTTGTTCCATTGGTGATTCTTCACCATTCATGCTCCTCCTCTTCTGCAACCACAGGACAGGTTTTTCTGGCTGCTCTACATGAATACCTGAGCTCCTTTTGTTATCATTGCCTGAGGGTAGATCAGGTCTCTCCGGCTGGGCCCTTGGGTTTCCAGTTGCTTCCGCTACCTGCTGAGCTCACCTGTCTTCCGGCAACACTAGAAGGCCCTTCCTTTCCCTGCGGCACTCGGTTCAGTCCTTCTAGCTGGGAGTCCCACATCTCGCTTTGGTTGAACTCACCCTGGCATGGCGTCCTGGCATCCATGCACCTGTCTTTCTTCCACTGTGAAGGGATGGCTCCTCCTTTTCTTGTTAGGTGAGTGTGGGGGAAATCCACTCCAGAGTTTTGCTTTCCATTCTTGTATGATCAAGTCTCATTGTGTTGATAAGGTGAAAGAACTGGGGTACTACAGTGGGAGGAAACGGTGTCAGTCCAGAGGGAACGATTGTATTGTAATAAGATGCATGTTTCTTTCTCTACTGCCACTCCTGTGCCGACGAATGAGCAGAAATTCTGGGAGAAATGGGCCTCACTTGCTACAAGTGCCAGCTCTTACGTGGCACAAATCCAGTCCTTAGAAAAAATAACTCTGCTCCCATAACTACTACACCCATAATCTTTCATACAGAGGTTCCAGTGATAATGTGAGCTTGGGGGATCATGGATTGCAGTTATTGTGATCAAAATTTTGTCAGGTGCAGCTTCTTTGCAAAAACAGAAGTAGTACATATGTGGATTTTTTCCCCCCTTTGCTGTGTGCTTGTTCTCATCTCTCTAGTTTGTGGTTCCTGTTAAAGGTTAGGAGTCGACCAAGGACATGTAAAAGCAAAGCCATACAGCTCCACTGCACGCAACCAAATCACCATTGTTCAGAATGGCAAAGTAACATGTTTTCGTGACAGAAAATACTCTGGGCTGAAAGGATTTTTGCAGGGGACACCCGAATGAGGCTCCTTTCATGTCCCCTATCATGCAGCTCTTGGGGAATCGAACCCCATCCTTTCCGTCTCCAAGCACAGTGTTTTTATCCACTGAGCCACCGGGGAACTCTCCCCAGTGGCTTAGTGGTTAAGGCCATACCTGTCAAGCGCAGCTCCAGAGATTACGGGACCTGCGCAGAACGTTTCTGCACAGGTCCATTGTACTCATGCATACAAGGCTTCTACACATGTGTAGAACGTTTCTGCGCAGAATGTTTCTGCGCAAGTCCGTTCTACGCATGCGTAAAAGCCTTCTACGCATGCGTACAATGGACCTGCGCATAAACGTTCTGTGCAGCTCACTTCTACGCATGCATAGAAGGCTTTTACGCACGTGTAGAAGGCTTTTACACATCCCCTTCTGCACAGAACCCTATGCATGCGTAAAAGCCTTCTACGCATGTGTAAAAGCTTTCTACGCATGCGTAGAAGTGAGTTGCGTAGAAGGGATACGCAGTAACTCATTTTCCCCCGCTGCCAAATTACGGGGTAGTGGCAGCTCCAGGTGGGAAATGGCGAAAATTGGCGCAAAAGTACGGGAAATCCCAGCCAATCCGGGATACTTGACAGGTATGGTTAAGGCACTGAGCTGGAGACTGGAAGGTCAGGTTTCGATACCCGAGAGCTGCATTTCGGGATATGAAAGGAGCCTCATTCGGGCATCCCTAAAAAATCCTTTCAACCCAGAGTTTGTTTATGTTTATGTTTAATTCAATTTATACTCCACCCTATACAGCACATGGCCGACTCAGAGGAGCTAACAACATATAAATGACCCCAAGGTAACCCAAGGGGTTTACATACAGGATACAAAGTTCAAAATACAATAATAAATACAATATTCAAAAATACAGCATAGCCCAGAGGCCCAGATACAATAATACAAGCTATAATACAAAGCAAAAAAAAAGAGCATATCATAGAAAAACCATAATAATAGTGGCTCAACAATTCCCTGCTCCACACACCCCAACCCCAGGCAAGTCCAGAAAGAGAGAAGCTAATATCTCAGCAAATCCTAAAGGTCTAATTAAAGGCCAAGCCTGGAGGAAAAGGGCGGGAGGGCGGGAGCGAGAGTAATCTCTGACACAAAATTATTTTACACATTAATGAATAAGATGGTATCATTTCTAAGTATCCATTCTTATCTGCTACTTTCCAAAGCCCAACTGGACTGGTAGTCATCGAACATTTTATCGAAATGACAATGTGACCAGATTCTTGGAAACTGAAGACCTTTGGGAGGTGGCTGAGAAGATGTGCAAGGCTAGATGCATTGCACATACTGTAGTGCTCCTCTAACACCTTGCTTTCACCTCTCAGCATTTGCTGTTTGAAGCGACCATCTCATTTTTCTCAATGATAGGGACAGCCCCCACGTTGACCTGCATTTCTCAATAGGCAGCAAAGCAAGGAGGTTGATGAATATAATGAACAATATTGGTTCTCCTTAATAGCACAAGAACCATTGTCTGTCCTCCCATATTTTAACTTTTTGTTGTTGTTTTGGGCGCTTCTGTGCTAGTATAAACATCATAGAAAATTTAATTTTTGAAACTGCAACCGCCAACATGGCCATAGAAAAGGCACTTGTTCCATGTAGGTTTAAATATCAATAAATATATCTAAGGCTGTGACCTTATTCATACGTACTTGAGTGTAAGGTCATTTGAACATTGGACTTCACTTCCTAGATTACTGTTTTGCTATGATTCTGAATTCCTTATCCCACCCCAAAAATGCCTTATGGAATCCTGCAGCATTCTGGATAGACACTTCCTCTGGAAAGAAACCTTCTGAGGTATAGGAGAGGTGGTGTTGAAGAATCGTGGTGTGTGTTCCTTGGACCTCTGTGCTCTCCTGCATTAAATTTTCTCTGGTTGCCACCTCAGTAATGGATACCAGAAGCCTGACACTTTCCTCAACAGCTACACGACAGGCTGAAATCCCTCCACTATATCACGTCATCCCAGGCAATGCTTCTCCTGTTGATCTCCATCCGCTCAGCCATTGAGAAAAGCCCAAAGGCCTCTGTTCATTAAGCTAGAAAAAAGATGGCCGCCTTCCCGTCAACACCCCCACTGTTGTCTCAGTGCAGAAGAGCCCAGTGCATAAGAACCTGGCTCCACACTCCACCCTACCCCCTCCTGTGAGATTTATGGCCGTCTCCCATCCACGCCTTAGTCTTTTTCCCCCACAGGGAGCTAGCCCATCCATTACAGCCTGTGGTGGCTGCTGGGTTCCCACTGAGCCAATTTTCATCCATCTTCCCATGTCGTTTTCTCCGCTCTTTCACCACTGCCTCCCGGCTCTCCTCACTCAACTCTCCCGCTAATGCAGCCCCTGGCGTGTGGCCGATGTTGATGTTCAGCTTTTAATTTACAAGGGTGCAGACCTGCAGGCCCCCACCAGCACGGGGGTTTGTTATATGGTTGGTTTCAAAGAGCCGGAGATGGAACGGAAGGGCTGGGATTAGACTAGGCAAATAAATCCAAGCACGGCTACATCTCCTAGATGGTGTTTGACAGACGATAAAGAGACTTTGTGGAAGGAGACAAAGGGGGTGGGGAGAGAAAACTTTTAATATTGGGTTGTTGTCCCTTGTTTCGTATCCCATTTGTGTGTGCCTCAAATTATCACCTTCAACCTCTCCGAACTAAGCGAGCGCTTGAGTATGATAAAAGCTTACACTAAGGGCTCTTGAGTGTATGAGTTTTGTACAGTATTCTCAGATATCTCATAAGCAAAGAAAGAAAACAGAAGGAATTGTATCCACCATATCGTCTCTGTAAAACAGATCTGTGGGAAGGGGGAAACCCCATAAAATATGGGTGGGTTGTCTTTTTTTTAAAAAAAAACAGGGGTGATGTCATGGTGAACGATCCTCAGAGTCTGAGGGATGTGTGCGCACAGTTGATTTCCAGAAGCTGTCGCCCTTGCTGTTTCCTTATGTATCAGGAGAACATTTGGCCAAGCTGTGTTATCTTTTGAATCCAAAGGGGTGTGGGTTAAAAGAAGAGGGCTGGAGCAAACAAGCTGGAAGATGAGGAATGAAAAGGGAGGAAAGTAACGAAAATCAATGTACATGCAATGCTTTTTCCCCCCAGGGATGAGGCAAGATGGGAGACTTCGAATTCTCTGGACTTTCAGAGGTCACGCACCCTGCCTTGAATGTACTGATGGCGTATTTCTGATTTTCACCACAGGCACACAGAATCTCCATGAATATTTTAGTGCTTCTTTGTGAGTGTCCCTGAAGAGTCACTCTCCAGGAATAATTTCTTCCTTAATTCCTGGAATAAGGAAAGGGCAGTCCCTATTGGGTTACCCATTGTGGCATAGTGGGGAGAATGATGGACCAGGTTAAAATCCCCACTGAGCCATAGAAACCTATTGGGGGCATGGAACTTGTAAAACCTCAAATACTTCATTTCCCACAAAAAACCCACTGGGGATGCTAGAAGTCATTTCTAATTTGGAGGGGGAGGACACACAAAATTCCCTATGTTGTCCTGGAGGTTCAGCTAGGGTGGAGGTGAATGGAAGAACATCTCTGATTTCTGTCTGGTCTGAGTTTTCTGGAAGCTTATCAGTGGCTTTTAGGAAGACACCCTGATCTTAATGCGTCCTTCTGTGTTCTCACTGTGTGGTCTCAAAAAGCTGCCATGAGACTAAATTCTAGGAAAATATAGGAATGACTCAGCCTTTGCAGCATGCAAGGTTGCACATTATAGGCTAAATATGTCCTGAAGATGTTGAGTTATTTTAATTGTCTGGAAGCAAATGAGCACCTTTTAAACAAACAGCGTTCCTTTGGTTTGATCTAGTGTGCTTTATGGCAAGAACAAACATTCTTGTTGGTACACAAAAGCAAAATAAAATTAGAAGACGGAGGAAGGAGCTCACAGAACAAGGATTGACATTAAAGGAAAATATGGCTGACCAACTCAACCTCCCCTACGTCACTTGGAAGACCCCGAGTAGGTTGAGGGTCGGAGTCCATAAATGCAAGACCAACAAGCTCAAGTGGGGGCTGTCGGTGGATAACAACACTCTGTCTGAATGTGGAAAGATACAGAACCCAGTTCATTTACTGGTCTGTTGATTACTACCAGAAACATGTACCAACGAGGATTTAAGTTTGGCCAAAGACAAAGACAAAAAGATGGCTTCATCTGGGCAATTTAGAGTTTGATCTGGACATGAAAGAAGAAGAAGAAGCTGTGTGGAATGACGGGAGATGATTTCCTGACTTATCAGCTGCAGCCAAATTCATCCTCCTGCCCTCTGAAATGGGCCTAGCCCAACTATGCTAGGCATTCTTCCAGCTGCTATACAAGTCCCATGTTCCCTACCCTTTCCTGAATGAGATTGGAATGGCTCCCTCCACCAGCCCCACCATAAAAAACAACTTACTGAACTGAAATGTAATTTATTCCAATGTATGTAGATTTTAAAAAATAGCTGTTGGGGAGCTTGGGGACTGAGCTTAGTGTTATTGTCCACGGCTGTACAACATTAATTAGAACTAATTAGAGATAAAAGCTGATGATAGTCACCAATGTTGGGAGAGTTCGGTGAAAATAGTACTATGGTGGGGAAAACATATATTGTTGGACTGCTTTTAGTCCCTCTTTCTCTGAACATATAGATTTGATGGATATCAAGGCACAGGGATGAGAATAATGCAACATCACAAACCTCACAAATAATTGTTTTTTGATCGATTGTGCCCTATGATGGGAAGTTTTGCCATCTGGACCTCTGTGTTTGTTTTGTTTTTTTAATTTTTTTGGGTGGGGGTGCAGGAGCCAGCGCACCTCTCAAATGTCCAGAGGTGGCAGTTCTCTGACCTCTGGAAGTTGCCTATCCCTTTGCAAGACAAAAGCTAAAACCCAGTTATAAGTTGCAACTAGTCAAAGGATGTTGAATCAGTAGCCATTGGATCATCTGTTCTGTTAAGCTCCATTGATTTACTTTTTACATCCCCAAGATGTGTTCTCTGTTGTTGGGCTTTTTTTAAAAAAAAAATTGGTGGGGGAAGGATCGTTTTTGTTTTTTGCTGCTATTTATAATTTATTTAGTTCATTTATTATTTATTTCTAATTTTGTATTGTAAAGATGTTTTAATAGTTTGTAAGCCTCCTGGAGTGAGTAAGTATCCCAGATGGGTGGGAAAAATGAATGAAACAACAAGAAGAGGTTATTCTAGTTGCAACTTATAACTGAATTTCTGCCACTGATAGTAGCAACTTTAAATTAGAATAACAGCAGGAACAGTGGACAGTTCTCTCCTATTTCCAGAAACCCACAAAAAAGAGAATACATTTGTTATCCGTGCCCTCAGACACAGTCAATGTTCAAGCACTGATTTGTTCTTTAAATTTAGCCCACATTGGCTGCATCATCCAAGGTTAGATTTCACGCCAAACCTGGAAGGGAAACAAGTCTATAATGAAACTCTCTCTCTCTCTCTCTTACACTTTCTTCTATCTTTCTCCCTCCACTACACTTTTCAGCCCCATTACTCTCTGGTCTTCCTTCATCCCTGTTGGTGGCCCACGTGGGAGACTCTCTTTCTCTTCTTGTACCATTCCCTCTACCCTCTGTTCAGATTCAGACGACAATTATCTGGAGAAAGAATATGACCATCCTGGCTATGGGGACCTTACATCCCAATTTCACTGTTGTAGTAGACCCCAGTTTCCAGTCTCAGTTCAGTGTGGACCCTAAGGGCGGCAGCCTTAACATCACAGCAGTAACCGTCACCAATTCTGGCATCTACACAGTGGAAATCTTCCCCTTAGGAAGTTCTGTGCAGAAGGGGAACATCACTCTTAGAGTCTATGGTGAGTTATGAGTTTAAGCTACTTTGACATGTTGAGCTTCTATGTCTGTTTGGTCAAGGGCCAGGTTAGTAGCTATCTTGTTCCTTGAGACTTCAGGGATGAAAGCAAGAGTTGGGGAAGCCAAGTTTTGGAAGGGGAGGATAATTGCTTCTAGGCCAGTAGATAATGGAAGCAAACACTGAGAGGATCTGGGTAAATAGGTCCAAGATCTGATAAAACTGTGACAATCAGGTACTATGGCAACACAGATCCAGGGGAAGTTGAGGGGATCATTTTTGGTGGTTGGGCAGGCAGGAAAATATATCTTGCTTTCAGCTGGGGAACCAAGGACTGCTAGATAGCTCAATAGTTTAAGAATTTGACTGTGAAGCCAGAGATTGAGAGATCAGTTCCGCACTGTGTCTCCTTGACGGAGGCTGGACTTGATGAGCTATAACAGTGATGGTGAACATTGGCACTCCAGCTGAACTTCAATTCCCAGAAGCTCAAGTCTCTGTGAATCCACACAAATGGGTTTACTGCATGTACACTCAGTAAACCCATTTGTGTGGATTCACAGAGACTTGGGCTTCTGGGAATTGAAGTCCAAGAATACCTGGAGTACCAAGGTATGTCATGGATCTTTATGATGATGGTGAAAATAAAGGAGATAGATGCCAAGACTTTAGAAAGCTGATGTAACATGTATATGTTAGGAGAGGGTGAGAAGGCAGAGGATGGTGGAACTAATAGTTGAACAACAATGAAGAAGATACATATTATTTCCCACTTCTGTGTGTTTTTCCAGAGGAGGTGGGCAACATCTCTGTGAGCCCACCATTTGCAGAAGCTACAGAAGGAGATGGATCAGTTGCCTTCAACTGCACCCCTGTCCGAGGCTCTGTCTCTTGGACTAAGGACGGGCAGAGTTTGAGTGAACATCGCCAATATTTGTACTCTGCTGGCTATTTACAAATCAGGCACCCAGTGCGTACAGACTCTGGCGTCTACCGTTGTGTCATGGCCAACCCTTTTGGCAATGGGACTGCCACTGCTAATCTTACTGTCTACTGTGAGTATGCTCTAGAGGTATTGTGTTTTTTAAAATCATTTGTTTGGTTTGGTTATTTCTATTCTGTGTTTCAGATGGCAAACCTTGGCACTCCAGCTGTTCTTGAACTTCAATTCCCCTGAAGCGCAAGTTTGTGTGAATCCACACGAATGGGTTTACTGCGCATACAGTAAACTCATTCGTGTGGCTTCACAGAGACTTGGGCTTCTGGAAATTGAAGTTCAAGAGTGCCAATGCTTGCCATCACTGCACTAAGCTGTCATGTTACTTGCTTGCTGAAATCCCATTGCATATTGTAGTAAGTAATATTAGAGTGAACCTGCTAAATCATTGTGGGATTTGATGAGTCAACTCCTCCGTATGTTCAATTGATTTAAATGGGTCTGCTCTAATTACAACTTGCTACACTAAAGATATGTTGCAAGTAGAGCAGAACCATTTGAATCAACCTACAGGACAGTTGACTCACCAAATGTTCACTGACACAGTGGTCCTTCACTAAAGCATCACTATGCATGTGTCAGACCAGGGTGGCTCTTTGTTTATGCCTGGCCCCTAAAACGACAATGATTTGAATATAATTACATACGAAACATCCATACTCCCAGATATAGAGATAGTAAAACATAGGTGATGATAAGAAATAGTGATTTTGGGGTGCCAAGTTCCATTCTGCAAAAAGAAAGGATCAATTCCTTTACACCTTCATCTTAACTTTGATACCCTCTAAGGTGTCTCTGTTCTCAGAAACCTTAAAGACACAGAAAAATGTATTCACATCTCTCTGTCTTAATATGTGCCCAAATGAGTAGATGAACTTCAGAGTTTCAAGATCTGGCCAAATCCAGACCCAGTTCACCAGTGCTCACCTCTGAGAAGATGTGACCTGCAGATGTTCCTTTTCAAGTAGAGCAATAGCAAAAGCAATCACACTTGTATACCACCTCATAGTGCTTAGTGCACTCTGGGTGGTTCAGAAGGTTTACAAATTAATTAGTATTTTGCCCCCAACATGCTGGGCACTCATTTTACTGACCTCAGGAAGGCTGAGTCAACCTTGAGCCCTGGCCAGGACTGACCTCACAACCTTCTGGCTGTAGTACAGTCATTGTACCACTGTACCACCAGGGCTCTTAAAAGTGGACAATGCACATTGCAGCTCTATATGCTCCACATCGCTTTGCCGCCCTTCAGGATGCCCGACGTTCTCCCCAAAATCCCCAATGACCTAGGGAAAAATGACTCCAGAATTTGCATGTCTAACATTTTAAAAATATTTTGTCCCCATGGCCTTTGTTAGGGTCTGAAGGGTTAAGAAAGAAGGAAGGAATCATAAAATCATAAGAAGGAATGAAGCAAGGGAGAAGCAAGCAAGCAAGCAGGTGGAGGTGGAGATGAAGCACGGAAGGAAAGAAGGAAGGAGGTGGAAATGAAGATGGAGGTTATATTTAAAATGCAAAGTGAACCTCCTAGAAATCCCCAAATTCACAATTCTGGAGCAGTGCTCCCCACCTCCCCTTGGTGTTGAATGGGTATAAGCATTATAAGATAGGTATAGCTGTGATGGCAAACCTTGGCACTCCAGTTGTTCTTGGACTTCAATTCCCAGAAGCCCAAGCCCCGTGAATCCACACGAATGGGTTTGCTGCAATTTATCTGGCCCGCGCTGCCCTCATCGCTCCCGGGGAAGCGGAAGTAAAATGCGCCCAGATGGAGGAAGGGTTAACCCAGAAGAGCCTTAACCATACAGGCACATTTTACTTCTACTTCTGGGAGTGATGAGGGCGGCGCAGGCTGGTTGAATTGCAGTAAACATCTTTGTGTGGATTCATGGGGGCTTGGGCTTCTGGGAATTGAAGTCCAAGAACATCTGGAGTGCCAAGGTTCGCCATCACAGTCCTAAAGTCTAGAGGGAGAAGAGAGTGGCTCTTGAAGCTGCTTAGACATGCTTGTCAGGTCACTTAGAGCTGCTTGTCGAAATTCCAGGGTGTGATTTTTGTCCTCGATGGATCATGTTCTTTTTCTCTGTGTCTTCCGGGAAATAAGGAAAATGACTACAGTGCATCAGCCCTAAAAGAGAAGCCACTTGGCCAGCCGGCCCACAGAATGAACTCTTTGCATCCCCCCATATAGCTGGGTGAAATGGCAGACCATAAGGCTGCCTTCTTGCTGCTAAATGACCACTCCATCAACTTGAATGGCCCCATTTGTCAGTGAGGTCAGGACCTGAATAACCAAAAGCCACAAGGAGAGGGGCCGGGACTATGCTCTCATTAATTAGATCAGATGGGTCAGCCACTGAAATCCAGTCATAAGTTGCAACTAGAATAGGCTCGTTTCAATGAAAGGGACTTACAGAGGAATTAACCCATCACATCCAGAATGGGATCTTTCTGGCTGAAAGATACGACTGGGTTTTAGCCATTATGTGGGTGCAACGATACATACTGGTTGTGTTTCACTTCCTTCCAGATGGCCCAGAGACTCCGACAATCACCATCTCATCATCAGACCACAATGCGGGCACCGGGAGCTTTGTGCTGGTGAACAGCACTGTGAATCTAACCTGCCTGGCACCCTCTGAACCTCCGGCAAACATCTACTGGAATGTGGCAGATACAGAAGACCTTGATGTGCCCTCGTTGCCTGTTCTACACCTCCCTCGGGTACAACTGAACCAAGCCGGGCCATATTCGTGCCTGGCCATCAACCAGCGGACCCATCGTCAAGTTCGGAACATTCGTCATCTCAACGTTGCCCGTTAGTTAATGTTGGCCTTCGTTTTACCACCAAGGGTTGCTAGTCACAATAGGAAGGCGTTAGACACGGGGCAGCTTTAAACATCTCTATGCTAGCAGTTCCACTGGACAATATAATTTGGGGACCTTTTTAAAGGTAAAGGTTGCCCTTACTCGAAAGCCAGCCACTCTAGGGTTCAGTGCTCATCTCTGCTTATAGCCAAAGAGCCAGCGCTGTCTGCATCTGCAGACATTTCCATGGCATGCCTCAACACCGGAGTTCACTGAATGCTGTTTACCTTCCCACTGAAGTGGTACCTATTTATCTACTTGCAATTTCTTGCTTTCGAACTGCTAGGTTGGCAGCGGCTGGGACAGAGACTAAGGCTCACTGCTGACCGCCAACCTTCCTGTCATCAAGTTCAGCATCTTAACTACTAAGCCACCCTAGTCCTTTTATTTATCCATTAAAGACACCCAACCATTATGGAATTTTTACAGTTTCAAGAGTGGTCTCGGAAAGTTAAACAATAGTAATCGCAGTCATACTTATTTACTGCCACAGAACACTTGGAGCATCCTATGGGCAGATCACAAGGTACTTAGCATCTTACCTCCAACAATCTGAGTACTCATTTTGCTGACCTCAAAAGAAAGAAAGGCTGAGTCATCCCTGATCCAGTCGGGATCAAACTCAGGTCATGAGCAAAGATTTTGCTGTAGTTTAGCTACTGTGCCATAAAGAGGAATGAATAGTTGCCATCAAGTCAATGTTGCCTTTTAGGAACTCTTCCCAGGCTTTCCTAGGTAGAGAATACACCGATGTGAGTTATCATCCCCTTCTTCTGGAGCTACCTTGGGACTGTGCAGCTTGACCAAGGCTTCATAGCCTGGCTTTTCTGGTTTGCACAGTTGAGAATTAAATTTCCAGCTTTTGGCTCGACAGCCAGATAGCTAACTCTCTGAGCTTTCAAGCCAGCTGTTCTGTGTATACAAAGGTAGTTCTCAACCTTTGGCCCTTCAGCTGTTTCAGATGCCAACTCAAAGAGCCCCTTATGGTTGGATGTAACAGCTGGACATTCTGGACATTGAATTCCAAAACTCCTGGGGAAGCAAAGGTTGAAAATCAATAGGAAAGAGACGTGAATAGGAAATAGTATCAAAAAACAGTTGTCTAGGAAATGTAGAATTGGCAGTAGGTAAAGGTAAAAGTCTCCTTTGCTTGAAAGCCAGTTGTGTCCAACTCTATTTACATCCTCATCTCCATTGATAGCCAAAAAGCTAGCACTGTCTGTGTAGACACATACAGATGCTTCCATGGTCATGTGGCAGGCATGACTAGATGCCAGAATACAGGGAACACTGTTATCTTTCCCACTGAAGTGGCACCTATTTATCTACTTGCAACTTCTTGCTTTTGAACTGCTAGGTTGGCAGGAGCTGGGACAGATGACAGGCACTCATTCTGTTGTGCAGCACTTGGGTCTCGAGCTCTTGACTGACAGCCTTCAACGTCTTGACCCACTAAGCCACCACAGCCACTAGAATTAGCAGTAAGCAGACTCAAACTAGGAGGAAAACTTTGGGACTCACAATGGTATTCAAGTGCAGGAATCAGAACTATGTAGTAATGGAGAAATTATGAAGAGCAGGTGGGGATATAAGTGTAGGGTCGGTCTAACACAGTGATGGTGAACCTTGGCATGCCAGGTGTTCTTGGACTACAATTTCCAGAAGCCCAAGTCAACACTCCTGCTGATCAGGACTTCTGGGAATTGTAGTCCAAGAACACCTTGTGTGCCAAGTTTCGCCATCACTGGTTTAACAATTATAGACACAACAGCACTAACGTCATACAGTAATTGAGGACTTAAGTTTGGCCAATGACACAGCCAAGAAAGTGGCTTCATTTTGGCAGTCCAGGATTTGACTGGGACATGAAAGAAGAAGAAGAGCACCAACTTCTTAGGATGAAACTGTAGAGGTCGGCAAGCTATCGTACAAATGTCTTTTCCTTATCAAAAATAAACAGATAAAAACAAATATGTCCCTTCCTCTAGCTTATCTGATTTTGAAGATAACTTAGCTCAACTCTTTCTTTTCTCTTCCCTTAGAAAAGCCCCCGGGCTCTCCCCGCTGTGCCGTGACTTTGGCAGATAATGGTACTGCTTTGCTTTTCATCTGTTCCTGGCCTGGGGGGTGGCCGGCTCCCCGTTTAAGCTTCCGAGGGCTCCCAGGACTTGAGGAAGAAGTCGATGCACCAGTCTTGCAGCAACTCCTGGCCTCTCCACTCCCAGCCGGGCTCAGCGGTCGTCTAGTGACCTGTCTGGCAAGCCACTTAACCAAGGAGGGCAACTGCAGCATGACTCCAGGTAAATCAAGATACCTGACACGACTAGAATACCTGAATGATGCCACAAGGAAGAACTGAAATCAAGAGATGCAAGGGTGATCTGTTATTAACCAACGAAGGGGGTGTTTGCTAAGAGGGGGAGTGGCGTGGGAGATGCTTAGCCCAGATGACCTGGTGGCGCAGTGGTTAAACTGCTGTGTTGCAGCCAAAATATTGTGAGCTCCATTCTTGACAGGGATCAAAGTTGACTCAGCCATCCATCCTTCCGTGGTTGGTAAAATGAGGACCCAGCATGTTGGGGGCCAAATGGTAATTAACTTGTGAACCGCCCAGCAAGTGCACTAAGCACTATAGGGTGGTATTGAAGTGTAAGTGCTATTGCTAAATTGCTATTAGCTGGTTAAAACATGGATGCTTAGCTTGCTGTCAGTACCCAGCTATACTCAGTGGATCTTCATCTAATAAATGGCCTTTTGTTCTGAACATCTTCATAGGACAGTTGTGAAGACAGATGCGAGAATTGCCAAGACATTGCTGTGAAATCCTTGAAGTCAGGGGAATGGACTTATGGGAAGAAAGTTATAAACGGGTCATAAATAAAAAAAAACAAGTCTCATCGTACAATGCAAAACAAGCATTAATAATGTAGTTTTGTGATTTTGTTTTGCCATTTTTACTAGCCGAATGTGGCTGACTAATGTTGTGTTAGGAATGAGTCATTACTGCAGAAATGACCAAAGAAAAGTGCGAAGGCGAAAGGACGCTTGCTAATCTACATGTAGATCTAGAAAAGATAAGGAGGGACAAACTAATTTGGACACCCAAGCTCTCTCTCTCCTGTCGGCTGCTGTTTCAGGTTACTTCTTACAAGCATCGACTTTCAATAATCTCTCTCCCACACCTTTTGAAATCACATCAAAGGGATGCAAAAATGGTGCTGAAATTTTTCATATTAAAAGATACATGATCACCAACATAACTTTCTCTTCCTTCACAGAATCCCCCTCAGGGGTTTCTCTGTCATTCGAGATCTACAGCAACATCAATGGCTCAGTCGATGTGGAATTACATTGCCAAGGCATTTTCAACCCTGCAGAGATCAACTGGTTTCGGGATGAGCGGCTGTTGACTCCCAATAGCAGCCTTTTCCAGTTCAGCCCTGACAGGACACAGCTCACTATTCAGAACTTCACTGTCCCACAGGACTTGGGAGATTATAGCGTCACCTGCTCCAATCCATTGGGAAGTCAGCGCTCCAACCTCACAGTCACTGGTGAGATAATGGACTCTGCAAACAACACGACAGTCCAGCTTCTGTCCATATCAGACTCCTCACACCAAGCTAGAGGGGGATTGTGGTGGCTTAGTGGTTAAAATGCTGAACTTGACAACTGGAAGGCCAGCAACTCAGTAGGTCAAGACCCAAGTGCTGCATGATGGAGTGAGCTTCCATCTCTGCCCCAGCTCCTGCCAACCTACCAGTTTGAAAGCAAGAGATTGCAAGTAGATGAATAGGGACCACTTCGGTGGGAAGGTAAACAGCATTCCATGCACTCCGGTGTCGAGGCATGCCTGCCACTTGTCCACGGAAACATCTGTAGATGCAGAGAGTGCTGGCTTTTTTTTTTTGCTATAAACAGAGAAGAGCACTGAACCCTAGAGTTGGATACGGCTGGCTTTGGAGCAAGGGTGACGGCGGTCGCTGAAGCAGCTGGACGTCGCTAGCAAATATCTTTATTGTTATAATAGCATCCTTAATAAGGTTTTCAAGGTAAGGGAGCTATTTAAAGAGGAGTTTTGCCAGTTGCACATCCCCAGTTGAGTTTCCTTGACTGAGCTGGGACTCAAGCCCAGGCCTCCTGCATTTTAGTCCATCACTCTATCAAACACATTGGGTATCCCAGTAAATAATTAAAGGTAAATGTCTCCCTTGCTCGAAAGCCAATTGTGTCCAACTCTAGCAGGTGGCACTCATCTCTGTTTGCAGCCAAAGAGCCACCACAGTGTGTGTCTGCAGACGTTTTCTTGATCGAATGGCAGGAATGACTAGAACATTGAATGCTCATACCTTTTCTGGCCAAGTGATACCTATTTAATTTATCTGCTTGCAATATCTTGCTTTCAAGCTGCTAGTTTGGCAAGAGCTGGGACAGATGACGGGAGCTCACTCCTTCACGTAGCACCAGGCTCTCAACTGCTGACCTGCCGACCTTCAAGCTCAGTATCTTAACCACTAAACCACCGCAGCCCTAGTAAATAATTAGTGACCAATAATCAATAATTTCCCCAATAATAAAGGTACAACTAAGTTCCATGATGGTTGCAACTTTGCTTCAATCTTTGTTTGGTATGACTGGAAACCCTCATTTCCATTTGAAAGGAGGAACGTACAGAGATGCCTTAGGTGAAATACCCTCTTGTTAGTCATCCAAGATCACTGCAGATGGGGATTGCAGCCATGAAATAAAAAGGCGACTGATTCTTGGGAGGCAAGCAATGAGAAACTTGGGGAACATAGTGAAAAGTAGAGACATCACATTGCAAATGAAAATTCGCATAGTCAAGGCAATGGCATTCCCGGTGGTAATGTATGGGTGTGAGAGCTGGATCATTAGGAAAGCTGAAGAATAGAGGCCTTTGAGATGTGGTGTTGGAGGAGAGTTTTGAGAGTCTCCTGGACGGTGAGGAGAACAAATAGGTCAATCTTTGAATAAATCAACCCTGATTGCTCCTTGCAAGGTCAAATAGTAAAGATGAAGCTGGAGTTCTTTGGATATCAAATGAGAAGAAAGGATTCATTTGAGAAAGGCGGAGGGCAAAAGAAGAAGGGGGCATCCAAAGATGAGATGGCTAGATGGTACTGTAGACATAGTGGGCATGGAGCTGGGCAGGTTGAGGAGGATGGTGGAGGACAGAGGTGCCTGGAGGACAATGGTCCATAGGGTTGCAAAGGGTCGGAATCGACTGTGCGACTGAACAACAACAACAATGTCCTGGAGCAACCTCCAAAGTTAGAAAAAGTTGAGAGTTTTGGTCACAGTTGTTTCATATCACATCTCTTTTGGCTCTAAGTTGAGGTTTCATAATAGAATGTTTACCCACCCTTTATTCCCCTCTTTTGAAAGGTCCTTCCATCTCTAATTGGACTTTGTCTCATGGGACCCACCCTGGTTCTGCTCACCTAGCCTGGACCATTCCCAACGGATCAGTGGTGACCAGATTTTGGATCCAGATGCAAGGTCCCAATCAACCCCGTTCTGCTGAGGAGTGGAAGACGGTAGAAGTCTTAGGAGCTACGAATCGGTCCACCACTGTTACAGGCCTCCAGCCCAAAACTCCGTATTCCTTCCGGCTGGTGCCTTGGTTGGGATCCCAAGCTGGGAATATCTCTTATGTTCAAAATCTCCAACCACAAGGTATGTATTTGGGCTCTTCTGGATGAGACAAACATTTGTTCCCTATTTCTTCCATGTGGTCACAAAGAAACACGGACTGTAGTAGCTTCAGCATCCAAAGCTGAACTGGAAAATATCATTTTATTTCTCCTAGCAGGGATGGCCTACCTTAGTGCTCCAGATGTTCTTGGACTTCAATTCCCAGAAACCCTGATCAGCAGGTGTGCTGACTTGGGCTTCTGGGAATTGAAGTCCAAAAACACCTGGGGCACCAAGGTTGGCCATCCCTCCCTGCTAAATAATTTAAAAATTATTTTTAAAAATGTTTTAGGAATTCATTTCCCTGATGGAGGTTCTTTTCTTGAGCTTTGTTGTTTGTTTGACTGCTAATTAACCCTGACTGCAGTGGCTCAGTGGTTAAGAAGCTCGCCTGGAAGGCTGGGAAGTTGGCAGTTCGAGACCTGAGTACTGCATGACGGATTGAGTGTCTGCCTCTGTCCCAGCTCTTAGGGACATAAAAAGAGCCTCATTTGGGCATTCCCTGAGCAGAGATTCTTTCATGAAAATCCTTTCAATCCAGAATAATTTCTCACACAAAATTATTATTATTATTAACTCTGACTGAAATTTTTTGCATGGAAAACAAGACGTCAACATCCCTTTAGAAAACGTCACAAGGTTGAACTCCACCCCTTTGAACAAACTACAATTAAAATCAATCATATTGACAGAGGGAGTAAAAAGATCATAGGGGTGGGGGAAGCACTGAAATAAGCAAGACAAGGCTTATGTCATGTGGATGCTGCGAAAAATACCTACAAATGCAGACTCTTCTGGGCTCTTCTGGATGAGACAAACATTTGTTCCCTATTTCTTCCATGTGGTCACAAAGAAACACGGACTGTAGTAGCTTCAGCATCCAAAGCTGAACTGGAAAATATCATTTTATTTCTCCTAGCAGGGATGGCCTACCTTAGTGCTCCAGATGTTCTGCAGACCAAATGCAGACCAAATATTGAAGAAGAAGAAAAATGTTCCATCTTCTTTCTGAGACATGGAACATATTGGTTTAGATCCCAGGACAGCCTTGGAAATGTAGCAATCTGTTTTTAGACACATATATGCATTTGGACATACACAAAGCTGTTTGTGTTTTTTAAAAAATTAAACAGTAACGGTAAGACGCTAACTGGGAGGCCGGAAGGTCAGCAGTTCGATTCCCGAGTACTGCAGGACGGAATGAGCTCCCGTCTTTGTCCCAGCTCCAGCCAACCTAGCAGTTCGAAAGCAAGAAATTGCAAGTAAACAGCGTTCTGTGTACTCCGGTGTTGAGGCATGCCTGCCACATGACCACGGAAACGTCTGCAGAAGCAGACAGTGCTGGCTCTTCGGTGCTGAAACAGAGATGAGCACTGAACCCTACAGTCAGATACGACTGGCTTTCGAGCAAGGGAAACCTAAAGGTAAGCCAGTCATATCTGAAATCTAGGGTTCAGTGCTCATCTCTGTATATAGCCATAGAGCCAGCACTGTCTGCATCTGCAGACATTTCCGTGGACATGTGGCAGGCATGCCTCAACACCGGAGTGCACAGAACGTTGTTTACCTTCCCACTGAAGTGGACCCTATTTATCTACTTGTAATTTCTTGCTTTCGAACTGCTAAGTTGGCAAGAGTTGGGACAGAGACGAGGTGGGAATTGAACTGTGACCTTCCAGTCAGCGAGTTCAGCGTCTTAACCACTTGAGCCACCGCAGTCCCCTTAAAAAAAAAGGCCTTGTGCAAAACTAAATTTAGAAACACTTCTAAATAAGCTGCTCACATTCACACACAGTCGAACTGTAGTTGTACTGACAGGACATGATACGTTTCCTAATAGGATAAGCTCTATTTCCAGATTTGCTTTACTACTTCTGACGGGCATTCCATGGCAATTATTTCAATTTCTACACAGATCCTGATTAAGCATGCACATATATGTATTGGTGCTCCTTCCTGCAAGGGCTGCGGGACTGCAGGGGCTTAGTGGCTCAGATGCTGAACTTGATGACTGGAAGTTCGGCAGGCCACCAGTTTGAGACCCAAGTGCTGCACGATGGAATGAGCTATCGTCTCTGCCCCAGCTCCTGCCAACCTAGCAGTTTGAAAGCAAGAAATTGCAAGTAGATAAATAGGGACCACTTCGGTGAGAAGGTAAACAGGTGTTCCGTGTTCTTCGGCATCCAGTCATGCCAGCCACATATAGAAACATCTGCAGACACAGACAGCGCTATGGAGATGAGTCAGATGCAACTGGCTTACGAGCAAGGGTGACCTTTACCTTTACCTTACTCCTTCCTGCAGAGGGAGAGGACTAGGGTGAAAAGAACAGGAGATGTGGCCCCTAAATGATTAGTAGGTATAATACATCAAATAGTAAATCATGTGTACAGTTCATATGAGCAGAAGTTAAACTTAGAACCATATATTAAGATAACCTCTTGTTTTGATGATACAGTACAGTAAGTGGATGTTTTAACAGTTTGAACCAATGTTTAGTATAGTCTTAAAAAAAAGAACCTGAAAAAGAGGACTTTTCTCCCCAAATTAATAAAATTGTTCATCTTTTCTTACGTGGAAGTGATGGTTACCTGGAAGTGATGGTTACTCACTATAGGTTACTCACCTCTGGGTGCAATTCAAGGTGCTGGTTTTGACCTTTAAAGCCCTACATGGTAGTGGGCCAGGACATCGTCCCAAGAATGTCTGTCCGCCCGACCAGAGCGGACCGGAGGGGCTTTCTAATAGTTCCATCAACTAGGGGAGCATATCTATCCAGCACCCAAAGGGGGGCCTTCTCCGTGTCTGCACCGGCCCTTTGGAACCTCCTGCCAACAGAGTTGTGGCTCTAGATGGAATTGCTGCCCTTTAGAAAAGAACTTAAAACATGGCTGGCGGGCCAAGTATGGGGTGCTGGTGGGAGTGTGACCACCTTGAGTTGGCTTATATAGATCAGGTTCCAGCACCCTTTTTTATTGGGGGTGGTGGTGGTGGTGGTGTTAGTTTTAATTGCCTGGAGGCTGTTGGGGTCTGGATGGGGGCCAATGGGCTTTGGCTGAATCCCAGCAAGACAGAGTGGCAATGGTTAAGGGGCCCCGTGTTATCCTGGGAGCTACCATCTTTGGTTCTGGATTGGGCTGTTTTGCCTCAGACAGACAACCTGGGGGTCCTTCTGGACTCATGGCTGTTGCTAGAAGAACAGGTAGCGGCTGTGGCCAGGAGGGCTTTTGCCCAACTTCGGGTGATTCGCCAGTTGCGCACGCTCCTGGACCAGGACTCCTTGCTTATGGTCACTCATGCTCTGGTCACTTCCCAACTAGATTACTGTAATGCGCTCTACATGGGGCTGCGCTTGACAACCATTCGGAGGCTGCAGCTGGTCCAGGATGTGGTGGCCTGGGTGGTGATGGGGTGCGGACGATATGCTCGCGCCTCACTGCTACTTCGGGAACTGCACTGGTTTGCCTCCGGGTGCAATTCAAGGTGCTGGTTTTGACCTTTAAAGCCCTATATGGCAGTGGGCCAGGATACCTTAGAGACCACATCGTCCCAAGAGTGTCTGCCCATCCAACCAGAGGGGCTCTCTAATAGTGCCATTAACTAGGGGAGCACATCTATCCAGCACCCGAAGGAGGGCCTTCTCCGTGTCCGCACCTACTCTCTGGAACCTCCTGCCAACAGATCTAAGACTTCAAAGAGAATTGCTGCCCTTCAGGAGAGGATTGAAGACCTGGCTGGCAGGGCAGGTGTGGGACTCTAATGGGAACATGGTCCCCGCCTGCTGGCTTATGTAAACAATTAAGAACCCTCTCTTCCCTTTTATAGTGGGTGGGCTGGGTGGGTGGGATATAGGTTTTTTAAAAGTGTTTTTATATGTTTTTAGAAATTGTTGTAATGCCGCCCTGAGTCAGGTTCTAACTGAATGGGGAGCATATATGACTATTAAATTAAATTTAAAATTTAAAATTGTTTTATAAGCTGTTTTATCCTGTGTTTGTTAGCCGCCCTGAGTCGGCCTTGGCTGATTGGGTGGGGTAGAAATTGAACAAACAAACAAATAGGTGATCAAGTGTCTGTTTGTAGCAAACCTCCCTTTATAAGGAAGAGCAGAAAAGCCAGGCTTTATGGGACCAAATGGCCATGAATGCAGTGGAAACATTTAAAATAGTTTATAATAATTTAACATCGTTACTAAGCACTTGCGCTGACTGCTTATAAAAAAAGCACTTTAGCACCATTTAAAGTGCTTTACCGTGGTTGTTAACAACGAAGATCTCTAACATAAAATAGTTTAAAGTAGGACTTCACCAAATGTTCTCCTGCTTTGCAGTAAAAAAAACATACTGCATTCGGAGGAACAGAAATATTTCCCCCCAAACCAATTGAACAAATCAGTTGTTTGGCTCCTTCTATTCTGTTTGTTGCTAGCCTCTCGCTAACTTGTGTCTGTTTTGATGTTTGCCCTTCTACATCATACCTATTCTTATTTTCTGAAATACTCATGTAGTGAATGACAATCAATTAGGGCCATGCGATGAAATAGAATACCAATGTGATGATGTCAAATTAAGCTAATTGGTAAAGAGGGTAAGGAGGATGCTTCCTGGGAATAGACCTATGAGCAAGCCTAGTGAAGCGTAAGGTTAATTGAGGAGCTGGTATCATGATGCACTACACATTTATCCTATGCTTCCACATCTCATTGAGATGAAATAGGGCAGTGATGCGAACCTTGGCACTCCAGGTGTTCTTGGACTTCAATTCCCAGAAGCCCAAGTCTCTGTAACTCCACACGAATGGATACACGCAGTAAACCCATTTGTGTGGATTCATAGAGACTTGGGCTTCTGGGAATTAAAGTTTCAGAACACCAAGAGTGCCAAGGTTTGCCATCATGGAAGTAGGGGGAAGCCAGTTCTGAGCGAGGAGAATGATTTTATGCAAATTCTTTGGTGGCAACTGTGAGGAAACTGCTAGAAGGCATGGGTGATCCTTATTTTGGCTCAATTCAATTGTAATGGGTTTTAATGGGTTTTTACTGCTTTTTCAAAACTGCCATTGGTTTTATTTTCTGTGAGCCGCCCAGAGTCTTCGGGGTTGGATGGCAATACAAATTAGAATAAATAAATAAATAAGTAAGTAAGTAAGCAGGTAAGTAAGTCCTGTTTCTGTTGAGGCTACTTTTCAGCATCAAGGCACACATTTAAGCCAAAGATGCATTGTGGGGACTCATATATCAATTTTATTTGTATCAATTTTATTTTATCTCTGCTGCTGTGTCTTACCTGAGGCGTAGGTTGGGTTTCAGTCTTGTGGTACAGGCTTCTGATTTCAACTTTGAACTCCCCCCCCCCGCCCATTTTTTCCTCACAGAGACACATCTAAGCGATGGCGCCATTGCTGGAATTGTGATCGGTTCAATTTTCGGGACGCTAATTGTCATTGGGCTCCTGGTTCTACTCATTTGGCTTATTTGTTTGACCTGCCGTTGGAAAGGTATTGTCTACTGTGTGAGCTGATTAAAGTCAATGAGTTGGATTTATTGATGTTGAACAATGGGGAAAGAATGGAAGTATAAGACCAGGAATGAAACCCACTAGTTGGTTGTCTTTTGTCCAATTGGATTGGAAATGTGAAATTATTATATAGATCCAGTATCTTTTATTGGAAAATCTGATTCAAGGAACTGAACCACATTATCAAAAACATCTTCCTTCTGGCCTGTAGGAATGGGACTTCCTGCTTCTTTGCTTTTTCCCTCCTGTCGTTTCTCCTAAATTGTTTGAACACTTTGGAATCAGATGGAAGCATAAGGTCAACATTTTAAAATAGAAATCAAAGTATTATTGAGACAGTCTTAATTGCCTTCAGTCCAGAGGAAGTGAATGTGTTTAGAATCGCTTCTTCTTCTTCTTCTTCTTCTTCTACTACTACTTCTACTACTACTACTACTACTACTACTACTACTACTACTACTACTACTGGGAGTAGTAACTGGGGGTGCAACTCACCAGTGCGAATTGTAAGAAAAGAGCCAACATGTGTGGTTTGGGGGAAGCTGCACAGTCCCAGAGTGGCCCCAAAAGGAAGGAATGGTTAACAATTTATGAGTACTCTATAGAACAGGACTTCTCAACCTTTTTAAAGCCTGGGGCCAGGTCACACTCCCTCAGACAGCTTTGGAGGCCAGATGGCCATTTTGCCCTTCCTCCACCACACAGCACTTCCTGGTGTGGTGGAGGCGGTGGGGGCCACATGAAATGGTGCTGCGGGCTGCATTCAGCCCACAAACCGCAGGTTGAGAATCCCTGCTATAGAACCCCTGAATGGGCCACCATATCTCAAAATCAACTTATGAGTACTCTATAGAGCCCCAGAAAAGGCCACCATAAGTCAGAATCATCTTCTTCTTCTTCTTCTTCTTCTTCTTCTACTACTACTACTACTACTACTACTACTACTACTACTACTACTAGTAGTAGTAGTAGTAGTAGTAGTAGTAGTAGTAGTAGTAGTAGTAGTAGTAGTAGTAGTAGTAGTAGTAGTAGTGCCCAGGTAAACCATTTAGAGAAGAGCCTTATTCAAGCTCAGTCACTGAAGTACACATAGTGAACCAGAAGGCTGGTGCTGAAAGGTGTATTCTGCCCCATGATTTTGTCTCTGAGCACTAGATGACCAGCATCCCAGTGAAAATCCATAGTGATGGCAGTTTCTTGTTTTTTAGCAGCGGACAAGAAAGTTCCACCCGAGAACCAACACCACTATCTGTCACGCCAGGTGAGACTGGGTGAAGTGTGAGTATAACTGGGGAATGTGTGAATGTGTGTTGATGAGGAGTCAAAAACCCACAGTGCTGTCTAGACTGGTTGGAAAATATGAGGTATGAGAAACCACAATCCCGGACTTTTCTCGTCATCCAGGTCAGTTGATAAAACAAGAAGTGTCAAAGAGAAAAGCTCAACAAGGAATGCATGAGTTTAATTTGCAAGTGAATATCAACCAACTCTTAAGGGACTACAGTGGCTCAAGTGGTCAAGATGCTGAACTCGCGGACTGGAAAGCCGGAGTTCAATTCCCGGGTACTGCATGACTGAGTGAGCTCCTGTCTCTGCCCCAGCTCCTGCCAACCTAGTAGTTTGAAAACAAGAAATTGCAAGTAGATACATAGGGACGGCTTTGGTGGTGAAGTAAACAGCATTCTGTGCGCTCTGGTGTCATGGCATGCCTTCCACATGTCCGTGGAAATGTCTGCAGACGCAGACAGCTCTGGTGCTTTGACTATAAACAGAAAGGAGCACTGAAACCTAGAGTCAGATACGACTGGCTTTTGAGCAAGGGCGACTTTACCAACTCATAAAAAAGGAGAAAAATAAGAGTGCAAGAGAGAAGTGTTCAGTCTACCTTTTGTCCCTTCAATATGCTGAGTGGTCAATTTTTAACACACACCCAAAAAAAGATGGTTTCAAATATACAGTAAAACCCCGACTTACAAATGCCTCGAGTTACATAAAATTTGATTTACATAATGATTTTATGCTAAAACCATGTCCTGATTTACACGATTTCCTATGGGTTTGCTTTGAGTTACATAAAGATTCTTTTTCCTATGGGTTTGCTTCGATTTACATAAAAATTTCATTTTTCCTATGGCTTTGCTTCATGTTACGTAAAAAAATAATTTTTCCTCTGGGTTTGTTTCGAGTTACAACAAAATTCAATTAAAGCACAAGCCTACGGAACGGGTTTTACTGTATATTCATGACCTGCTATTTCGAAATGCTCCCAAACAATGTTTTGCCACTTGAGTCACAAAAATGAAATCAACAGGCTGGAAAATCGTGACACACAAAATAGCCTCCAGACTTACAGACCCTGTCTATATGGCTGTCACCTCCCATCTCTTCAGGCTCATCTCACCTTCAAACTATTTCAGGAAAAGCAGGAATTCAGCTTTGTTTCCCTCCACAGCATCAGCATGGGGGAGATAAGCCATTTCAGCTTCTGACATTTGTGAATTTAAAGGTGCAGGATCCATCTTGCTATGTAAAGAGTGAGCTACACAGATGTTGATGTAGAGTAGGAGCAGGAAGCCTCACCAACCCAACAGTTGAGGAGTCCACCTGATTTTCACACACCTCCAGGTCACCTCTATGGACATCATCGGTCCCATTTCCCCCAAAAACTAAATGAGACTGCCATCTTTAATCCAGGGCTACACCATTTCTGTCAAAGCTGCAGTGGCTCAAGTGGTTAAGATGCTGACAGCGCTGGTTCTTCGGCTATAAACAGAGATGAGCACTGAACCCTAGAATCGGATATGGCTGGCTTTAGAGCAAGGGTGACCTTTACACCATTTCTAACCTCTTATAGAAGATAGTTTGGATATTCACAGCCTCCTCTTCCATTCCACCATCTCTTAACTCATTCATGAATGTTGCTGCTTGAGGTGATGCAATGAGTGAACCCAGCTGGATAGTTTGCTGAGCACCTCACTGCAGAACCAATGGACTGGGAGGGCAACCCACCAGTGTGACTTGTAAGAAAAGAGCCAGCCTGTGTGGTTCGGGGCAAGCTGCACAGTCTTAGAGTGGCCCCAAAAGGATGGAGTGGTTAACAACTTATGAATACTCTATAGAGCTCTAGAAAGAACCACCATAAGTCAGAGTCAACTCCTCCCCTCCTCCTCCTCCTCCTCCTCCTCCTACTACTACTACTACAACCACCACCACCACCACCACCACCCCAGGGCAGAATACATTTTTCAGCACCAGCCTTCTGGTTAGCTATGCGTACTTGTATGACTGAGCTTGAATAAGGCTCTTCTCTACATGGTTTCCCTAGGCACCACCACCACCACCACCACCACCACTACTACTACTTGTTGTTCTTCTTCTTGTTTTTGTTGTTGTTCTTGTTGTTCTTGTTGCATACTGTCAAGTTGTCTCTGGCCTATGGCAACCCTATGAATGGGAGATCTCCAAAATGTCCTGTCCTCAACAGCCCTGCTCAACTCAAGATGTTGGCTTCCTTTAGGAAGTCAAACTACCTCACATTGATACTTCCTCTTTTCCTGTTGCCTCCAACCTTTTTGATGGCATATAAGTATTATTATTATTAAAGTGAGAGCTTACTCTCCCATGCATTAATGGGACATTCTATGCAATTTGTCAAATTCTTTATATTCCACCTTTGAACTTATCTGTGATTTGTCTATACAACAACCCTCCGAGATACACTAGACTAAGAAACAGTGAAAGAAAGACACTGGGATCTACCTCATCCAAGCCCAACAGTCTAAACAACTCTGACTACTCGTGGCAACCATGAATCTAGGGGATGATAAACCTTGAATTCACCAGACATTGAGAAACTACCATTCCCATCACACCTAATCATTGGTCAAATTGTCAGGCTGATGGGAGCTGGAATTCCACCATACATAGACCTGGGTCTACCTGGGGCCTTCTAAGAGTTGCGTCCAACTGACGAACAGCTGAGTGGTTCAGGTGTCTGGCTGTCTATATAAATGTTGGGAGTCACATTGCCTCCTCTGTGCCTCCTGGGAGAAGAACCAGTTTGTATATCCCTGGGCAAATTGCACAATCCTAAGGGACCCTCAAAAGAAAGGAATGCTTATTCACTTCTGAGTACTGTATCTTCTACCTGGGAAACCCTGAAAAGATTAATCATAAATCAAAATTGACTTGATGGAGGATTGTTATGGATTATTACTAATATGGATAACTCTCTTTGAATAGCCTTCACAAACAGGTCTGTGAAATGCTTTCACTGGCAACTTTCAGTTAAAATGTCTTTTTTAAAGAGGATTTTGGATTGATTGATGTCTGCTGTTTTATTGGATGCATATTTGGCAATTTGCTTTTTTATGGATGCAAATTTGGTTGTGCTGAGTGTTACTTAATGATTTCCCCCCCCCCCCCCCCACTGCTAAGTGTCTCAAATCCTTTGGAAGAGTTTAGTATTTTAATTGTTTTACATTATTGCAATTACATGTGTCATTCCCTGTAGATATTTAAAAATGTAGCTAATAAATATTGCAAACAAATACCATTATCCACTATCTGCTTGTGTAAATCTGGTTGTCATTTACAAATAAAGTAGACACATTGATTCAGTGGGATTTAGATAAGGTTTGTCTTGTTGATTCAATGGGCCAACTCGAGGTACAACTGATGATTATTTCTCAATGCCTTTTCAGTTCCCAAATGGTGATGAGATGGAACCCTATGACCCTTCTTGGGGAAATCCCCGGTGGTCATCAGGCGAGTCAGACATCTACACCATCACCTACGAGAAGCACCTATTCAAGTATGGAGGTCCACCTACATTGGTAAGTCTCCGGCAAGTAACCTTGCTGAATTTCAGCAGGTTGATCAGACTGGGAAAAATGAGATGGGGAAAAATAAATCTGTCCATTGTACTTTCTCTTACATTCAAGTTTTTAAAAACCCTAAGATTTCCCTGCTTCCTATTCCAAATATGATAGTTATGAATTTGTGTAAGCCTTCTCAAAATGAGTGAAAGTCTCTCTGCTGTTCAACAGGTGCAGCTGTTCTCAATGTAGAGAAAATTCTGTTGCACCTGCACAGCTGGGGAATTGGTAAATGAATTATACTACTATCCAGAATGCTTTTGATTTCATCTGATTTTGGCTGCTAAGCAGGATCCAGCCTAATTAGAACTAGGATGGAAGACCACCAGGGTCTACAGGTAGGGTCTGGGAAGAATCCTATCAGGAACCCAGAAAACCTAGTGGCAGCCAGGTTGACAATACTAGACCAGATGATCCAATAGTTTTATTCCTTCCAAGATAGCTTATTATATTAATATGAGGAGCCTGGCAGAAAAAAACCTAGCGGTTAAGATGATGAACTCGCTGACTGGAAGGTTGGAGTTTGATTACAGAGTACTACATGATGGAGTGAGTTCCCATCTCTGTCCCAGCTCCTGCCAACCTAGCAGTCCGAAAGCAAGACATTGCAAGTAGATAAACAGGGACCACTTCGGTGGGAAGGTAAACAGTGTTTCATGCACTCTGGTGTTGAGGCATGGCTTCCACATATCCATGGAAACGTCTGCAGATGCAAACAATGCTGGCTCTTTAACTATAAACAGAGATGACCACTGACCCCTAGAGTTGGATATGACTGGCTTTTGAACACGGGTGACCTTTACCTTTGCGTAGAAACTCTAACTTAATCTGGACACGGTTGAATTTACAGAGAATCAAAACCAGACCTCCAAGAATTCAGTACCCAGGCCTGGTTGGACAAATTTGTCAACAGAAATTCTTTAAAATATCAGTAATTTTTATTTCTAAATATAAAGATGCTTGCAAATACTGATAAAAACAGTAGTGTGCAAAAGTCATAGGCTACCACCAGCTGGTTTGGGGGAAATTCAATGTGTGATGGGGGAGCATAACTCTGCCGCAAGGCACCCAGACACACCAAAATTTGAGTGTGTTCTGTTGTTTCCCCTCTCAACCCTTTCCAAATTTGGTGAAGTTTGGTGTTAGGATAGGTCTGAGTTATGACCCTTCAAATCATGGGTTGGATTTCCCCTGAACCAGCTGGTGGCAACCTAAGGCTTTTGCACAGTACAGTGTTGTTGTTCAGTCACACAGTCGACTCCGACCCTTTGCGACCCCATGGACCATTTTCCTCCAGGCGCCCCTGTCCTCCACCATTCTCCTCAGCCCACCCAGCTCTGTGCCCACTACATCCACAATACCATCTATCCATCTCATCTTTGGACGCCCCCTTCTTCTCTTGCCCTCCACCTTTCCCAGCATCAAGGCCTTCTCAAGTGAATCCTCCCTTCTCATTTAATGTCCAAAATATTTTAGCTTCGTCTTTACTATTTGACCTTCCAATGAGCAGTCAGGGTTAATTTCTTCTAAGATTGACCTATTTGTTCTCCTCGCTGTCCAGGTGTTGTGTTCTAAAGCCTGTGCCTTTAAACAATGTACCTATCCATGTGTATCCAATGTAACCTTTTCTGGTGTAACATTGTAACCTTCAGCTGCATCACTGTAACCCTAATAGGACGCGAGCTAGTGACCACTAGATGGCAATAGCGAGCGTCCAAGCTCATTGGTCCAAAACTCACCTAGAACAACAGCGCGGGAAGATTCCCGCCACCACCTTCACCTGGACAAGAAGGGCGTGACTTGCAATGACGTCACGCAGACAGTAGCCAATGGACTGTCAAGGAGCCACATTCAAATGTATAGCCACTGTATATATTGAGCTGTTCATCTGCCATTACCACATGTTCCCTCTGACCAGCATGCAATAAAGTTGTGTTAAGCCAGCTCTTCGGCTGTCCTGGTGTCTTGGTTCCCATACACTAAACCAGGGGACTCTCAAAACCCTCCTCCAACACCACATTTCAAAGGCATCTATTCTTCTGCGTTCAGCTTTCCTAATTGTCCATCTCTCACATCCGTACATTACCACTGGGAATACCATTGCTTTGACTATTCTAATTTTTGTTTGCAATGTGATGTCTCTGCTTTTCACTATGTTCCCCAGGTTTCTCATAGCTTGTCTCCCAAGAATCAGTCGCTTTTTTATTTCATGGCTACAATCCTCATCTGCAGTGATCTTTGATCCTAAGAAGGTAAAATCTGTCACTGCTTCTACTTCTTCCCCATCTATTTTCCATGAACTGATCAGACCTGTTGCCATTATCTTGGTTTTCTTGATATTGAGTCTCAAACCAGCTTTTGCACTTTTCTCCTTCAATCCAATCAAGAGGTTCTTTAGGTCTTCCTCACTTTCTGCCATTAGGGTGGTATCGTCTGCATATCTCAGATTGTTGATGTTTCTCCCAGCGATTTTAATCCCATATTGTGATTCCTCCATCCCTGCATTGCTTTAGTGTATGGGAACCAAGACACAGGACACAGCCTCGGGCTGGGTTAACTCAGGTTTATTGCATGGTGGACAGAGGGAACATGAGGTAATGGCGGATCAATAGCTCTTTATATACAGTAGTAATACATTTGAACGTGGTTCCACGATAGCCCATTGGCTACTGTCTTCGTGACGTCATTGCTGGTCACGCCCTTCTTGTCCAGGTGTAGGTGGTGGCGGGAAACTTCCCGCGCTGTGACTCTTTGATGAGTTTGGACCAAGAGAGCTTGGACGCTCGCTGCTGCCAGCTGGTGGTCATTAGCTCGCGTCCTATTACAGGGATTATAGTGATACAACTGAAGGTTACATTGTTACTCGTAGGCAAGGTTACATTGGTTAAGATACATTGTTATCCCATGTAGGAGGTTACACCATTAGAACACAACACTCCTCCCCCCTAGGATGAGACGAAGTCTCGAACTCAACACTCCTCCCCCCTAGGATGAGACGAAGTCTCTCAGCCAAGATGGCTTATTTCGAACACGCTGGGGTCTCGATGCGGGCTGCCTTTCCCCGGGTTTGCTACCTTCTCTTTGTCCCCTGGTTTCCTGTCCTGTAATTGGAGAGGGAGACTTGTTAGTGGCTTGCCACAGCTCTGCGGCGTTGTTGGGAGGTGTGTTCTTTGTTTGGGAAGAACTGGGGGCACTGGGGGCTAACGAAAAACCCCTCTTCTCGCTTGGATGGGTGGGGGAACACTCCCAAAACCCCCCCCGGCTCGCAAAATCAAAATCGGAATCAAAATCGGGGACAGCGGTCGCAAACTCCTCTCCCCCTCCCCCCGGCTCTGATAGAGCTGGCGTATCAAAAGGGTATGAGTCGGGACCGCCGCTGCTTTCCCCCCTTGTTTGGGACTGTTGTCCGTCGTTGTCTCCCCCTTGGGCTAAACGGGTGGGGGAAGACCCTAACGCTGAATTCTGTTGCTGAGCCCCACTGACCGGCCCCTCAGGAGGCGTTCCACAAGCGACTGAAACAGGCCGGGTGCCGAGTTCACGCATGTGTGACTTTATGTGTGACTATTGTTTGTGCCGCTGCCGTGGCGGGCGTTACAGGGAGTTGCTGATAGGCTTGTGCTAAATCGAGTTTAGCGAAACACTTTCCCCCGTTCAGCCTGGCCAGAAGGTGGCTGACCACCGGCACCGGGTATGCATTGGGGCGGATCGCCTTGTTAATTGTACACTTATAATCAGCACAAATGCGCACCTCCCCGTTAGCCTTTAGCGCTGTTACAATTGGAGTTTCCCACTCCGCAGAATCAACAGGCACAAGAATCCCCTGGCCCACCAGTTTGTCCAGTTCCGCCTCTATTTTGTCCTTTAGTGCGAACGGCACCCTGCGCGGTTAGAGTCTTATCGGGCGGACCTCCGGGTCTAGGTCGAAGGCTACGGGGGGTCCCTTGAACTTTCCCAGTCCTTTTTTAAAAACGACGGGGTGCGCGTCCAATACCGCTTGTATTGGATCTACCCCCACGGTATGCACCCCCCCTATGAACAAACCTAAAGGCTGAAACCACTGCGTCCCTAGGAGGCTACAACTTCCCCCCTTAAGGACAACTAGGGGGAGTTCCGCAGAATGTCTCTTAAAGCGGACCCGAAATTTCCCGACCCCCAACACTGGAATGTTGTTCCCCTGTACGTCTCGTAGCGTGGACCTCAACGTTTTAAGCTTGGGCCGCACGTGGGGGTCGATTTTCAAGAACTCTTTCTGGGGAATTATAGAATAGGAGGACCCCGAGTCAATCTCCATCCTAATAGGGGCCCCTTGTACCAGTACCTCAACGAAATAATGGGGCTGTCCCGCGGATACGCTGAACACGGGAGCGTCGTCCTCGCTGTCGTCCGAGATGCGGCCCATGCCGTCCTGCTTCCTCGTGGTCCGGGCGCCATCTTTGGACCTCGCTGGACGGTCCAGTCTGGTCGAACGGTCTTGTGAATGCCTCCGGCCCTCTTTCCGCTTCCTGCACGCCCTGGCGATGTGCCCCCGACGGCCGCAGGTGTAGCACTCGGTTTTTCTGAATGGGCACCTCGCGCGCTCATGGGCCGCTCCGCAACCATCGCAGCGGCGCCCTCCTTTTTTGACTCTCTGGACCTCCTCGCCGTCGCTGCCTTCCGTAGACGACTTCGAGGCCCGTCGGGTTGCGTGCACCGACTGTCCGGACTTTCCGTGCACCGAATTCTCCGCTTTGCCGGCCCTAGGACGCCACTCACGCCACTGGTGCATCTCGTCTACTCCAGCATTCGTGGATTCCGCGGCTTCCGCGGCCTCTACAACCTCTGTCAGCGTGGGTGGTGGCTCCTTGTTCATCAGGCTGCGCTGCACTTCCTTGTCCTTCAGGCCACACAGAACTCCGTCCCTGAGGGCCATCTCTAGATTGTCCCATCTGCAAGGGGCGGCGGCTATTCTCATGGCTGTTACGAAGGCCTCCACCGACTCGTCCGGCGCTTGGACTCGCCTCCAAAACGCGCTCCGAGCGGGAAACATTGCCCTCGAGGGTCGGAAATGCTCACGCAGCAGTTTCATGATGTCATCGGCTTTGAAATCGCTCACCTTCTTCGGTGCAATGATGCCCACCAGCGTTCGCTTGGTTTCCATCCCAAGCATTCGGGTGAGGATGGCCCTCTTCCTTTCCTCGTCGTCTTCTTTGACTTTGAGTTCCACCAGTGCCGCCTGGAAGTCCATTTCAAAAAGCTCCCAGTCTTGCGGTTTGGTGATGTTGAACCCGCTCTGTGCCCTGGCTCCTTGGGAATCCATTATCCCACCTTCGTCGCCAGTTTAGTGTATGGGAACCAAGACACAGGACACAGCCTCGGGCTGGGTTAACTCAGGTTTATTGCATGGTGGACAGAGGGAACATGAGGTAATGGCGGATCACTAGCTCTTTATATACAGTAGTAATACATTTGAACGTGGTTCCACGATAGCCCATTGGCTACTGTCTTCGTGACGTCATTGCTGGTCACGCCCTTCTTGTCCAGGTGTAGGTGGTGGCGGGAAACTTCCCGCGCTGTGACTCTTTGATGAGTTTGGACCAAGAGAGCTTGGACGCTCGCTGCTGCCAGCTGGTGGTCATTAGCTCGCGTCCTATTACAGGGATTATAGTGATACAACTGAAGGTTACATTGTTACTCGTAGGCAAGGTTACATTGGTTAAGATACATTGTTATCCCATGTACGAGGTTACACCATTAGAACACAACAATTGCGCATTATGTGCTCTGTGTATAAGTTGAATAAGCAGGGTGACAAAATGCAGCCTTGTCTTACTCCTTTTCCTATTCCAAACCACTCTGTCATTCCGTGTTCTGTCCTAACTGTTGCTTCTTGGTTCATGTACAGATTTCTCAGGAGGCATATGAGGTGCTCTGGTATTCCCATCTCTTTAATTACTTGCCACATCTTGTTGTGGTCCACACAGTCAAATGCTTTAGTGTAGTCAATAAAACAAAAGTAAACTTGTTTCTGGTATTCCTATGTTTTCTCCATGATCCAGCGTATGTTGGCAATGTGGTCTCTAGTCCCCCTGCCTCTTCTGAAACCAGCCTGCACCTCTGGTAATTCTCTCTCCACATGCTGCTGAAGTCTATCCTGTATTATCTGAGCATCACCTTGCTGGCGTGCGGGATGAGTGCAATTGTTCGTTAGTTTGAACATTCTTTGGCATTGCCCTTTTTTGGGATTGGAACGTATTCTGATCTTTTCCAATCCTGTGGCCACTGTTTTGTTTTCCAAATCTGCTGGCATATTGAATGCAGTAATTTGACGCCATCATCTTTTAGCACTTTGAAAAATTCAACTGTGATACCATCATCTCCACTAGCTTTGTTGTTTGCAGTGCTCTTTAGGGCCTTTATGACTTCGCTCTCCAGTATATCTGGCTCAAGTTCAAATGCTTCATCATTGTGATTATCAGGAGTGTTGAGGTCCTTTTCGTAGAGTTCCTCTGTGTACTCTTTCCATCTTTTCTTAATTTCTTCTGCATCAGCTAGCTCCTTTCCATCTTTGTCCCTTATCATGGTCATTTTTGCTTTAAATGTTCCCTTGATTTCCCCGATCTTTTTGAAAAGATTTCTGGTTCTGCCTCTTTTGTTGTTTTTCTCCATTTCTCTGCACTGTTCTTTTAGGTAGTTTTCCTTATCTCTCCTTGCTTTTTTTTTTTTTTGAAATTCTGTGTTCAAATGATTGTATTTTTTCCTTTCTCCTTTTACTTTTGCATTCCTCTGCTATTTCAAGAGCCTCGTCAGACAGCCACTTTGCTTTCTTACGCCTCCTCTCCTTTGGTATGGTTTTCTTTGCTGCTTCCTGCATGATGTCCCTCATCTCCGTCCATAATTCTTCTGGCACTCTGTCTACCGAGTGTAAGCCATTAAATCTGTTCATCACCCCCACCGTGTATTCTTTAGGGATGCTGCCTAGGTGATATCTGTCTGGTCTCCTTGTTTTCCCTATTTTCTTTAGTCTAAGCCTGAATTTTGCGATCAGTAGGTTGTGATCTGAGCCACATTCTGCTCCAGGTCTTGTTTTTGCTGACTGTATGGAGGTTCTCCATCTTTGGCTGCAGAGTATGTAGTCAATTTGGTTTCGATGTTGGCCATCTGGTGATGTCCATGTGTAAAGTTGCCTCTTGTGTTGCTGGAAGAGAGTTTTTGCTATGACCAGTGCGTTCTCTTGGCAGAACTCTATCAATCTTTGCCCTGCTTCATTCTGTGTTCCAAGACCGAACTTGCCTGTTATTCCCTCCACTTTTTGATTTCCTACTTTGGCATTCCAATCTCCTAAGATAATGTGGACATCATTTCTTGGTGTCTGATCTATGAGGTGTTCTAGGTCCTCATAGAACTGGTCTACTGTGGCTTCATCTGCACCAGTGGTTGGTGCGTATATTTGGATCACAGTGACATTGAAAGGTTTGCCTTGAATTCTGACTGACATCATTCTGTCATTTTTGAGGTTGTATCTCATTACTGCTTTTCTCACTCTTTTATTGGCAATTATGGCTACTCCATTTCTTCTAAGGTTTTCTTGCCCACAGTAGTAGATATGATGGTTTCCAGAGCTGAATTCACCAGTCCCTGTCCATTTTAGCTCACTGATGCCCAGGATGTCAATGCTTATTCTTTCCATCTCATTTTTTACCACTTCCAGTTTACCTTGATTCATTGATCTCACATTCCATATCCCTATGCAGTATTGTTCCTTGCAACATTGCATTTCCCCTCCCCCTTTCCTGTCCCTCCCCTTCCTCCACTCTGTGGTGTTAAGCATCCTGTATCACCTAGCCTGCCCTTTTGTTTTGCCTTTTGTTTTGGTCCATAGGGTTCTCTTGGCAAGCTTTGTGGCGTGGTTTGCCGGTTTCTACGCCATTTTTCTCGCATCATACATCTTATCACAGTTTTAAAAAGTTTAAAACAGCTTAAACAACATACTATCATGCATATTATCCCACTTGAAAAACTCAGTCTCTATGTCAGTTTCTATGTTGTCAGTATAAATTTTCTATGTGAGTTGCTATGTTAAGTCTTCTACATTTTTCATATCAGCTACTTATCCTTTACATGGGACTCTGAGTCTCGCCCCATGCTTTTCCTCCTCCTCCCTCTTCCCTCCTGCCAAAGGGTCTTTTTCTTCGGCGCTCAGCTGGAGCCTGTAGGTGGTGGGTACCCCCGGCTGGAAACCTCACGGTGGCGGCGATGGCTGGCCTTTCCGCCACTTGGCCGGCTCTCTTCCTCCTCCTCATCCCCTGGATGGGGGTGGTTGCCCGGCGGCGGCGATGGCTGGCCTTTCTGCCGCTCGGCCGGCTCTCCTCCTCCTCTTCACCCCCCGGCTGGGGGTGGTTGCCCGGCGGCGGCGATGGCTGGCCTTTCCACCGCTCGGCCGGCTCTCTTCCTCCTCCTCACCCCCCAGCTGGGGGTGTGTTGTGTTCTAAGGGTTTTACCTTCCACATGGATTACAATGTATCTGAACCAATGTAACCTTGCCTATAGCAACAATGTAACCTTCAGCTGTATCATATGAACCCTGCATGAGGACGCGAGCTAATGACCACCAGCTGGCAGCAGCGAGCGTCCAAGCTCTCTTGGTCAGAACTCATCAAAGGCAACAGCGCGGGAAGCTTTCCCGCCACCACCTACACCTGGACAAGAAGGGCGTGACTAGCAATGACGTCACGCAGGCAGTAGCCAATGGGCTACCAGGGCACCACGTTCAAATGTATTACTACTGTATATAAAGAGCTATCGATCCGCCATTACCTCATGTTCCCTCTGTCCACGATGCAATAAACCTGAGTTAACCCAGCCCGAGGCTGTGTCCTGTGTCTTGGCTTGCATACACTAAATTGGCGACGAAGGTGGGATATGGATTCCCAAGGGGCCAGGACACAGAGCGGGTTCAATATTACCAAGCCGCAAGACTGGACCATCTTTAACATGGATTTCAAGGCGGCATTGGTGGAACTCAAAGTCAAAGATGACGAGGAAAGGAAGAGGGCCATCCTCACCCGAATGCTGGGTGTAGAGACCAAGCGGACGCTGGTGGGCATGATCGAACCGAAGACGTTGGACGACTTCAAAACCGACGACATACTGAAGTTGCTGCGTGAGCGTTTCCAACCCTCGAAGGCAATGTTTCCCGCTAGGAGTGCGTTTTGGAGGCGAGTCCAAGCGCCGGATGAGTCGGTAGAGGCTTTCGTGGAGGCCCTGAGGGTAGCCGCCGTTCCCTGCAAGTGGGACAACCTGGAGATGATCATGAGGGACGTCGTGCTGTGTGGCCTGAAGGACAAGGAAGTGCAGCGCCGCCTGATGAACAGGGAGCCGCCACCCACGCTGGCCGAGGTCGTAGAGACCGCGGAATCCGCGGAGTCCACGAATGCGGGAGTGGACGAAATACACGAGTGGCGTGAGTGGCGTCCTAGGGCCAGCAAAGCGGAAAGCTCGGTGCGTGGCAAGTCAGGACAGCCGGTGCACGCGACCCGACGAACCTCGAGATCCTCAACAGATGGCAGCGACGGCGAAGAGGTACAGAAGGTCCGGAAAGGGGGGCGCCGCTGCGATGGTTGTGGGGCGGCCCACGAGCGTGCGAAGTGCCCTTTCAGGAAAGCCGAATGTTACAGCTGTGGCCGGCGCGGGCACATCGCCAGGGCATGCAGAAATCGGAAAGAGGACCGGAGGCAGTCGAAAGACCGTTCGGCCAGACCGGACCGTCCAGCGAGACCCCAAGATGGCGCCCGAACCACGAGGAAGCAGGACGGCGTGGGTCGCGTATCGGACGGCAGTGAGGACGACGCCCCCGTGTTCAGCGTGTCCGCGGGACAAAACCATTACTTCATTGAGGTAATAGTACAAGGGGCCCCTGTTAGGATGGAGATTGACTCGGGGTCCTATTATTCCATAATTCCCCAGAAAGAGTTCTTGAAGATCGACCCCCAAGCGCGGCCCAAACTTAAGACTCTGAGGTCCACGCTACGGGACGTACAAGGGAACAGCATTCCGGTGCTGGGGGTCGGAAGATTTCGGGTTCGTTATAAAAGACATTCCGCAGAACTCCCTTTAGTCGTTCTCAAAGGGGGGAATTGTAGCCTCCTAGGGACGCAGTGGTTTCAGCCCTTGGGTTTGTTCATAGGGGGGGTGCATGCCGTGGGCGCGGATCCGATACAAGCGGTGTGTGACGCGCACCCCGCCGTTTTTGAAAAAGGACTTGGAAAATTCAAGGGACCCCCTGTAGCCTTCGACCTAGACCCGGAGGTCCGCCCGATAAGACTCAAACCGCGCAGGGTGCCGTTCGCACTAAAGGACAAAATAGAGGCGGAACTGGACAAATTGGTGGGCCAGGGGATTCTTATTCCTGTTGATTCCGCGGAGTGGGAAACTCCAATCGTAACAGCCCTGAAGGCTAACGGGGAGGTGCGCATTTGCGCTGATTATAAGTGTACAATTAACAAGGCGATTCGCCCTAATGCATACCCGGTGCCAGTGGTCAGCCACCTTTTGGCCAGGCTAAATGGGGGAAAGTGTTTCGCTAAGCTCGACCTGGCACAAGCCTATCAACAACTCCCCGTAACTCCCGCCACGGCCGCGGCACAAACGATAGTCACACATAAGGGAGCGTTCCAGGTGTCGCGTTTACAGTTCGGCGTGAACTCGGCACCCGGCCTTTTTCAGTCGCTTGTGGAACGCCTCCTGAAGGGGCTGGAGGGGGTGTTACCTTATTTTGATGACGTATTGATAACAGGGGGGAGTGAGGCCGAACTGGCAAAGAGATTGGATAAAGTGCTGACTGTGTTCGAGAAAGCGGGGCTGAGACTGAGGAAGGACAAATGTGTTTTTTTCGAAACCGAGGTCGAGTTTTTAGGGTTTCGGATCACACCTGAGGGTATTAGGCCGTCCAAATCCAAGGTAGCAGCCATTAAGAAAGCCCCTCGCCCCACATCCAAAACCGAACTTCAGTCATTCCTGGGGCTCCTCAATTTTTACCATACATTCCTCCCGCGGAAAGCCTCCGTGGCCGAACCGTTTCATCGGTTACTTAAGAAGGAGGAGACATGGATGTGGGGTGACGAGCACGAGAAGGCGTTCAACGAACTAAAGCAACTTTTAACATCGGACGCAATCCTTACGCACTTCGACCCCAAACGGCCGGTGGTCTTAGTCTGTGATGCATCACCGGTGGGGGTGGGGGCAGTGCTTTGCCACGTGTTGGATGACGGTCGGGAGGCCCCAGTGGCGTTTTACTCAAGGTCCCTGTCCCAAGCAGAGCGAAATTACGCACAAACCGACAGGGAGGCATTGGCAATAGTAGCGGGGACCAAAAAGTTTCACGACTTTCTGTATGGCCGCCCATTCAAAATCGTGACGGATCACAAGCCCCTGTTAGGGATTTTCACGGCAGGCAAGCCCACGCCGCAGATACTATCCCCGAGAATGTTGCGATGGGCCATTTTTCTTAACGCATACCAACACGAGTTGGAGTACCGGCCCGGAAAGGAGATCAGCCATGCTGACGCGCTTTCGAGATCTCCTTTGCCTTTGTCGGACGACCAAAAAGCCAGAATAGGAAGAGACCGCCAGGTGTTGCTAATCGAGGTTTTAGACGAACCCCCAATAGTACCGGCTGATATAGCTAGGGCGACAAGCAAGGACAGGACGCTGGAGAAAGTCAGCTCATGGGTGCAGAAAGGGTGGCCAACATCGTCCCCAGGCAAGGAATTCGACCCATTCTTTCGGAAGAAGCTAGAGTTGTCCATAGAAAGGGGGTGCCTGTTGTGGGGCCAACGGGTGGTGGTCCCGACACCCATGCGGCCGAGGGTTCTCAAACTGCTGCACGTCAGCCACCCGGGCATCGTTCGCTCAAAAGCGCTGGCCCGCAGTTACTTTTGGTGGCCACAGCTGGACGAGGACATTGAGCACATGGTCGGCACTTGTGAGGCGTGCCAGGGGTCCCGACCAGAGGCGGCCCGCCTCCCGCATAGGGAATGGGACACAGCGAGGGGGCCATGGTCCAGAGTGCACGTAGATTTCGCTGGCCCTTTCCGAGGAACCATGTTTCTATTGGTGGTGGATGCATTCTCAAAGTGGCTGGAGGTCATTCCGGTAAAGAGCACATCCTCCACCACTACAATTAACCAACTACGGAGAGTCTTTTCAACGTTCGGTTTACCCGACACTTTAGTCAGCGATAACGCGAGTTGCTTCACCTCCTCAGAGTTCGGGGCATTCATGGAGGCGAATGCCATTCGGCATGTCACGTCCGCGCCGTTTCACCCGGCCACGAATGGCCAAGTGGAACGGTTGGTGCGTACAACAAAGGAGGCGCTTCGGCGCATGGGCCCCGGGGACCTGAACCACCAAGTATGTCAGTTCCTATTAGCGTATAGGGTGACCCCCTTAGCGTCAGGTTACTCGCCGGCAGAACTATTGATGCGGCGGAAACTGACTACGCTCCTGTCCAGGCTGGACCCCACAAGAATTGAGGACAAGGGAAAAAACGTGGGGCTGGCAGTCTCGAAAGGTTTCGCCGCCGGCGACCCTGTTCATTGCAGGAACTATGCCAGCGCGGGGCCAGCCTGGGTGCCGGGGACGGTTGTAGAACAGACGGGGCCAGTGTCGTACCGGGTCGAAACCCACACCGGTCTCCTCTGGAGGAGGCACGCAGACCAACTGAGGCACCGAGTCAGTGGGCCAGTCAGTGAGGATCTCCAACAAGATTCAGCGTTAGGGTTCTCCCCCACCCGCGTAACCCAAGGGGGAGACAGCAGCGGACAACAGTCCCAAGCAAGGGGGGAAGGAAGAAGCAGCGGCCCCGACTCATACCCTTTTGATAAGCCAGTTCCGTCAGAGGCCGGGGAAGGGGGAGAGGAGTTCGCGACCGCTGCCCCCGAATGGAATTTTGGTTTTGATTTAGCAAACCGGGGGGGTTTTCAGGAGTGTTCCCCCACCCATCCAAGCGAGAAGAGGGGTTTTTCGTTAGTCCCCAGTGCCCCCGGTTCCTCCCTAAGTAAGAGCACACCTCCCAACAACGCCGCGGAGCCGCGGCAGATCACTAACGAGTCTCCCTCTCAAATTACAGGACAGGAAACCAGGGGACAAAGAGAAGGTAGCAAACCCGGGGAGAGGCAGCCCGCATCGAGACCCCAGCGTGTTCGAAACAAGCCATCTTGGCTGAAAGATTTTGTCTCCTAGGGGGGGGAGTGTCTAGAAGCATGGGCTCGAGACATTGTCTCGTCCTAGGGGGGAGGGATGTTGTGTTCTAAGGGTTTTACCTTCCACATGGATTACAATGTATCTGAACCAATGTAACCTTGCCTATAGCAACAATGTAACCTTCAGCTGTATCATATGAACCCTGCATGAGGACGCGAGCTAATGACCACCAGCTGGCAGCAGCGAGCGTCCAAGCTCTCTTGGTCAGAACTCATCAAAGGCAACAGCGCGGGAAGCTTTCCCGCCACCACCTACACCTGGACAAGAAGGGCGTGACTAGCAATGACGTCACGCAGGCAGTAGCCAATGGGCTACCAGGGCACCACGTTCAAATGTATTACTACTGTATATAAAGAGCTATCGATCCGCCATTACCTCATGTTCCCTCTGTCCACGATGCAATAAACCTGAGTTAACCCAGCCCGAGGCTGTGTCCTGTGTCTTGGCTTGCATACACTAAAGGGTGGTTGCCCGGCGGCGATGGCTGGCCTTTCTGCCGCTCAGCCGGCTCTCCTCCTCCTCCTGTACAGTACAGTACAGTACTGTAGTTATTTTAAAAATTCACTGAAATGACATTTTTATCCAGCTCCATGTCTGTCAACCCTTTTGAAAGGGAGGTTGGGGCAAAGAAGTGGAAGGAAATCTGGACTTTTTCACCATTTCTGACCCATTCTTCTTCCATTCCAATTCTCCCCAGCCCATCAGAAGAACCACAGAGAGCAGTTCCCCCCTTCCATCTGTGCATCATGGCCCCAGGAATGTACGCAGTGCTACCCAGGTGTGATGCTGTGGAAATCTGTGATGCTGTGGAAATCCACTGAAGGACTTTGACTTGAGACCAACCATCCAAAGCTGAAACCTGGTTCTCATGGCTGTTTTTCTCTCAATAAGGACCTGGATGTCGGACATGTGGTCCAATCTTCTGAAATTATAACCATGTGTTCCTGGGAAAATGGAAATATGAAACCAAGAAACTGAACATGGAAGATGTGGACTCATTGTTTGGGGCACAACACTGCAGACTAGGAAGATTTAAGGAGACCCAGTATCGGAGAGGATAAATTTTATATACACTGGATATAAAGAGTTATTTCTGGTGTTGTGAGCTGTGCAGCAACACTTTAAAAGATCTCTTGAAATAGTGAGCTCAACGGGAGATGTTGGGTGAAACAAAATGCCAATGTGTGCTGCTGCATAGATATCACATGAACAAAGAATGCTAAGATCAACTTCTAGCACTGGTTGGTGTCAATAAGAGCAATGATGCTGTATGGAAAATATTTGGAAGCAGCTGGAGACTATGAGAGATTGTGACTGGAGTGACGGTGAGAAGCTCCAGAGGGATCTCTTGACACTGGGGGAGTGGGCAAAACAGTGGCAAATGAGCTTCAACACTAGTTAGTGCGGAGTGATGCACGTTGGGGCAAAAAAACCCAACCAATTATATTTATAAACTGATGGGTTCTGAACTCTCTGCGACAAACCAGGAAAGGGACCTTGGTGTCCTGGAGGAAGAGAGCTCAATGAAGGTGTCAACCCAGTGTGCCTCAGCAGTGGAAAAAGCAAACAATGCTAGGGATCATTAGGAAGGGTATAGGAAATAAGTCAGCAAGTGTCATTTTGCCTCTTTATAAATCTATGGTGAGGCCCCATCTGGAATACTGTGTACAGTTCTGGTTGCCATACCTCTAGAAGGATATTATGGAGCTGGAAAAAGGGCAGAGGAGGGCAACCAGAATGATTAGGAGACTGGAACACCTTCCTTACCATCTGAGGTTGCAACGGTTGGGCCTCTGAATGACGGCGTCTAAGACATGACCTGATTGAAGTTTATAAAATCATGCACGGTGTGGACAAAGTAGATAAGGAAAAAACTGTTTTCCCTATTGTACAACACTAGAACTAGGGGGCACTCCATGAAACTTTTGGGTGCTAGTTCTCAAACAAATAAGAGAAAGTACTTTTTCACCCAGAGGATCCCTTGTCTATGGTACTCCCTGCCAGAAGAAGTGGTGACAGCTGTCAGTCTTGACAGCTTTAAGAAAGGATTAGACAAGTTCATGGAGGACAAGGGTATCAATGGCTATAATTATGGATACCTAAGGACAACCTCTGGGTTGGAGAGATAGGCAGGATATCTCTCAATGTCATTTCCAGGGAATCCTAAGCAGGTGAAGATATCTGCTTGGGAATCCCCTGAAGCAAATGGTGAGCCACTGTGTGAGACAGAAGGCTGGACTGGATAGGCACCTGTGGCCTGTTCCAGCAAGGCTGTTCTTATGTTCTTATGTTGTTGACTACCTCATAGAGGAGAACAGATCTTTGAGTAGCCGGATTTTGCCATGATCTTAACCAAGACCATTTCAGCACCTGAAGCTTATATTTCAATACTGTAGTATTGCACCCACCAATGTGCTTCTTTGGATTATCATAACTGCACATGGCATCACACTCCGTTTATGGAGTCTTGAACATCTACTATGAATGATCTTCTATATTTCTTCTTCTATGTCTAGGACAGATGTGAAACTGCCAAAATGAAGTCATTCTACCATTCCTTTCACCTGACCTAGTATTTATCCGCATTCTTCATAAGAAAGGTGAGAATGAGAATGTAATTGTGCGCAAATTAAGACAAGAAGGTAGAAATCAGGCACGGGACTCTTGCATGGAAAATGCACAAAATAATGGCAGTTGAGAACTTCATTGCATGGATGAGAAGTCTCACCAGTATTATTTGCATTTTTTTTGTAAACAATCAACCAGTCCTGTGCTTGTGCTGTGTGTGTTTTGTTTCTCAAAGACATTAATTTTACACAAAAAAGCTTGCACAAACTATAGAACTTTCATAAAAATATAAATATCGATGTTAAATTAAAATTTTACAAAATTAAGAGTGATTCTTATCTTGCTCTTGTCTGGACAAATACCTTGTCCAAGAGCTTTGCTGAGTTAAGACAGCTGAAGTTGATTAGAACAAAGAAAGCAATTTTAAAAATATTCTTATGAGAAGGTGCATTTTTCTAATTGGGATTATTTTTTTAAGAAGGAGAAGGAGATAATAGCTCTTTCTCCCTGAGGTGTCGGGCAGTGGAGTTTGTTGGCTCTGATATCAGAGGGGCAATTAATCTGCTTTCGGTTTTAGTTTAAACTTTAAAAACATCATCTAGGGTGCTGAACTTGTTTGGGCATATGGTTCAGTAGACTGGACCCTATAAAATTCAGATCAAAACCCATTGACATTGGTGCTTCCAGTTTCCACTGGTGTGGAGGTTGTCATATGAAGGAGTTGCTGGATTTTCCTTGGATTCTAGCTATGATCTTTGCTTCATCATCCATTCACAATTCCTACACTTCATGTAATACAACAGCAATAAGTCTCTAGATGTGACTAAAGATGGGAGCAAAATGGTAGAGTTGATTAAACCTTTCCTGCATCATTACAATAATTTGTATAACATGCAAAAAGTAGTGCTACTTCATTTGGCAAATGTTGTTGTTGTTGTTCAGTTGCACAGTCGATTCCGACCCTTCGTGACCCCATGGACCACCACACTCCAGGCTCCTCTGTCCTCCACCATCCTCCTCGACCTGCCCAGCTCTGTGCCCACTGCATCTATAATACCATCTAGCCATCTCATTTTTGGCTTAGTGGTTAAGATGCTGAGCTTGATGATTGGAAGGTCGACAGTTTAGCAGTTTGAGACCCAAGTGCTATGTGACAGAGTGAGCTCCCATCATCTGTTTCAGCTCCTGCCAACCCAGCAGTTCGAAAGCAAGAAATTGCAAGTAGATAAATGGCACCACATTGGCAGAAGAGGTGACAGTATTCCATGCACACTGGCATCTAATCATGCCAGCCACATGATCACAGAAATGTCTGCAAATGCAGAGAGTTCTGGCCCTGTGGCTGTAAATGGAGGTGAACACCGTCCCCTAGAGTCGGACACAACTAGCTTTCGAGCAAGGGAGACCTTTACCTTTAAATCATTACAATAATTTGTATAAAATGCAAAATGCTTCATTTTGCAACCTGGAACATGGCTAACTCATTGACATGGCCAAGGAGTGATGTTCAACCTCCAGGTTTGGTTGCATCTCAAAAGTGGTACTTCCGGATAGGGTAAGTGACTGAGACTTCCTCATCTAACTGGACAAACAGGTTGTGATCTTTTTTGGAATGTAATATATGTTTTCTAGTTGTGGTGAGAGAGTTCTCCTTTTTGAGCTGTTTTTGGAGAGACCGAAATGTGCTGGTGTGTGCAATATAATGAAGGTGATTGGGGTGCATTTATTGGTTCATAACCAATTTTTCTCACTCTGCTGTTCTTTTCAGCGGCAAATGCACTTGAATGCTTGCCTTCATCTGTATCTGTGGAAGATGTTCTCAATAGCTGGGAAGGGTGTGACAAAAATCGTCTGGGACTTCACTTTGGTTTTGTGCAACTAGCTGGAACAATTGTGTTTGCTGTTTGTAACAGTGCTAATGGGCAGAAATTAGCATTGTTAAAAGATCTAGACAAGGGGGTGGGGTGGAATTAGCCTCCAATTCAAGGGGTGTGTGTGTGTGTGTGTGTGTGTGTATAAACTCAAAGAAGATGCTTCATGTTGTGGTTCTCCAGAAACAAATTTAAATTCCCTTCAAGGCTTGAACAAAGGGGGTTATATCAGTGGGAAAATTAAAACAGTGTTATATATTAACACTGTTTTAATTTTCTTAGTAGTACAATACCCTTTGTGCCAGCCTTAACAAGAGTTCTTATTTGTTTCTGAAGAGCACAGTGAAGCATCGTTAATGAATTTCTTCTGACGTTGTATAATTAAGGTGGGATAGTAGATCCACAACATGGACAGGCATGGAAAAACTTGTAATATATATAAGGGGGTACCAAGAGCACACACTTTATGGAGAAGCTGTTAAGAAACTACTTTAAGAGGCTACAGACTGAAATTTCTCGCCTTATCCTCAGAGAATTGGCAATTATTTGGTAGCGGTGGGAGGAAAAACCTCTCTGATCTTCCAGGATTCACCAATCGTTGATGCTTGTGTCACTACATTAACTCTGGATGGCTCCATCTAATATGCTGAATTCACACTCATACTAACAATAATAATAATAATTTCGTGTCAGAGATTACTCTGGGATGAAAGGATTTTTGCTGGAGAAACTCCATTCAGGGAACACATGAATGAGGCTCCTTTCATGTCCCGAAGTGCAGCTCATGGGTATCAAAACCTGACCTCCCAGTCTCCAGCTCAGCATCTTAACCACTAAGCCATTGGGGGAGCTGCCACCGGAGGAGCTGCATACTAGCAATGAGGAAGGGTATACTTGTATGGTCTAGAACAGGGGTTCTCAACCTTTTCAAGTTGGGGTCCAGGTCACGCTCCCTCAAACAGTTGAGGGGGCTGAACTGGTTGTGTCACCCCCACCATTTATGGCTGTTGTAAATGCATTTGTGGTGGCTGTAAATGAGTCTATGGCTGTTTCTCGCAACAGCTGGAGCGAGGGCAGGAGCTGGATTATTTGGCGCTGTGGGCCAGATCTGGCCTGTGGGCCATAGATTGAGAACCTCTGATTTAGAAGGCCCCCAACATTCCCTATGCGACCCCAGAAGAAGTCAAAATCAAACAGAAGGGTGGATTCTGCCCATTTAAGACTACTGATTAAATAAATAAAAATAAATTTAAAAAGAGAGAAAGAGATATCTTTACTTAGTTGCAACCTACCACTTATAGCTTTCTGTTTTACAGCTGATCACTAAGTCAAGTGAAAGGAACTGCAGAATGAACTCACCAAAAGGTGCCTTCATTTTGGCAGTTTCGTGTCTGGCCTAGACACGGAAGAATGATGATGATGATGATGATGAGGAGAGCATGGCTTTGTTTGCACTTCCAATGTATCAGGCCTAAAATATATGTACGACTGGAGGGATAACCTTATAGGAGGAAAAAAATAGCATTTTCCTTAATGAAACGAGGCACTCCTTGGGAGCCTCATTGACGCTGAGCATCCTGACATGGCAGGGAATGGCGATGACATTGGGGGGGGCACGTTACAAGATGTTGGTGACCCTATGTATCCAGTTCTAGGCTCCACACTTTAAACACACTAGAGCAGGTACAGAGGAGGGCAACAAAGATAATCAGAGGACTGGAAACCAAGCCATATGAGGAAAGACTGAAGGAACTGGGCACGTTTAGCCTTAAGAAAATAAGATCTGATACCACTCTTCAAATACCTGAAAGATGGTCTAAAGAGGAAGGGCAGGATCTGTTCTCTGTCACATTTCCAGAATGCAGGACACATAATAACAGGTTCAAACTAAAGGAAGCCAGATACAGGCTGAATAACATGAAAAACATCTTAATGGTTAGAGCAGTGAAACGGTGGAACCAACTGCCTCGAGAGGTGGCGAGCGCCCCAATACATTCAAGAGAGAACTGGACAACCCTCTGTCAGATCTGGTTTGAGTCGGATTGCTACATTGAACAGGGGGTTGGACTCGATGGTCTCAAAAATTCCCCTTCCAACTCAGTGATTCTATGACAGCTAGCAGAATACAGCAGTATGAATGGTAGGTTTGGAAGATCCAGATTCTAGTTGTCACAAATAGGAAACTGGGAGAGTGGACTTTGGCCATCATTCTCTCAGCCTGTCATCCCTTACAAGGTTGTTGCTATAAGGATGCAATGTGGAAGATAGCCATGTCTGTTACTTTTAGTTCGCCGGTCAAGAGACGGAGTGTATGCATGAATTATTTGCAGTTCCCTCGGTGGCTTAGTGGTTAAGACACTGATCTTGGAGACTGGAAGGTCAGGTTTTGATACCTGAGGGCTTCCCGGGGACATGAAAGGAGCCTCATTCAGCCATCCTCTGAGTGGAGTTTCTCCAGCAAAAATCCTTTCAATGCAGAGCAATCTCTGACACGAAATTATTGTTATTATTTTAATGAACTATGCAGCATTTCAGGTATCTGTAGCCCAGGCGTGCCCAAACTTTGGAGGCTGTGGGCCGGTCATGTGGTTCACTGGGCCTGTCACATGGTTCAGCGGACCGGTCATGTGGTTCCTCCCACTGGAAGCGGAAGTAAAATGCGCCTTGCAATCAGTTTTGCAACAGGACGAGATAGGTTTTAGGCTGCCGTTTTCTCTGCTTAAACCAGGGAAGAACAAACTTTTGGTGTTCAGTAACCAAGACAATGGAAGCAGCCGTAGTCTGGTTTAACACATCTTTATTTTATGGAATACAGTACGAACACGAGGTAATGGTGGCAATACAACTCTTTTTTATACAGTCACTATACATTTGAGTCTGGTTACATGGTAGCCTATTGGCTACTGTAGGCATGACGTCATCCAGAGTCCCGCCCTTCTTGTCCAGGTAATCCGTGGCGGGAAGGATTCCCGTGGCTGTGCGCAATTGGGGAATTTGTACCATGTGAGTTGAATGCTCGTTGCTCCCATCTGGTAGCTAGCTTGCATTCCAATAGCAGCTGGATACAATGTGTTCTTTACAATTGGCTTAAGTATAGGTTTCCTGTAGAACAGGTTACATTTAACTTAAAGGCACAGCGTAGTGGTTACAATCTATCTTATCCCATACACAACAAAACTACATCCCGCAGGCTGGATCCGGCCCCCAATGCCAATTCATCCAGCCCGTGCCACCCTCGTCACTCCCGGAAGGGGAAGTAAAATGTACTGTGCAGGCGCATTTTACTTCCACTTCCAGGAGCGACAAGGGCAGCATGGGGCGGATGAATTGACATTGGGGGCTGGATCCGGCCTGTGGACTGCTGTAACCATTGTTTGCCGGATCTTTCATTCTGTTGGTTTCACACCTTTGATTTCCCATGCCAATCTGAGCCATCATTTCTCCAAGCCCCCCCCCCCCCCCCGTTAATGTGTGGATAGTTTATACACGGGATGTGAAAACCCACTGGAACAGTAGCAGAGGGGCTAGACTCACGGAACAAAGAACACAGAAAATGTTTCTTTTCTCCCTGAGAGATGCGCTAACATAGCTCAGCCACACACACCCCACACCCCACACCCCTTCTCCTCTGACGAGCCTTTTGGTATTTAGCTCTGCTAATCTGTCCTGGTCATTGACTCCCTCCTGGCCTTTCAATCATTTTTGTTGCTTTTAAATGGGAGCCCTGATGAAAGCTAAGCGCTCGGTGCCCCATGATGGGTAATTGGTCTGATTAGAGATGACCCAAGGGAGGGGGCAAGTGTGCGGAGATGGTCAGGCTGGGGAATGAGTTGAGAAAGGGTTGTCGAAGGAAGGACTGATAGGCATTTCCGTGCTTGCAGGAGGAAAGGATCCCTTAGAAAGACACAGACCTGCAGAGGAGGGAAAGGGGAGGGGGAGACATTTTGCCACAGTCATGGCAAGTCACTGTAGACATTACCTCCAGACAAACCACAGTATGCTTCTGTGCTTCTTCTTCTTTCATGTCCAGGCCAAACTTTAAATTGCCAAAATGAAGCCGATGTCTTTTGTTGTTGACCAAACTTAAATCCTCTTCGGTACATGTTTCCAGTAGTAATCGGCAGAGCAGTAAACGAGCCAGATTCTGTATCTCTCCACATCAACAAAGTGTGTTGTTGTCCACCAGCAGCTTGCACTTGAGCATGTTGGTCTTGCATTTGTGGACTCCGATACGCAGCCTGTTCAAGGTCCTCCAAGTGACGTTGGGGAGGTAGAGGTCCTTAGCCATATCCCCCTTTAATGTTAATCCTTGTCCAGTGAGCTCCTCCCTCGTCTTCTAATTTAATTTTGCTTTTGTGTACCGACAAGAATGTTTCTTCTTGCCATAAAGCACATTGGTCAAACCAAAAGAACACTGCTTGTTAAAAAGGTGCTTATGTGCTTCCAGACAATTAAAATAACCCAACATCTTCAGGACATATTTAGCCTGTAATGTGCAACCTTGCATGCTGCAAAGCCTGAGTCATCCCTATATTTTCCTAGAATCTAGTCTCACTGCACAGAAAAACGCATTAAGATCAGGGTGTTTTTCTAAAAGCCATTGATAAGCCTCCTGAAAACTCAGATCAGACAGAAATTAGAGATGTCCTTCCATTCACCTCCACCCTAGCTGAACCTCCAGGACAACTTAAGTTGCCTACATAGGGACCTTCGTGCCTCCTCCCCTACCAAGTCAGGATCCCTAATGTTTTTTTTTGTGGGAAATGAGAGGTTTTGCAAGTTTCATACTCTCCAGGGAGCTTCCATGGCTCAGTTGGGATTTGAACCCAGCCATTTTGACCTCTGGTCCATCACATACCTGTCATGTTTTGGGAAATTTCTGTCAAATAAGGGAAATTTCCCGGTCAAAACGGGGAACTGGACAGCTATGCTTATCCTGTGCTGGCCTCCAGTCTAACTCCAGTCTAATTGCAGTCTAACTAATACGGGATGACGGCGGGAAAGAGTGTAAAATACGGGGGTTTGACAGAAATTTCCCGAAACTTGACAAGTATGGTCCATCACTCTATGGGACTGTGGTGGCTCAAATGGTTAAGATGCAGAGATTGATGAATTGAAGGTCAGAGTTTGATTCCCAGACACTGCACGATGGAGGGAGCTCCCGTCTCTGTCCCAGCTGCTGCCAACCTAGTAGTTCGAAAGCAAGAAATTGCAAGTAGATAAATAGGTACCACTTCGGTGGGAAGGTAAACAGCATTTTCTGTGCACTCCGGTGTCAAGTCATGCCTGCCCCATGTCCATGGAAACGTCTGCAGATTCAGACAGCACTGCCTCTTTGACTTCCCAGAATTTAAAGCACTGTCAGTAGCTTTCCTCTACCTCCCATCTTTCCTTACATCAACTCTGTGATGCAAGTCAATTTAAAAGAAAATTATAGGCCATGAACACACAAATAGTTCCATGGTTCCATGGAGATATGAACTTGCACCTCCCCGTCCTAGTCTAGCACTCTAACCACTGAACCACCATGCAGAGTTTCATGCTCAGAGAGTTATTTGACAGAGAAGAGTAGGATTGTTTAGTGCTGGGCTTTTCTACAGGGCACTAACAGATCAGCTGCATTGTCAAGTACTTTAGATCATCAACTGAAGGCTCCAATATATTCCTTCCAGAGAGCAGGGGCAGAAATAGATACCCATAAATAAAAGATATTTAAAAGGAACACAATGGTAAACATTGCTTGCAAAAATGTGGCACTGAAATACTTTTGATCTGACATCAGATATATTGGGATACATCTCTTGACACTTTTGCTAATGTTGCTGCTAAAAAGAGCCTCAGAAAGGACTGATAGTGTAGGAAGCGGAAAAGGAGTAACACTTTCTGGGAACTGTGCCTTCAACTGTTTCTTTAGAGCGGCGGTTCCAACCTTATTCTTGCACTGAAACTCCCAGACACCTGTCCCATTGGCTGCACTAGCCAAGATTTTTTGGCATCTGAAGTTCAAGGGGCATACCTGTCAACCATCCCAATTTGGCCGGGAAAACCCTGTAATTTGACTTTGATTGACATCATAACCCGCCCCGCGCTGCCAAAACCACGTAATTTGGAAGCGGGGGAAAACGTTTTCTGCGCATGCGTGGAAGGGTTTTACCCCTTCCACACATGCGCGGAAGCGCTACGCCTCTTGCGTAGGGGCTGCGCAAGCAGCGTAGCACTTCCGCGCATGCATGGAAGGGGTAAAACCCTTCCACGCATGCGTGGAAAGCGACCTGCGCACAAGCGATGTGCTGAGGTCCCGTTTTTTCAGAGCCGCGGGTTGACAGGTATGTCTGGGTGTAATGTCCAAGTGTTACCTCACTTCAAAGGGACACAGCGCATGAAGTGGACCCGCCAGAGGGGCGCCCTCTTCAAAGGAGGGGCACATTTCAAAGCGGCGCAGGAGACCAAATGGTGGTAGTAAACTGTGATTGTCCGCTGGTATGTTCCCTTGTTGTTGAAATGGAAAACCTCTGTATATAAGATACCATCTTTCTCCACATAAGTCAGTCTTGTCTCCCGATCGGAATAAAGAATCACTATGCTTAACCCACACTCTGCTTCCTAGTCTACTACTCGCGAGAATCTAACATTGGCGACGAGGATGGGATATGGCTGCTACTGCATCTTCTATCGGACCGTTCGACATTGCAAAGCCGGAGGCATGGCCCATGTACGAGATCCAGTTCGAGAACTTTGTAATCGCTGGGGAGATCGAGGATGAAGGGCGACAGAAGGCGTTGTTCCTGGCCCATTGTGGTTTGCCCACGATTGAGCTGGCTGGGCATCTGCTGCTGCCACAGGCACTGAGGGAAGCCCCATTGGCTGACATCCTGGCGGTGCTCCGAGAACACTTCAAGCCCGTCGTTTCCATCTTCCCAGCCAGGGTTGCCTTTTACCGGCGAGATCAGAAGGAGGGGGAGTCGGTCGCTGTGTACGTTGCGGCTCTTCGACATGCTGCCGAGCCGTGCCAATGGCATGACCTGGAGGAGGCCTTAAGAGACCGGCTTCTCGTGGGCCTCAGGGACGAAGCTACTCAGCGGCGGCTGATGAAGAGAAATAGGTTGACTTTTGCCCAGGTCCTGGAAGAAGCTCTGGCGTCCGAGGCTGCACACGCCGGGGTGAAAATCCTCCATGCCAAAACTGCTGCTCCTGCCCGTGGAGAGTCGGCCGTCCAGCTGCAACAGTGTGCTACTCCAGTGGATACAGACAATGCGGAAGAGGAGGGTACTGTTGGGATGGTTCGCCAGCAACCCCCCCCCCCCAAGCTTCAAGGAGCAACATCGCGCCATGCCAAGGCTGTGGGGGAAGGCACCTCCGCTCACGGTGCCCGTTCAAGACTGCCAAATGCCACAAGTGTGGGCGGAAGGGGTACATTGCACAGGTGTGCTGCCGGCGATCCGAAGGTCACCCCGGGGACAGAGGTCAGCGCAGGATGGAACACCCAATTTCCAAGGTCCGCGTTGGAAGGAAGACATCATCTGGTGTACAGTCAGTGTCCGGGAGGTTCTTCGTTGATGTTCGCCTCCAAGGGTGCCCCGTCCGCATGGAGATCGACTCAGGGTCAGCATACTCAATTATCTCACAGAGGGAATTCTTTCAACTTCCTCCAGCAGACCGGCCGAAACTGCGGGCTCTGCAGGTCAACCTGGCCGATGTGCAAGGTCGACACATTCCGGTGTTGGGAATCGGCAATTTTGATGTGCGGTTCAAGGCCATCTCAGCAAAGCTTCCCCTAGTCGTGGTGAAGACCGGTAGGAATAACCTTTTGGGTGTGCAGTGGTTTGGGCACCTAGATATTGGGTTTTCGGGAATTAAGGCGGTTAAGGCCGACCCCATTCAGGCTGTGTGTGAACGCTATCCAAATGTTTTCCGTCCCGGGCTGGGTACGTTCAAGGGGGCCCCTGTTAATTTTGAGCTGGACCCAACTGTCCAACCCATTTGCATGAAGCCACGGAGGGTGCCATTTGCGCTGAAAGACCGCATTGAAGCGGAGCTGGACAAGCTGGTGGCACAGGGCATTCTGGAGCCCGTGGACTCTACTCCATGGGAGACACCAATAGTCACTGCTATCAAGGCGAACAGGGACATCCGCATCTGCGCAGACTACAAATGCACTATTAATAAGGCTATCCGAGCTAATTCTTATCCTGTTCCAGTGGTTAGCCACTTGCTGGCCACCCTCCATGGGGGAAAGTGTTTTGCTAAACTGGACTTAGCCCAAGCATATCAGCAAGTGCCTGTTAGCCCGGAATCTGCATTGTGTCAGACTATTACTACTCATAAGGGTGCATTCCGTGTGAACCGTCTTCAGTTCGTGGTTAGTGCAGCGCCGGGTCTTTTTCAGGCTCTTGTGGAAAGGTTATTGAAGGGTCTCCCTGGGGTGCTGACTTATTTTGACGACGTATTGATATCTGGGACAGACAAGGGGGACCTGGCCACTAAACTGGGGAAGGTGCTGGAGCGTTTCCATAATGCGGAGTTGCGGGTAAAAAGGGAGAAATGTTGTTTTTTTGCTCATGAGGTTGAATTCTTGGGGTTCAAAATCACCCCTACCGGCATCAAGCCCTCTGACTCCAAAGTTCAGGCAGTCTGGGAAGCCCCATGTCCCACTTCAAAGACTGAGCTCCAGGCATTTTTGGGTCTCTTAAACTTCTATCACTCCTTTCTACCCCGAAAGGTGACTGTAGCTGAGCCCCTGCATCAGTTGCTGAGGAAACAGGCGGTGTGGCAGTGGGGGCCTCCCCAGGAAAAGGCATTCCAGGCAGTCAAGGAGCTGTTGACTTCGGGTGCTGTCCTTACACATTACGATCCGGAGAAGCCCCTTTTTCTTGTATGTGATGCCTCGCCGGTGGGGGTTGGGGCTGTTCTGTGCCATGAATGGGGGGAGGGAAAGAAGCGCCTATCGCATATTACTCCAGGTCGTTAACGGTGGCTGAAAAAAACTATGCTCAGATTGATAGAGAGGCGCTGGCCATAATCGCTGGAACTAAGAAATTTCATGACTTCATTTACGGAAGGGCTGTCACGATTATCACAGACCACAAACCGCTCCTAGGTATATTTGTGCCAGACAAGCCCACCCCCCAAATCCTGTCTCCGCGGATGTTATGCTGGGCAATGTTCCTTCAGGCGTACCAGTACACGCTCCAACATCGCCCAGGTATCAGCATTAGCCACGCAGATTCTCTGTCCAGATCCCCTGTTGAGTATGTGGGTCAAATTGAGGCGGAAGGACAGGTCCTTATGTTGGATGTGTTAGACTCTCCCCCGATCTCCGCTGCTGACATAGCAGCCCAAACAAAAAAAGACCCTCTCCTGTCAAAGGTTGTCATGTGGGTTCAGAAGGGGTGGCCATCGCCACCAACCCCTGAGGAATTCAGGGTGTTCTACTCCAAGAGAAACGAACTGTCACTGGAGCGGGGTTGTTTGGTTTGGGGGGACCGAGTAGTCGTCCCATCTGCACTTCGGAACAATGTGCTCCGCACGCTCCATGTTAGCCACCCAGGTATTGTCAGGTCAAAAGCACTAGCGCGAAGCTACTTCTGGTGGCCCCGATTAGACCTGGACATTGAGGCTTGGGTGGGGAAATGCAGGGAATGTCAGGCTTCAAGGCCCGAAGAACCACGTCTTCCCCGCAGGGAATGGGATACGGCCAGAGGCCCCTGGTCTCGGATTCATATAGATTTTGCTGGACCTTTCAGGGGAACAACACTTCTGATTATTGTATATTCCTTTTCCAAGTGGGTAGATGTCATCCCAGTGTCAGGAACTTCCTCTGCCACCACAATCCACAAATTAAGGCGGGTCTTTAGTACCCTAGGCCTGCCTGACATCGTGGTGACCGACAACGCGTCGAGTTTCATGTCGGCAGAATTCCAGGATTTCCTAAATCGTAATGGGATTAGACACATCACGGCTGCTCCTTTTCACCCTGCCACAAACGGTCAAGCCGAGAGGCAGGTACGGACGGTCAAAGACGCGCTCTCACGCATGGGACCTGGGGATTTGGAGCTGCAGTTGTGTCAATTTTTGCTTTCCTACAGGGTCACCCCATTGGCCTCAGGGCTGTCGCCAGCCGAACTGTTAATGAAAAGGAAGCTGCTGACTGTTTTTGACCGTTTAGATCCTCAGCGCCAAGAGGATCGGGGCCTCAATATAGACATTCCGAATTTAAAAGGTTTTGAGGTTGGGCAACCAGTCCACTGCAGGAATTATGCCAACGGGCCTTCATGGTTGGGTGGGGAAGCATTGGAACAGACGGGCCCGGTGTCTTACAGAGTGCAAATGGAGAATGGCGCGATTTGGAGGAGACACACAGATCAAATGCGGCTCCGGGTCCTGGGGCAGAACTCTAACTCTGGCCCAGGGAGGGAGCCACAAGGGGAAACAAGGGGAGATATGGAGAGTGATATGGAGTGGGAATTAATCAGTGACCCCCTGCCCACGTCTTCCCCAGAGCCCGAGGCGGGAGGGGAGGCTACCCCAAGCTCAGAGGCAGGAACGGAAGGGGGGCCACTCTGAGCTCTTCCCCCACTTCCGAACCAGTTGGGGTGTCCGTTGAGCCTACCCCGGTGCCAGAGACGCACGGGCGGCCCAGACGAGTTTGTAGGCCACCCATCCGTTGGGGAAAGGTTCTTTCTCACTGAGGGGGGAGAGATGTAATGTCCAAGTGTTACCTCACTTCAAAGGGACACAGCGCGTGAAGTGGACCCACCAGAGGGGTGCCCTCTTCAAAGGAGGGGCACATTTCAAAGCGGTGCAGGAGACCAAATGGTGGTAGTAAACTGTGATTGTCCGCTGGTATGTTCCCTTGTTGTTGAAATGGAAAACCTCTGTATATAAGATACCATCTTTCCCCACATAAGTCAGTCTTGTCTCCCGATCGGAATAAAGAATCACTATGCTTAACCCACACTCTGCTTCCTAGTCTACTACTCGCGAGAATCTAACACTGGGGATCCAAGATTGTTAGAGCCTACATTAGAAAAGGGGGGACCAGCAAGGGAGGTGATTTGCAATTGTTCTATGAGCAGAAGAAAGAGAGTTAAGTCAATTCGGTTTAGGATTTTGATGGTTTTTAGAACAGCAATCCTGCTCCTCCCGGCCCTTGATGTTAAAAAATTCAACACCAATAGAACTAATACTAGGAACCCTTCTTTCTCAGTTGTGGCTCCTTCCCTCTGGATCAGATTTCCTCCAGAGGTTCATTTGGGTGCCATCGCTCTCAGTTTTCTGGATGTGAATTAAAAACAAACTGTACAAAGCTACCTTCTACTAGTGGCGTAACTAATTGACCTGAGATGCTTAAACTTGTTCCAAATTTGTTCAGTTTATTTAAATGCAGGTTTTATGAATTCAGCTACAAACAGGGCTTTTACTGTATTTGATTGCATTGTGCAATAAAAGGAATAAACCAAATAAAGTGGTTTGCCCATTTGGAGAGAATGTCTTGGAATTCCACACCTTACAAGACATATGTGGAAAGAGGAGAAGGACAAAGGCCACAAGGCAGACCAAGAAGAAGGTGGGGAGATAGTCTCAGAGAAATGTTACAAGAACATCAAGAAACACCAGTGGAGGCCACTAGAAGTGCCAGAACAAGAACTTTGTATCTTCCGCGACACTCAATGGGTGAGGGGAGGAGGAGGAGGAGGAGGAGGAAGAGAATGTGTTGCGTTGCATTGCATTGAATGGGTTTGTCTGAATGATTGCAATTATGTTTTGATGTATTGTGAACAACTATAGGGTTGGATGGATGGAAGGGCGGAAGGGCAGAAGGGTGGATGGATGGATGGATTCTACCTTCATCTTTTACCTTCCTGAACCAGTTTTTGTTCCTCAGAACTGCATTTTAAAACATTTTATATTCATTTATTTATTTGCAGAATCCACAAGGAAAAATATCAGCAAAACAGAATGCTTTGGCATTGTTGTTCGTTGAGTTGTTAACGCCATCCCTGTAATTCAGACAGTTACCAGGTACAGATTTTTTTTTAAAAAAAACAAACAGATTTAAACAGTCTCTGAATAAATCTACTGCATTTGCCATTGAAGTACATTTTTGTTCCAACTAATGAAACTGATGGGATAAAAACTGTCCCATTTGGCAAAGAATGATGTTAAGAAACAGAAACGGTATACTCAACTTGGAAGTAGGTTAGGCCAGATTCCAAAGGCTCGCATTACCCATTCATCCACTAATTACAAGGCAGACACATTGAGCACTCAGCTATCCCTCAATTCAAGTGAATTCTCATTGGTTCAGAAATTACCCCACAATATAAGGCTCTTCCAGAAGGAAAACCAAAGTCCTTCCCAAATTGATTGGCACAAAAGAGAGCAGGACTTACTGGGATTTGTATTTTAAGTTTCTGGCATTATTATTTTTCTCTTTATTTGTCAACATGTCTTTTGAGCTAATTGAACTCTTCCCATCAGGTGTCTGTGTTGTAGAAATGACTTGTTGAAAATACCACAATAGTAAACTCTGCCCTCTAGAACAAATCCTGATAACAAAATAAACCACGGCTTCAGCAGAGGCAAATAAATATATACAGTAGAACCATTGGATAAAGTCCAAACTCCATTCTATAATGGGTGATGCATCGGATAACGTCCAAAAATGGACTTTATCCGAGGTTCCTATACCAAATATCTCAGATAACGTCCATTTTTTTAGTGGTTTTCGACTTTATTTGATGCATCACGTGTGCATGAAAACAGCGACTTTATCCGAATCGGACTTTATCCAAATCGGATTTATCTGAGGTACCACTGTATTGGGAAAACAGGGGGAAAGGCTAAGAAGATACTGGATCGAATCCTGCATCATCTGGATGGTGGCAAAGTTACCACAGCTAACAGTGTGGAACCCAGTACACTTATAGTAACTTTTGTTTTATCTGAAATGGTTCTTTCTCAATGTACATGTCTGTTATGTCATGTCCCATCACATCATTCTACTTTACAACAGTGGTGGCGAACCTAGGACACACGCATCGAATGTGGCACTCCCAGCCCTCTCTGTTTGCAGATGCGTCATCACCCCAGCACAGAGTGCGCCCCGCCCCTCTGACCAGCAGCCCAATGGGAGCACTTCCTCCCTCCCCAAGCACACAGTTCACCCTGCCCCTCTGTTTGGGAACTCAGTCTCTAAAAGGTTCGTCATCACTGCTTTACATCATGTTATGTTGCATTATTTTCAAGATGAATGGACAGGTGTTCAAAGTAACCGAAAGAGCAGGGGTACATATATTAATTTTTTACTTCTCAATCTATTTTGCCCATTACTCTCGAGATTCTCAAGCAAGGTAGCACACACAACCAAACCTCTCCATTACACAGGAATTCCTTTGTCCACGTGAAGATAATAAATTTTCTGGGCCTCCGTGGAGCCTGATAATTGGCTTGTAACATCATCAATAAATCTCTCCCCTGGCTGTCTGTATAGCAGGGAGGGAAATAAATAATGCACTAGATCTTCTACTTTATTTTGTCTACAAATGCAAAGATGTTCGCTTTGTGAAATGCTCCTGTATTTTCTGCATAAGAATGCTGAAGGCCTATTTTGGAAACATTATCTGGTGAAAGGATTTTCTAAAATATCTCTGGAGGCAGCAATCAATCTTGTAAGAAGAGTACCATCATGAGAAATGAGCATTTTGAAATTCTGCCAGATTTAAATTGGCAGTAAATGTAAAGTCTTATATTTGAGCAAGAAGTGGGGGTGGCAGCAAAGGGAGTGAGTGTTTGTGTGTGTGTGTGTGTGTGGGGGGGGGGGGGCGGGCAGTTCCTTCTCTAGTGATATAATAAAATGTGAAATTATAAATTATATTAATATTAATTGCTTGCACTGTAGAGACTAGGGCAGCAGTTCCCAACGTGGGGCCCACGCCCCACAGGGTGACTTCAATTCCCAGATGCCTGAGTCAGTGCTTTGGGGAATTGACTTAGGCTTCTGGGAATTGAAGTCCAAAAACCAAAAGCTGGGAAAAACTGGCCTAGGGTGTCAGGATCTGACCTTGGAAAAGGGCTGTGATTCAGAGTGCATCTTCTTTGCAAAAGAAAGTAGAAGTATAGAGAAGGTATTTTGTGGACTACAAACTCCAGAATTCTCCAACTATCCTTCACTTTGGTGAAGTGAGGAAACTAGTCCATAAAATTACTTTGCCAAGTTCTGGCAGACTGTCTTAGGTTCAGCCCTAGTATCACTAGTTAGTGATGGGTTGGGAAACATTCGTTCGTTCGTGTCAGAGGCACCACCAGCGTATAATAACATGCAAAGCTAAAATTAACATAACTAAAACAAAAAGGAATTAAAAGGACTAGATTACTTCTGCCCAATATTGGGCCACCTCAACAGCATTTCCTCTTGCCAGCATAAGGTCCTCTTCAGTGCAGGTTGAAGGGCATCATGTGCATTATATCATAAGAACATAAGAACAGCCTTGCTGGAACAGGCCACAGCCCATCCAGTCCAGCATTCTGTCTCACACAGTGGCTCACCATTTGCTTCAGGGTATTATTCCCAAGGAGATGCCTTCACCTGCTTAGGATTCCCTGGAAATGGCATTGAGAGATATCCTGCCTATCTCTCCAACCTGGAGGTTGTCCATAGGTATCCATAATTATAGCCATTGATACCCTTGTCATCCATGAACTTGTCTAATCCTTTCTTAATGCTGTCAAGACTGACAGCTGTCATCACTTCTTCTGGCAGGGAGTTCCATAGACCAGTGATCCTCTGGGTGAAAAAGTACTTTCTCTTATTTGTTTGAGAACTAGTACCCAAAGGTTTCATGGAGTGTCCCCTGTGTTGTGTGATAGGGAAAACAGTTTTTCCTTCTCTACTTTGTCCACACCGTGCATGATTTTATAAACTTCAGTCAGGTCACCTCTTAGACACCGTTGTTCAAGAGTGAAGAGGCCCAACCGTTGCAGCCTCAGATGGTAAGGAAGGTGTTCCAGTCCCCTAATCATTCTGGTTGCCCTCCTCTGCACTTTTTCCAGCTCCATAATATCCTTCTGGAGGTATGGCGACCAGAACTGTACACAGTATTCCAGATGGGGCCTCACCATAGATTTATAAAGAGGCAAAATAGCACTTGCTGACTTATTGGGTATAGAATTAGGATTTGTTTTTTTCACTGCTGAGGCACACTGGGTTGACACCTTCATTGAGTTGTCCACCAGTACACCAAGGTCCCTTTCCTGGTTTGTCGCAGAGAGTTCAGACCCCATCAGTTTAAAAATGTAATTGGTTTTTTTTTTTGCCCCAAAATGCATCACTCTGCACTTACTAATGTTGAAGCTCATTTGCCCACTCCCCCAGTGTCAAGAGATCCCTCTGGAGCTCCTCACAATCTCTCACAGTTTTCACTACCCTGTATTATTTAGTGTCGTCAGCAAATTTGGCTACCTTGCTATTTACTCCTACTTCTAGATCATTTATGAAGAGGTTGAAAAGCAGGGGTCCCAGTACTGAACCTTGGGAGACCCCACTCTTTACTTCCCTCCACTTGAAGAAGTGCCCGTTTAGTGCTACCCTCTGTTTCCTGTCCCTTAGCCAGTTGCTGATCCAGAACAAGACCTGTCCCTTTATTCCATGACTGGTAAGTTTATTCAAGAGCCTTTGGTGTGGGACCTTGTCAAAAGCCTTCTGAAAGTCCAGATAAACAATGTCAACTGGATCCCCCTTATCCACATCCTTGTTGACACTCTCAAAAAATTCCAACAGATTATTGAGGCATGATTTGCCCTTGCAAAAGCCATGTTGGCTCTCCTTTAGCAGTGCCTTCTCTTCTATCGAATGGGTGATTGTTTTATCTTCTCCATATTCACCCAGGCTACCATCTGCAGGGAAACCCACACTTTCTCAGATTAGCCCTTGATCTTCCTGCCCTGGCACACAGGCTATTTAAAGCATTTCACACAAGCCATGGTTGTTCATGGTCAGGGGATAGAGAATCATGTGGTTCTGCTCAGTTCTCTGGTAGCTCCTTGCTTGCCTTCCAAAGTTCTAGGGTGGTCTGTGGGGGCTGGTTGTTCAGGGTAGCAGAAGTTATGAGGAAACTGTCCCTTGACTTCAGTCTTTGCTTTGGTGGTTGGTGATCAAAGAACAGGTGTGTTTCTGAGGCTCTATTCTTCTGTTTTCCTTGTGTGTGTCCGCTGGTGGCATGCATCTCATAGGTGGGGTGGCACATTTTGTTTTGAAAACTCAAAGATGTGGCCTGCACTGGTGGACCTCCTTCCATGCAATGGACTGAGGTGCCCCTGCCTCCTTCTTCTGTTTTCCTTGTGGTGCATCCTCAGGTGGCGTTCATCTCATAGGTGGGATGGTGCATTTCCGAAGTCATGAAGACAAGGCCTGCACTGGTGGACCTCCTTCCATGCAATGGACTGAGGTGCCTCCTTTGCCTCCATTCTTTTCCTCTCATACCTGACATCCACGGTCTGGTCTTCTTTTACTATGCTATGTGCCCACTTCTACCGTTCCAGAGGCTAGGACCTCTATCCACTCCATGGGTTCATTGTCTTTTTGCCTCAATTTGCTCCTTCCATTATGTTGGGGCCTCCAGCCGGTAGATTGGTCTGGGGTGGGTCAGGGTACAGCCAATAGCTGTATGGCGGGTAGCGTGGGTGATTTTATTCAGAATGGCCTGTTTAGTTATTTGTTTGGGGTTTTGGACACCTGGGTGTCTCATGGCTGTCGAATAGCCACAGACCTGGGACAGCTGATCAGAAAGCTTTGCCAGCTTCCTGATCGCATAGCTTGGCCCCACTGTTGGACACAGTGCTGGCTGGCCTGCCTGCAGAGCTTTTCTGCTGTCCCTATTATTTGGGATCCAAATTCTCTGGTATTGACCTGAGTTATCACGTACCCCCACTACTTAGTCCCCAGTGCAATAGTTTGCAACAACTTATTTTGGCTTAATAAAGTGGCCCATGTTAGAACCCATGACATGTGTCCATCTCTTCACTTGGGTGTGATGGGCAAAGAGACAAACAAACTAGAGCAGGTACAGAGAAGGGCAGCAAGGATGGTCAAAGGACTAGAAACAAAGCCATATGAGGATAGACTGAAGGCATGTTTTAGCCATGAGAAAAGGAAATTGAGATGTGATATGATAGCACTCTTCAAATGCCTGAAGGGTAATCATAAAAAGCAGGAATTCTCAACCTCAATTGCTGCCCTTTAGGAAAGGACTTAAAACCTGGCTGGCGGGGCAGGTGTGGGGCACTGATGGAGGGACGCAGAGAGCTTCAGGGGCCGGATGGCCATTTCGCCATTCTTCCATCACGTGGCACTTCTTCAAGAGCTGGGACAGAGACAGGTGCTCAAACCCTCATGCAGTACCCCGGTCTCAAGCTGCCGAATTGCTGGCCTTCCAGCTAACAAGGCAAGCTTCTTAACCACTGAGCCACCGCAGCCCCTAAATTTTGGGAATAGGGGATAAGATATGTATAAATGAACACTTGGTTTAGCTAAACAAATATAGATAAAAGGAAAAGTACCCAAGGTGGTGGGCATACACTGTATATGTATCTTCTTTTTGTAATGTAAGGATTTGAGTTATAAGATTGATTTGTATATTTTATGTTTAAATATGTTTTAATGTTTAATTAAATAATTATTTTTTTAAAAAAACAGCCCTAACTCTAGTTAACTCCAAAAGCCAGTGGTAGAATTTAGAAGTCCTGGATGCATCCCAGGCACAGAGTAGGCCAAGATAGAAGATACAAGCCAGCTGTGACCCTTCTCCATGGGCAGCTGCCAGGCTTGAAGCTCCACTTCAGGGCACGAAGGAGCTGTCAGGAACCTTGGCAGTTGAGGCAGGGTGGCCAGGAGCCAACCAGACCTGATGGAATGGGATCTGACAGCTGTCACCCAGCTGTTACCTACCTTGACCCCTCCCTCTTCCACGACCCCACAGATGCCCTGCTATTCCATCCCCGCTCTCCTCTTCTCCATGACTATCTGGCTCTTCCACCAGCTTCAGTGTTTGACATCCCAACAAGATCATCAGCTGCTGAGTGAAATTGACAAGGGATGGAAGACTTAGCCAGTCAAAAAGAAGACCAGGATTGTTTCTTGGCTCTGCCAAAGTTCCTTCAGGCCAAAACTCCATCACGTCCTGCTGTCGCTCCCATCCTTGGGGACTTCTTCCGTTCCTCAGATATCAAGCTGGTACAATCATTGTTTTGACAGCCATTTTCTTAGGTGGAATGAGAAGCCAACAAACGGGTGCCTGTCAGGTTAGCACAACAAATAGAAATATCACACTTCCTCAACTTTGGGCTCAGTAATCGGGGTGATATAGAAGGCAGAGTAATGGTCTAGGGCTCAGGAGACCTGATTTCGATTCCACTACTTTGTCATGGTAACTCACTGGGGGCTGGAACTGGTAAAACCATTTGGAGGCTGCAGCTGGTCCAGAACGCGGCTGCCCGGGTGGTGATGGGGTCCGGGCATTATGCCTGCACCTCGCCACTGCTTCGGGAGCTGCACCAGTTACCAGTTTGCCTCCGGGTGCAATTCAAGGTGCTGGTGATGGTAGTGGGCCAGGATACCTAAGAGATTGTGTCTCCCCAGGAACATCTGTCCATCCAACCAGAGTGGACCGGAGGGCATACCTGTCAACCATCCCGATTTGGCTGGGATTACCCCGTAATTTGGCACAGATTTGTGCCATTTCCCGACCCGCGCTGCCAAAACCCGTAATTTGGCAGCGGGGGGAAGGAGGCACTGCACAGATAGAGAACTATCTGCAGATAGAGGACTTCCACTGCAGATAGAGGACTTCCGTAGCTCCCTTCCACGCATGCACAGAAGGCTACGCCGCCTGCGTAGAAGGCTATGCAAGTGGCGTAACCCTCCACGCGCATGCGTACAATGTGACCTGCGCAGACCCGGTCTGCGCAGGTCCCGGATTCACTGGAGCAGCGGTAGACAGGTATGCCGGAAGGGCTCTCTAATTGTACCATTGGCTAGGGGGGGCTCGTCTCTCTAGCACAAGAAAGTGGGCCCTATGGAACCTCCTACCAATAGAGCTACGTCTGCAGATAGAATTGCTGCCCTTTAGGATAGGACTTAAAACCTGGCTGGCGGGGCAGGTGTGGGGCACTGATGGAGGTGTGACCCCTGGTTGGTGGCTTGCATAAGATCCTCCCTCTTTTACAGATGGGGTGGGAGGGATTTTAATGGGGATGTTTTTTTTAAAAAAATGATTTTATCATTGATGTTTTATTGTCTTTTATGCTTTTATTGTGAACTGGCCGGAGTCGCTTCAGTGAGGGGGCAGCAATACAAATGTAAAAATTAAATTAAATTAAAACGCTGTCTTAAATATGTCATCTACCTTGAAAACTCTGTCCAGGGTCTGCAAGGCACTTCTGACTTAAGGGCACATAATAAAAACCGTGTGCTTTCAAGTCAATTCTGACTTATGGTGACTCCAGGGTTTTCTAGACTTATAAGTGGTTTCCCATTCCCATCTTCTGGGGCCGTCTCGGGATTGTGCAGGTCACCCAATGCAACGCAGGCTGGCTCTTGGAGAATACACAACGGGGAACCGAGCTCCCAACTTCTGGCTCTGCAGCCAGATACTTAAACTGCTGAGCTATTGAGCTAGCACTGTTAGCACTCAACAACAATAAAATTCTGGGATAAGCAATAAAGGTGGAGAAAGTGATAATCCAAAATAATAACTTTTTCCATTTTTGCTAAAGAATTCAGAATGGCCACCCCCCACTCTGCTTCATGAGGACTTGGAAATAGTCTAGGGAGAAAAATATGTTTTTGTGAGCTCACTTTCTCTCTCTCCCACAGCCTCAAAGGTGCTGTAAAGCTCACTTGATTTCTTCTTATTGCTTCCTGCTTTTAGTGCCACATTTATAGCGGCTTAACTGCGCCCTCAAAGAAACCTCAGAATTACAGTGAAGGAATGGTGCTGAAAATATGCTCTCCGCTTTCCCCAAATCCCTGAACTGTGGTTCCCATCACTTGGGGTGTAGGTGTGTTCTTGGAGGAGAAGATGCCCACAGTGGTTGCTGGGGTGGAAGATCCCACTACCAATGGCAGGGAGAGGCAGGGCATAAGCACATGACTGTGAACACACACCTGCGTACAGCCAACCGGTTAACTGCTGACAAGTAAATGGTAATCTGACGCTGATAGATATGCTATCATTGGGTGTGCAAGCAATCCATGGTGGGTTAGTGGTTAAGATGCTGGAAGTTTGGAAGGTCAGCAGTTTCTGCATGATGGAGTGAGTGTCTGTCATCTGTCCCAGCTCTTGTCAACCTAGCAGTTCAAAAGCAAGAAATTGCAAGTAGATAAATATAAAAACAAGTAGAAATTGCAAGTAGATAATTATAAGATATAACACAAAGGGGTTTACTGCGATTCATCTGGCCCACGCTGCCCTCGGCACTTCCAGAAGTGGAAGTAAAATGTGCCCATACGGTTAAGACTCTTCCTGGTTAACCCTTCCTCTGTACGGGCGCGTTTTATTTCCACTTCCGGGAGTGACGAGGGTAGCGCGGGCCAGATGAATCGCAGTAAACCCCTTCATGTGGATTCACAGGGTGCTGGGGTTCTGGGAATTGAAGTCCAAGAACATCTGGAGTGCTAAGGTTCACCATCATGGCCCTAGAGTCTGTCTGTGTCTGCAGATACTTCTGTGGTCATGTTGCAGGCATGACTAGATGCCGGTGCTCACAGAATGCGAATAAAAAGCCTCCTTCACTCATTTTTCACTTTCAGCCTTCCAACCCAGACTAATTTATTCCCTTAGCAGTAACAAGAGCCAGTAAAGAAAAATGCAACTGCTGTACTTTCTTTCCCCATTTTTTAAAAAAGAGAGTCTTTTATCTGTGATTTCTATTTTGTGTGTGTGTATGTAAAATGTAACGATGCTTCCTGAACATGATGAATGTTGAAATCCTATCATTGCTTTATTATGTGGGTCTTGGCACACGTAAAAATATCTATCTATCTACTCCGTCTATCTCCTGCATGTACATATTCCAGGAGGTCTTTAGAGGAAAATAATGGCTCAATCAAAGTATTTATAAATTTAAGTCTTTTTATAAAATGCCTATTAACTTAGGTTTTGTGACATTTTATGTGTGATATTCATTCCTCCATACCCCCAGACATGATTTGCACAATAAGAGAACTGGAATGTGTCTAATACTGAGTCCATCTGCCAGTACACCTAAGCTTAGTTTTCTCTACCCAAGTTTGGGGGATATGAAGGTCTGGGTTCCTAATCCAGTCCTCAGCATTCTCCAGATGGCCGTACCTTTTTTCTCTAACAGCATTGTAGTAGTTTTCCAGCTTTTCTGTCCCCCCATCACCACTTTCCCAGGCATACACAGAAAGAGCATCCTCAAAGATTGCGGTATTTTTGAGCTACAATCAGACATACCTTGGTAACTGGCAACCTTGTTGTGCCAGCCAAACTTTCTCACACTAGGTCAGGCAAAAGGATTTATGGAATGAATTCACCAAAGGTGGCTTCATTTTGGCAGTTTAATGTCTGACCTAGACACGGACGAAGACTCCCAATAATAATAATAATAATAATAATAATAATAATAATAATAATAATAATAATAATAATAATAATAATAATAATAATAACTGGAAGCATTGAAAAATCTTGAAGCTAAAATATTATAGTTTTTTCATAATTGAAATATTTTCTCTTTAAAGAGGCTTGCCGAACAATAGGTTTTATTAATCTGATAATTTACCATCGCCAATATGTGTTGTTTTTTGGGCATCATTGTTTGTTGTTTTGCCCATAATTTATTATGTTTGGTTTATTGTTTGTTGGTTTGTGTATTATATTATGTTTAATTTTATATTGTTACTTGTAATAATAATAATAATTTATTGTACACCACCCAGAGTGGGAGAATATCCCAGACAGGTGGATATAAATATAATGAATAAAATAAAATGACATTTAAAAAAAATATATCTTTGCATTGGCCTGTGAGAGCAGGATTTTGCCAAGGTTAAATTGGACCTAAAGCAGGAATCAGTGCTCCCTATGCAAAAATGCAAGTTCTCTTCCCTTGAAACCCAGATTCTAGGTTCTTCACAAAATCCAGAATTTCTCAAGAAAATTTTGTGTTCACATCACCATTGCTTAAATATGTCTCAGGTGCCCCCCTTTTACAGCTTATGAAGGAGTAGTAAACGTAACAAAGAAAAGATTCCCTTTCATTGCTTATTCAACATGTCTGAATATGAGTAGATGTGATCTAACTGATTGTCTCAAAACAAAAATTCATATTAATGACAGTTAGGTAAAGGTAAAGGTTTCCCTTGCTCGAAAGCCAGTCATATCTGACTCTAGGGTTCAGTGTTCATCTCTGTTTATAGGCAAAGGGACAGCAGTGTCTGCATCTGATGATGCTTCTGTGGACATGTGGCAGGCATGACTAGACACCAGAGTACATGTAACACTATTTATCTTCCCACCAAAGTGGTCCCTATTTATCTACTTGCAGTTTCTTGCTTTCGAACTGCTAGGTTGGCAGGAGCTGTGACAGAGACAGGCGTTCACTCCGTCATGCAGCACTTGGTTCTCGAACTGCTGATCTGCCAACCTTCCAGTCATCAAGTTCAGTACCTTAACCACTAAGCCACCACAGCCCTTTGACAGTTACAAATTATATGAAAATACTTATTTCTTATATTGGTTGCTAACTGAGTAACTATGAGTATATATGACAGTTAACACTTATGTATAGCTATAAGGAATTATAGTATAGTTGCTAACAGAGTAAGTATGATACTTGTATGCTAGAACAAGGATATGTAGATTTCTGAGGTAAATACTAAGTTCAGACGTGGCTCAACATAAAATCACCAGGAAAGGTGTGCCATAAGTCAAAAGTGACTTGATGAATGCAATTATTAGTACAGTACTGTATTTAAAATGCTGCAGGAGCTATCCAAGGTCCTGAACCTGGCCTCCCACCAAATTAAACATCTTGGATAGCTCCTTTAGATGTCACAAGAAAACCTGGAGAAGATTCATTGCGTCCACAACATTAGAGACATCACAGTCCATCATGCATACCTGTTGTCTCTGAAAAAACGATGACGTGAGTGAGGGTTCTTCTCTTCTGCTCTCAGCTGGCACTTCCTGCAGCTGCCAAGATCAGTATCTATTCGGTGCCTGGAAGCACAGACAAGAATGCCTAACTGCTTCTTTCAATATTTCAGGATGGGAGACAAAATATTACTTACAAGTACAGTAGTCTGGCCAAGATATCCTGCTATGGTAATAGAGTAGAGCATACTGCCGGTGATTCAATGCCAATCGCCAGGCGGTGGTTAACTAACCTGACAACCCTTGTGGTAGTGGTGGTGGTGTTGACAATGATGATGATGGTATCAACGATGGCGACAACAACAAAGTTCCAGGAAACAGATTGGGAAATCCATTATATTCAGTTTCGCTTTCCATCTATAGATGCACACCAGTCTGGGCAAGTTATCGAGCTATGGTAATAGAGTAGACCATACAGTGTAGTAATAGAGTAGACCATGCAGTGACATAAGTCCAATTGTCAGCTGGCAGTTAACTAACCTGACAACCCTGAGGACTATCGGCCTTGGGTGGCGAAGATCACGGAAGGGTGATGGTTCCTAAATTGATTAAATCCCACTTGAATCCCTATTGATGGAGGGCAGCAGCTACATCCTGGGGCTGAGGATGATTTTTGTGTGCCAAAAGGGCTCAGAAACAGAAAGTGACTCATGTAACTGGAACAGATATGGGTGTCATACTGCAATGTGGGGCAAGTCAGACATTTCATACTGCTCTTCGTTAAAAGTGAGTGGGCAGTGTCTGGATTATGGCATCCAGCATCTGTCAGTTGGGAGAGACAGTGCTATGGGATTCTGAATACTGTACTGTGAAGACCAGATGATAAAGTTTTGAGAGTTCTGTCGACTCATTGACTTACAGTGCTGGCCATGGTGTAAGGCTGTGATGGCGAACCTTGGCACTCCAGATGTTCTTGGACTTCAATTCCCAGAAGCCCAAACCACCATGAATCCACACGAATAGGTTTGCTGTGATTAACCCGCCCCACGCTGCCCCCATTGTTCCTGGAAGTGGAAGTAAAATGTGCCTGCATTGGCAAATGTGTCAAGATTTGCCATCATGGGAGAAAGGTGTAGCTCTTCAGCCATGTTTTACCAGTGAAGTCCAGTGCAAGCCGCTGTATTGAGCCATATAAACAAGTCATCCATTCTAGCTATTTTCATCTCTTGCTGAAGCAAGTATTTTGTATATAGAGGGTGCCGAGAAAATGTATACACATTTTAGGAGATGTTATCTAGCTCTTGTTATTTGAAGTTGAATTGAATTATGGTAGCAATGTATAGTATGACCATGAATCACCAAGTGACAGGCAGGTCAGTAAAAGAAAATGGCAGAAGCACAGTTCTCATTCAAGGAGCACAAGACCATTTTGAAAAAGTATGGAAGTTTCCCACATGTTCTCCTGACTTAAAACCCCTTGGCTTCTACATATGGGGGATCTTAAACGACAATGGTGTAGTGTAGAGAACCGGCTACACTGGCAGTAATTCAGGAAGGAATTGAAACAACAAATAGAATGATACAAGTGGACACTTTGGTCAGCGTTGCTCAAGCAGTAGTTCACCATAATCAGAAGTGTCTGGACGCTGATGGTAGCCACTTTGAACTCCTCTTGTAATTGCAGAAGTCAAATGTGACTTGTATTCATCTTTTGTTACCAGTCGTATCCGAGAATGCATTTTTTCCTGAAACAGGAAAAATGTCACTGGCATGAATTTGTTTAAGGTGGATCCCAGCTTGCCATGAAGTGACCCGCACACTATGATCATGGAGCCACCTCCTGTGGCACACATGAAATGAGACATGCAGGATTTAACACTGGGACTGCAAGAGCCTTTATCTCTTTGGATTGGAAATGTTGAAAGCAAACCTGGAAAATCTTTGTTGTACTCTTGGTGCCTGCTGCGAGAGGCAGTACAGTGCAGTAGATAGTTATGGATAGGACTCTGGAGATTTTGGGTCCAAATCCACAACTGGGCATTGAAAAAAATTGGGAGTAGGGTGGCAATTGTAAAACCACTCCTTAAACATCTGAAACACATTGGAACCCCTCCTTGGCTCACCCAAAGTCAGATGCAACTTGACAATGCATGGCAACCATCCTTATTCCAACCCTTCCCATCATCCTTAATCCCTTTCCCTACCGTTTTACAAACTTCGGACATGAGCACATCACACTCTTTCATGGTTTTGTTTGATTTTATTGGAAAAAGAAAGATTTTTTTTTAGTACTTTAATTTTTTATTTAATTTTTCCTTATGGATTTGGCAAAAATAATAAATAAATTAAAAAAATAACCCAAAGACTCAGGAATTCAGCCGCAATATCACCCCTCCGGGAGATGGATTCGAGCCCCTTTGCCTTGAGGCATGTTCAAATCCCACCTCTTTGGGGATGGATACGACTCCCCCTGCAATGGGCGTGGCCCTCAACTAGGCCGCATGAGATGGAAGACAAGGTGGTTTGCTTTGCTTGCAATAAAGTTTTTTTTTTACAATATTTTTTGTCATTAAAAAAAAAACATTGAGGTACAGCATCCACCAACATGCCCCCTCCCCTACCAAGCTGCCCTCTCGTTCCCACCCTTTAGCCTCTGCGACGGTAACAGAGCGTGAAACTGCTGATGGAGTGGGTGCTTCCAAAAGAATCAGTCACCCTTTCTAGTTCTTCTATTCCAGTTTGCATGCCACACATTTCTCATTGCCCACCCCCTTCAAACTGGCTCCTCATGCAAGATGTATCCTGTGAAATTCCTTCTTCCACACAACTATTCCTGTTTTTCGGCTATTTATTAAAGGTGCCATAGCCCTCTTTTCTTTCTCCCCCAAATATTAAGGATACAGAAGCCCCATCTTCTTTTCATTATCTACACCAGCCATCACTGTGTAACACAGCAAGAACCTTCCTGCCACATCTGAGTCCTGCCTCCGAACTCCAGCACCATCCAATTTCCCCTAGTATGCTCAGAAGAGAGTCACGTATACTGATTGATAATGGAGCCACTCCTTTTCCCCCACAATTCCCTGACTCTTCAGCCATGAAAATAGGCCTGTCCTTCATACATTTGCCCAACAAAACCATCTTCATGAGTGGATATGCCTTGCCACACCTTGCTCCTTATCAAAGTTGTGAATTCCTCTTCACATCCAGACACTCACTACCTGTCATATTCCTTGTTTGAACTTCATCCTCTCTTCCTTCTGCCATCTTCATCCCTTCCCTGTTTTCAAATTGTAGTCCTCACTCAGAGCTGGAGAAAGTTACCTTTCAGACAACAGCTCCCATGTGGCTCTGATGGTTTGAGGATTGTGGGTCTCCGAATAAAAAAAAAAACCTACTTCTCCTAAGATCTGGAGCTGCTTGATCTCTGTTTTCCCATTCTCTTAATTCTCCTCCCCTTCCAATCATGTGTGTGTTTGCCTTGCTTTGTTCTGTCTAACCTGGCCCTGTTCCCTCTACTTCAGGGATTGTCAACCTGCAGCCCAAGGGTTGGATGTGGCCAGTGGCGCCATTTCATGTGACCACCACCACCACCTCCACCAGACAAGGAAGTGCCATGTGGTGGAGGAACAAAATGGGTGTCCAGCCCCCGAAGCCATCTGAGGGAGGATGACCCGGCCCCTGGCTTGAAAAAGGTTGAGAACTCCTGCTCTACTTGACTGCCAACTCTTCATCTTTACGGGAAGAAAAGCCAGTGCCGATAACAATTTCTATCCTCTCTAATAAGACAGCACAGGTGGTGGGGGAAGAGTTATATTATCAGATAGAATTGCCTTTTGCCTAAGAGGTGGTGGTGGGGAATGGCTGACCATAGAGCCATACTGTATAAATCTTTTCTTCTCCTAGTTAAAAGCATGGAAGCATAATTGTCTTCCAAAGGTAGCAGCCTCTTTTCTATTAACCATCTGTCTGTCTATCCTTCCTGCCTCCAATTTTTTTCTTTCCCTGTGTTCAAGGGCTCCTTTTCACACGGTCTTTTGTGTGTGTGTGTGTGTGTGTGTGTGTGTGTGTGTGTGTGTGTGTGTGTGTGTTCATCACATTTGCTGGGAATTTCGGGGGAAGAGCTCTCAAGCTTTTAACAGCAGCCCAACATGTAGACACAAACGGCCGTCAAACTGTGAGCAGCATCACCTACGGATTTCTACAGATTACTTTCCTCTTTCGGTGCAAGGCCAGCTGAGCATTTAAAACTTCCTTTCTGATGCACTGACAATGCTGGATGAATCTCCCTCTTCTGATTCTCTGCTCTGTGATACTTCAGAGGACCATGATGACTAACTTGCAGTTGAATAAGACCACTTGTGTCTACACACACACAAAAAAAATCTTAGATGTTCTGCTACTATGAGTTGCCGCCTCTCTTTTCTTCCTGCCAAGACTCCTGATTATTCAACAGAGGGAGCAGGTGATACGAAGTCCTCCTGATGTTGTTGGATTGCAATACCCATCAGCAGGGGTTCCCAATCTATGGCCCACCGCACCATTTAATGTGGACTGTGTTGTCATTGCTGCCGCACCAGAAGTGGAAGCGGACCCATTTACAACAGCCACAAATATGTCCATGGCTGTTGTAAAGATGTTTACGACAGCCTCGGATGTGTTTTACAGCAGTGTGTACATGGGGGGAAACCATGTGACCGGCCCACTCAGCTGTCTGGTGGGGCATGGTCCAGCCTGCAGCCTAAAAAGGTTGGGAACCCCTGCCCATCAGCCTGACCTAGCCTAGGTAATGGGGAAAGATGACATGGGCGCAGTTTAACAACATCTGGATGGGATCCTATTGCCTTCTCCCGATTTAACAGATGTGTATCTGGAAAATTAATTTAGGAAGCGTTCGTTGCAGTGGGAAACTTCACCAGATGAACTTCTGCTTTTAAACAAACAAGGCACTTGCCAAATAAATAAATAAAAATGAAACTGTTCATTGTGCCCCTAGAACACCTTGGCACATCAGCTGTTCCTGGACTTCAACTACCAGAAGCCTAAGTCAGCACTCCTGCTCATCAGGACTTCTGGGAATTGAAGTCCAAAATCAGCTGGAGTGCCATGGTTCACCACCACTGCCCTAGAAGGAGGTGATAGCTTTGACAATTGCCCTGGTGTGTGGTTTTAAAGGAGGTTTGTTTGTCCCCAACCCAGGGTCTCCAACCCAGATCACCCACTCCATCAGGAATCGAGCACGCTCTCTCCTTGGGAAGAACAAACCAATCCCCACCCCTCTGGTTTTACAATACTGACATGGTACATAATAATTAGTGGCTTGTCCAAAGATTCACATGTGCAGACAAGGTGTAAAGTCTATATAAAGCTTAGAGGTTTGCCCATCTTGCCATCTGTTTTTACAATTGCTAGAAAACTTTCCTCTCCCCCCCAACCCCCAGTTTGCATCCAGCCTTATACTTTGTGTAAACATATGGGGATCTTCCACATTGCAAAAGCAAATCTTGCTCAGATACCATTTCGAAAGCTTCTTGCATTTATCACACCCAATATTCTCGCTCAACTAACAATGGCTTTCCACACGCTTTCCTAAGAGTTTACACTCTATCTCCACATGCATAATGAATTGTCTACACCCAGTTTACAGAGTTGACGCTCTGCAGCACACACATACACTTTACAATTATTTTACATCTGACTTACATATTCTCCACAAATAATTTACATCCCCTCCTTTCTGCACATATTTTACATGGTGTGAATTCTGGAAAATACTTACTCTCTGGCTACACATGCTTTACACAGACCTTTTCTCACATGATTTACATGGACTTCGCACCTTGCTCTGCATGTGCTTCATAATGACTTTGCATATGCTTTATAATGAGTTTGTACTTTGTTGGCATGCACTTTACACAGCGTTTAACAAGTGCTTTACACCAAGTTATGTCTTGTTTACATACAGTTTATACATGGTTTGCAACTGTTTTAAAGAACCTTTTTTTACATGGGCGTTAAGACGTTTACATGATTTTTCACACTCCATACCTTTAGCATGTGATTTAATATTTCAGACACAATCTGAGCATGCCTTATTGTCTGATTTATAAATACTAGACAACTAAAATGTTATCCATTTGAGATACCAGCTAAAGAATGCTGTTCCAGTAAAACGAGTCATAAATACAGGGAATTATAAGGTTATTCTCAAATGATACCATGAACAAATACTGGCTCATGGGTGTGTATATTTCAGTTAGAACTGACATGTATTACATGTGGAAATTCATGTGACTTACACATGGTGTACACATGGGTTGACTTATGGTTTACACATAGGTATCTGTGTATTTTTTTACCTGGAACTCACATGCTTAGCACGTGATATACATAGAATACTTTCCCCCCAAAGAGACTGGATGCAATCGGCATGTCAATTACGTGAAATTATTCAGGAAGTTACATGTCACACATAGTTAACACATGCTTTACTCATGGTTTAACACCTGCTTTACTCACTGGTTTCTCATGCTTTACATTAATTGCTTATGATGTACTCGCAAACTGAACATGGGTTCCTCAGGACTGGCCTGTTGCCTACTCATGCTCTACACATGGCTTACTAATGGCTCAAATGTGGCTTATGCACAAAACAGGTACACATGCATGCTCATCGTTTGGTCTCTAACTGTTTGTTGCGTAATTGTTCTGGGCTGGGCGTCTACACACAGCCCTAATCCAAGCTGATGCTCAGTCAACACTTACACAGCAATGTGCTGTTGCAGGTTTGCACAGATGTTCCACAATACATGGCTCTTTAGCCCCGTAAGGCTGCACACAGCATGCGAGTGTAAAGCAGGATCATAAACTCAAGTAAACATTGTCAACTTTACATCTACTTGCTGAGATAATAGTAACAATCTGACACTAACACCAGAGTTGTTTCTGAACACTGGCAGGTTTAACGGTTGGAAAGAGCAAATAATAAGTCATTTCCTTCTATGGCATCTGCTGTCTATCTGACAGTGGTCTTCAATACCAAAGGTAATGGCGGATTTGTTTATAGTACATATTGTTTAACACAATAGAATACCATGTGTTGAGTTGATATTACTTTAATCTATCACTTCTACATTAAAGACATTTGGAACTTAACACTGGTGGTTCTAAAAGCTGATTTTGCATGATTCAAGTTTCTTTATTTCTTTCTTTTTAAATTATTGCACCAATATTGCAAAAAACAACAATTAAAAAAGGGGGTATTTGTTTGTCTAAGTAAGCATGTATTCAACTGTACAGCCAGCCTTTCCCCAAGAGTTCAAAGCACGCAGCAACAGATTAAAAACTCAATATAAAATCCTGTTAAAAATTGAAATTCAGATCCAATTAAACAGCTGTGAACACTGCATATATTTAAAGTGCCTGGTTCCCTCCTCTATTAAACCCCATCGCCGCTCTGATCCAGCCTGTGTGGGGAAAACAAAATCTTACAACAATGTGCTGGAAAGATGCTTGGATGTATGTCTGAAGGCTGGTTCACTGCTCAACAAACAGTTATTCATTGACTCCATTGTGACTTAGTGTGTGTAAATTGACTCTGTCCCCAAACTTAGCCCTTTGGGTGGCATGAACAGTATCTTTGTGACATTGGATCTGTGATGATTCCTACACAGGCAAGTCATTGCTTGACTTGTAGCCATACCAGAGCCATTGCTTAGATCTCTATATAGCTGTGATGGCCAACCTTGGCACTCCGGGTGTTCTTGGACTTCAATTCCCAGAAGCCCAAGTCAACACTCCTGCTGATCAGGACTTCTGGGAATTGAAATTCAAGAACAGCTGGAGTGCCAAGGTTGGCCATCACAGCTATATAGGGTCCAAATTTCCAAGCAAAGGGAATGCCATAGCTATATGACTGAGGGATAGGTTGCTTCTCAGACTACTACCAACCATACCTTTATTTTATGAACACTGCTGTTACACCAGGAGCCCTGGTGACACAGTGGTTGAACTGCTGACCTGCAACCAAAATGTTGTGAGTTCTGTCCTGACCAGGGCTCAAGGTTGACTCAGCCTTCCATCCTTCTGAGGTTGGTGAAATGAGTCCCCAGCATGTTGGATGCTAATCAACTTGTGAACCACCCAGACAGTGTACTAAATGCTATGGGGAGGTATATAAGTGCAATTGTTTTTGCTTTACCTGTGAAGGTATTTGTTAGGGATTTTGATGGGTGAAAGTGTCAAAACAATATGGCAGCCTTTGGCCTGCCACCTTCCTGGTCTGTTGAACTGCAACTCCCATTATCCACAATTGACCACACACAATTAATGTGGGTGGTGGGAGGTTTAGCTCAATACATCCAGATGTTGCAGCATGTTGGGGGCAAAATGCTACTCAACTTGTGAACCACCCAGAGAGTCAATGAATGAAACAGCTTCTGCAAAAAAAATCATCACACCTCTGTAGGATGCTTCTGCGGCTTTGCCCATATGCAGCCATGTTTCCCCCACACCCCGCTCATGCCCAGCCACCACCAAATCCCTCTAAGCTGCAGCGAAAGATATACTTTTGTGAACCTTTTCAATATTTCTAGAGGATTATCAGCGAAAGCATCAATGAAAACACACGGGAGTGAAGGTTGATGGAGAGTGGCAGAAAGATTTGGAGACGGAGATAAGAAAGAAAGAAAGAAAAGACAGAGCCTGCTAGCATCGCCAAGAAAGGCTTATTTCCATAGGGCTAAACATTGCTTTTAACTAGGTCATCTTATTCTTTTTTCAAGGGAGAAGCTGGGATAATTAATCTGACATTTTTAGCACTGATGTCACTTCCATCTCATGTCCTCTCAATTTTTAGTGGGGATGTCTGCCAAGTCCAAAGTTGGTCTGGTGTTCATAGTGGGCAACCTAGGCATCTTGGACGAGGGTGGGCAAACGTGACCCAATTGTCCTCATCTAAGGACTTTGGTCCAGCCACTTTTCCTGGGTCTGAGCTACCGTGACGACTTATTAAAAGGATAAAACTGGGTCCACTGTATTTCACAAACTCTTTCATGCAAGGCTCGGTTAAAAATACAATTTCAGATCTGGCATGAACCCGTGAAATCACGGGGACTTAAATATTCAATAGTTTAACTTCCACTGATTCCATACTTACTGTAAGAATGACTAATTCTTTAACAGATTCTAACTTTTCTCATCCCTACTACGGCATGACAGTTCTTCCAGACCATTGATACCATCTTAACAACGCTGTGTTTCCCATTTCTTGGACGGTATTTCTGTGTAACCTGAGCATTTCTTTCAAAATACCTTTTACACTTATGTTCCCCCAGGTCGAGCTAGTCATCGAGAGGGATGAAATATTCCTATCTTTCAACCTGTAGTCCCTTGTTCAGAAGGTTTTATTCAGAATACATGACTGAGCAATCAGACTCCTGCATTAAGCCAGTGTTGGCCTTCCGGCGACTGATCAAAAAAACAAAATACACTAAATGCAAACATTAGAACAGACAGGTCTCAGTTTTTCTGACCCTGAGATGTAAGGTCCATTTTCAGCCTTAGGATTCTGGATCCATTCTAATGGCTTCAGGTCAGACTACTGAAACATGATGCACCATTGTCTTCTCCTTATTGTGTATTTCCAAGAGGAGCTGTTGCTATTTGAATTATTGTGGCTCGAATGGATACTTGAATGGATCTTTATTATTCTTTACCATGATCTTGGTGCAAAGATCCTGGGTGATTGATTCTGATGTAGCATATATTTAGCAATCCACTATGGACGTAAAGGGCCATGGTAGCTTAGTGGTTAAACTGCTGAGCATGATGACCAAGTGACTACGTGAACTCCCATCATCTCTCCCAGCTCCTGCCAACTTAGCAAGAAATTGCAAGTAGATGAATAGATACCACTTTTGCAGGAATGATAACAGCATTCCATGTGCTTTGGCATCTAGTCATGCCTTCCATATGACTACAGAACATCTGCAGATACAAACAGCTCTGGTTCTTTGGCTGTAAACAGAGGTGAGCACTGGCATCTAGAGTAGGACATGACTGGCTTTTGAGCAGCACTTGGGTCTTGAACAGCTGAATCCTAGCAAGACTGAGTGGCTATGGATAGGGGGTCCTGCGTTATCCCGGGAGCTACCATCTTGGTTTTGGATGGGGCTGTTTTGCCCCAGACCAACCCGGTGCGCAACTTGGAGGTCCTCCTGGATTCGCGGCTGCTGCTAGAAGAACAGGTGGCGGCTGTGGCCAGGAGGGCCTTCACCCAACTTCGGGTGATTCGCCAGTTGCGCCTGCTTCTGGACCAGGACTCTGCTCATGGTCACTCACACTCTGGTGACCTCCAGACTAGACTACTGTAATGCGCTCTACATGGGGCTGCCCTTGATGACCATTCAGAGGCTGCAACTGGTCCAGAATGCTGCGGCCCGGGTGGTGTTGGGGTGTGGACGTTATGCCCATGCCTCACCACTGCTTCGGGGGCTGCACTGGTTACCAGTTTGTCTCGGGGTGCAATTCAATGTGCTGGTTTTGACCTTTAAAGCCCTACATGGTAGTGGGCCAGGGTATCTTAGAGACTGCATCGCCCTAAGGACGTCTGTCCATCCAACCAGAGCGGACCGGAGGGGCTCTCTAATTGTGCCATCAGCCAGGGGGGCTCACCTCTCTGGCACAAGGAGGAGGGCCTTCTCCGTGTCCGCACCGGCCCTTTGGAACCTCCTGTCTGTGGAACTGCATCTTCAGATGGAGTTGTTGCCCTTTAGGAAGGAACTAAAGACCTGGCTGGCGGGCCAAGTTTGGGGTGCGGGTGGGGATGGGGGTACCATTGGGTGGTTGGTATAGAGAAGTGTGCCTTCCCCCAAGGTCCCTTCGGTTCTTGCGCAACTTTTAGGGGTGGTTTTTTTAACTTTTAACTTTGTTTTATCATGTGTCTTTTTATGTATTTACTGTCCGCTATGTAAACCGCCCTGAGTTGGGTTGTACCTGAGTGGGCGGTATATAAGCGTGAAAAATAAATAAATAAATGAACTGCTGACCTGCCAGCCATCAAGTTCAGCACCTTAACCACTAAGCCACTGCAGTACCTAAGGGAGATCTTTACCTTTGCCTCTACTCTCACTTAAAATGAGCCATAGGATATTGACCACTGCATGTAGATGACACATTTTCCTCTCCATGCTGGCAACAATCGGTAAGAACAAACAGATGTGGAGCAAATTTGGTTATAATGGCCCACCTTCTTTTCACCTGGGCTAGAATGCTGGTCACTCATGCAATGGTGGAAGGGCACAAGTGTTTCCCATTTCTTGGACGGGATTTCTGTGCAACCAGCTGAGCATTCCTTTCAAAATCCAGTTCTGATCAGGCATGCAGGGCAGACCGCCAGGGCAGGAGGAAAATTATGGTGCGATTGCCGATGTGCGCAATGCTTTTTGTTAACAGGAGCTGGGCCCGAGAGATTATCTCATGGCAGGGGAAAATACCCAAGTGCGGTCAGGTCTGCAGCATGATTTAAAACCACAAAACGATTATCTCTCGGCACAGACCAGCCCTCCGATCGAAGCGCTCTGATTTTACAGGTTCACAGTCTGGGCAGCAAATTCTTCCTCTTCACTTCTTTCGCCCTAATGATGTCCCTAAGGCTTAGCGGGCGCTCGTCACTTCAAAGGGAAAAGGGTTGGCTTAGGAAGGTCACATAACTCTCCCTCTCCTGGGCTAAGGCACTAAAGCAGAGATGAGGCTAGCAATGTTGCCAAGGGCACCCGATTTATTTATTTATTGCTGCCTCTTTCCAAACTGCCCAGCTGAGAAACAGCAGGGGGTGGAGAGCATCCTGATTGCGGGACAGGGATGTCTGCAGGGCAGGCTGACTCGCGTTTCTCCATGATTGGAGAAATAGTGGGAATCTGTCCTGTCTGAGAAGATACTGCTCATCAAAGAAAACAGCACTGGATTAGCTGGACCAAAGTATGACAAATTATCTTTTTTGGTCAACATCTTTTGCCTGCAGACTAGCTGGGGGATGCTGCGACGTGCAGCCATCAAAAGGAACTTTTCCAAGTTCTGTTAATTAGTTCCAGGTGTAATTTATTTATTTATTTAGCGGATTTATACTGCCGCCTTCCTCACCCATTTCAAGCCCCCCCCCTTAAAAAACGTAATTACAATGACAGGTACATGCTTTTTTAAAAGTAACAATTTGTGTTTGTGTTATGCAGAGTAATTGCATAATATCTAGTATCCTGCTATCTGGCCATGGTGGCTTAATGGTTAAGATGCTGAGCTTGGTGACGGGCAGGTCGGAAGGTCAGCAGTTCAAGACCTGAGTGCTGCATGACGGCATGAGAATCTGTCTCAGTTCCTGCCAACCCAACAGTTTGAAAGCAAGACATTGCAAGTAGATAAATAGATACCACTTTGATGGGAAAGGTAACACCCATTCCATGCACTCTGGCACCTAGTCATGCCTGCCACATGACCACGGAAGCACCTACAGACAGTGCTCGCTCTTTGGCTGTAAACGGAGATGAACACTCGGTTTACCCAGCCAAAGAGTTGGTTTACAGCCAAAGAGTTGGACATAACTGGCTTTTGAGGAAGGGAGACCTTTACCTTTACCTATCCTACTATCTACATGCATAATAATGGGACAAACCCACTAACATTCCCTCCCACCACTCTGACGGAGTTCCTTTAAAGGTAAAGGTAAAGGTTTCCCTTCCTCGAAAGCCAGTCATATCCAACTCCAGGGTTCAGTGCTCATCTCTGTTCCAAAGCTAAAGAGTCAGTGCTGCTTTCTTCTGCAGACGTTTCCGTGGTTATGTTGCAGGCATGACTAGACACCAGAGCAAACGGAACGCTGTTTACCTTCCCACCCAAGTGGTCCCTATTTATCTACTTGCAATGTCTTGCTTTCGAACGGCTAGGTTGGCAGGAGACGGGACAAAGATGGGAGCTCATTCGATCCTGCAATACTCGCGGGAATCGAACTGCTGACCTCCCGCCTTCCAGTCAGCACCTTAGCCACTTGAGCCCGTGCAGTCCCTAGAGTTCCGGGAGTTCCTGTAGTTCGACCAAAATGGCAACCAAAGAAAAAGCATGAGATGGAGTGGAATTGTGCACTTCCACAATTGCAAGCGCGGCGCCAAAATGGCCGCCGCGCCCTTTGCGGGCCCCCCCCACAGGACAGAGAATCCGGGTAGTTAGGGGCGTGGCCAGCTCCCTTATAAAAGGGGTGGCCACGAGGCAGCCGAGCTGCCATTTTACCTCAGCGACGGAGCGGAGAAGTTTTTTCCCCTCCACCCCCTCCCTAGTTAACAGTGTGATATTATGGTCGCTTCGGGGCCGGGTGGGAATTTTTGGTTGGGACCCATATTGGCTCCGGGTCCTGGCTTTTTTGCCCATCCCACACTGTTGCTATGGTTTGATATAGGGGTCTTTCTGTGTTCCTACTGTTGACTTTGGTCACATTGGCGGGTAGCACTGGTAAGGTAAACAGTATGACCCACAAGTATCCGGCAGGTTCGCAATTGACTGGACAACACTAGACAGGAATAAATTACTTAAACGTTGTCCGGTCAACGACGAACCAGGCGATGGGGTGATGACGATTGCTAACCAGCATGCATCACCCCTGTGATTTCACGGATACGCGTCAGAGGGTGGGGTCATAAGTTAGTTATTGACTACGGTCAACAATTTGTTTGTTGTCAACAAACAAATTGATACAAATTGATACATTGTAACCAATTGCCGTTGGCAATTTTGGGGTGGTACCTTACCAGTGTTACTTCGGCCTGCTTGCCTTAGGAATTATGATTGGTCGTTTTACCAATACAAATTTATAATTCGGACTAGGGCATTGAATCAATAAATGTGGCCCTATGCTGTTATCCACTTTCAATGTTGTCTGTGTCCGTTATTGGGGGGGTGCGCCTGCAATGCCCTTCTGTTCTGCACTTAGACAACCAGATGCCAGCCATTATTTAAAATAGATTAGTACGTAGCAGCCCAGCACAGCCAGCATATACGTAGATATAAATACAACAAGAAGCGATGTGATTAGCCCTCCTCACTCAGTGCTGCCATACTTCCTTTTGTATCTCACCAAGTTACTACTATAATGCAAATTAGTTACATCTTCGTTACTTTGTAACTTTCTATTTGTCATAAGTTACTTCTGAATTCTGACTTGGATCAATGGTCTAATCAGTGTTTCCTAACCTTTGGTTTCTGGACTTCAATTCCCAGAAGCCTAAGTCAATTCCCCAAAGCACTGATCAACCCATGTACTGACTTAGGCTTCTGGGAATTGAAGTCCACCAGAGTCCCACAGAACATAGTTTGGGAAATGCTGGTCTAATTTATCATTTGGGCCTCATCTCTACTCCAATATGGTTCAGTCTCTCGTCTTCCAGTCAAGCTACTGCTCATGGTACTTAGCAAAATGTAGAAGGCTGGCGATGCCCGCAACTTCTGCCTCCCATGTTTGTGTAGGTAAAGGTAAATGTCACCCTTGCTCAAAAGCCATTCATATCCGACTCTAGGGTTCGGTGCTCATCTCCATTTATAGCCAAAGGGCCTGCACTGTTTGTGTCTACAGACATTTCCATAGACTCGTGGCAGGCACGACTAAACACCAGAGTGCACGGAATGCTGTTTTACCTTCCCACCGAAACTGGTCCCTATTTATCTACTTGCAATTTCTTGCTTTCAAACTGCTAGGTTGGCATGAGCTGGGACAGATGGATGCTCACTCCATTGTGCAGCATTCAGGTCTCAATCTGCTGACCTTCCAGTTGTCAGGTTCAGCGTCTTAACCACGAAACCAGTGCAGTCTAGCAAGTGCAATTCCAAAACAGAATCAGACCCCAAAGGAAAGAGAGATCTCATCTGACATGAGAGAGATCTCATCTGACCAGAGAGAATTTTTTCAAGGTGTGTAGAAATGCAAAACCAATACAATACCAAACAAAGCTTTTGGGGGAAAGGAGAAAAGAAATTGCAGTAAGAGCCCAACAGAGATTAATCATGCTTAATGAGTTTGGAACGCTAATTAGTACGGAGGTGGAAGGAAACCTGGGAGCCTCAGTGGTGGGAGGAAAATGCGATAGAATATTTTACACTGGAATAATTTTGCAATGGGGTCCTTTGTCAACCAGAATGTACATTCTACCAGAAAGCGGTTTGTTTGTGCTTCCTACCCTGCATTCACACACATTCACATGCTTGCACACACAAACAGTGTCAAGCTTCTCTTAACATCCTGTCTGGAAGTGGCCTGTGGGCAAATTTTTACAGAACCTTTAAATAACCACCCAACCAGCGTAATAAATCTCAGCTTGACGTAAGTCCATCCTTTCACTTCTCTGCTGCTTATTTGCCTGTACTGTTTTGCCTCTGTATCAGTGGACATTTTGTCATGAAGTGAAAGAGGATAGCATTTATGTAGATATTGATATGACAGGTAAAGGTCACCTTTACTCAAAAGCCAGTCATATCCAACTCTAGGGTTCAGTGCCCATCTCTGTTATAGCCACAAGGCCAGTGCTGTTTGTTTCTGCAGATGTTTCCATGGACATATGGCAGGCATGCCTCAACACCAGAGTGCATGGAATGCTGTTTACCTTCCCACCGAAGTGGTCCCCATTTATCTACTAGCAATTTCTTGCTTTTGAATTGCTAGGTTGACAGGAGCTGGGACAGAGACGGGAGCTCACTCTGTCATGCTGTACCCAGGAATCGAACTCCGACCTTCCAGTCAGCAAGGTCAGATCTTAACCACTTGAGCCACTGTAGTCCCTTAGATAGAACGACAAACATGCAAAATATATAGCCTAGAATCAGTTGCCACCTTTTCGTATCAGTCACACCAAGGGCCAGACCAAGTAATTTTACTGCCTGAAGAACGTTAGAAAATGCCACCATTCTCTGTCATTCTCTATTTGAGGAAGGTCAAGTTACTTTGGCACATAAGACTCTTCCCCACTCACAAAAGGAATCATACACACATCCCTTTCATTCACAGCAGCAAAGAAGCGGTAATAGATCTGGGGAGTTGATGATGATAACAACATGACAACAGGGACAATTATGCTTATGATGGAAATAATTAACTCCCCTCCCGTTCTCTTTTGAGTCACTTCAAACAAGTTGCTTGAGGCAGCAGTCTCTCTTTAATTCTGGGGTTCCCAATCTTTTCAAGCTAGGGGCCGAGTCCATACCTGTTAAGTATCCTGTATTGGCTGGGATTTCCCATAATTTAGCGCTGCGTTTCCTACTTTCCCACCCGAAGCCACCACCATCCAGTAATTTGACAGCGGGAGAAAAAGTAGTTACTGCGCATCCCCTTCTGCGCAGAACCTTTTAATGCAGAACCCTTCTACGCATGCATAGAACCCTTCTATGCATGCATAGAACCCTTCTACACATGCGCAGAAGGGTTCTCCACAGAAGGGGATTTGTAGAAGCCTTCTACGCATGCGTAGAAGGGACCTGTACGGAACCATTCTGTTCAGGTCCCATATTGTCTGGAACCGCGCTTGACACGTATGGCTGAGTCACGCTCTCTTAGTCAGCTTCAAGGGTTGTACAGCTATTTTGCCCTGCCTGCACAAAGGGGGTGGCCATTTTGTCCCAACAACTTCAAAGGGGTGGCCATTTTGTTTCTTGAATGCCCTTGTGTGTGTGTGTGTGTGGGGGGGTCGGGGCACATGAAATGGCACTGGGTGTCCTATCCAGCCCACGGGATGTAGGTTGAGAACCACTGCTTTAATTGATGGTTATGACCAGTGCCATTTCAAGTCTGATGTTGATCCCATGCATCTTAAAACACCTTTCACAGGATGAAAAAAGTTATTTTTCTGTAAATACTTCCTTGACCACCTTGCCTGGGGAACTTTAGGAGCCATGGGCCAAGAAGTTAACTTTTCCCATCTTCGCCAGCTGCATACCACTCATGTTCGTGGTACCAAGATTTTGAACGCAAGTCCAAAAGGAAAGTGCATCTGGAGCCTATTTTATTCGCCACAATTTGCAAGCTCCTGAGCCCATTATTTTGAAATTTTGTAGGAAATGCAGTTCGCTCCCTTCAGGTCATGTTTTATTCCAATTGCCCAGAGCATCAATCTGAATGCTCCAACACATGGCAAGATTTTTGTTGTTGCTGAAAATAAAACTAAAAATCTTGCCACAAGTGCCGATTCCTAAACATGCTGGCAATAGCAAAAAGCATTCCACAGGAAGGTAATGGATTCTAAGATTAATCGAGGGGCCATATTTTCTTGTTGTGTATTTTTTACTACAGATACAAGTGTGCAAAACCCCATTTTGCTTCCTGTAAGAAATAGCAGAAACACATCTGCCTTTGCTATCTCTGGTGGCTGCATTTCACAAACCGATTGAAGATGAAAGACTGGCAGTTAATGCTATTGACTTTGGTAGTGATCAGCTAGCATCAATCCCAACCCCACTGTCTTGCTTTGTCCAGATAATAGCTGCCAAGTTGGTATATAAACGAACACACTAGTTGTAAATATTTACAGTATAAGGAAGGATGTATCGTTAAAGGCTCCATGTGCCATTTACTCAGAGTGGAGCAGCCAGTGGCTCTAGGGGAAATGAATAGGATCACCAGATGTTTAATGACAGAGGCTGCTGTGTATTTAACAGGACACCTTGGTAAGGACTTTTAGCATGCTTATTTATTCATTAATTATTTCAATTAATATCCTGCCCATTTAACCACCATATATACTCGAGTATAAGCCGACCCGAATAAAAACCGAGGTACCTAATTTTGACCGGAAAACCCAGGAAAGTAGATTGGCCTGAGTATAAGCTGAGGGTGACAAATGCAGCAGCTGCTAGTGAGTTTCAATAATTAAAATACATGAAAATATGGTAAAATTAATTATATTGTTGGCACACCTCAATCCAATGCAGTCGTGGTCATTGACCTGAGTATAAGCCAAGTCCCCTTTATAGGGCTAAAAAACTCAGCTTATACTCGAGTATATACGGTAGTTATTATATGGTTACATTTAATATATCTGCAGTATTCATGAAAACTCAGATTTCATTCACAGCTACAGATTTGTGGTAGAGAAGGGAAAGATCCTCTCTGGAGCTATTTGAGAAGATAACTAGTCACTGTTTCTTTAACCAGGAAAAAATCACCAAAACCTACAGAATATTCTCTTTAAGGGCTACCAGTAAGCTACCCATACTAACCCCAGGTGATGGATGGAAGTCACCTCTAGTACATTTTGCAACAAAGTCCACTATAACTCTACTCTGAACTGATTCTCTAAAGCAGTGTTTCCCATCCTTTGGTTTTTGGACTTCAATTCCCAGAAGCCTAAGTCAATTCCCCAAAGCACTGATCAGCCAATGTACTGACTTTAGGCTTCTGGGAATTGAATCCCCCCCCTCCCCCGGTGGGGCATGTGTCCCACATTGGGAACCACTGCTCTAAAGCAATCACCTTATTTTTTACATAAATTATACTTTCCAGAGTACTCACTTCTTTTTAGTAGCATCAGTGAAGCATCATCCTGCTGCACTGATAGTGATCAGCTAGTATTTGCACTGTCCAGATAATAGCTGCCAAGTTGGTATATAAACAAACATGGTGGTTGCAAAAGAAGCATGCAACCCATTCTTGCACCCCAGAGCAGAGTGGGTAAGACAGAGGCATTGATGTTCTGACTCAGCATAAACACAGCTTTGTGGCAGGCAGATGCTCAACCAGTGAAACTGCAACAGCCACAGTACTGCCTATCAAGTAGTAATTTCACAATCTTCTTTAATTTCACCTCTTATGAAACCTTCTTCTGATTGCAAATCAACTCTTGATTCACAGACACAAGTTACTAAGCCTGGCCCTACTTGTTTCTACCCCACCTTCCTTCCTTTCTTGCCTACTTAACGTAGACAATAAGCCCTCCGGGTAATTATATGCATCAGCTCCATGTTCTCTACACAGGACTTCTGCACCTTAAGATTTAACAGCGTTAACTGCTGGTGGACTCGGATTAACAAAGAGATGGCTAAAGATGCTGAGATGAGGGGCAGAGAGGAGCATCTGCAGTTAAAGTAGGAAAGGGATGATAGGATCAGGGGACCATTTAATTGGAGGACAAGGTGAATACTGTGCAGAAACCTCAGGCAGAAAAGCTGGGACCCTATTAAAGATTATCTCTCACACACACAAAAGTGAAATGAAAGGGAATGGCAAAGATTGCCCATACTCTGAGACACCTGGCAGGCACTACAGAATCATAGAATAATAAAGTTGGAAGGGGCTCGTAAGATTGTCAGGTCCAACCTACTACTTATTGCAGGAATTCCAAGTGGAAGTACTATATATCTGAGTAAACAGGATCGTGTTGAGGGTGTCTGAAGTGGAGATACTGCATCCCTTGATTAAGTTCTGACTTTTCCCAGGTATAAAAAAACCCAGAATGGTGATCTAGATGCCATCACCAAGTCCTGGTTCCTGCTGAGTTGTCTCATTATCCTATTGCAGTTCAAGAGAGAACTGGACAACCATCTGTCATATCTACTTTGATTCAGAATTCCTGCATTGAGCAGGGAGTTGGACTCAATGGCCTAAAAGGCCCCTCCCAACTCAGTTATTCTATGATTCTATGGGCAGTGTGGTTGTCCCACACTTTGTTTATCTAATGCCTTAAATCTTAAAACAGAGATGAGCACTGCACCCTAGTGTTGGATATGACTGGCTTTTAAGCAAGATCTGTTTGGAAAGTATGCCTCGTCTACCATGTAACCACACACACACACACACACACACACAAGCCAAGCCAAGCCAAGAAAGTGGCTTCCTTTGGGCAGTCCAGGGTTTGATTGGGACACGAAAGAAGATGAAGAACAGGTAGTTATATCCATGGCGGTATGAGTGAAGACTGATTCTTTCCCCATTTGCTAACTAACAAGAAGGAAGCCGTAGAGTGAAAGGTTTGCTATGTCTGTTCTTCTCCTTTCCAATTAACGCTCCTTCCCAAACATTACAACCCTCCATTCTGCAGTAAGTTATCCTGAATCTCATGGGACTTCCACCCACACTGGGGTTTGAAATGTGTAGACTTAATCTCACGCCAGTTAATGGAGTGCTGAAATTGACTAGACCAAAGCCATATTTTCTGGACTAGTTAATTTCACTCTCAGGCAACCATAGGCCTCACTTCCACCCCTTTGGAAAGGAAATCACCGTTTCTGCACTGGGCAGAACTGGTGTGTGGAAGATTTACTTAATAATAATGATTTTAAATAATATCTTGCTATGTAACTTCATGCATCATTTAACACTTAGCCACAGGCATATATACGCTGAAGGTAATTATATCTATAGAAGACCAGCTCTCTGTACAAAGTCATTTGAGCCACTGCCAGTTCCAACCTGGTTTGCAGAAAGCCTATAACAACAAACAAGTTGAAGGTGGAAAGTGAAGGAAAAACATAATAATGCCTTGAAGGGAAATGATCTTACCAGCATACCAGAGAGGAATCTAAGAAGGCCATAGGCATTTGAGCGATTCCCAACTGCAGTGAAGAAAGAGGCCCTCTGAAAAACTTGTCTTCTTTGGATGATGCTATTTGTGTGCTTAGAGATTTTAATTGGTAGTAATAGGCTTCTGGGTATGTCCACTAAAAATGTGAAACTCTGCAGCACATCAAGGAAAGTCCAGACCTGCAACCTATACAAGACTAGAACAGTGATGTTGAACCTTGGCATTCCAGGTGTTCTTGGACTTAAATTCCCAAAGCCCAATGGGTTTACTGTGTACGTGCAGTAAACCCATTCGTCTGGATTCACAGAGACGGGCTTCTGGGAATTGAAGTCCAAGAACACCTGGAGTGCCAAGGTTCACCATCACAGGACTAGAGAAACAAACTAAATATTTTCTCTCTTCTTGGGCATACACTATATCCTGGCTTTTTCTTTTTTGCTCTTTACAAACGCCTCTTTGCATAATCTTTCTTCTACCAAGTCAAGGAGAAGGACACAAGGTTAAGACCACTTAGGATCTCGTTCAATCATCTCTTTGGCTTCAGATGTCTAGAAAGGCTTTGCACCCAAACTTTCAAGCATATTGTTAATAGTGTAATGGCTAGAAATTTCCTCCCCTCCCTCCCCCCAATAAAAGCAACAATGCTAGCAGAGATTCTTAGAAAGTTGAATTCTCTTCCCCACTGTTACATTCTGTGAACAATCTCATGAGTTTCATGGCATACACATAGTTGTGTAGGTGGATACAGAAATTATGTTGGAAAACAAAGTAAAAAACCAGACCTCTGCATTATTTTAACCTAGGTTCTTCCTTTAAAATAATTAATAATTTGAGGTCTAGCAACTTGTTTCAATAATGAGGACTAAATACATTCACATGCATTTGAATGTTTTGCATAATTTGTCTTGGGAAACAGAAAATAATATTTAAGAAAGGTGGCTGTAATTTGAGAGAGGCTTCATCTCCCATGGCTATACAAATGTTTTTTTAATTTTGCTAGCATTTCTAGTAAATAGATCCTAAAAATCTGAGTGCAAGGAAATACATATTATGGGAGACATGTCATAAGTCTGTTGAAAAGCAACTTTTCTCGTTTCATTCTCTCTTTCATTCTTTCTGTCTCTCAGGAATGTACAGTCATAAAAAAGCAAATACTATATGACAATACAACGTGCCAAGCTTCTCCACTGGAGGAACGCTGGATCAGGGACCCCAACACGTAAACACTTAAACATGGTGGCCTCATCAGCAAAACAACACCTCCTCCTGAAAAACAAAAGTGCAGTGGCAATTGCTAAAAAGAAAGACAAAGTGCAATTGTTAATTAATGAATTCCCATGTTATTCTGCTCTCTTCTTCCTGACGGATGCAATAATAATAAGAGCTTTTTAAGTTTGGCAGAAGGAGATGCCACTTTGTGTCAAAGAGCGGCCCCAGATGAAGACAAGGAAACATATTGTGAATTGATTAATGTAATCGTTGGTCTTATAACAGCATCTCTTATAACCTCTGGTTCAGCCACATAAGTATGCGTCATTGATTTCAGGCTATGTCTCTCATCAGTCCCACCCACTATGGCCAGTAGATAAAAGGATTTTTTAAAACCTGGGGTCCTAAACAATTAGGGAGCAGCGATGAGATCACAGGCCACAAAAAACAGTGGCCCATGAATTCAAAACTTGTCTATTCCAAAACAAATATGATCAGCCTCATTCTTCTATCATAGAAGGACCAACCTTAGAAGGAAGGGTTTTTGAGGCACACCAACGTTGGCTGATCGCGTCCACACATTCTGATGCGTATCACTACAAAAATTCCCCCTCCTACTCCAGAAATGAGATCTCCAGATGTTCAACAATGCACCTTGTCCCAAAATGCTAGTTCTTTTTAGTGTGAGTGCAAAAGTAACTGAATACACACAATTCCTATTATAATCCTTGAGGGGAGGGAGCCTTCAAAGGTCAAGGGTTTGAGATCAAGTTGGCAATTATAGCTTCTGATTATTTTCAGGAAACTAAGAACCATCATATTTTTAAAATAAAAATAACAATAAAGAGGGAGAGAATAGAATAAAGAGAGATAGTGTTATGTTCAACAAATAGGCAATTAAGAAACAAGTAGTATGTGTGACATTGGAAATGATAAGGGAAGTCATCAAGACTAGAGAAGCTGCTTGAAAATGACTACATGAAAGAAGCAAAACAAGCATGTCATTGTTTTTAAAGAGCTGGCAGATATTCCACACTTTTGTAGAGTAAAAGGAAAAAAATGCACCCCAATGAACACAGGATTGAAATCATCATGCTCACTTCTTGGTTTCTCTCTACAGACAACATAGAGGTACCTGGCCAGAACCAACAACAGAAGACGTCAATCTCATCCCTGGGTCTTAAAAGATGAACATCCCGTACCTCCAAAGTTTAGTTGACTTCACTTAATGACCTTAAAGTTGTTCCCTTGATTCACATTGAAGGGTGGCAGGTTCAGACTTCGAGCACTGGACCTCAGAAGTGCTCATGGAGGGAGTTTATCCGGCATGAGCCTCTTTTGTGATGGCCCACCCTCCCCAAAACAGCTATTATTTAGGCTGGGAGGCTGGGTAGAGCAACCTCCCTAGATCGCCATGGGTTTTCCTGGCCGGAGGCTGCAAGCCAACCCACAACTTGGAAACAGCAGGCAGGGTAGTTTGTGATTAGAGTCCCGTTCCCAAGAGGGTTCTCAGCACAGCAGGAATGAAAAAAAATGAGTATGGAAGCCCCATCAATGCAGCCCAGTGTTGGATTCTCACCCCAAAGACAAGCAAAAGAAGGGGTGAAGCCAACCCATCAACCAATAATAATAATAATAATAATAATAATAATAATAATAATAATAATAATAATAATAATAATAATAATAATAATAATAATAATAATAATAATAATAATAATAATAATAAAAACCACCCTTTGTGGGATCCTCGTTCCAGGTTCCATGCATTCAAAAGGCGAGAAGTCCAAATGGCCCGAGGAGGAGAACGTTGTTGCTCTATTCACGTCGCAGAGGTGATGGCTGGGTGTTTGCTGTCAATCCTTTACAGCCCTGTGTCTTTTCAGTTGTGTTAAATAACAAGTTTGAAGGGAAGTGTCTGAGATGGAGTGTGGAGATAAATGGCTGTAGAAATAAATGCATATTTTTTTCCTGTGTGTGCGTGTGTGTATATGTTTTGTTTTCTTCTATCCCTCACAGTGATGGGGTTCTCAATTAAATTTCATTTCACTCTCGATTCATCTTTATCCAAAAAAAAAAAAAAAGTAGAGTTGCTTCTTCTTCTTCTCTCGTTTCTTTCTCTCCCCTTGTCATGGATTCTTCCCCCCTTTTTTTCTCCTCTCCTGTTCCAATTTCGGGCTGCTCTAAATCTTGGTCAACAGAGTCACAAAAGCTGAAGACAGCAAGCCCAAGAAGAAGGGGGATTCCACGCTTGCTGTTGCTGTGTTTCCCAGAGAACCTGGTCCTAAAGGAAACAAGAGATGAGGCAGAAAGTGGGTATTCCTCTTGTCAACACTTCCACTGGAATCCTAAAGATTGCATCTAGGATCCCTGAGCTTCACTTACAGCTATGGAATAGGCACCAGGTCATTTCATTTCATTTCATTCTGCCTCCCCTTTCCCTACTTTATTCTACAACCAAGATCAAGCTAGGAGAGAGTGGTGGGTTCGGGACAGCCCAGAGTTTTTCATGGCTCAGTGAATGTTTGAACCTCACCTCCCAAGTCCCAGTCTAACCTTTCTAACCCAGTCTAACCCAGTCTAACCTTTCACTCACTCACTTCTCAATCTTTTTCAAGTTCAGTGACATTTGGAGTTAGGGTGTCTGACTTATGCCCCTCCCATATCACTCATTGAATTTTCCCCAAACCAGCTGGTGGTGGCCTAAGACATTTTCACAGCGTTATATGTCTGTTGTAAGTTGGGGTGTCCAGGTTATAGCTCTCCAAATAACTCACTGAAGTTTGTCCAAACCAGCTAAGACTTTTGCACCATACTGTATATAGAGTTTAACATGCTTTGCATGTTTTGTGGTGAAATGCTCATACTAATAAGCATTGGATCTAGTCTCCGCCCAATTCTGGAACATGGTTTCCAAGACCCTTCCCAAATCAGAATTTGGATCATGGGATGAAGCATGGCTTTCTTCCTCTCTGATCTATTCTAAGCATCATTAGATCTCCAGGGACCATAGCAGAAGTCTAGGGGTACACAGAAAGAGCCTCCTCGAAGATTGTGGTATTTTTGAACCACAATCGGGAATACCCTGGTGTAATAATAATAATTTCATGTCAGAAATTATTATGGGTTGAAAGGTTTTTTTGTGGAGGAAATTCTACTCAGGGAACACCCAAATGGCCTTTCATGTCCCCAAGAGCTGGGACAGAGATAGGTGTTCAATCCGTCATGCAGTACCCGGGTCTCGAACTGCCAAGTTGTCAGCCTTCCAGCTAACAAGGCGAGCGTCTTAACCACTGAGCCACCACGGCCCCTTATAGGGATATAATGTTTAGCAGTTTTCAGTAACCAACATCCCGCCATATGGATTACTCAATGGAGTTTGATAGGTCACATGCAATGACACTCGTAACTTAACAATCAAGCCTCAATACCCTGGAAATGGCAACCTTGTGTTGCCAGCTAATCTTTCTCACACTAAGTCAGATGAAAGGAACTGTAGAATGAACTCACCCAAAGGTGGCTTCATTTTGGCAGTTCCACATCTGGCTTAGACACGGAAGAAGAAGCTGACGTCTTCTCTTGCAGCTGGTATTTGATCTTTTTAAACTACCACCACACAACACATCCTCCACCATTTAGCGACGACATCTCCATTTCGTGCAGAAGTGAACAGACAACCAGCATGTCATTAGCATAGCATGAGGGCAGCT